>OV702286.1:218894247-219519247 GCA_916181665.1 Avena sativa
AAATAACACACATGCAATGAACTCTTGTGGATCCATGTGGTTTATGAAAAGAACACACATGCAATGAACTCTAGTGGTTGCATGTGCTTTATGAAAAGAACACACATGCTACGACACTGGTGGATCCATGTGGTATTTGAAAAGAACAGACATCCAATGACACTGGTGGATCCATGTGGTTTATAAAAATAATACACATGCAATAAACTCTAGAGGATAAATGTGGTTTATGAAAAGAACACACATGCAATGACTCTAGTGGTGGTTTAGGATAAGAACACACATGCAATGACTCTAATGGATCCATATGTGGTTTAGAAAAAGAACACACATTCAATGACACTGGTGGATCCATGTGGTTTATGAAAAGAACACACATGCAATGACTCTAGTGGATCCATGTGGTTTATTAAAAGAACACAAATGCAATGAACTCTAGTGGATCCATGTGGTTTATGAAAAGAACGCACATGCAATGACTCTAGTGGTGGTTTATGAAAAGAACACATAGAATGACTCTAGTGGCTCCACATGTGGTTTAGAAAAAGAACACACATTCAATGAATCTAGTGGTGGTTTATGAAAAGAACACACATGCAATGACTCTAGTGGTGGTTCATGAAAATAACACACATGCATTGACATTGGTGGATCCATGTGTTTATGACAAGAACACACATCCAGTGACTCTAGTGGTGGTTTATAAAAATAACACACATGCAATGACACTGGTGGATCCTTGTGGTTTATGAAAAGAACACACATCCAATGACACTGGTGGATCCATGTGGTTTATGAAAAGAATACATATGCAATGAACTCTAGTGGATCAATGTGGCTTATGAAAAGAACACAAATGCAATGACTCTAGTGGTGGTTTAGGAGAAGAACACACATTCAATGACTCTAGTGGATCCATATGTGGTTTGAAAAAGAACACAAATTCAATGAATCTAGTGGTGGTTTATGAAAAGAATACACATGCAATGACTCTAGTGGTGGTTTATGAAAAGAACACACATGTAATGACTCTAGTGGTGGTTTACGAAAATAACACACAAGCAATAACACTGGTGGATCCATGTGGTTTATGAAAAGAACACACATCCAATGACTCTAGTGGTGGTTTATGAAAATAACACACATGCAATGACACTTGTGGATCCATGTGGTTTATGAAAAGAACACACATCCAATGACACTGGTGGATCCATGTGGTTTATGAAAAGAATACACATGCAATGAACTCTAGTAGATCAATGTGGTTTATGAAAAGAACACACACGCAATGACTCTAGTGGTAGTTTAGGAGAAGAACACACATTTAATGACTCTAGTGGATCCATATGTGGTTTGAAAGAACACACATTCAATGGATCTAGTGGTGGTTTATGAAAAGAACACACACGCAATGACTCTTGTGGTGGTTTATGAAAAGAACACACATGCAATGACACTGGTGTATCCGTGTGGTTTATGTAAAGAATACACATCCAATGACTCTAGTGGTGGTTTATAAAAAGAACACACATGCAATGACACTGGTGGATCCATGTGGTTTATGAAAAGAACACACATCCAATGACATTGGTGGATCCATGTGGATTACGAAAAGAACACACATCCAATGACACTGGTGGATCCATGTGGTTTATGAAAAGAACACAAATGCAATGAATTCTAGTGCTGGTTTATGAAAAGAACACACATGCAATGACACTGGTGGGTTCATGTGGTTTATGAAAAGAACACAAATGCAATGATGCTGGTGGATCCATGTGATTTATGAAAATAACACACATGCAATGAACTCTTGTGGATCCATGTGGTTTATGAAAAGAACACACATGCAATGAACTCTAGTGGTTGCATGTGCTTTATGAAAAGAACACACATGCTACGACACTGGTTGATCCATGTGGTATTTGAAAAGAACAGACATCCAATGACACTGGTGGATCCATGTGGTTTATGAAAATAATACACATGCAATAAACTCTAGAGGATAAATGTGTTTTATGAAAAGAACACACATGCAATGACTCTAGTGGTGGTTTAGGATAAGAACACACATGCAATGACTCTAATGGATCCATATGTGGTTGAGAAAAAGAACACACATTCAATGACACTGGTGGATCCATGTGGTTTATGAAAAGAACACACATGCAATGACTCTAGTGGATCCATGTGGTTTATTAAAAGAACACAAATGCAATGAACTCTAGTGGATCCATGTGGTTTATGAAAAGAACGCACATGCAATGACTCTAGTGGTGGTTTATGAAAAGAACACATAGAATGACTCTAGTGGCTCCACATGTGGTTTAGAAAAAGAACACACATTCAATGAATCTAGTGGTGGTTTATGAAAAGAACACACATGCAATGACTCTAGTGGTGGTTCATGAAAATAACACACATGCATTGACATTGGTGGATCCATGTGTTTATGACAAGAACACACATCCAGTGACTCTAGTGGTGGTTTATAAAAATAACACACATGCAATGACACTGGTGGATCCTTGTGGTTTATGAAAAGAACACACATCCAATGACACTGGTGGATCCATGTGGTTTATGAAAAGAATACATATGCAATGAACTCTAGTGGATAAATGTGGCTTATGAAAAGAACACAAATGCAATGACTCTAGTGGTGGTTTAGGAGAAGAACACACATTCAATGACTCTAGTGGATCCATATGTGGTTTGAAAAAGAACACAAATTCAATGAATCTAGTGGTGGTTTATGAAAAGAATACACATGCAATGACTCTAGTGGTGGTTTATGAAAAGAACACACATGTAATGACTCTAGTGGTGGTTTACGAAAATAACACACAAGCAATAACACTGGTGGATCCATGTGGTTTATGAAAAGAACACACATCCAATGACTCTAGTGGTGGTTTATGAAAATAACACACATGCAATGACACTTGTGGATCCATGTGGTTTATGAAAAGAACACACATCCAATGACACTGGTGGATCCATGTGGTTTATGAAAAGAATACAAATGCAATGAACTCTAGTAGATCAATGTGGTTTATGAAAAGAACACACACGCAATGACTCTAGTGGTAGTTTAGGAGAAGAACACACATTTAATGACTCTAGTGGATCCATATGTGGTTTGAAAGAACACACATTCAATGGATCTAGTGGTGGTTTATGAAAAGAACACACACGCAATGACTCTTGTGGTGGTTTATGAAAAGAACACACATGCAATGACACTGGTGTATCCGTGTGGTTTATGTAAAGAATACACATCCAATGACTCTAGTGGTGGTTTATAAAAAGAACACACATGCAATGACACTGGTGGATCCATGTGGTTTATGAAAAGAACACACATCCAATGACATTGGTGGATCCATGTGGATTACGAAAAGAACACACATCCAATGACACTGGTGGATCCATGTGGTTTATGAAAAGAACACAAATGCAATGAATTCTAGTGCTGGTTTATGAAAAGAACACACATGCAATGACACTGGTGGGTTCATGTGGTTTATGAAAAGAACACAAATGCAATGATGCTGGTGGATCCATGTGATTTATGAAAATAACACACATGCAATGAACTCTTGTGGATCCATGTGGTTTATGAAAAGAACACACATGCAATGAACTCTAGTGGTTGCATGTGCTTTATGAAAAGAACACACATGCTACGACACTGGTTGATCCATGTGGTATTTGAAAAGAACAGACATCCAATGACACTGGTGGATCCATGTGGTTTATGAAAATAATACACATGCAATAAACTCTAGAGGATAAATGTGGTTTATGAAAAGAACACACATGCAATGACTCTAGTGGTGGTTTAGGATAAGAACACACATGCAATGACTCTAATGGATCCATATGTGGTTGAGAAAAAGAACACACATTCAATGACACTGGTGGATCCATGTGGTTTATGAAAAGAACACACATGCAATGACTCTAGTGGATCCATGTGGTTTATTAAAAGAACACAAATGCAATGAACTCTAGTGGATCCATGTGGTTTATGAAAAGAACGAACATGCAATGACTCTAGTGGTGGTTTATGAAAAGAACACATAGAATGACTCTAGTGGCTCCACATGTGGTTTAGAAAAAGAACACACATTCAATGAATCTAGTGGTGGTTTATGAAAAGAACACACATGCAATGACTCTAGTGGTGGTTCATGAAAATAACACACATGCATTGACATTGGTGGATCCATGTGTTTATGACAAGAACACACATCCAGTGACTCTAGTGGTGGTTTATAAAAATAACACACATGCAATGACACTGGTGGATCCTTGTGGTTTATGAAAAGAACACACATCCAATGACACTGGTGGATCCATGTGGTTTATGAAAAGAATACATATGCAATGAACTCTAGTGGATCAATGTGGCTTATGAAAAGAACACAAATGCAATGACTCTAGTGGTGGTTTAGGAGAAGAACACACATTCAATGACTCTAGTGGATCCATATGTGGTTTGAAAAAGAACACAAATTCAATGAATCTAGTGGTGGTTTATGAAAAGAATACACATGCAATGACTCTAGTGGTGGTTTATGAAAAGAACACACATGTAATGACTCTAGTGGTGGTTTACGAAAATAACACACAAGCAATAACACTGGTGGATCCATGTGGTTTATGAAAAGAACACACATCCAATGACTCTAGTGGTGGTTTATGAAAATAACACACATGCAATGACACTTGTGGATCCATGTGGTTTATGAAAAGAACACACATCCAATGACACTGGTGGATCCATGTGGTTTATTAAAAGAATACACATGCAATGAACTCTAGTAGATCAATGTGGTTTATGAAAAGAACACACACGCAATGACTCTAGTGGTAGTTTAGGAGAAGAACACACATTTAATGACTCTAGTGGATCCATATGTGGTTTGAAAGAACACACATTCAATGGATCTAGTGGTGGTTTATGAAAAGAACACACACGCAATGACTCTTGTGGTGGTTTATGAAAAGAACACACATGCAATGACACTGGTGTGTCCGTGTGGTTTATGTAAAGAATACACATCCAATGACTCTAGTGGTGGTTTATAAAAAGAACACACATGCAATGACACTGGTCGATCCATGTGGTTTATGAAAAGAACACACATCCAATGACATTGGTGGATCCATGTGGATTACGAAAAGAACACACATCCAATGACACTGGTGGATCCATGTGGTTTATGAAAAGAACACAAATGCAATGAATTCTAGTGCTGGTTTATGAAAAGAACACACATGCAATGACACTGGTGGGTTCATGTGGTTTATGAAAAGAACACAAATGCAATGATGCTGGTGGATCCATGTGATTTATGAAAATAACACACATGCAATGAACTCTTGTGGATCCATGTGGTTTATGAAAAGAACACACATGCAATGAACTCTAGTGGTTGCATGTGCTTTATGAAAAGAACACACATGCTACGACACTGGTGGATCCATGTGGTATTTGAAAAGAACAGACATCCAATGACACTGGTGGATCCATGTGGTTTATGAAAATAATACACATGCAATAAACTCTAGAGGATAAATGTGGTTTATGAAAAGAACACACATGCAATGACTCTAGTGGTGGTTTAGGATAAGAACACACATGCAATGACTCTAATGGATCCATATGTGGTTTAGAAAAAGAACACACATTCAATGACACTGGTGGATCCATGTGGTTTATGAAAAGAACACACATGCAATGACTCTAGTGGATCCATGTGGTTTATTAAAAGAACACAAATGCAATGAACTCTAGTGGATCCATGTGGTTTATGAAAAGAACGCACATGCAATGACTCTAGTGGTGGTTTATGAAAAGAACACATAGAATGACTCTAGTGGCTCCACATGTGGTTTAGAAAAAGAACACACATTCAAAGAATCTAGTGGTGGTTTATGAAAAGAACACACATGCAATGACTCTAGTGGTGGTTCATGAAAATAACACACATGCATTGACATTGGTGGATCCATGTGTTTATGACAAGAACACACATCCAGTGACTCTAGTGGTGGTTTATAAAAATAACACACATGCAATGACACTGGTGGATCCTTGTGGTTTATGAAAAGAACACACATCCAATGACACTGGTGGATCCATGTGGTTTATGAAAAGAATACATATGCAATGAACTCTAGTGGATCAATGTGGCTTATGAAAAGAACACAAATGCAATGACTCTAGTGGTGGTTTAGGAGAAGAACACACATTCAATGACTCTAGTGGATCCATATGTGGTTTGAAAAAGAACACAAATTCAATGAATCTAGTGGTGGTTTATGAAAAGAATACACATGCAATGACTCTAGTGGTGGTTTATGAAAAGAACACACATGTAATGACTCTAGTGGTGGTTTACGAAAATAACACACAAGCAATAACACTGGTGGATCCATGTGGTTTATGAAAAGAACACACATCCAATGACTCTAGTGGTGGTTTATGAAAATAACACACATGCAATGACACTTGTGGATCCATGTGGTTTATGAAAAGAACACACATCCAATGACACTGGTGGATCCATGTGGTTTATGAAAAGAATACACATGCAATGAACTCTAGTAGATCAATGTGGTTTATGAAAAGAACACACACGCAATGACTCTAGTGGTAGTTTAGGAGAAGAACACACATTTAATGACTCTAGTGGATCCATATGTGGTTTGAAAGAACACACATTCAATGGATCTAGTGGTGGTTTATGAAAAGAACACACACGCAATGACTCTTGTGGTGGTTTATGAAAAGAACACACATGCAATGACACTGGTGTATCCGTGTGGTTTATGTAAAGAATACACATCCAATGACTCTAGTGGTGGTTTATAAAAAGAACACACATGCAATGACACTGGTGGATCCATGTGGTTTATGAAAAGAACACACATCCAATGACATTGGTGGATCCATGTGGATTACGAAAAGAACACACATCCAATGACACTGGTGGATCCATGTGGTTTATGAAAAGAACACAATTGCAATGAATTCTAGTGCTGGTTTATGAAAAGAACACACATGCAATGACACTGGTGGGTTCATGTGGTTTATGAAAAGAACACAAATGCAATGACGCTGGTGGATCCATGTGATTTATGAAAATAACACACATGCAATGAACTCTTGTGGATCCATGTGGCTTATGAAAAGAACACACATGCAATGAACTCTAGTGGTTGCATGTGCTTGATGAAAAGAACACACATGCAATGACACTGGTTGATCCATGTGGTTTATGAAAAGAACACACATGCAATGACTCTAGTGGTGGTTTGTGAAAAGAACACACATGCAGTGAACTTGGTGGATCCATGTGGTTTATGAAAATAACACACATGCAATGACACTGGTGGATCCATGTGGTTAATGAAAAGAACACACATCCAATAACTCTAGTGGTGGTTTATGAAAATAACACACATGCAATGACACTTGTGGATCCATGTGGTTTATGAAAATAACACACATCCAATGACACTGGTGGATCTATGTGGTTTATGAAAAGAATACACATGCAATGAACTCTACTAGATTAATGTGGTCTATGAAAAGAACACACATGGTATCACTCTAGTGGTGGTTTAGGAGAAGAACACACATTCAATGACTCTAGTGGATCCATATGTGGTTTGAAAAAGAACACACATTCAATGAATCTAGTGGTGGTTTATGAAAAGAACACACATGCGATGAATCTTGTGGTGGTTTATGAAAACAACACACATGAAATGACACTGGTGGATCCATGTGGTTTATGAAAAGAACACACATCTAATGACCCTAGTGGTGGTTTATGAAAAGAACACACATGTAATGACACTGGTGGATCCATGTGGTTTACGAAAAGAACACACATCCAATGACACTGGTGGATCCATGTGGTTGACGAAAAGAACACACATCCAATGACACGGATGGATCCATGTGGTTTATGAAAAGAACACAAATGCAATGAATTTTAGTGGTGGTTTATGAAAATAACACACATGCAATGAAACTGGTGGATCCATGTGGTTTATGAAAAGAACACACATCGAATGACTCTAGTGGTGGTTTATGAAAATAAGACACATGCAATGACACTTGTGGATCCATGTGGTTTATGAAAAGAACACACATCCAATGACACCGGTGGATCCATGTGGTTTATTAAAAGAACACACATCCAATGACTCTAATGGTGGTTTATGAAAAGAACACACATGCAATGACACTGGTGGATCCATGTGGTTTATAAAAAGAACAGACATCTAATGACACTGGTCGATCCATGTGGTTTATGAAAAGGATACACATGCAATGAACTCTAGTGGATCGATGTGTTTTATGAAAAGAACACACATGCAATGACTCTAGTGGTGGTTTAGGAGATGAACACACATGCAATGACTCTAGTGGATCCATATGTGGTTTAGAAAAAGAACACATATTCAATGAATCTAGTGGTGGTTTATGAAAAGAACACACATGTAATGACTCTAGTGGTGGTTTATGAAAATAACACACATGCAATGACACTGGTGGATCCATGTGGTTTATGAAAAGAACACACATCAAATGACTCTAGTGGTGGTTTATGAAAATAACACACATGCAATGACACTTGTGGATCCATGTGATTTATGAAAAGAACACACATCCAATGACACTGGTGGATCCATGTGGTTTATGAAAAGAATACACATGCAATGAACTCTAGTAGATCAATGTGGTTTATGAAAAGAACACACATGCAATGACTCTAGTGGTGGTTTAGGAGAAGAACACACATTCAATGACTCTAGTGGATCCATATGTGGTTTGAAAAAGAACACACATTCAATGAATCTAGTGGTGGTTTATCAAAAGAACACACATGCAATGACTCTTGTGGTGGTTTATGAAAAGAACACGCATGCAGTGACACTGGTGGATCCATGTGGTTTATGAAAAGAACACACATCCAATAACTCTAGTGGTGGTCTATGAAAAGAACACACATGCAATGACACTGGTGGATCCATGTAGTTTATGACAAGAACACACATCTAATGACACTGGTGGATCCATGTGTTTTATGAAAAGAACACACATCCAATGACACTGGTGGATCCATGTGGTTTATGAAAAGAACACAAATACAATGAATTCTAGTGGTGGTTTATGAAAAGAACACACATGCAATGACACTGGTGGGTTGATGTGGTTTATGAAAAGAACACAAATGCAATGACGCTGGTGGATCCATGTGGTTTATAAAAATAACACACATGCAATGAACTCTTGTGGATCCATGTGGTTTATGAAAAGAACACACATGCAATGAACTCTAGTGGTTGCATGTGCTTTATGAAAAGAACACACATGCAATGAGACTGGTTGATCCGTGTGGTTTATGAAGAGAACACACATGCAATGACTCTAGTGGTGGTTTATGAAAAGAACACACATGCAATGACTCTAGTGGATCCATGTGGTTTATGAAAATAACACACATGCAATGACAATGGTGGATCCATGTGGTTTATGAAAAGAACACACATCCAATGACTCTAGTGGAGGTTTATGAAAATAACACACATGCAATGACACTTGTGGATCCATGTGGTTTATGAAAAGAACACACATCCAATGACACTGGTGGATCCATGTGGTTTATGAAAAGAATACACATGCAATGAACTCTAGTAGATTAATGTGGTTTATGAAAATAACACACATGCAATGACATTGGTGGATCCATGTGGTTTATAAAAAGAACACACATGCAATGACTCTAGTGGTGGTATTTGAAAAGAACCCACATGCAATGACACTGGTGGATCCATGTGGTTTATGAAAAGAACACACATTCAATGAACTCTAATGGATCCATGTGGTTTATGAAAATAACACACATGAAATGAACTCTAGTGGTGGTTTAGGAGAAGAACACACATCCAATGACTCTAGTGGATCCATATGTTGTTTAGAAAAATAACACAGATTCAATGAATCTATTGGTGGTTTATGAAAACAACACAGATGCAATGACCATACTAGTGGTTTATGAAAAGAACACACATCCAATGACTCTAGTAGAGGTTTATGAAAAGAACACACATGCTATGACACTGGTGGATCCATGTGGTTTTTGAAAAGAACACACATCCAATGACACTGGTGGATCCATGTGGTTTATTTAAATAATACACATGCAATAAACTCTAGAGGATAAATGTGGTTTATGAAAAGAACACACATGCAATGACTCTAGTGGTGGTTTAGGATAAGAACACACATGCAATGACTCTAATGGATCCATATGTGGTTTGGAGAAAGAACACACATTCAATGACACTGGTGGATCCACGTGGTTTATGAAAAGAACACACATGCAATGACTCTAGTGGATCCATGTGGTTTATTAAAAGAACACAAATGCAATGAACTCTAGTGGATCCATGTGGTTTATGAAAAGAACGCACATGCAATGACTCTAGTGGTGGTTTATGAAAAGAACACATAGAATGACTCTAGTGGCTCCACATGTGGTTTAGAAAAAGAACACACATTCAATGAATCTAGTGGTGGTTTATGAAAAGAACACACATGCAATGACTCTAGTGGTGGTTCATGAAAATAACACACATGCATTGACATTGGTGGATCCATGTGTTTATGACAAGAACACACATCCAATGACTCTAGTGGTGGTTTATAAAAATAACACACATGCAATGACACTGGTCGATCCTTGTGGTTTATGAAAAGAACACACATCCAATGACACTGGTGGATCCATGTGGTTTATGAAAAGAATACACATGCAATGAACTCTAGTGGATCAATGTGGCTTATGAAAAGAACACAAATGCAATGACTCTAGTGGTGGTTTAGGAGAAGAACACACATTCAATGACTCTAGTGGATCCATATGTGGTTTGAAAAAGAACACAAATTCAATGAATCTAGTGGTGGTTTATGAAAAGAATACACATGCAATGACTCTAGTGGTGGTTTATGAAAAGAACACACATGTAATGACTCTAGTGGTGGTTTACGGAAATAACACACAAGCAATAACACTGGTGGATCCATGTGGTTTATGAAAAGAACACACATCCAATGACTCTAGTGGTGGTTTATGAAAATAACACACATGCAATGACACTTGTGGATCCATGTGGTTTATGAAAAGAACACACATCCAATGACACTTGTGGATCCATGTGGTTTATGAAAAGAATACACATGCAATGAACTCTAGTAGATCAATGTGGTTTATGAAAAGAACACACACGCAATGACTCTAGTGGTAGTTTAGGAGAAGAACACACATTTAATGACTCTAGTGGATCCATATGTGCAATGAATCTTGTGGTGGCTTATGAAAACAACACACATGCAATGACACTGGTGGATCCATGTGGTTTATGAAAAGAACACACATCTAATGACCCTAGTGGTGGTTTATGAAAAGAACAAACATGTAATGACACTGGTGGATCCATGTGGTTTACTAAAAGAACACACATCCAATGACACTGGTGGATCCATGTGGTTGACGAAAAGAACACACATCCAATGACACGGATGGATCCATGTGGTTTATGAAAAGAACACAAATGCAATGAATTCTAGTGGTGGTTTATGAAAATAACACACATGCAATGAAACTGGTGGATCCATGTGGTTTATGAAAAGAACACACATCGAATGACTCTAGTGGTGGTTTATGAAAATAACACACATGCAATGACACTTGTGGATCCATGTGGTTTATGAAAAGAACACACATCCAATGATACCGGTGGATCCATGTGGTTTATTAAAAGAACACACATCCAATGACTCTAATGGTGGTTTATGAAAAGAATACACATGCAATGACACTGGTGGATCCATGTGGTTTATAAAAAGAACACACATCTAATGACACTGGTCGATCCATGTGGTTTATGAAAAGGATACACATGCAATGAACTCTAGTGGATCAATGTGTTTTATGACAAGAACACACATGCAATGACTCTAGTGGTGGTTTAGGAGATGAACACACATGCAATGACTCTAGTGGATCCATATGTGGTTTAGAAAAAGAACACATATTCAATGAATCTAGTGGTGGTTTATGAAAAGAACACACATGTAATGACTCTAGTGGTGGTTTATGAAAATAACACACATGCAATGACACTGGTGGATCCATGTGGTTTATGAAAAGAACACACATCCAATGACTCTAGTGGTGGTTTATGAAAATAACACACATGCAATGACACTTATGGATCCATGTGGTTTATGAAAAGAACACACATCCAATGACACTGGTGGATCCATGTGGTTTATGAAAAGAATACACATGCAATGAACTCTAGTAGATCAATGTGGTTTATGAAAAGAACACACATGCAATGACTCTAGTGGTGGTTTAGGAGAAGAACACACATTCAATGACTCTAGTGGATCCATATGTGGTTTGAAAAAGAACACACATTCAATGAATCTAGTGGTGGTTTATCAAAAGAACACACATGCAATGACTCTTGTGGTGGTTTATGAAAAGAACACGCATGCAATGACACTGGTGGATCCATGTGGTTTATGAAAAGAACACACATCCAATAACTCTAGTGGTGGTCTATGAAAAGAACACACATGCGATGACACTGGTGGATCCATGTGGTTTATGACAAGAACACACATCTAAGGACACTGGTGGATCCATGTGTTTTATGAAAAGAACACACATCCAATGACACTGGTGGATCCATGAGGTTTATGAAAAGAACACAAATACAATGAATTCTAGTGGTGGTTTATGAAAAGAACACACATGCAATGACACTGGTGGGTTCATGTGGTTTATGAAAAGAACACAAATGCAATGACGCTGGTGGATCCATGTGGTTTATAAAAATAACACACATGCAATGAACTCTTGTGGATCCATGTGGTTTATGAAAAGAACACACATGCAATGACTCTAGTGGTGGTTTATGAAAAGAACACACATGCAATGACACTGGTGGATCCATGTGGTTTATGAAAAGAACACACATCCAATGACACTGGTGGATCCATGTGGTTTATGAAAAGAACACAAATGCAATGAATTCTACTAGTGGTTTATGAAAAGAACACACATGCAATGACACTGGTGGGTTCATGTGGTTTATAAAAAGAACACAAATGCAATGACGCTGGTGGATCCATGTGGTTTATAAAAATAACACACATGCAATGAACTCTTGTGGATCCATGTGGTTTATGAAAAGTACACACATGCAATGAACTCTAGTGGTTGCATGTGCTTTATGAAAAGAACACACATGCAATGACACTGGTTGATCCATGTGGTTTATGAAGAGAACACACATGCAATGACTCTAGTGGTGGTTTATGAAAAGAACACACATGCAATGACATTGGTGGATCCATGTGCTTTATGAAAATAACACACATGCAATGACAATGGTGGATCCATGTTGTTTATGAAAAGAACACAAATCCAATGACTCTAGTGGTGGTTTATGAAAATAACACACATGCAATGACACTTGTGGATCCATGTTGTTTATGAAAAGAACACACATTCAATGACACTGGTGGATCCATGTGGCTTATGAAAAGAATACACATGCAATGAACTCTAGTAGATCAATGTGGTTTATGACAAGAACACACATGCAATGACATTGGTGGATCCACGTGGTTTATAAAAAAACACACATGCAATGACTCTAGTGGTGGTATTTGAAAAGAACCCACATGCAATGACACTAGTGGATCCATGTGGTTTATGAAAGGAACACACATTCAATGAACTCTAATGGAGCCATGTGGTGTATTAAAATAACACACATGAAATGAACTCTAGTGGTGGTTTAGGAGAAGAACACACATCCAATGACTCTATTGGATCCATATGTTGTTTAGAAAAAGAACACAGATTCAATGAATCTAGTGGTGGTTTATGAAAACAACACAGATGCAATGACCCTACTGGTGGTTTATGAAAATAACACACATCCAATGACTCTAGTAGAGGTTTATGAAAAGAACACACATGCTATGACACTGGTGGATCCATGTGGTTTTTGAAAAGAACACACATCCAATGACACTGGTGGATCCATGTCGTTTATGAAAATAATACACATGCAATAAACTCTAGAGGATAAATGTGGTTTATGAAAAGAACACACATGCAATGACTCTAGTGGTGGTTTAGGAGAAGAACACACATGCAATGACTCTAATGGATCCATATGTGGTTTAGAAAAAGAACACACATTCAATGACACTGGTGGATCCATGTGGTTTATGAAAAGAACACACATGCAATGACTCTAGTGGATCCATGTGGTTTATTAAAAGAACACGAATGCAATGAACTCTAGTGGATCCATGTGGTTTATGAAAAGAACGCACATGCAATGACTCTAGTGGTGGTTTATGAAAAGAACACATACAATGACTCTAGTGGATCCATATGTGGTTTAGAAAAAGAACACACATTCAATGAATATAGTGGTGGTTTATGAAAAGAACACACATGCAATGACTCTAGTGGTGGTTCATGAAAATAACACATATGCAATGACATTGGTGGATCCATATGTTTATGACAAGAACACACATCCAATGACTCTAGTGGTGGTTTATAAAAATAACACACATGCAATGACACTGGTGGATCCTTGTGGTTTAAGAAAAGAACACACATCCAATGACACTGGTGGATCCATGTGGTTTATGAAAAGAATACACATGCAATGAACTCTAGTGGATCAATGTGGCTTATGAAAAGAACACAAATGCAATGACTCTAGTGGTGGTTTAGGAGAAGAACACACATTCAATGACTCTAGTGGATCCATACGTGGTTTGAAAAAGAACACAAATTCAATCAATCTAGTGGTGGTTTATGAAAAGAATAAACATGCAATGACTCTAGTGGTGGTTTATGAAAAGAACACACATGTAATGACTCTAGTGATGGTTTACGAAAATAACACACATGCAATGACACTGGTGTATCCATGTGGTTTATGAAAGGAACACACATCCAATGACTCTAGTGGTGGTTTATGAAAATAACACACATGCTATGACACTGGTGGATCCATGTGGTTTTTGAAAAGAACACACATCCAATGACACTAGTGGATCCATGTGGTTTATGAAAATAATACACATGCAATAAACTCTAGAGGATAAATGTGGTTTATGAAAAGAACACACATGCAATGACTCTAGTGGTGGTTTAGGAGAAGAACACACATGCAATGACTCAAATGGATCCATATGTGGTTTAGAAAAAGAACACACATTCAATGACACTGGTGGATCCATGTGGTTTATGAAAAGAACACACATGCAATGACTCTACTTGATCCATGTGGTTTATTAAAAGAACACAAATGCAATGAACTCTAGTGGATCCATGTGGTTTATGAAAAGAACGCACATGCAATGACTCTAGTGGTGGTTTATGAAAAGAACACACATGCAATGACACTGGTGGATCCATGTGGTTTATGAAAAGAACACACATCCAATGACACTGGTGGATCCATGTGGTTTATGAAAAGAACACAAATGCAATGAATTCTAGTGGTGGTTTAGGAAAAGAACACACATGCAATGACACTGGTGGGTTCATGTGGTTTATAAAAAGAACACAAATGCAATGACGCTGGTGGATCCATGTGGTTTATAAAAATAACACACATGCAATGAACTCTTGTGGATCCATGTGGTTTATGAAAAGAACACACATGCAATGGACTCTAGTGGTTGCATGTGCTTTATGAAAAGAACACACATGCAATGACACTGGTTGATCCATGTGGTTTATGAAGAGAACACACATGCAATGACTCTAGTGGTGGTTTATGAAAAGAACACACATGCAATGACATTGGTGGATCCATGTGGTTTATGAAAATAACACACATGCAATGACAATGGTGGATCCATGTGGTTTATGAAAAGAACACACATCCAATGACTCTAGTGGTGGTTTATGAAAATAACACACATGCAATGACACTTGTGGATCCATGTTGTTTACGAAAAGAACACACATTCAATGACACTGGTGGATCCATGTGGTTTATGAAAAGAATACACATGCAATGAACTCTAGTAGATCAATGTGGTTTATGACAAGAACACACATGCAATGACATTGGTGGATCCATGTGGTTTATAAAAAGAACACACATGCAATGACTCTAGTGGTGGTATTTGAAAAGAACCCACATGCAATGACACTGGTGGATCCATGTGGTTTATGAAAGGAACACACATTCAATGAACTCTAATGGATCCATGTGGTTTATGAAAATAACACACATGAAATGAACTCTAGTGGTGGTTTAGGAGAAGAACACACATCCAATGACTCTAGTGGACCCATATGTTGTTTAGAAAAAGAACACATATTCAATGAATCTAGTGGTGGTTTATGAAAACAACACAGATGCAATGACCCTACTGGTGGTTTATGAAAAGAACACACATCCAATGACTCTAGTAGAGGTTTATGAAAAGAACACACATGCTATGACACTGGTGGATCCATGTGGTTTTTGAAAAGAACACACATCCAATGACACTGGTGGATCCATGTGGTTTATGAAAATAATACACATGCAATAAACTCTAGAGGATAAATGTGGTTTATGAAAAGAACACACATGCAATGACTCTAGTGGTGGTTTAGGAGAAGAACACACATCCAATGACTCTAATGGATCCATATGTGGTTTAGAAAAAGAACACACATTCAATGACACTGGTGGATCCATGTGGTTTATGAAAAGAACACACATGCAATGACTCTAGTGGATCCATGTGGTTTATTAAAAGAACACAAATGCAATGAACTCTAGTGGATCCACGTGGTTTATGAAAAGAACGCACATGCAATGACTCTAGTGGTGGTTTGTGAAAAGAACACATACAATGACTCTAGTGGGTCCATATGTGGTTTAGAAAAAGAACACACATTCAATGAATATGGTGGTGGTTTATGAATAGAACACACATGCAATGACTCTAGTGGTGGTTCATGAAAATAACACACATGCAATGACATTGGTGGATCCATGTGTTTATGACAAGAACACACATCCAGTGACTCTAGTGGTGGTTTATAAAAATAACACACATGCAACGACAATGGTGGATCCTTGTGGTTGATGAAAAGAACACACATCCAATGACACTGGTGGATCCATGTGGTTTATGAAAATAATACACATGCAATGAACTCTAGTGGATCAATGTGGCTTATGAAAAGAACACAAATGAAATGACTCTGGTGGTGGTTTAGGAGAAGAACACACATTCAATGACTCTAGTGGATCCATACGTGGTTTGAAAAAGAACACAAATTCAATGAATCTAGTGGTGGTTTATGAAAAGACTACACATGCAATGACTCTAGTGGTGGTTTATGAAAAGAACACACATGTAATGACTAGTGGTGGTTGACGAAAATAACACACATGCAATGACACTGGTGGATCCATGTGGTTTATGAAAAGAACACACATCCAAAGACTCTAGTGGTGGTTTATGAAAAGAACACACATGCTATGACACTGGTGGATCCATGTGGTTTTTGAAAAGAACACACATCCAATGACACTGGTGGATCCATGTGGTTTATGAAAATAATACACATGCAATAAACACTAGAGGATAAATGTGGTTTATGAAAAGAACACACATGCAATGACTCTAGTGGTGGTTTAGGAGAAGAACACACATGCAATGACTCTAATGGATCCATATGTGGTTTAGAAAAAGAACACACATTCAATGACACTGGTGGATCCATGTGGTTTATGAATAGAACACACATGCAATGACTCTAGTGGATCCATGTGGTTTATTAAAAGAACACAAATGCAATGAACTCTAGTGGATCCATGTGGTTTATGAAAAGAACGCACATGCAATGACTCTAGTGGTGGTTTATGAAAAGAACACATACAATGACTGTAGTGGATCCATATGTGGTTTAGAAAAAGAACACACATTCAATGAATATAATGGTGGTTTATGAAAAGACTACACATGCAATGACTCTAGTGGTGGTTCATGAAAATAACACACATGCAATGACATTGGTGGATCCATGTGTTTATGACAAGAACACACATAGAATGACTCTAGTGGTGGTTTATAAAAATAACACACATGCAATGACACTGGTGGATCCTTGTGGTTTATGAAAAGAACAGACATCCAATGACACTGGTGGATCCATGTGGTTTATGAAAAGAATACACATGCAATGAACTCTAGTGGATCAATGTGGCTTATGAAAAGAACACAAATGGAATGACTCTAGTGGTGGTTTAGGATAAGAACACACATTCAATGACTCTAGTGGATCCATATGTGGTTTGAAAAGAACACAAATTCAATGAATCTAGTGGTGGTTTATGAAAAGAATACACATGCAATGACTCTAGTGGTGGTTTATGAAAAGAACACACATGTAATGACTCTAGTGGTGGTTTACGAAAATAACACATATGCAATGACACTGGTTGATCCATGTGGTTTATGAAAAGAACACACATCCAATGACTCTAGTGGTGGTTTATGAAAAGAACACACATGCTATGACACTGGTGGATCCATGTGGTATTTGAAAAGAACACACATCCAATGACACTGGTGGATCCATGTGGTTTATGAAAATAATACACATGCAATAAACTCTAGAGGATAAATGTGGTTTATGAAAAGAACACACATGCAATGACTCTAGTGGTGGTTTAGGAGAAGAACACACATGCAATGACTCTAATGGATCCATATGTGGTTTAGAAAAAGAACACACATTCAATGACACTGGTTGATCCATGTGGTTTATGAAAAGAACACACATGCAATGACTCTAGTGGATCCATGTGGTTTATTAAAAGAACACAAATGCAATGAACTCTAGTGGATCCATGTGGTTTATGAAAAGAACGCACATGCAATGACTCTAGTGGTGGTTTATGAAAAGAACACATACAATGACTCTAGTGGATCCACATGTGGTTTAGAAAAAGAACACACATTCAATGAATCTAGTGGTGGTTTATGAAAAGAACACACATGCAATGACTCTAGTGGTGGTTCATGAAAATAACACACATGCATTAACATTGGTGGATCCATGTGTTTATGACAAGAACACACATCCAATGACTCTAGTGGTGGTTTATAAAAATAACACACATGTAATGACACTGGTGGATCGATGTGGTTTATGAAAAGAATACACATGCAATGAACTCTAGTGGATCAATGTGGCTTATGAAAAGAACACAAATGCAATGACTCTAGTGGTGGTTTAGGAGAAGAACACACATTCAATGACTCTAGTGGATCCATATGTGGTTTGAAAAAGAACACAAATTCAATGAATCTAGTGGTGGTTTATGAAAAGAATACACATGCAATGACTCTAGTGGTGGTTTATGAAAAGAACACACATGTAATGACTCTAGTGGTGGTTTACGAAAATAACACACATGCAATGACACTTGTGGATCCATGTGGTTTATGAAAAGAACACACATCCAATGACACTGGTGTATCCATGTGGTTTATGAAAAGAATACACATGCAATGAACTCTAGTATATCAATGTGGTTTATGAAAAGAACACACATGCTTTGACTCTAGTGGTGGTTTAGGAGAAGAACACACATTCAATGACTCTAGTGGATCCATATGTGGTTTGAAAAAGAACACACATTCGATGAATCTAGTGGTGGTTTATGAAAAGAACACACATGCAATGACTCTTGTGGTGGTTTATGAAAAGAACACACATGCAATGACAGTGGTGGATCCATGTGGTTTATGTAAAGAACACACATCCAATGACTCTAGTGGTGGTTTATGAAAAGAACACACTTGCAATGACCCTGGTGGATCTATGTGGTTTATGAAAAGAACACACATCCAATGATACTGGTGGATCCATGTGGTTTACAAAAAGAACACACATCCAATGACACTGGTGGATCCATGTGGTTTATGAAAAGAACACAAATGCAATGAATTCTAGTGGTGGTTTATGAAAAGAACACACATGCAATGACACCGGTGGGTTCATGTGGTTTATGAAAAGAACACAAATGCAATGACGCTGGTGGATCCATGTGGTTTATGAAAATAACACACATGGAATGAACTCTTGTGGATCCATGTGGTTTATGAAAAGAACACACATGCAATGAACTCTAGTGGTTGCATGTGCTTTATGAAAAGAACACACATGCAATGACACTGGTTGATCCATGTGGTTTATGAAAAGAACATACATGCAATGACTCTAGTGGTGGTTTATGAAAAGAACACACATGCAATGACATTGGTGGATCCATGTGGTTTATGAAAATAACACACATGCAATGACACTGGTGGATCCATGTGGTTTATGAAAAGAACACACATCCAATAACCCTAGTGGTGGTTTATGAAAATAACACACATGCAATGACACTTGTGGATCCATGTGGTTTATGAAAGGAACACACATCCAATCACACTAGTGGATCTATGTGGTTTATGAAAAGAATACACATGCAATGAACTCTACTAGATCAATGTGGTTTATGAAAAGAACACACGTGGAATCACTATAGTGTTGGTTTAGGAGAAGAACACACATTCAATCACTCTAGTGGATCCATATGTGGTTTGAAAAAGAACACACATTCAATGAATCTAGTGGTGGTTTATGAAAAGAACACACATGCAATGACTCTAGTGGTGGTTCATGAAAATAACACACATGCTATGACATTGGTGGATCCATGTGTTTATGACAAGAACACACATCCAATGACTCTAATGGTGGTTTATAAAAATAACACACATGCAATGACAATGCTGGATCCTTGTGGTTTATGAAAAGAACACACATCCAATGACACTGGTGGATCCATGTGGTTTATGAAAAGAATACGCATGCAATGAACTCTAGTGGATCAATGTGGCTTATGAAAAGAACACAAATGAGATGACTCTAGTGGTGGTTTAGGAGAAGAACACACATTCAATGACTCTAGTGGATCCATACATGGTTTGAAAAAGAACACACATGGAATCACTCTCGTGGTGGTTTAGGAGAAGAACACACATTCAATCACTCTAGTGGATCCATATGTGGTTTGAAAAAGAACACACATTCAATGAATCTAGTGGTGGTTTATGAAAAGAACACACATGCAATGTATCTTGTGGTGGTTTATGAAAAGAACACACATTCAATGACACTGGTGGATCCATGTGGTTTATGAAAAGAACACACATCCAATGACTCTAGTGGTGGTTTATGAAAAGAAAACACATGCAATGACACTGGTGGATCCATGTGGTTTACGAAAAGAACACACATCCAATGACACTGGTGGATCCACGTGGTTGATGAAAAGAACACACATCCAACGACACTGATGGATCCATGTGGTTTATGAAAAGAACACAAATGCAATGAATTCTAGTGGTGGTTTATGAAAAGAACACACATGCAATGACACTGGTGGGTTCATGTGGTTTATGAAAAGAACACAAATGCAATGACGCTGGTGGATCCATGTGGTTTATGAAAATAACACACATGCAATGAACTCTTGTGGATCCATGTGTATTATGAAAAGAACACAAATTCAATGAACTCTAGTGGTTGCATGTGCTTTATGAAAAGAACACACACGCAATGACACTAGTGGTGTTTTATGAAAAGAACACACATGCAATGACATTGGTGGATCCATGTGGTTTATGAAAAGAACACACATGCAATGGACTCTAGTGGTTGCATGTGCTTTATGAAAAGAACACACATGCAATGACACTGGTTGATCCATGTGGTTTATGAAAAGAACATACATGCAATGACTCTAGTGGTGGTTTATGAAAAGAACACACATGCAATGACATTGGTGGATCCATGTGGTTTATGAAAATAACACACATGCAATGACACTAGTGGATCCATGTGGTTTATGAAAAGAACACACATCCAATAACTCTAGTGGTGGTTTATGAAAATAACTCACATGTAATGACACTTGTGGATCCATGTGGTTTATGAAAAGAACACACATCCAATGACACTGGTGGATCTATGTGGTTTATGAAAAGAATACACATGCAATGAACTCTACTAGATCAATGTGGTTTATGAAAAGAACACACATGAAATCACTCTAGTGGTGGTTTAGGAGAAGAACACACATTCAATGACTCTAGTGGATCCATATGTGGTTTGAAAAAGAACACAAATTCAATGAATCTAGTGGTGGTTTATGAAAATAACACACATGCAATGAATCTTGTGGTGGTTTATGAAAAGAACACACATGCAATGACACTGGTGGATCCATGTGGTTTATGAAAAGAACACACATCCAATGACTCTAGTGGTGGTTTATGAAAAGAACACACATGCAATGACACTGGTCGATCCATGTGGTTTACGAAAAGAACACACATCCAATGACACTGGTGGATCCATGTGGTTGATGAAAAGAACACACATCCAATGACACTGATGGATCCATGTGGTTTATGAAAAGAACACAAATGCAATGAATTCTAGTGGTGGTTTATGAAAATAACACACATGCAATGAAACTGGTGGATCCATGTGGTTTATGAAAAGAACACACATCCAATGACTCTAGCGGTGGTTTATGAAAATAACACACATGCAATGACACTTGTGGATCCATGTGGTTTATGAAAAGAACACACATCCAATGACACTGGTGGATCCATGTGGTTTATGAAAAGAACACACATCCAATGACACTGGTGGATCCATGTGGTTTATAAAAAGAACACACATCCAAATACTCTAGTGGTGGTTTATGAAAAGAATACACATGCAATGACACTGGTGGATCCATGTGGTTTATAAAAAGAACACATATCTAATGACAGTGGTGGATCCATGTGGTTTATGAAAAGGATACACATGCAATGAACTCTAGTGGATCAATGTGTTTTACGAAAAGAACACACATGCAATGACTCTAGTGGTGGTTTAGGAGATGAACACACATGCAATGACTCTAGTGGATCCATAAGTGGTTTAGAAAAATAACACATATTCAATGAATCTAGTGGTGGTTTATGAAAATAACACACATGTAATGACTCTAGTGGTGGTTTATGAAAATAACACACATGCAATGACACTGGTGGATCCATGTGGTTTATGAAAAGAACACACATCCAATGACTCTAGTGGTGGTTTATGAAAATAACACAGATGCAATGACACTTGTGGATCCATGTGGTTTATGAAAAGAACACACATCCAATGACACTAGTGGATCCATGTGGTTTATGAATACACATGCAATGAACTCTAGTAGATCAATGTGGTTTATGAAAACAACACACATGCAATGACTCTAGTGGTGGTTTAGGAGAAGAACACACATTCAATGACTCTAGTGGATCCATATGTGGTTTGAAAAAGAACACAAATTCAATGAATCTAGTGGTGGTTTATGAAAATAACACACATGCAATGACTCTTGTGGTGGTTTATGAAAAGAACACACATGCAATGACACTGGTGGATCCATGTGGTTTATGAAAAGAACACACATCCAATGACTCTAGTGGTGGTTTATGAAAAGAACACACAAGCAATGACACTGGTGGATCCATGTGGTTTACGAAAAGAACACACATCCAATGACACTGGTGGATCCATGTGGTTTATGAAAAGAACACACATCCAATGACACTGATGGATCCATGTGGTTTCTGAAAAGAACACAAATGCAATGAATTCTAGTGGTGGTTTATGAAAAGAACACACACGCAATGACACTGGTGGGTTCATGTGGTTTATGAAAAGAACATAAATGCAATGACGCTGGTGGATCCATGTGGTTTATGAAAATAACACACATGCAATGAACTCTTGTGGATCCATGTGGTTTATGAAAAGAACACAAATTCAATGAACTCTAGTGGTTGCATGTGCTTTATGAAAGGAACACACATGCAATGACACTGGTTGATCCATGTGGTTTATGAAAAGAACACACATGCAATGACTCTAGTGGTGGTTTATTAAAAGAACACACATGCAATGACATTGGTGGATCCATGTGGTTTATGAAAATAACACACATGCAATGACACTGGTGGATCCATGTGGTTTATGAAAAGAACACACATCCAATAACTCTAGTGGTGGTTTATGAAAATAACTCACATGCAATGACACTTGTGGATCCATGTGGTTTATGAAAAGAACACACATCCAATGACACTGGTGGATCTATGTGGTTTATGAAAAGAATACACATGGAATGAACTCTACTAGATCAATGTGGTTTATGAAAAGAACACACATGGAATCACCCTAGTGGTGGTTTAGGAGAAGAACACACATTCAATGACTCTAGTGGATCCATATGTGGTTTGAAAAAGAACACAAATTCAATGAATCTAGTGGTGGTTTATGAAAAGAACACACATGCAATGAATCTTGTGGTGGTTTATGAAACGAACACACATGCAATGACACTGGTGGATCCATGTGGTTTATGAAAAGAACACACATCCAATGACTCTAGTGGTGGTTTATGAAAAGAACACACATCCAATGACTCTAGTGGTGGTTTATGAAAAGAACACACATGCAATGACACTGGTGGATCCATGTGGTTTATGAAAAGAACACACATGCAATGACTCTAGTGGTGGTTTATTAAAAGAACACACATGCAATGACATTGGTGGATCCATGTGGTTTATGAAAATAACACACATGCAATGACACTGGTGGATCCATGTGGTTTATGAAAAGAACACACATCCAATAACTCTAGTGGTGATTTATGAAAATAACTCACATGCAATGACACTTGTGGATCCATGTGGTTTACGAAAAGAACACACATCCAATGACACTGGTGGATCTATGTGGTTTATGAAAAGAATAAACATGCAATGAACTCTACTAGATCAATGTGGATTATGAAAAGAACACACATGGAATCACTCTAGTGGTGGTTTATGAGAAGAACACACATGCAATGACTCTAGTGGATCCATATGTGGTTGGCAAAAGAACACAAATTCAATGAATCTAGTGGTGGTTTATGAAAATAACACACATGCAATGAATCTTGTGGTGGTTTATGAAAAGAACACACATGCAATGACACTGGTGGATCCATGTGGTTTATGAAAAGAACACACATCCAATGACTCTAAAGGTGGTTTATGAAAAGAACACACATGCAATGGCACTGGTCGATCCATGTGGTTTATGAAAAGAACACACATCCAATGACTCTAAAGGTGGTTTATGAAAAGAACACACATGCAATGAATCTTGTGGTGGTTTATGAAAAGAACACACATGCAATGACACTGGTGGATCCATGTGGTTTATGAAAAGAACACACATCCAATGACTCTAAAGGTGGTTTATGAAAAGAACACACATGCAATGACATTGGTCGATTCATGTGGTTTATGAAAAGAACACACATCCAATGACTCTAAAGGTGGTTTATGAAAAGAACACACATGCAATGACACTGGTGGATCCATGTGGTTTATGAAAAGAACACACATCCAATGACTCTAAAGGTGGTTTATGAAAATAACACACATGCAATGACACTGGTGGATCCATGTGGTTTATGAAAAGAACACACATCCAATAACTCTAGTGGTGATTTATGAAAATAACTCACATGCAATGACACTTGTGGATCCATGTGGTTTACGAAAAGAACACACATCCAATGACACTGGTGGATCTATGTGGTTTATGAAAAGAATAAACATGCAATGAACTCTACTAGATCAATGTGGATTATGAAAAGAACACACATGGAATCACTCTAGTGGTGGTTTAGGAGAAGAACACACATGCAATGACTCTAGTGGATCCATATGTGGTTGGAAAAAGAACACAAATTCAATGAATCTAGTGGTGGTTTATGAAAATAACACACATGCAATGACTCTTGTGGTGGTTTATGAAAAGAACACACATGCAATGACACTGGTGGATCCATGTGGTTTATGAAAAGAACACACATCCAATGACTCTAGTGGTGGTTTATGAAAAGAACACACAAGCAATGACACTGGTGGATCCATGTGGTTTACGAAAAGAACACACATCCAATGACACTGGTGGATCCATGTGGTTGATGAAAAGAACACACATCCAATGACACTGATGGATCCATGTGGTTTCTGAAAAGAACACAAATGCAATGAATTCTAGTGGTGGTTTATGAAAAGAACACACACGCAATGACACTGGTGGGTTCATGTGGTTTATGAAAAGAACACAAATGCAATGAATTCTAGTGGTGGTTTATGAAAAGAACACACATGCAATGACACTGGTGGGTTCATGTGGTTTATGAAAAGAACACAAATGCAATGACACTGGTGGATCCATGTTGTTTATGAAAATAACACACATGGAATGAACTCTTGTGGATCCATGTGGTTTATGAAAAGAACACACATGCAATGAACTCTAGTGGTTGCATGTGCTTTATGAAAAGAACACACATGCAATGACACTGGTTGATCCATGTGGTTTATGAAAAGAACATACATGCAATGACTCTAGTGGTGGTTTATGAAAAGAACACACATGCAATGACATTGGTGGATCCATGTGGTTTATGAAAATAACACACATGCAATGACACTGGTGGATCCATGTGGTTTATGAAAAGAACACACATCCAATAACCCTAGTGGTGGTTTATGAAAATAACACACATGCAATGACACTTGTGGATCCATGCGGTTTATGAAAGGAACACACATCCAATGACACTAGTGGATCTATGTGGTTTATGAAAAGAATACACATGCAATGAACTCTACTAGATCAATGTGGTTTATGAAAAGAACACACGTGGAATCACTCTAGTGTTGGTTTAGGAGAAGAACACACATTCAATCACTCTAGTGGATCCATATGTGGTTTGAAAAAGAACACACATTCAATGAATCTGGTGGTGGTTTATGAAAAGAACACACATGCAATGACTCTAGTGGTGGTTCATGAAAATAACACACATGCAATGACATTGGTGGATCCATGTGTTTATGACAAGAACACACATCCAATGACTCTAATGGTGGTTTATAAAAATAACACACATGCAATGACAATGCTGGATCCTTGTGGTTTATGAAAAGAACACACATCCAATGACACTGGTGGATCCATGTGGTTTATGAAAAGAATACGCATGCAATGAACTCTAGTGGATCAATGTGGCTTATGAAAAGAACACAAATGAGATGACTCTAGTGGTGGTTTAGGAGAAGAACACACATTCAATGACTCTAGTGGATCCATACATGGTTTGAAAAAGAACACACATGGAATCACTCTCGTGGTGGTTTAGGAGAAGAACACACATTCAATCACTCTAGTGGATCCATATGTGGTTTGAAAAAGAACACACATTCAATGAATCTAGTGGTGGTTTATGAAAAGAACACACATGCAATGTATCTTGTGGTGGTTTATGAAAAGAACACACATTCAATGACACTGGTGGATCCATGTGGTTTATGAAAAGAACACACATCCAATGACTCTAGTGGTGGTTTATGAAAAGAAAACACATGCAATGACACTGGTGGATCCATGTGGTTTACGAAAAGAACACACATCCAATGACACTGGTGGATCCACGTGGTTGATGAAAAGAACACACATCCAACGACACTGATGGATCCATGTGGTTTATGAAAAGAACACAAATGCAATGAATTCTAGTGGTGGTTTATGAAAAGAACACACATGCAATGACACTGGTGGGTTCATGTGGTTTATGAAAAGAACACAAATGCAATGACGCTGGTGGATCCATGTGGTTTATGAAAATAACACACATGCAATGAACTCTTGTGGATCCATGTGTATTATGAAAAGAACACAAATTCAATGAACTCTAGTGGTTGCATGTGCTTTATGAAAAGAACACACACGCAATGACACTGGTTGATCCATGTCGTTTATGAAAAGACCACACATGCAATGACTCTAGTGGTGTTTTATGAAAAGAACACACATGCAATGACATTGGTGGATCCATGTGGTTTATGAAAATAACACACATGCAATGACACTAGTGGATCCATGTGGTTTATGAAAAGAACACACATCCAATAACTCTAGTGGTGGTTTATGAAAATAACTCACATGTAATGACACTTGTGGATCCATGTGGTTTATGAAAAGAACACACATCCAATGACACTGGTGGATCTATGTGGTTTATGAAAAGAATACACATGCAATGAACTCTACTAGATCAATGTGGTTTATGAAAAGAACACACGTGGAATCACTCTAGTGTTGGTTTAGGAGAAGAACACACATTCAATCACTCTAGTGGATCCATATGTGGTTTGAAAAAGAACACACATTCAATGAATCTGGTGGTGGTTTATGAAAAGAACACACATGCAATGACTCTAGTGGTGGTTCATGAAAATAACACACATGCAATGACATTGGTGGATCCATGTGTTTATGACAAGAACACACATCCAATGACTCTAATGGTGGTTTATAAAAATAACACACATGCAATGACAATGCTGGATCCTTGTGGTTTATGAAAAGAACACACATCCAATGACACTGGTGGATCCATGTGGTTTATGAAAAGAATACGCATGCAATGAACTCTAGTGGATCAATGTGGCTTATGAAAAGAACACAAATGAGATGACTCTAGTGGTGGTTTAGGAGAAGAACACACATTCAATGACTCTAGTGGATCCATACATGGTTTGAAAAAGAACACACATGGAATCACTCTCGTGGTGGTTTAGGAGAAGAACACACATTCAATCACTCTAGTGGATCCATATGTGGTTTGAAAAAGAACACACATTCAATGAATCTAGTGGTGGTTTATGAAAAGAACACACATGCAATGTATCTTGTGGTGGTTTATGAAAAGAACACACATTCAATGACACTGGTGGATCCATGTGGTTTATGAAAAGAACACACATCCAATGACTCTAGTGGTGGTTTATGAAAAGAAAACACATGCAATGACACTGGTGGATCCATGTGGTTTACGAAAAGAACACACATCCAATGACACTGGTGGATCCACGTGGTTGATGAAAAGAACACACATCCAACGACACTGATGGATCCATGTGGTTTATGAAAAGAACACAAATGCAATGAATTCTAGTGGTGGTTTATGAAAAGAACACACATGCAATGACACTGGTGGGTTCATGTGGTTTATGAAAAGAACACAAATGCAATGACGCTGGTGGATCCATGTGGTTTATGAAAATAACACACATGCAATGAACTCTTGTGGATCCATGTGTATTATGAAAAGAACACAAATTCAATGAACTCTAGTGGTTGCATGTGCTTTATGAAAAGAACACACACGCAATGACACTGGTTGATCCATGTCGTTTATGAAAAGACCACACATGCAATGACTCTAGTGGTGTTTTATGAAAAGAACACACATGCAATGACATTGGTGGATCCATGTGGTTTATGAAAATAACACACATGCAATGACACTAGTGGATCCATGTGGTTTATGAAAAGAACACACATCCAATAACTCTAGTGGTGGTTTATGAAAATAACTCACATGTAATGACACTTGTGGATCCATGTGGTTTATGAAAAGAACACACATCCAATGACACTGGTGGATCTATGTGGTTTATGAAAAGAATACACATGCAATGAACTCTACTAGATCAATGTGGTTTATGAAAAGAACACACATGAAATCACTCTAGTGGTGGTTTAGGAGAAGAACACACATTCAATGACTCTAGTGGATCCATATGTGGTTTGAAAAAGAACACAAATTCAATGAATCTAGTGGTGGTTTATGAAAAGAACACACATGCAATGAATCTTGTGGTGGTTTATGAAAAGAACACACATCCAATGACTCTAAAGGTGGTTTATGAAAATAACACACATGCAATGACACTGGTGGATCCATGTGGTTTATGAAAAGAACACACATCCAATAACTCTAGTGGTGATTTATGAAAATAACTCACATGCAATGACACTTGTGGATCCATGTGGTTTACGAAAAGAACACACATCCAATGACACTGGTGGATCTATGTGGTTTATGAAAAGAATAAACATGCAATGAACTCTACTAGATCAATGTGGATTATGAAAAGAACACACATGGAATCACTCTAGTGGTGGTTTAGGAGAAGAACACACATGCAATGACTCTAGTGGATCCATATGTGGTTGGAAAAAGAACACAAATTCAATGAATCTAGTGGTGGTTTATGAAAATAACACACATGCAATGACTCTTGTGGTGGTTTATGAAAAGAACACACATGCAATGACACTGGTGGATCCATGTGGTTTATGAAAAGAACACACATCCAATGACTCTAGTGGTGGTTTATGAAAAGAACACACAAGCAATGACACTGGTGGATCCATGTGGTTTACGAAAAGAACACACATCCAATGACACTGGTGGATCCATGTGGTTGATGAAAAGAACACACATCCAATGACACTGATGGATCCATGTGGTTTCTGAAAAGAACACAAATGCAATGAATTCTAGTGGTGGTTTATGAAAAGAACACACACGCAATGACACTGGTGGGTTCATGTGGTTTATGAAAAGAACATAAATGCAATGACGCTGGTGGATCCATGTGGTTTATGAAAATAACACACATGCAATGAACTCTTGTGGATCCATGTGGTTTATGAAAAGAACACAAATTCAATGAACTCTAGTGGTTGCATGTGCTTTATGAAAAGAACACACATGCAATGACACTGGTTGATCCATGTGGTTTATGAAAAGAACACACATGCAATGACTCTAGTGGTGCTTTATTAAAAGAACACACATGCAATGACATTGGTGGATCCATCTGGTTTATGAAAATAACACACATGCAATGACACTGGTGGATCCATGTGGTTTATGAAAAGAACACACATCCAATGACTCTAGTGGTGGTTTATGAAAAGAACACACATGCAATGACACTGGTCGATCCATGTGGTTTATGAAAAGAACACACATCCAATGACACTGGTGGATCTATGTGGTTTATGAAAAGAATACACATGGATTGAACTCTACTAGATCAATGTGGTTTATGAAAAGAACACACATGGAATCACCCTAGTGGTGGTTTAGGAGAAGAACACACATTCAATGACTCTAGTGGATCCATATGTGGTTTGAAAAAGAACACAAATTCAATGAATCTAGTGGTGGTTTATGAAAAGAACACACATGCAATGAATCTTGTGGTGGTTTATGAAACGAACACACATGCAATGACACTGGTGGATCCATGTGGTTTATGAAAAGAACACACATCCAATTACTCTAGTGGTGGTTTATGAAAAGAACACACATCCAATGACTCTAGTGGTGGTTTATGAAAAGAACACACATGCAATGACACTGGTGGATCCATGTGGTTTATGAAAAGAACACACATGCAATGACTCTAGTGGTGGTTTATTAAAAGAACACACATGCAATGACATTGGTGGATCCATGTGGTTTATGAAAATAACACACATGCAATGACACTGGTGGATCCATGTGGTATATGAAAAGAACACACATCCAATAACTCTAGTGGTGATTTATGAAAATAACTCACATGCAATGACACTTGTGGATCCATGTGGTTTACGAAAAGAACACACATCCAATGACACTGGTGGATCTATGTGGTTTATGAAAAGAATAAACATGCAATGAACTCTACTAGATCAATTTGGATTATGAAAAGAACACACATGGAATCACTCTAGTGGTGGTTTAGGAGAAGAACACACATGCAATGACTCTAGTGGATCCATATGTGGTTGGAAAAAGAACACAAATTCAATGAATCTAGTGGTGGTTTATGAAAATAACACACATGCAATGAATCTTGTGGTGGTTTATGAAAAGAACACACATGCAATGACACTGGTGGATCCATGTGGTTTATGAAAAGAACACACATCCAATGACTCTAAAGGTGGTTTATGAAAAGAACACACATGCAATGGCACTGGTCGATCCATGTGGTTTATGAAAAGAACACACATCCAATGACTCTAAAGGTGGTTTATGAAAAGAACACACATGCAATGAATCTTGTGGTGGTTTATGAAAAGAACACACATGCAATGACACTGGTGGATCCATGTGGTTTATGAAAAGAACACACATCCAATGACTCTAAAGGTGGTTTATGAAAAGAACACACATGCAATGACATTGGTCGATCCATGTGGTTTATGAAAAGAACACACATCCAATGACTCTAAAGGTGGTTTATGAAAAGAACACACATGCAATGACACTGGTGGATCCATGTGGTTTATGAAAAGAACACACATCCAATGACTCTAAAGGTGGTTTATGAAAATAACACACATGCAATGACACTGGTGGATCCATGTGGTTTATGAAAAGAACACACATCCAATAACTCTAGTGGTGATTTATGAAAATAACTCACATGCAATGACACTTGTGGATCCATGTGGTTTACGAAAAGAACACACATCCAATGACACTGGTGGATCTATGTGGTTTATGAAAAGAATAAACATGCAATGAACTCTACTAGATCAATGTGGATTATGAAAAGAACACACATGGAATCACTCTAGTGGTGGTTTAGGAGAAGAACACACATGCAATGACTCTAGTGGATCCATATGTGGTTGGAAAAAGAACACAAATTCAATGAATCTAGTGGTGGTTTATGAAAATAACACACATGCAATGACTCTTGTGGTGGTTTATGAAAAGAACACACATGCAATGACACTGGTGGATCCATGTGGTTTATGAAAAGAACACACATCCAATGACTCTAGTGGTGGTTTATGAAAAGAACACACAAGCAATGACACTGGTGGATCCATGTGGTTTACGAAAAGAACACACATCCAATGACACTGGTGGATCCATGTGGTTGATGAAAAGAACACACATCCAATGACACTGATGGATCCATGTGGTTTCTGAAAAGAACACAAATGCAATGAATTCTAGTGGTGGTTTATGAAAAGAACACACACGCAATGACACTGGTGGGTTCATGTGGTTTATGAAAAGAACACAAATGCAATGAATTCTAGTGGTGGTTTATGAAAAGAACACACATGCAATGACACTGGTGGGTTCATGTGGTTTATGAAAAGAACACAAATGCAATGACGCTGGTGGATCCATGTGGTTTATGAAAATAACACACATGGAATGAACTCTTTTGGATCCATGTGGTTTATGAAAAGAACACACATGCAATGAACTCTAGTGGTTGCATGTGCTTTATGAAAAGAACACACATGCAATGACACTGGTTGATCCATGTGGTTTATGAAAAGAACATACATGCAATGACTCTAGTGGTGGTTTATGAAAAGAACACACATGCAATGACATTGGTGGATCCATGTGGTTTATGAAAATAACACACATGCAATGACACTGGTGGATCCATGTGGTTTATGAAAAGAACACACATCCAATAACTCTAGTGGTGGTTTATGAAAATAACACACATGCAATGACACTTGTGGATCCATGTGGTTTATGAAAGGAACACACATCCAATGACACTAGTGGATCTATGTGGTTTATGAAAAGAATACACATGCAATGAACTCTACTAGATCAATGTGGTTTATGAAAAGAACACACGTGGAATCACTCTAGTGTTGGTTTAGGAGAAGAACACACATTCAATCACTCTAGTGGATCCATATGTGGTTTGAAAAAGAACACACATTCAATGAATCTGGTGGTGGTTTATGAAAAGAACACACATGCAATGACTCTAGTGGTGGTTCATGAAAATAACACACATGCAATGACATTGGTGGATCCATGTGTTTATGACAAGAACACACATCCAATGACTCTAATGGTGGTTTATAAAAATAACACACATGCAATGACAATGGTGGATCCTTGTGGTTTATGAAAAGAACACACATCCAATGACACTGGTGGATCCATGTGGTTTATGAAAAGAATACGCATGCAATGAACTCTAGTGGATCAATGTGGCTTATGAAAAGAACACAAATGAAATGACTCTAGTGGTGGTTTAGGAGAAGAACACACATTCAATGACTCTAGTGGATCCATACATGGTTTGAAAAAGAACACACATGGAATCACTCTCGTGGTGGTTTAGGAGAAGAACACACATTCAATCACTCTAGTGGATCCATATGTGGTTTGAAAAAGAACACACATTCAATGAATCTAGTGGTGGTTTATGAAAAGAACACACATGCAATGTATCTTGTGGTGGTTTATGAAAAGAACACACATTCAATGACACTGGTGGATCCATGTGGTTTATGAAAAGAACACACATCCAATGACTCTAGTGGTGGTTTATGAAAAGAAAACACATGCAATGACACTGGTGGATCCATGTGGTTTACGAAAAGAACACACATCCAATGACACTGGTGGATCCACGTGGTTGATGAAAAGAACACACATCCAACGACACTGATGGATCCATGTGGTTTATGAAAACAACACAAATGCAATGAATTCTAGTGGTGGTTTATGAAAAGAACACACATGCAATGACACTGGTGGGTTCATGTGGTTTATGAAAAGAACACAAATGCAATGACGCTGGTGGATCCATGTGGTTTATGAAAATAACACACATGCAATGAACTCTTGTGGATCCATGTGTATTATGAAAAGAACACAAATTCAATGAACTCTAGTGGTTGCATGTGCTTTATGAAAAGAACACACACGCAATGACACTGGTTGATCCATGTTGTTTATGAAAAGACCACACATGCAATGACTCTAGTGGTGTTTTATGAAAAGAACACACATGCAATGACATTGGTGGATCCATGTGGTTTATGAAAATAACACACATGCAATGACACTAGTGGATCCATGTGGTTTATGAAAAGAACACACATCCAATAACTCTAGTGGTGGTTTATGAAAATAACTCACATGTAATGACACTTGTGGATCCATGTGGTTTATGAAAAGAACACACATCCAATGACACTGGTGGATCTATGTGGTTTATGAAAAGAATACACATGCAATGAACTCTACTAGATCAATGTGGTTTATGAAAAGAACACACATGAAATCACTCTAGTGGTGGTTTAGGAGAAGAACACACATTCAATGACTCTAGTGGATCCATATGTGGTTTGAAAAAGAACACAAATTCAATGAATCTAGTGGTGGTTTATGAAAAGAACACACATGCAATGAATCTTGTGGTGGTTTATGAAAAGAACACACATGCAATGACACTGGTGGATCCATGTGGTTTATGAAAAGAACACACATCCAATGACTCTAGTGGTGGTTTATGAAAAGAACACACATGCAATGACACTGGTCGATCCATGTGGTTTACGAAAAGAACACACATCCAATGACACTGGTGGATCCATGTGGTTGATGAAAAGAACACACATCCAATGACACTGATGGATCCATGTGGTTTATGAAAAGAACACAAATGCAATGAATTCTAGTGGTGGTTTATGAAAATAACACACATGCAATGAAACTGGTGGATCCATGTGGTTTATGAAAAGAACACACATCCAATGACTCTAGCGGTGGTTTATGAAAATAACACACATGCAATGACACTTGTGGATCCATGTGGTTTATGAAAAGAACACACATCCAATGACACTGGTGGATCCATGTGGTTTATGAAAAGAACACACATCCAATGACACTGGTGGATCCATGTGGTTTATAAAAAGAACACACATCCAAATACTCTAGTGGTGGTTTATGAAAAGAATACACATGCAATGACACTGGTGGATCCATGTGGTTTATAAAAAGAACACATATCTAATGACAGTGGTGGATCCATGTGGTTTATGAAAAGGATACACATGCAATGAACTCTAGTGGATCAATGTGTTTTATGAAAAGAACACACATGCAATGACTCTAGTGGTGGTTTAGGAGATGAACACACATTCAATGACTCTAGTGGATCCATAAGTGGTTTAGAAAAATAACACATATTCAATGAATCTAGTGGTGGTTTATGAAAATAACACACATGTAATGACTATACTGGTGGTTTATGAAAATAACACACATGCAATGACACTGGTGGATCCATGTGGTTTATGAAAAGAACACACATCCAATGACTCTAGTGGTGGTTTATGAAAATAACACAGATGCAATGACACTTGTGGATCCATGTGGTTTATGAAAAGAACACACATCCAATGACACTAGTGGATCCATGTGGTTTATGAATACACATGCAATGAACTCTAGTAGATCAATGTGGTTTATGAAAACAACACACATGCAATGACTCTAGTGGTCGTTTAGGAGAAGAACACACATTCAATGACTCTAGTGGATCCATATGTGGTTTGAAAAAGAACACAAATTCAATGAATCTAGTGGTGGTTTATGAAAATAACACACATGCAATGAATCTTGTGGTGGTTTATGAAAAGAACACACATGCAATGACACTGGTGGATCCATGTGGTTTATGAAAAGAACACACATCCAATGACTCTAGTGGTGGTTTATGAAAAGAACACACATGCAATGACACTGGTCGATCCATGTGGTTTATGAAAAGAACACACATCCAATGACACTGGTGGATCTATGTGGTTTATGAAAAGAATACACATGGATTGAACTCTACTAGATCAATGTGGTTTATGAAAAGAACACACATGGAATCACCCTAGTGGTGGTTTAGGAGAAGAACACACATTCAATGACTCTAGTGGATCCATATGTGGTTTGAAAAAGAACACAAATTCAATGAATCTAGTGGTGGTTTATGAAAATAACACACATGCAATGGCTCTTGTGGTGGTTTATGAAAAGAACACACATGCAATGACACTGGTGGATCCATGTGGTTTATGAAAAGAACACACATCCAATGACTCTAGTGGTGGTTTATGAAAAGAACACACAAGCAATGACACTGGTGGATCCATGTGGTTTACGAAAAGAACACACATCCAATGACACTGGTGGATCCATGTGGTTGATGAAAAGAACACACATCCAATGACACTGATGGATCCATGTGGTTTCTGAAAAGAACACAAATGCAATGAATTCTAGTGGTGGTTTATGAAAAGAACACACACGCAATGACACTGGTGGGTTCATGTGGTTTATGAAAAGAACATAAATGCAATGACGCTGGTGGATCCATGTGGTTTATGAAAATAACACACATGCAATGAACTCTTGTGGATCCATGTGGTTTATGAAATGAACACAAATTCAATGAACTCTAGTGGTTGCATGTGCTTTATGAAAGTAACACACATGCAATGACACTGGTTGATCCATGTGGTTTATGAAAAGAACACACATGCAATGACTCTAGTGGTGGTTTATTAAAAGAACACACATGCAATGACATTGGTGGATCCATGTGGTTTATGAAAATAACACACATGCAATGACACTGGTGGATCCATGTGGTTTATGAAAAGAACACACATCCAATAACTCTAGTGGTGGTTTATGAAAATAACTCACATGCAATGACACTTGTGGATCCATGTGGTTTATGAAAAGAACACACATCCAATGACACTGGTGGATCTATGTGGTTTATGAAAAGAATACACATGGAACGAACTCTACTAGATCAATGTGGTTTATGAAAAGAACACACATGGAATCACCCTAGTGGTGGTTTAGGAGAAGAACACACATTCAATGACTCTAGTGGATCCATATGTGGTTTGAAAAAGAACACAAATTCAATGAATCTAGTGGTGGTTTATGAAAAGAACACACATGCAATGAATCTTGTGGTGGTTTCTGAAACGAACACACATGCAATGACACTGGTGGATCCATGTGGTTTATGAAAAGAACACACATCCAATGACTCTAGTGGTGGTTTATGAAAAGAACACACATCCAATGACTCTAGTGGTGGTTTATGAAAAGAACACACATGCAATGACACTGGTGGATCCATGTGGTTTATGAAAAGAACACACATGCAATGACTCTAGTGGTGGTTTATTAAAAGAACACACATGCAATGACATTGGTGGATCCATGTGGTTTATGAAAATAACACACATGCAATGACACTGGTGGATCCATGTGGTTTATGAAAAGAACACACATCCAATAACTCTAGTGGTGATTTATGAAAATAACTCACATGAAATGACACTTGTGGATCCATGTGGTTTACGAAAAGAACACACATCCAATGACACTGGTGGATCTATGTGGTTTATGAAAAGAATAAACATGCAATGAACTCTACTAGATCAATTTGGATTATGAAAAGAACACACATGGAATCACTCTAGTGGTGGTTTAGGAGAAGAACACACATGCAATGACTCTAGTGGATCCATATGTGGTTGGAAAAAGAACACAAATTCAATGAATCTAGTGGTGGTTTATGAAAATAACACACATGCAATGAATCTTGTGGTGGTTTATGAAAAGAACACACATGCAATGACACTGGTGGATCCATGTGGTTTATGAAAAGAACACACATCCAATGACTCTAAAGGTGGTTTATGAAAAGAACACACATGCAATGGCACTGGTCGATCCATGTGGTTTATGAAAAGAACACACATCCAATGACTCTAAAGGTGGTTTATGAAAAGAACACACATGCAATGAATCTTGTGGTGGTTTATGAAAAGAACACACATGCAATGACACTGGTGGATCCATGTGGTTTATGAAAAGAACACACATCCAATGACTCTAAAGGTGGTTTATGAAAAGAACACACATGCAATGACATTGGTCGATCCATGTGCTTTATGAAAAGAACACACATCCAATGACTCTAAAGGTGGTTTATGAAAAGAACACACATGCAATGACACTGGTGGATCCATGTGGTTTATGAAAAGAACACACATCCAATGACTCTAAAGGTGGTTTATGAAAATAACACACATGCAATGACACTGGTGGATCCATGTGGTTTATGAAAAGAACACACATCCAATAACTCTAGTGGTGATTTATGAAAATAACTCACATGCAATGACACTTGTGGATCCATGTGGTTTACGAAAAGAACACACATCCAATGACACTGGTGGATCTATGTGGTTTATGAAAAGAATAAACATGCAATGAACTCTACTAGATCAATGTGGATTATGAAAAGAACACACATGGAATCACTCTAGTGGTGGTTTAGGAGAAGAACACACATGCAATGACTCTAGTGGATCCATATGTGGTTGGAAAAAGAACACAAATTCAATGAATCTAGTGGTGGTTTATGAAAATAACACACATGCAATGACTCTTGTGGTGGTTTATGAAAAGAACACACATGCAATGACACTGGTGGATCCATGTGGTTTATGAAAAGAACACACATCCAATGACTCTAGTGGTGGTTTATGAAAAGAACACACAAGCAATGACACTGGTGGATCCATGTGGTTTACGAAAAGAACACACATCCAATGACACTGGTGGATCCATGTGGTTGATGAAAAGAACACACATCCAATGACACTAATGGATCCATGTGGTTTCTGAAAAGAACACAAATGCAATGAATTCTAGTGGTGGTTTATGAAAAGAACACACACGCAATGACACTGGTGGATTCATGTGGTTTATGAAAAGAACATAAATGCAATGACGCTGGTGGATCCATGTGGTTTATGAAAATAACACACATGCAATGAACTCTTGTGGATCCATGTGGTTTATGAAAAGAACACAAATTCAATGAACTCTAGTGGTTGCATGTGCTTTATGAAAAGAACACACATGCAATGACACTGGTTGATCCATGTGGTTTATGAAAAGAACACACATGCAATGACTCTAGTGGTGCTTTATTAAAAGAACACACATGCAATGACATTGGTGGATCCATGTGGTTTATGAAAATAACACACATGCAATGACACTGGTGGATCCATGTGGTTTATGAAAAGAACACACATCCAATGACTCTAGTGGTGGTTTATGAAAAGAACACACATGCAATGACACTGGTCGATCCATGTGGTTTATGAAAAGAACACACATCCAATGACACTGGTGGATCTATGTGGTTTATGAAAAGAATACACATGGATTGAACTCTACTAGATCAATGTGGTTTATGAAAAGAACACACATGGAATCACCCTAGTGGTGGTTTAGGAGAAGAACACACATTCAATGACTCTAGTGGATCCATATGTGGTTTGAAAAAGAACACAAATTCAATGAATCTAGTGGTGGTTTATGAAAAGAACACACATGCAATGAATCTTGTGGTGGTTTATGAAACGAACACACATGCAATGACACTGGTGGATCCATGTGGTTTATGAAAAGAACACACATCCAATTACTCTAGTGGTGGTTTATGAAAAGAACACACATCCAATGACTCTAGTGGTGGTTTATGAAAAGAACACACATGCAATGACACTGGTGGATCCATGTGGTTTATGAAAAGAACACACATGCAATGACTCTAGTGGTGGTTTATTAAAAGAACACACATGCAATGACATTGGTGGATCCACGTGGTTTATGAAAATAACACACATGCAATGACACTGGTGGATCCATGTGGTTTATGAAAAGAACACACATCCAATAACTCTAGTGGTGATTTATGAAAATAACTCACATGCAATGACACTTGTGGATCCATGTGGTTTACGAAAAGAACACACATCCAATGACACTGGTGGATCTATGTGGTTTATGAAAAGAATAAACATGCAATGAACTCTACTAGATCAATGTGGATTATGAAAAGAACACACATGGAATCACTCTAGTGGTGGTTTAGGAGAAGAACACACATGCAATGACTCTAGTGGATCGATATGTGGTTGGAAAAAGAACACAAATTCAATGAATCTAGTGGTGGTTTATGAAAATAACACACATGCAATGAATCTTGTGGTGGTTTATGAAAAGAACACACATGCAATGACACTGGTGGATACATGTGGTTTATGAAAAGAACACACATCCAATGACTCTAAAGGTGGTTTATGAAAAGAACACACATGCAATGGCACTGGTCGATCCATGTGGTTTATGAAAAGAACACACATCCAATGACTCTAAAGGTGGTTTATGAAAAGAACACACATGCAATGAATCTTGTGGTGGTTTATGAAAAGAACACACATGCAATGACACTGGTGGATCCATGTGGTTTATGAAAAGAACACACATCCAATGACTCTAAAGGTGGTTTATGAAAAGAACACACATGCAATGACATTGGTCGATCCATGTGGTTTATGAAAAGAACACACATCCAATGACTCTAAAGGTGGTTTATGAAAAGAACACACATGCAATGACACTGGTGGATCCATGTGGTTTATGAAAAGAACACACATCCAATGACTCTAAAGGTGGCTTATGAAAATAACACACATGCAATGACACTGGTGGATCCATGTGGTTTATGAAAAGAACACACATCCAATAACTCTAGTGGTGATTTATGAAAATAACTCACATGCAATGACACTTGTGGATCCATGTGGTTTAGGAAAAGAACACACATCCAATGACACTGGTGGATCTATGTGGTTTATGAAAAGAATAAACATGCAATGAACTCTACTAGATCAATGTGGATTATGAAAAGAACACACATGGAATCACTCTAGTGGTGGTTTAGGAGAAGAACACACATGCAATGACTCTAGTGGATCCATATGTGGTTGGAAAAAGAACACAAATTCAATGAATCTAGTGGTGGTTTATGAAAAGAACACACATGCAATGACTCTAGTGGTGGTTTAGGAGATGAACACACATGCAATGACTCTAGTGGATCCATATGTGGTTTAGAAAAAGAACACATATTCAATGAATCTAGTGGTGGTTTATGAAAAGAACACACATGTAATGACTCTAGTGGTGGTTTATGAAAATAACACACATGCAATGACACTCGTGGATCCATGTGGTTTATGAAAAGAACACACATCCAATGACTCTAGTGGTGGTTTATGAAAATAACACACATGCAATGACACTTGTGGATCCATGTGGTTTATGAAAAGAACACACATCCAATGACACTGGTGGATCCATGTGGTTTATGAAAAGAATACACATGCAATGAACTCTAGTAGATCAATGTGGTTTATGAAAAGAACTCACATGCAATGACTCTAGTGGTGGTTTAGGAGAAGAACACAGATTCAATGACTCTAGTGGATCCATATGTGGTTTGAAAAAGAACACACATTCAATGAATCTAGTGGTGGTTTATGAAAAAAAACACATGCAATGACTCTTGTGGTGGTTTATGAAAATAACACACATGCAATGACACTGGTGGATCCATGTGGTTTATGAAAAGAACACACATCCAATGATGGTGGTTTATGAAAAGAACACACATGCAATGACACTGGTGGATCCATGTGGTTTATGAAAAGAACACACATCCAATGACACTGGTGGATCCATGTGGGTTATGAAAAGAACACACATCCAATGACACTGGCGGATCCATGTGGTTTATGAAAAGAACACAAATGCAATGAATTCTAGTGGTGGTTTATGAAAATAACAGACATGCAATGAACTCTTGTGGATCCATGTGGTTTATGAAAAGAACACAAATTCAATGAACTCTAGTGGTTGCATGTGCTTTATGAAAAGAACACACATGCAATGACACTGGTTGATCCATCTGGTTTATGAAAAGAACACACATACAATGACTCTAGTGGTGGTTTATTAAAAGAACACACATGCAATGACATTGGTGGATCCATGTGGTTTATGAAAATAACACACATGCAATGACACTGGTGGATCCATGTGGTTTATGAAACGAACACACATCCAATGACTCTAGTGGTGGTTTATGAAAATAACACACATGCAATGACACTTGTGGATCCATGTGGTTTATGAAAAGAACACACATCCAATGACACTGGTGGATCCATGTGGTTTATGAAAAGAATACACATGCAATGAACTCTAGTAGATCAATGTGGTTTATGAAAAGAACGCACATGCAATGACTCTAGTGGTGGTTTAGGAGAAGAACACACATTCAATGACTCTAGTGGATCCATAAGTGGTTTGAAAAAGAACACACATTCAATGAATCTCGTGGTGGTTTATGAAAAGAACACACATGCAATGACTCTTGTGGTGGTTTGTGAAAAGAACACAATGCAATGACACTGGTGGATCCATGTGGTTTATGAAAAGAACACACATCTAATGACTCTAGTGGTGGTTTATGAAAAGAACACACATGCAATGACACTGTGGATCCATGTGGTTTATGAAAAGAACACACGTCCAATGACACTGGTGGATCCATGTAGTTTATGAAAGGGATACATATGCAATGAATTCTAGTGGTGGTTTATGAAAAGAACACACACGCAATGACACTGTTGGGTTCATGTGGTTTATGAAAAGAACACACATCCAATGACACTGGTGGATCCATGTGGTTTATGAAAAGAACACAAATGCAATGAATTCTAGTGGTGGTTTATGAAAAGAACACACACGCAATGACACTGTTGGGTTCATGTGGTTTATGAAAAGAACACACATCCAATGACTCTAGTGGTGGTTTATGAAAATAACACACATGCAATGACACTTGTGGATCCATGTGGTTTATGAAAAGAACACACATCCAATGACACTGGTGGATCCATGTGGTTTATGAAAAGAACACACATCCAATGACACTGGTGGATCCATGAGGTTTATGAAAAGAACACACATCCAATGACACTGGTGGATCCATGTGGTTTATAAAAAGCACACACATCTAATGACACTGATGGATCCATGTGGTTTATGAAAAGAACACACATCCAATGACTCTAAAGGTGGTTTATGAAAAGAACACACATGCAATGACACTGGTCGATCCATGTGGTTTATGAAAAGAACACACATCCAATGACACTGGTGGATCCATGTGGTTGATGAAAAGAACACACATCCAATGACACTTATGGATCCATGTGGTTTATGAAAAGAACACAAATGCAATGAATTCTAGTGGGGGTTTATGAAAAGAACACACATGCAATGAAACTGGTGGATCCATGTAGTTTATGAAAAGAACACACATCTAATGACACTGGTGGATCCATATGGTTTATGAAAAGGATACACATGCAATGAACTCTAGTGGATCAATGTGTTTTATGAAAAGAACACACATGCAATGACTCTAGTGGTGGTTTAGGAGATGAACACACATGCAATGACTCTAGTGGATCCACATGTGGTTTAGAAAAAGAACACATATTCAATGAATCTAGTGGTGGTTTATGAAAAGAACACACATGTAATGACTCTAGTGGTGGTTTATGAAAATAACACACATGCAATGACACTGGTGGATCCATGTGGTTTATGAAAAGAGCACACATCCAATGACTCTAGTGGTGGTTTATGAAAATAACACACATGCAATGACACTTGTGGATCCATGTGGTTTATGAAAAGAACACACATCCAATGACACTGGTGGATCCATGTGGTTTATGAAAAGAATACACATGCAATGAACTCTAGTAGATCAATGTGGTTTATGAAAAGAACTCACATGCAATGACTCTAGTGGTGGTTTAGGAGAAGAACACACATTCAATGACTCTAGTGGATCCATATGTGGTTTGAAAAAGAACACACATTCATTGAATCTAGTGGTGGTTTATGAAAAAAAACACATGCAATGACTCTTGTGGTGGTTTATGAAAAGAACACACATGCAATGACACTGGTGGATCCATGTGGTTTATGAAAAGAACACACATCCAATGGCTCTAGTGGTGGTTTATGAAAAGAACACACATGCAATGACACTGGTGGATCCATGTGGTTTATGAAAAGAACACACATCCAATGACACTGGTGGATCCATGTGGTTTATGAAAAGAACACACATCCAATGACACTGGCGGATCTATGTGGTTTATGAAAAGAACACAAATGCAATGAATTCTAGTGGTGGTTTATGAAAATAACACACATGCAATGAACTCTTGTGGATCCATGTGGTTTATGAAAAGAACACAAATTCAATGAACTCTAGTGCTTGCATGTGCTTTATGAAAAGAACACACATGCAATGACACTGGTTGATCCATATGGTTTATGAAAAGAACACACATGCAATGACTCTAGTGGTGGTTTATTAAAAGAACACACATGCAATGACATTGGTGGAACCATGTGGTTTATGAAAATAACACACATGCAATGACACTGGTGGATCCATGTGGTTTATGAAACGAACACACATCCAATGACTCTAGTGGTGGTTTATGAAAATAACACACATGCAATGACACATGTGGATCCATGTGGTTTATGAAAAGAACACACATCCAATGACACTGGTGGATCCATGTGGTTTATGAAAAGAATACACATGCAATGAACTCTAGTGGATCAATGTGTTTTATGAAAAGAACACACATGCAATGACTCTAGTGGTGGTTTAGGAGATGAACACACATGCAATGACTCTAGTGGATCCATATGTGGTTTAGAAAAAGAACACATATTCAATGAATCTAGTGGTGGTTTATGAAAAGAACACACATGTAATGACTCTAGTGGTGGTTTATGAAAATAACACACATGCAATGACACTGGTGGATCCATGTGGTTTATGAAAACAACACACATCCAATGACTCTAGTGGTGGTTTATGAAAATAACACACATGCAATGACACTTGTGGATCCATGTGGTTTATGAAAAGAACACACATCCAATGACACTGGTGGATCCATGTGGTTTATGAAAAGAATACACATGCAATGAACTTTAGTAGATCAATCTGGTTTATGAAAAGAACTCACATGCAATGACTCTAGTGGTGGTTTAGGAGAAGAACACACATTCAATGACTCTAGTGGATCCATATGTGGTTTGAAAAAGAACACACATTCATTGAATCTAGTGGTGGTTTATGAAAAAAAACACATGCAATGACTCTTGTGGTGGTTTATGAAAAGAACACACATCCAATGACACTGGTGGATCCATGTGGTTTATGAAAAGAACACACATCCAATGACTCTAGTGGTGGTTTATGAAAAGAACACACATGCAATGACACTGGTGGATCCATGTGGTTTATGAAAAGAACACACATCCAATGACACTGGTGGATCCATGTGGTTTATGAAAAGAACACACATCCAATGACACTGGCGGATCCATGTGGTTTATGAAAAGAACACAAATGCAATGAATTCTAGTGGTGGTTTATGAAAATAACACACATGCAATGAACTCTTGTGGATCCATGTGGTTTATGAAAAGAACACAAATTCAATGAACTCTAGTGCTTGCATGTGCTTTATGAAAAGAACACACATGCAATGACACTGGTTGATCCATATGGTTTATGAAAAGAACACACATGCAACGACTCTAGTGGTGGTTTATTAAAAGAACACACATGCAATGACATTGGTGGAACCATGTGGTTTATGAAAATAACACACATGCAATGACACTGGTGGATCCATGTGGTTTATGAAACGAACACACATCCAATGACTCTAGTGGTGGTTTATGAAAATAACACACATGCAATGACACATGTGGATCCATGTGGTTTATGAAAAGAACACACATCCAATGACACTGGTGGATCCATGTGGTTTATGAAAAGAATACACATGCAATGAACTCTAGTGGATCAATGTGTTTTATGAAAAGAACACACATGCAATGACTCTAGTGGTGGTTTAGGAGATGAACACACATGCAATGACTCTAGTGGATCCATATGTGGTTTAGAAAAAGAACACATATTCAATGAATCTAGTGGTGGTTTATGAAAAGAACACACATGTAATGACTCTAGTGGTGGTTTATGAAAATAACACACATGCAATGACACTGGTGGATCCATGTGGTTTAGGAAAAGAACACACATCCAATGACTCTAGTGGTGGTTTATGAAAATAACACACATGCAATGACACTTGTGGATCCATGTGGTTTATGAAAAGAACACACATCCAATGACACTGGTGGATCCATGTGGTTTAAGAAAAGAATACACATGCAATGAACTTTAGTAGATCAATGTGGTTTATGAAAAGAACTCACATGCAATGACTCTAGTGGTGGTTTAGGAGAAGAACACACATTCAATGACTCTAGTGGATCCATATGTGGTTTGAAAAAGAACACACATTCAATGAATCTAGTGGTGGTTTATGAAAAAAAACACATGCAATGACTCTTGTGGTGGTTTATGAAAAGAACACACATGCAATGACACTGGTGGATCCATGTGGTTTATGAAAAGAACACACATCCAATGACTCTAGTGGTGGTTTATGAAAAGAACACACATGCAATGACACTGGTGGATCCATGTGGTTTATGAAAAGAACACACATCCAATGACACTGGTGGATCCATGTGGTTTATGAAAAGAACACACATCCAATGACACTGGCGGATCCATGTGGTTTATGAAAAGAACACAAATACAATGAATTCTAGTGGTGGTTTATGAAAATAACACACATGCAATGAACTCTTGTGGATCCATGTGGTTTATGAAAAGAACACAAATTCAATGAACTCTAGTGGTTGCATGTGCTTTATGAAAAGAACACACATGCAATGACATTGGTTGATCCATCTGGTTTATGAAAAGAACACACATGCAATGACTCTAGTGGTGGTTTATTAAAAGAACACACATGCAATGACATTGGTGGATCCATGTGGTTTATGAAAATAACACACATGCAATGACACTGGTGGATCCATGTGGTTTATGAAACGAACACACATCCAATGACTCTAGTGGTGGTTTATGAAAATAACACACATGCAGTGACACATGTGGATCCATGTGGTTTATGAAAAGAACACACATCCAATGACACTGGTGGATCCATGTGGTTTATGAAAAGAATACACATGCAATGAACTCTAGTGGATCAATGTGTTTTATGAAAAGAACACACATGCAATGACTCTAGTGGTGGTTTAGGAGATGAACACACATGCAATGACTCTAGTGGATCCATATGTGGTTTAGAAAAAGAACACATATTCAATGAATCTAGTGGTGGTTTATGAAAAGAACACACATGTAATGACTCTAGTGGTGGTTTATGAAAATAACACACATGCAATGACACTGGTGGATCCATGTGGTTTAGGAAAAGAACACACATCCAATGACTCTAGTGGTGGTTTATGAAAATAACACACATGCAATGACACTTGTGGATCCATGTGGTTTATGAAAAGAACACACATCCAATGACACTGGTGGATCCATGTGGTTTATGAAAAGAATACACATGCAATGAACTTTAGTAGATCAATGTGGTTTATGAAAAGAACTCACATGCAATGACTCTAGTGGTGGTTTAGGAGAAGAACACACATTCAATGACTCTAGTGGATCCATATGTGGTTTGAAAAAGAACACACATTCAATGAATCTAGTGGTGGTTTATGAAAAAAAACACATGCAATGACTCTTGTGGTGGTTTATGAAAAGAACACACATGCAATGACACTGGTGGATCCATGTGGTTTATGAAAAGAACACACATCCAATGACTCTAGTGGTGGTTTATGAAAAGAACACACATGCAATGACACTGGTGGATCCATGTGGTTTATGAAAAGAACACACATCCAATGACACTGGTGGATCCATGTGGTTTATGAAAAGAACAAACATCCAATGACACTGGCGGATCCATGTGGTTTATGAAAAGAACACAAATACAATGAATTCTAGTGGTGGTTTATGAAAATAACACACATGCAATGAACTCTTGTGGATCCATGTGGTTTATGAAAAGAACACAAATTCAATGAACTCTAGTGGTTGCATGTGCTTTATGAAAAGAACACACATGCAATGACATTGGTTGATCCATCTGGTTTATGAAAAGAACACACATGCAATGACTCTAGTGGTGGTTTATTAAAAGAACACACATGCAATGACATTGGTGGATCCATGTGGTTTATGAAAATAACACACATGCAATGACACTGGTGGATCCATGTGGTTTATGAAACGAACACACATCCAATGACTCTAGTGGTGGTTTATGAAAATAACACACATGCAGTGACACATGTGGATCCATGTGGTTTATGAAAAGAACACACATCCAATGACACTGGTGGATCCATGTGGTTTATGAAAAGAATACACATGCAATGAACTCTAGTGGATCAATGTGTTTTATGAAAAGAACACACATGCAATGACTCTAGTGGTGGTTTAGGAGATGAACACACATGCAATGACTCTAGTGGATCCATATGTGGTTTAGAAAAAGAACACATATTCAATGAATCTAGTGGTGGTTTATGAAAAGAACACACATGTAATGACTCTAGTGGTGGTTTATGAAAATAACACACATGCAATGACACTGGTGGATCCATGTGGTTTAGGAAAAGAACACACATCCAATGACTCTAGTGGTGGTTTATGAAAATAACACACATGCAATGACACTTGTGGATCCATGTGGTTTATGAAAAGAACACACATCCAATGACACTGGTGGATCCATGTGGTTTATGAAAAGAATACACATGCAATGAACTTTAGTAGATCAATGTGGTTTATGAAAAGAACTCACATGCAATGACTCTAGTGGTGGTTTAGGAGAAGAACACACATTCAATGACTCTAGTGGATCCATATGTGGTTTGAAAAAGAACACACATTCAATGAATCTAGTGGTGGTTTATGAAAAAAAACACATGCAATGACTCTTGTGGTGGTTTATGAAAAGAACACACATGCAATGACACTGGTGGATCCATGTGGTTTATGAAAAGAACACACATCCAATGACTCTAGTGGTGGTTTATGAAAAGAACACACATGCAATGACACTGGTGGATCCATGTGGTTTATGAAAAGAACACACATCCAATGACACTGGTGGATCCATGTGGTTTATGAAAAGAACACACATCCAATGACACTGGCGGATCCATGTGGTTTATGAAAAGAACACAAATACAATGAATTCTAGTGGTGGTTTATGAAAATAACACACATGCAATGAACTCTTGTGGATCCATGTGGTTTATGAAAAGAACACAAATTCAATGAACTCTAGTGGTTGCATGTGCTTTATGAAAAGAACACACATGCAATGACATTGGTTGATCCATCTGGTTTATGAAAAGAACACACATGCAATGACTCTAGTGGTGGTTTATTAAAAGAACACACATGCAATGACATTGGTGGATCCATGTGGTTTATGAAAATAACACACATGCAATGACACTGGTGGATCCATGTGGTTTATGAAACGAACACACATCCAATGACTCTAGTGGTGGTTTATGAAAATAACACACATGCAGTGACACATGTGGATCCATGTGGTTTATGAAAAGAACACACATCCAATGACACTGGTGGATCCATGTGGTTTATGAAAAGAATACACATGCAATGAACTCTAGTAGATCAATGTGGTTTATGAAAAGAACGCACATGCAATGACTCTAGTGGTGGTTTAGGAGAAGAACACACATTCAATGACTCTAGTGGATCCATAAGTGGTTTGAAAAAGAACACACATTTAATGAATCTCGTGGTGGTTTATGAAAAGAACACACATGCAATGACTCTTGTGGTGGTTTGTGAAAAGAACACACATGCAATGACACTGGTGGATACATGTGGTTTATGAAATGAACACACATCTAATGACTCTAGTGGTGGTTTATGAAAAGAACACACATGCAATGACACTGGTGGATCCATGTGGTTTATGAAAAGAACACACATCCAATGACACTGGTGGATCCATGTGGTTTATGAAAAGAACACACATCCAATGACACTGGTGGATCCATGTGGTTTATGAAAAGAACACAAATGCAATGAATTCTAGTGGTGGTTTATGAAAAGAACACACATGCAATGACACTGTTGGGTTCATGTGGTTTATGAAAAGAACACACATCCAATGACTCTAGTGGCGGTTTATGAAAATAACACACATGCAATGACACTTGTGGATCCATGTGGTTGATGAAAAGAACACACATACAATGACACTGGTGGATCCATGTGGTTTATGAAAAGAACACACATCCAATGATAGTGGTGGATCCATGTGGTTTATTAAAAGAACACACATCCAATGACACTGGTGGATCCATGTGGTTTATGAAAAGAACACAAATGCAATGAATTCTAGTGGTGGTTTATGAAAAGAACACACATGCAATGACACTGTTGGGTTCATGTGGTTTATGAAAAGAACACACATCCAATGACTCTAGTGGCGGTTTATGAAAATAACACACATGCAATGACACTTGTGGATCCATGTGGTTGATGAAAAGAACACACATACAATGACACTGGTGGATCCATGTGGTTTATGAAAAGAACACACATCCAATGATAGTGGTGGATCCATGTGGTTTATGAAAAGAACACACATCCAATGACTCTAGTGGTGGTTTATGAAAAGAACACACATGCAATGACACTGGTGGATCCATGTGGTTTATAAAAAGAACACACATCTAATGACACTGGTGGATCCATGTGGTTTATGAAAAGGATACATATGCAATGAACTCTAGTGGATCAATGTGTTTTATGAAAAGAACACACATGCAATGACTCTAGTGGTGGTTTAGGAGATGAACACACATGCAATGACTCTAGTGGATCCATATGTGGTTTAGAAAAAGAACACATATTCAATTAATGTAGTGGTGGTTTATGAGAAGAACACACATGTAATGACTCTAGTGGTGGTTTATGAAAATAACACAGATGCAATGACACTGGTGGATCCATGTGGTTTATGAAAGAACACACATCCAATGACTCTAGTGGTGGTTTATGAAAATAACACACATGCAATGACACTTGTGGATCCATGTGGTTTATGAAAAGAACACACATCCAATGACACTGGTGGATCCATGTGGTTTATGAAAAGAACACACATCCAATGACACTGGTGGATCCATGTGGTTTACGAAAAGAACACAAATGCAATGAATTCTAGTGGTGGTTTATGAAAATAACACACATGCAATGAACTCTTGTGGATCCATGTGGTTTATGAAAAGAACACAAATTCAATGAACTCTAGTGGTTGCATGTGATTTATGAAAAGAACACACATGCAATGACACTGGTTGATCCATCTGGTTTATGAAAAGAACACACATGCAATGACTCTAGTGGTGGTTTATTAAAAGAACACACATGCAATGACATTGGTGGATCCATGTGGTTTATGAAAATAACACACATGCAATGACACTGGTGGATCCATGTGGTTTATGAAACGAACACACATCCAATGACTCTAGTGGTGGTTTATGAAAATAACACACATGCAATGACACATGTGGATCCATGTGGTTTATGAAAAGAACACACATCCAATGACATTGGTGGATCCATGTGGTTTATGAAAAGAATACACATGCAATGAACTCTAGTAGATCAATGTGGTTTATGAAAAGAACGCACATGCAATGACTCTAGTGGTGGTTTAGGAGAAGAACACACATTCAATGACTCTAGTGGATCCATAAGTGGTTTGAAAAAGAACACACATTCAATGAATCTCGTGGTGGTTTATGAAAAGAACACACATGCAATGACTCTTGTGGTGGTTTATGAAAAGAACACACATGCAATGACACTGGTGGATCCATGTGGTTTATGAAAAGAACACACATCTAATGACTCTAGTGGTGGTTTATGAAAAGAACACACATGCAATGACACTGGTGGATCCATGTGGTTTATGAAAAGAACACACATCCAATGACACTGGTGGATCCATGTGGTTTATTAAAAGAACACACATCCAATGACATTGGTGGATCCATGTGGTTTATGAAAAGAACACAAATGCAATGAATTCTAGTGGTGGTTTATGAAAAGAACACACATGCAATGACACTGTTGGGTTCATGTGGTTTATGAAAAGAACACACATCCAATGACTCTAGTGGTGGTTTATGAAAATAACACACATGCAATGACACTTGTGGATCCATGTGGTTTATGAAAAGAACACACATCCAATGACACTGGTGGATCCATGTGGTTTATGAAAAGAACACACATCCAATGACAGTGGTGGATCCATGTGGTTTATGAAAAGAACACACATCCAATGACTCTAGTGGTGGTTTATGAAAAGAACACACATGCAATGACACTGGTGGATCCATGTGGTTTATAAAAAGAACACACATCTAATGACACTGGTGGATCCATGTGGTTTATGAAAAGGATACATATGCAATGAACTCTAGTGGATCAATGTGTTTCATGAAAAGAACACACATGCAATGACTCTAGTGGTGGTTTAGGAGATGAACCCACATGCAATGACTCTAGTGGATCCATATGTGGTTTAGAAAAAGAACACATATTCAATGAATCTAGTGGTGGTTTATGAAAAGAACACACATGTAATGACTCTAGTGGTGGTTTATGAAAATAACACACATGCAATGACACTGGTGGATCCATGTGGTTTATGAAAAGAACACACATCCAATGACTCTAGTGGTGGTTTATGAAAATAACACACATGAAATGACACTTGTGGATCCATGTGGTTTATGAAAAGAACACACATCCAATGACACTGGTGGATCTATGTGGTTTATGAAAAGAATACACATGCAATGAACTCTAGTAGATCAATGTGGTTTATGAAAAGAACACACATGCAATGACTCTAGTGGTGGTTTAGGAGAAGAACACACATTCAATGACTCCAGTGGATCCATAAGTGGTTTGAAAAAGAACACACATTCAATGAATCTAGTGGTGGTTTATGAAAAGAACACACATGCAATGACTCTTGTGGTGGTTTATGAAAAGAACACACATGCAATGATACCGGTGGATCCATGTGGTTTATAAAAAGAACACACATCTAATGACTCTAGTGGTGGTTTATGAAAAGAACACACATGCAATGACACTGGTGGATCCATGTGGTTTATGAAAAGAACACACATCCAATGACACTGGTGGATCCATGTGGTTTATGAAAAGAACACACATCCAATGACACTGGTGGATCCATGTGGTTTATGAAAAGAACACACATCCAATGACACTGGTGGATCCATGTGGTTTATGAAAAGAACACAAATGCAATGAATTCTAGTGGTGGTTTATGAAAAGAACACACATGCAATGACACTGTTGGGTTCATGTGGTTTATGAAAAGAACACACATCCAATGACTCTAGTGGCGGTTTATGAAAATAACACACATGCAATGACACTTGTGGATCCATGTGGTTTATGAAAAGAACACACATACAATGACACTGGTGGATCCATGTGGTTTATGAAAAGAACACACATCCAATGACAGTGGTGGATCCATGTGGTTTATGAAAAGAACACACATCCAATGACTCTAGTGGTGGTTTATGAAAAGAACACACATGCAATGACACTGGTGGATCCATGTGGTTTATAAAAAGAACACACATCTAATGACACTGGTGGATCCATGTGGTTTATGAAAAGGATACATATGCAATGAACTCTAGTGGATCAATGTGTTTTATGAAAAGAACACACATGCAATGACTCTAGTGGTGGTTTAGGAGATGAACACACATGCAATGACTCTAGTGGATCCATATGTGGTTTAGAAAAAGAACACATATTCAATTAATGTAGTGGTGGTTTATGAGAAGAACACACATGTAATGACTCTAGTGGTGGTTTATGAAAATAACACAGATGCAATGACACTGGTGGATCCATGTGGTTTATGAAAAGAACACACATCCAATGACTCTAGTGGTGGTTTATGAAAATAACACACATGCAATGACACTTGTGGATCCATGTGGTTTATGAAAAGAACACACATCCAATGACACTGGTGGATCCATGTGGTTTATGAAAAGAACACACATCCAATGACACTGGTGGATCCATGTGGTTTACTAAAAGAACACAAATGCAATGAATTCTAGTGGTGGTTTATGAAAATAACACACATGCAATGAACTCTTGTGGATCCATGTGGTTTATGAAAAGAACAAAAATTCAATGAACTCTAGTGGTTGCATGTGATTTATGAAAAGAACACACATGCAATGACACTGGTTGATCCATCTGGTTTATGAAAAGAACACACATGCAATGACTCTAGTGGATCCATAAGTGGTTTGAAAAAGAACACACATTCAATGAATCTCGTGGTGGTTTATGAAAAGAACACACATGCAATGACTCTTGTGGTGGTTTATGAAAAGAACACACATGCAATGGCACTGGTGGATCCATGTGGTTTATGAAAAGAACACACATCTAATGACTCTAGTGGTGGTTTATGAAAAGAACACACATGCAATGACACTGGTGGATCCATGTGGTTTATGAAAAGAACACACATCCAATGACACTGGTGGATCCATGTGGTTCATTAAAAGAACACACATCCAATGACATTGGTGGATCCATGTGGTTTATGAAAAGAACACAAATGCAATGAATTCTAGTGGTGGTTTATGAAAAGAACACACATGCAATGACACTGTTGGGTTCATGTGGTTTACGAAAAGAACACACATCCAATGACTCTAGTGGTGGTTTATGAAAATAACACACATGCAATGACACTTGTGGATCCATGTGGTTTATGAAAAGAACACACATCCAATGACACTGGTGGATCCATGTGGTTTATGAAAAGAACACACATCCAATGACAGTGGTGGATCCATGTGGTTTATGAAAAGAACACACATCCAATGACTCTAGTGGTGGTTTATGAAAAGAACACACATGCAATGACACTGGTGGATCCATGTGGTTTATAAAAAGAACACACATCTAATGACACTGGTGGATCCATGTGGTTTATGAAAAGGATACATATGCAATGAACTCTAGTGGATCAATGTGTTTTATGAAAAGAACACACATGCAATGACTCTAGTGGTGGTTTAGGAGATGAACCCACATGCAATGACTCTAGTGGATCCATATGTGGTTTAGAAAAAGAACACATATTCAATGAATCTAGTGGTGGTTTATGAAAAGAACACACATGTAATGACTCTAGTGGTGGTTTATGAAAATAACACACATGCAATGACACTGGTGGATCCATGTGGTTTATGAAAAGAACACACATCCAATGACACTGGTGGATCCATGTGGTTTATGAAAAGAACACACATCCAATGACACTGGTGGATCCATGTGGTTTATGAAAAGAACACAAATGCAATGAATTCTAGTGGTGGTTTATGAAAAGAACACACATGCAATGACACTGTTGGGTTCATGTGGTTTATGAAAAGAACACACATCCAATGACTCTAGTGGCGGTTTATGAAAATAACACACATGCAATGACACTTGTGGATCCATGTGGTTTATGAAAAGAACACACATACAATGACACTGGTGGATCCATGTGGTTTATGAAAAGAACACACATCCAATGACAGTGGTGGATCCATGTGGTTTATGAAAAGAACACACATCCAATGACTCTAGTGGTGGTTTATGAAAAGAACACACATGCAATGACACTGGTGGATCCATGTGGTTTATAAAAAGAACACACATCTAATGACACTGGTGGATCCATGTGGTTTATGAAAAGGATACATATGCAATGAACTCTAGTGGATCAATGTGTTTTATGAAAAGAACACACATGCAATGACTCTAGTGGTGGTTTAGGAGATGAACACACATGCAATGACTCTAGTGGATCCATATGTGGTTTAGAAAAAGAACACATATTCAATTAATGTAGTGGTGGTTTATGAGAAGAACACACATGTAATGACTCTAGTGGTGGTTTATGAAAATAACACAGATGCAATGACACTGGTGGATCCATGTGGTTTATGAAAAGAACACACATCCAATGACTCTAGTGGTGGTTTATGAAAATAACACACATGCAATGACACTTGTGGATCCATGTGGTTTATGAAAAGAACACACATCCAATGACACTGGTGGATCCATGTGGTTTATGAAAAGAACACACATCCAATGACACTGGTGGATCCATGTGGTTTACTAAAAGAACACAAATGCAATGAATTCTAGTGGTGGTTTATGAAAATAACACACATGCAATGAACTCTTGTGGATCCATGTGGTTTATGAAAAGAACAAAAATTCAATGAACTCTAGTGGTTGCATGTGATTTATGAAAAGAACACACATGCAATGACACTGGTTGATCCATCTGGTTTATGAAAAGAACACACATGCAATGACTCTAGTGGTGGTTTATTAAAAGAACACACATGCAATGACATTGGTGGATCCATGTGGTTTATGAAAATAACACACATGCAATGACACTGGTGGATCCATGTGGTTTATGAAACGAACACACATCCAATGACTCTACTGGTGGTTTATGAAAATAACACACATGCAATGACACATGTGGATCCATGTGGTTTATGAAAAGAACACACATCCAATGACACTGGTGGATCCATGTGGTTTATGAAAAGAATACACATGCAATGAACTCTAGTAGATCAATGTGGTTTATGAAAAGAACGCACATGCAATGACTCTAGTGGTGGTTTAGGAGAAGAACACACATTCAATGACTCTAGTGGATCCATAAGTGGTTTGAAAAAGAACACACATTCAATGAATCTCGTGGTGGTTTATGAAAAGAACACACATGCAATGACTCTTGTGGTGGTTTATGAAAAGAACACACATGCAATGGCACTGGTGGATCCATGTGGTTTATGAAAAGAACACACATCTAATGACTCTAGTGGTGGTTTATGAAAAGAACACACATGCAATGACACTGGTGGATCCATGTGGTTTATTAAAAGAACACACATCCAATGACACTGGTGGATCCATGTGGTTTATTAAAAGAACACACATCCAATGACATTGGTGGATCCATGTGGTTTATGAAAAGAACACAAATGCAATGAATTCTAGTGGTGGTTTATGAAAAGAACACACATGCAATGACACTGTTGGGTTCATGTGGTTTATGAAAAGAACACACATCCAATGACTCTAGTGGTGGTTTATGAAAATAACACACATGCAATGACACTTGTGGATCCATGTGGTTTATGAAAAGAACACACATCCAATGACACTGGTGGATCCATGTGGTTTATGAAAAGAACACACATCCAATGACAGTGGTGGATCCATGTGGTTTATGAAAAGAACACACATCCAATGACTCTAGTGGTGGTTTATGAAAAGAACACACATGCAATGACACTGGTGGATCCATGTGGTTTATAAAAAGAACACACATCTAATGACACTGGTGGATCCATGTGGTTTATGAAAAGGATACATATGCAATGAACTCTAGTGGATCAATGTGTTTTATGAAAAGAACACACATGCAATGACTCTAGTGGTGGTTTAGGAGATGAACCCACATGCAATGACTCTAGTGGATCCATATGTGGTTTAGAAAAAGAACACATATTCAATGAATCTAGTGGTGGTTTATGAAAAGAACACACATGTAATGACTCTAGTGGTGGTTTATGAAAATAACACACATGCAATGACACTGGTGGATCCATGTGGTTTATGAAAAGAACACACATCCAATGACTCTAGTGGTGGTTTATGAAAATAACACACATCAAATGACACTTGTGGATCCATGTGGTTTATGAAAAGAACACACATCCAATGACACTGGTGGATCTATGTGGTTTATGAAAAGAATACACATGCAATGAACTCTAGTAGATCAATGTGGTTTATGAAAAGAACACACATGCAATGACTCTAGTGGTGGTTTAGGAGAAGAACACACATTCAATGACTCCAGTGGATCCATAAGTGGTTTGAAAAAGAACACACATTCAATGAATCTAGTGGTGGTTTATGAAAAGAACACACATGCAATGACTCTTGTGGTGGTTTATGAAAAGAACACACATGCAATGATACTGGTGGATCCATGTGGTTTATAAAAAGAACACACATCTAATGACTCTAGTGGTGGTTTATGAAAAGAACACACATGCAATGACACTGGTGGATCCATGTGGTTTATGAAAAGAACACACATCCAATGACACTGGTGGATCCATGTGGTTTATGAAAAGAACACACATGTAATGAACTATGGTGGATCAATGTGGTTTATGAAAAGAACACACATGCAATGACTCTGGTGGTGGTTTATTAAAAGAACACACATGCAATGACATTGGTGGATCCATGTGGTTTATGAAAATAACACACATGCAATGACACTGGTGGATCCATGTGGTTTATGAAACGAACACACATCCAATGACTCTAGTGGTGGTTTATGAAAATAACACACATGCAATGACACATGTGGATCCATGTGGTTTATGAAAAGAACACACATCCAATGACACTGGTGGATCCATGTGGTTTATGAAAAGAATACACATGCAATGAACTCTAGTAGATCAATGTGGTTTATGAAAAGAACGCACATGCAATGACTCTAGTGGTGGTTTAGGAGAAGAACACACATTCAATGACTCTAGTGGATCCATAAGTGGTTTGAAAAAGAACACACATTCAATGAATCTAGTGGTGGTTTATGAAAAGAACACACATGCAATGACTCTTGTGGTGGTTTGTGAAAAGAACACACATGCAATGATCTGGTGGATCCATGTGGTTTATGAAAAGAACACACATCTAATGACTCTAGTGGTGGTTTATGAAAAGAACACACATGCAATGACACTGGTGGATCCATGTGGTTTATGAAAAGAACACACATCCAATGACACTGGTGGATCCATGTGGTTTATGAAAATAACACACATCCAATGACACTGGTGGATCCATGTGGTTTATGAAAAGAACACAAATGCAATGAATTCTAGTGGTGGTTTATGAAAAGAACACACATGCAATGACACTGTTGGGTTCATGTGGTTTATGAAAAGAACACACATCCAATGACTCTAGTGGCGGTTTATGAAAATAACACACATGCAATGACACTTGTGGATCCATGTGGTTTATGAAAAGAACACACATACAATGACACTGGTGGATCCATGTGGTTTATGAAAAGAACACACATCCAATGACAGTGGTGGATCCATGTGGTTTATGAAAAGAACACACATCCAATGACTCTAGTGGTGGTTTATGAAAAGAACACACATGCAATGACACTGGTGGATCCATGTGGTTTATAAAAAGAACACACATCTAATGACACTGGTGGATCCATGTGGTTTATGAAAAGGATACATATGCAATGAACTCTAGTGGATCAATGTGTTTTATGAAAAGAACACACATGCAATGACTCTAGTGGTGGTTTAGGAGATGAACACACATGCAATGACTCTAGTGGATCCATATGTGGTTTAGAAAAAGAACACATATTCAATTAATGTAGTGGTGGTTTATGAAAAAACACACATGTAATGACTCTAGTGGTGGTTTATGAAAATAACACAGATGCAATGACACTGGTGGATCCATGTGGTTTATGAAAAGAACACACATCCAATGACTCTAGTGGTGGTTTATGAAAATAACACACATGCAATGACACTTGTGGATCCATGTGGTTTATGAAAAGAACACACATCCAATGACACTGGTGGATCCATGTGGTTTATGAAAAGAACACACATCCAATGACACTGGTGGATCCATTTGGTTTACGAAAAGAACACAAATGCAATGAATTCTAGTGGTGGTTTATGAAAATAACACAAATGCAATGAACTCTTGTGGATCCATGTGGTTTATGAAAAGAACACAAATTCAATGAACTCTAGTGGTTGCATGTGATTTATGAAAAGAACACACATGCAATGACACTGGTTGATCCATCTGGTTTATGAAAAGAACACACATGCAATGACTCTAGTGGTGGTTTATTAAAAGAACACACATGCAATGACATTGGTGGATCCATGTGGTTTATGAAAATAACACACATGCAATGACACTGGTGGATCCATGTGGTTTATGAAACGAACACACATCCAATGACTCTAGTGGTGGTTTATGAAAATAACACACATGCAATGACACATGTGGATCCATGTGGTTTATGAAAAGAACACACATCCAATGACACTGGTGGATCCATGTGGTTTATGAAAAGAATACACATGCAATGAACTCTAGTAGATCAATGTGGTTTATGAAAAGAACGCACATGCAATGACTCTAGTGGTGGTTTAGGAGAAGAACACACATTCAATGACTCTAGTGGATCCATAAGTGGTTTGAAAAAGAACACACATTCAATGAATCTCGTGGTGGTTTATGAAAAGAACACACATGCAATGACTCTTGTGGTGGTTTGTGAAAAGAACACACATGCAATGACACTGGTGGATCCATGTGGTTTATGAAAAGAACACACATCTAATGACTCTAGTGGTGGTTTATGAAAAGAACACACATGCAATGACACTGGTGGATCCATGTGGTTTATGAAAAGAACACACATCCAATGACACTGGTGGATCCATGTGGTTTATTAAAAGAACACACATCCAATGACATTGGTGGATCCATGTGGTTTATGAAAAGAACACAAATGCAATGAATTCTAGTGGTGGTTTATGAAAAGAACACACATGCAATGACACTGTTGGGTTCATGTGGTTTATGAAAAGAACACACATCCAATGACTCTAGTGGTGGTTTATGAAAATAACACACATGCAATGACACTTGTGGATCCATGTGGTTTATGAAAAGAACACACATCCAATGACACTGGTGGATCCATGTGGTTTATGAAAAGAACACACATCCAATGACTCTAGTGGTGGTTTATGAAAAGAACACACATGCAATGACACTGGTGGATCCATGTGGTTTATAAAAAGAACACACATCTAATGACACTGGTGGATCCATGTGGTTTATGAAAAGGATACATATGCAATGAACTCTAGTGGATCAATGTGTTTTATGAAAAGAACACACATGCAATGACTCTAGTGGTGGTTTAGGAGATGAACACACATGCAATGACTCTAGTGGATCCATATGTCGTTTAGAAAAAGAACACATATTCAATGAATCTAGCGGTGGTTTATGAAAAGAACACACATGTAATGACTCTAGTGGTGGTTTATGAAAATAACACACATGCAATGACACTGGTGGATCCATGTGGTTTATGAAAAGAACACACATCCAATGACTCTAGTGGTGGTTTATGAAAATAACACACATGCAATGACACTTGTGGATCCATGTGGTTTATGAAAAGAACACACATCCAATGACACTGGTGGATCCATGTGGTTTATGAAAAGAATACACATGCAATGAACTCTAGTAGATCAATGTGGTTTATGAAAAGAACACACATGCAATGACTCTAGTGGTGGTTTAGGAGAAGAACACACATTCAATGACTCCAGTGGATCCATAAGTGGTTTGAAAAAGAACACACATTCAATGAATCTAGTGGTGGTTTCTGAAAAGAACACACATGCAATGACTCTTGTGGTGGTTTATGAAAAGAACACACATGCAATGACACTGGTGGATCCATGTGGTTTATGAAAAGAACACACATCTAATGACTCTAGTGGTGGTTTATGAAAAGAACACACATGCAATGACACTGGTGGATCCATGTGGTTTATGAAAAGAACACACATCCAATGACACTGGTGGATCCATGTGGTTTATGAAAAGAACACACATGTAATGAACTATGGTGGATCAATGTGGTCTATGAAAAGAACACACATGCAATGACTCTAGTGGTGGTTTATTAAAAGAACACACATGCAATGACATTGGTGGATCCATGTGGTTTATGAAAATAACACACATGCAATGACACTGGTGGATCCATGTGGTTTATGAAAAGAACACACATCCAATGACTCTAGTGGTGGTTTATGAAAATAACACACATGCAATGACACTTGTGGATCCATGTGGTTTATGAAAACAACACACATCCAATGACACTGGTGGATCCATGTGGTTTATGAAAAGAATACACATGCAATGAACTCTAGTAGATCAATGTGGTTTATGAAAAGAACGCACATGCAATGACTCTAGTGGTGGTTTAGGAGAAGAATACACATTCAATGACTCTAGTGGATCCATAAGTGGTTTGAAAAAGAACACACATTCAATGAATCTAGTGGTGGTTTATGAAAAGAACACACATGCAATGACTCTTGTGGTGGTTTGTGAAAAGAACACACATGCAATGACACTGGTGGATCCATGTGGTTTATGAAAAGAACACACATCTAATGACTCTAGTGGTGGTTTATGAAAAGAACACACATGCAATGACACTGATGGATCCATGTGGTTTATGAAAAGAACACACATCCAATGACACTGGTGGATCCATGTGGTTTATGAAAAGAACACACATCCCATGACACTGGTGGATCCATGTGGTTTATGAAAAGAACACAAATGCAATGAATTCTAGTGGTGGTTTATGAAAAGAACACACATGCAATGACACTGTTCGGTTCATGTGGTTTATGAAAAGAACACACATCTAATGACTCTAGTGGTGGTTTATGAAAATAACACACATGCAATGACACTTGTGGATCCATGTGGTTTATGAAAAGAACACACATCCAATGACACTGGTGGATCCATGTGGTTTATGAAAAGAACACACATCCAATGACTCTAGTGGTGGTTTATGAAAAGAACACACATGCAATGACACTGGTGGATCCATGTGGTTTATAAAAAGAACACACATTTAATGACACTGGTGGATCCATGTGGTTTATGAAAAGGATACATATGCAATGAACTCTAGTGGATCAATGTGTTTTATGAAAAGAACACACATGCAATGACTCTAGTGGTGGTTTAGGAGATGAACACACATGCAATGACTCTAGTGGATCCATATGTCGTTTAGAAAAAGAACACATATTCAATGAATCTAGTGGTGGTTTATGAAAAGAACACACATGTAATGACTCTAGTGGTGGTTTATGAAAATAACACACATGCAATGACACTGGTGGATCCATGTGGTTTATGAAAAGAACACACATCCAATGACTCTAGTGGTGGTTTATGAAAATAACACACATGCAATGACACTTGTGGATCCATGTGGTTTATGAAAAGAACACACATCCAATGACACTGGTGGATCCATGTGGTTTATGAAAAGAATACACATGCAATGAACTCCAGTAGATCAATGTGGTTTATGAAAAGAACACACATGCAATGACTCTAGTGGTGGTTTAGGAGAAGAACACACATTCAATGACTCCAGTGGATCCATAAGTGGTTTGAAAAAGAACACACATTCAATGAATCTAGTGGTGGTTTATGAAAAGAACACACATGCAATGACTCTTGTGGTGGTTTATGAAAAGAACACACATGCAATGACACTGGTGGATCCATGTGGTTTATGAAAAGAACACACATCTAATGACTCTAGTGGTGGTTTATGAAAAGAACACACATGCAATGACACTGGTGGATCCATGTGGTTTATGAAAAGAACACACATCCAATGACATTGGTGGATCCATGTGGTTTATGAAAAGAACACACATGTAATGAACTATGGTGGATCAATGTGGTCTATGAAAAGAACACACATGCAATGACTCTAGTGGTGGTTTATTAAAAGAACACACATGCAATGACATTGGTGGATCCATGTGGTTTATGAAAATAACACACATGCAATGACACTGGTGGATCCATGTGGTTTATGAAAAGAACACACATCCAATGACTCTAGTGGTGGTTTATGAAAATAACACACATGCAATGACACTTGTGGATCCATGTGGTTTATGAAAAGAACACACATCCAATGACACTGGTGGATCCATGTGGTTTATGAAAAGAATACACATGCAATGAACTCTAGTAGATCAATGTGGTTTATGAAAAGAACGCACATGCAATGACTCTAGTGGTGGTTTAGGAGAAGAACACACATTCAATGACTCTAGTGGATCCATAAGTGGTTTGAAAAAGAACACACATTCTATGAATCTAGTGGTGGTTTCTGAAAAGAACACACATGCAATGACTCTTGTGGTGGTTTATGAAAAGAACACACATGCAATGACACTAGTGGATCCATGTGGTTTATGAAAAGAACACACATCTAATGACTCTAGTGGTGGTTTATGAAAAGAACACACATGCAATGACACTGGTGGATCCATGTGGTTTATGAAAAGAATACACATGCAATGAACTCTAGTAGATCAATGTGCTTTATGAAAAGAACACACATGCAATGACTCTAGTGGTTTAGGAGAAGAACACACATTCAATGACTCCAGTGGATCCATAAGTGGTTTGAAAAAGAACACACATTCAATGAATCTAGTGGTGGTTTCTGAAAAGAACACACATGCAATGACTCTTGTGCTGGTTTATGAAAAGAACACACATGCAATGACACTGGTGGATCCATGTGGTTTATGAAAAGAACACACATCTAATGACTCTAGTGGTGGTTTATGAAAAGAACACGCATGCAATTACACTGGTGGATCCATGTGGTTTATGAAAAGAACACACATCCAATGACACTGGTGGATCCATGTGGTTTATGAAAAGAACACACATGTAATGAACTATGGTGGATCAATGTGGTCTATGAAAAGAACACACATGCAATGACTCTAGTGGTGGTTTATTAAAAGAACACACATGCAATGACATTGGTGGATCCATGTGGTTTATGAAAATAACACACATGCAATGACACTGGTGGATCCATGTGGTTTATGAAAAGAACACACATCCAATGACTCTAGTGGTGGTTTATGAAAATAACACACATGCAATGACACTTGTGGATCCATGTGGTTTATGAAAAGAACACACATCCAATGACACTGGTGGATCCATGTGGTTTATGAAAAGAATACACATGCAATGAACTCTAGTAGATCAATGTGGTTTATGAAAAGAACGCACATGCAATGACTCTAGTGGTGGTTTAGGAGAAGAACACACATTCAATGACTCTAGTGGATCCATAAGTGGTTTGAAAAAGAACACACATTCAATGAATCTAGTGGTGGTTTATGAAAAGAACACACATGCAATGACTCTTGTGGTGGTTTGTGAAAAGAACACACATGCAATGACACTGGTGGATCCATGTGGTTTATGAAAAGAACACACATCTAATGACTCTAGTGGTGGTTTATGAAAAGAACACACATGCAATGACACTGATGGATCCATGTGGTTTATGAAAAGAACACACATCCAATGACACTGGTGGATCCATGTGGTTTATGAAAAGAACACACATCCCATGACACTGGTGGATCCATGTGGTTTATGAAAAGAACACAAATGCAATGAATTCTAGTGGTGGTTTATGAAAAGAACACACATGCAATGCCACTGTTCGGTTCATGTGGTTTATGAAAAGAACACACATCCAATGACTCTAGTGGTGGTTTATGAAAATAACACACATGCAATGACACTTGTGGATCCATGTGGTTTATGAAAAGAACACACATCCAATGACAATGGTGGATCCATGTGGTTTATGAAGAGAACACACATCCAATGACTCTAGTGGTGGTTTATGAAAAGAACGCACATGCAATGACACTGGTGGATCCATGTGGTTTATAAAAAGAACACACATCTAATGACACTGGTGGATCCATGTGGTTTATGAAAAGGATACATATGCAATGAACTCTAGTGGATCAATGTGTTTTATGAAAAGAACACACATGCAATGACTCTAGTGGTGGTTTAGGAGATGAACACACATGCAATGACTCTAGTGGATCCATATGTCGTTTAGAAAAAGAACACATATTCAATGAATCTAGTGGTGGTTTATGAAAAGAACACACATGTAATGACTCTAGTGGTGGTTTATGAAAATAACACACATGCAATGACACTGGTGGATCCATGTGGTTTATGAAAAGAACACACATCCAATGACTCTAGTGGTGGTTTATGAAAATAACACACATGCAATGACACTTGTGGATCCATGTGGTTTATGAAAAGAACACACATCCAATGACACTGGTGGATCCATGTGGTTTATGAAAAGAATACACATGCAATGAACTCTAGTAGATCAATGTGGTTTATGAAAAGAACACACATGCAATGACTCTAGTGGTGGTTTAGGAGAAGAATACACATTCAATGACTCCAGTGGATCCATAAGTGGTTTGAAAAAGAACACACATTCAATGAATCTAGTGGTGGTTTATGAAAAGAACACACATGCAATGACTCTTGTGGTGGTTTATGAAAAGAACACACATGCAATGACACTGGTGGATCCATGTGGTTTATGAAAAGAACACACATCTAATGGCTCTAGTGGTGGTTTATGAAAAGAACACACATGCAATGACACTGGTGGATCCATGTGGTTTATGAAAAGAACACACATCCAATGACATTGGTGGATCCATGTGGTTTATGAAAAGAACACACATGTAATGAACTATGGTGGATCAATGTGGTCTATGAAAAGAACACACATGCAATGACTCTAGTGGTGGTTTATTAAAAGAACACACATGCAATGACATTGGTGGATCCATGTGGTTTATGAAAATAACACACATGCAATGACACTGGTGGATCTATGTGGTTTATGAAAAGAACACACATCCAATGACTCTAGTGGTGGTTTATGAAAATAACACACATGCAATGACACTTGTGGATCCATGTGGTTTATGAAAAGAACACACATCCAATGACACTGGTGGATCCATGTGGTTTATGAAAAGAATACACATGCAATGAACTCTAGTAGATCAATGTGGTTTATGAAAAGAACGCACATGCAATGACTCTAGTGGTGGTTTAGGAGAAGAACACACATTCAATGACTCTAGTGGATCCATAAGTGGTTTGAAAAAGAACACACATTCAATGAATCTAGTGGTGGTTTATGAAAAGAACACACATGCAATGACTCTTGTGGTGGTTTGTGAAAAGAACACACATGCAATAACACTGGTGGATCCATGTGGTTTATGAAAAGAACACACATCTAATGACTCTAGTGGTGGTTTATGAAAAGAACACACATGCAATGACACTGGTGGATCCATGTGGTTTATGAAAAGAACACACATTCAATGACACTGGTGGATCCATGTGGTTTATGAAAAGAACACACATCCAATGACACTGGTGGATCCATGTGGTTTATGAAAAGAACACAAATGCAATGAATTCTAGTGGTGGTTTATGAAAAGAACACACATGCAATGACACTGTTGGGTTCATGTGGTTTATGAAAAGAACACACATCCAATGACTCTAGTGGTGGTTTATGAAAATAACACACATGCAATGACACTTGTGGATCCATGTGGTTTATGAAAAGAACACACATCCAATGACACTGGTGGATCCATGTGGTTTATGAAAAGAACACACATCCAATGACACTGGTGGATCCATGTGGTTTATGAAAAGAACACACATCCAATGACTCTAGTGGTGGTTTATGAAAAGAACACACATGCAATGACACTGGTGGATCCATGTGGTTTATAAAAAGAACACATATCTAATGACACTGGTGGATCCATGTGGTTTATGAAAAGGATACATATGCAATGAACTCTAGTGGATCAATGTGTTTTATGAAAAGAACACACATGCAATGACTCTAGTGGTGGTTTAGGAGATGAACACACATGCAATGACTCTAGTGGATCCATATGTGGTTTAGAAAAAGAACACATATTCAATGAATCTAGTGGTGGTTTATGAGAAGAACACACATGTAATGACTCTAGTGGTGGTTTATGAAAATAACACACATGCAATGACACTGGTGGATCCATGTGGTTTATGAAAAGAACACACATCTAATGACTCTAGTGGTGGTTTATGAAAATAACACACATGCAATGACACTTGTGGATCCATGTGGTTTATGAAAAGAACACACATCCAATGACACTGGTGGATCCATGTGGTTTATGAAAAGAATACACATGCAATGAACTCTAGTAGATCAATGTGGTTTATGAAAAGAACACACATGCAATGACTCTAGTGGTGGTTTAGGAGAAGAACACACATTCAATGACTCTAGTGGTGGTTTATGAAAAGAACACACATGCAATGACTCTTGTGGTGGTTTATGAAAAGAACACACATGCAATGACACTGGTGGATCCATGTGGTTTATGAAAAGAACACACATCTAATGACTCTAGTGGTGGTTTATGAAAAGAACACACATGCAATGACACTGGTGGATCCATGTGGTTTATGAAAAGAACACACATCCAATGACACTGGTGGATCCATGTGGTTTATGAAAAGAACACACATCCAATGACACTGGTGGATCCATGTGGTTTATGAAAAGAACACAAATGCAATGAATTATAGTGGTGGTTTATGAAAAGAACACACATGCAATGACACTGTTGGGTTCATGTGGTTTATGAAAAGAACACAAATGCAATGACCCTGGTGGATCCATGTGGTTTATAAAAATAACACACATGCAATGAACTCTTGTGGATCCATGTGGTTTATGAAAAGAACACACATGCAATAAACTCTAGTGGTTGCATGTGCTTTATGAAAAGAACACACATGCAATGACACTGGGTTATCCATGTGGTTTATGAAACGAACACACAAGCAATGACTCTAGTGGTGGTTTATGAAAGGAACACACATGCAATGACACTGGTGGATCCATGTGGTTTATGAAAAGAACACACATCCAATGACACTAGTGGATCCATGTGGTTTATGAAAAGAACACACATCCAATGACACTGGTGGATCCATGTGGTTTATGAAAAGAACACAAATGCAATGAATTCTAGTGGTGGTTTATGAAAATAACACACATGCAATGAACTCTTGTGGATCCATGTGGTTTATGAAAAGAACACAAATTCAATGAACTCTAGTGGTTGCATGTGCTTTATGAAAAGAACACACATGCAATGACACTGGTTGATCCATCTGGTTTATGAAAAGAACACACATGCAATGACATTGGTGGATCCATGTGGCTTATGAAAATAACACACATGCAATGACACTGGTGGATCCATGTGGTTTATGAAAAGAACACACATCCAATAACTCTAGTGGTGGTTTATGAAAATAACTCACATGCAATGACACTTGTGGATCCATGTGGTTTATGAAAAGAACACACATCCAATGACTCTAGTGGTGGTTTATGAAAATAACACACATGCAATGACACTTGTGGATCCATGTGGTTTATGAAAAGAACACACATCAAATGACACTGGTGGATCCATGTGGTTTATGAAAAGAATACACATGCAATGAACTCTAGTCGATCAATGTGGTTTATGAAAAGCACACACATGCAATGACTCTAGTGGTGGTTTAGGAGAAGAACACACATTCAATGACTCTAGTGGATCCATAAGTGGTTTGAAAAAGAACACACATTCAATGAATCTAGTGGTGGTTTATGAAAAGAACACACATGCAATGACTCTTGTGGTGGTTTATGAAAAGAACACACATGCAATGACACTGGTGGATCCATGTGGTTTATGAAAAGAACACACATCTAATGACTCTAGTGGTGGTTTATGAAAAGAACACACATGCAATGACACTGGTGGATCCATGTGGTTTATGAAAAGAACACACATCCAATGACACTGGTGGATCCATGTGGTTTATGACAAGAACACACATGTAATGAACTATGGTGGATCAATGTGGTTTATGAAAAGTACACACATGCAATGACTCTAGTGGTGGTTCATTAAAAGAACACACATGCAATGACATTGGTGGATCCATGTGGTTTATGAAAATAACACACATGCAATGACACTGGTGGATCCATGTGGTTTATGAAAAGAACACACATCCAATGACTCTAGTGGTGGTTTATGAAAATAACACACATGCAATGACACTTGTGGATCCATGTGGTTTATGAAAAGAACACACATCCAATGACACTGGTGGATCCATGTGGTTTATGAAAAGAATACACATGCAATGAACTCTAGTAGATCAATGTGGTTTATGAAAAGAACGCACATGCAATGACTCTAGTGGTGGTTTAGGAGAAGAACACACATTCAATGACTCTAGTGGATCCATAAGTGGTTTGAAAAAGAACACACATTCAATGAATCTAGTGGTGGTTTATGAAAAGAACACACATGCAATGACTCTTGTGGTGGTTTGTGAAAAGAACACACATGCAATGACACTGGTGGATCCATGTGGTTTATGAAAAGAACACACATCTAATGACTCTAGTGGTGGTTTATGAAAAGAACACACATGCAATGACACTGGTGGATCCATGTGGTTTATGAAAAGAACACACATCCAATGACACTGGTGGATCCATGTGGTTTATGAAAAGAACACACATCCAATGACACTGGTGGATCCATGTGGTTTATGAAAAGAACACAAATGCAATGAATTCTAGTGGTGGTTTATGAAAAGAACACACATGCAATGACACTGTTGGGTTCATGTGGTTTATGAAAAGAACACACATCCAATGACTCTAGTGGTGGTTTATGAAAATAACACACATGCAATGACACTTGTGGATCCATGTGGTTTATGAAAAGAACACACATCCAATGACACTGGTGGATCCATGTGGTTTATGAAAAGAACACACATCCAATGACACTGGTGGATCCATGTGGTTTATGAAAAGAACACACATCCAATGACTCTATTGGTGGTTTATGAAAAGAACACACATGCAATGACACTGGTGGATCCATGTGGTTTATAAAAAGAACACACATCTAATGACACTGGTGGATCCATGTGGTTTATGAAAAGGATACATATGCAATGAACTCTAGTGGATCAATGTGTTTTATGAAAAGAACACACATGCAATGACTCTAGTGGTGGTTTAGGAGATGAACACACATGCAATGACTCTAGTGGATCCATATGTGGTTTAGAAAAAGAACACATATTCAATGAATCTAGTGGTGGTTTATGAAAAGAACACACATGTAATTACTCTAGTGGTGGTTTATGAAAATAACACACATGCAATGACACTGGTGGATCCATGTGGTTTATGAAAAGAACACACATCCAATGACTCTAGTGGTGGTTTATGAAAATAACACACATGCAATGACACTTGTGGATCCATGTGGTTTATGAAAAGAACACACATCCAATGACACTGGTGGATCCATGTGGTTTATGAAAAGAACACACATGCAATGACTCTAGTGGTGGTTTAGGAGAAGAACACACAATCAATGACTCCAGTGGATCCATAAGTGGTTTGAAAAAGAACACACATTCAATGAATCTAGTGGTGGTTTATGAAAAGAACACACATGCAATGACTCTTGTGGTGGTTTATGAAAAGAACACACATGCAATGACACTGGTGGATCCATGTGGTTTATGAAAAGAACACACATCTAATGACTCTAGTGGTGGTTTATGAAAAGAACACACATGCAATGACACTGGTGGATCCATGTCGTTTATGAAAAGAACACACATCCAATGACACTGGTGGATCCATGTGGTTTATGAAAAGAACACACATCCAATGACACTGGTGGATCCATGTGGTTTATGAAAAGAACACAAATGCAATGAATTCTAGTGGTGGTTTATGAAAAGAACACACATGCAATGACACTGTTGGGTTCATGTGGTTTATGAAAAGAACACAAATGCAATGACGCTGGTGGAACCATGTGGTTTATAAAAATAACACACATGCAATGAACTCTTGTGGATCCATGTGGTTTATGAAAAGAACACACATGCAATAAACTCTAGTGGTTGCATGTGCTTTATGAAAAGAACACACATGCAATGACACTGGGTTATCCATGTGGTTTATGAAACGAACACACATGCAATGACTCTAGTGGTGGTTTATGAAAAGAACACACATGCAATGACATTGGTGGATCCATGTGGTTTATGAAAAGAACACACAGGCAATGACAATGGTGGATCCATGTGGTTTATGAAAAGAATACACATCCAATGACTCTAGTGGTGGTTTATGAAAATAACACACATGCAATGACACTTGTGGATCCATGTGGTTTATGAAAAGAACACACATCCAATGACACTGGTGGATCCATGTGGTTTATGAAAATAACACACATCCAATGACACTGGTGGATCCATGTGGTTTATGAAAAGAACACAAATGCAATGAATTCTAGTGGTGGTTTATGAAAATAACACACATGCAATGAACTCTTGTGGATCCATGTGGTTTATGAAAAGAACACAAATTCAATGAACTCTAGTGGTTGCATGTGCTTTATGAAAAGAACACACATGCAATGACACTGGTTGATCCATCTGGTTTATGAAAAGAACACACATGCAATGACATTGGTGGATCCATGTGGCTTATGAAAATAACACACATGCAATGACACTGGTGGATCCATGTGGTTTATGAAAAGAACACACATCCAATAACTCTAGTGGTGGTTTATGAAAATAACTCACATGCAATGACACTTGTGGATCCATGTGGTTTATGAAAAGAACACACATCCAATGACTCTAGTGGTGGTTTATGAAAATAACACACATGCAATGACACTTGTGGATCCATGTGGTTTATGAAAAGAACACACATCAAATGACACTGGTGGATCCATGTGGTTTATGAAAAGAATACACATGCAATGAACTCTAGTCGATCAATGTGGTTTATGAAAAGCACACACATGCAATGACTCTAGTGGTGGTTTAGGAGAAGAACACACATTCAATGACTCTAGTGGATCCATAAGTGGTTTGAAAAAGAACACACATTCAATGAATCTAGTGGTGGTTTATGAAAAGAACACACATGCAATGACTCTTGTGGTGGTTTATGAAAAGAACACACATGCAATGACACTGGTGGATCCATGTGGTTTATGAAAAGAACACACATCTAATGACTCTAGTGGTGGTTTATGAAAAGAACACACATGCAATGACACTGGTGGATCCATGTGGTTTATGAAAAGAACACACATCCAATGACACTGGTGGATCCATGTGGTTTATGACAAGAACACACATGTAATGAACTATGGTGGATCAATGTGGTTTATGAAAAGTACACACATGCAATGACTCTAGTGGTGGTTCATTAAAAGAACACACATGCAATGACATTGGTGGATCCATGTGGTTTATGAAAATAACACACATGCAATGACACTGGTGGATCCATGTGGTTTATGAAAAGAACACACATCCAATGACTCTAGTGGTGGTTTATGAAAATAACACACATGCAATGACACTTGTGGATCCATGTGGTTTATGAAAAGAACACACATCCAATGACACTGGTGGATCCATGTGGTTTATGAAAAGAATACACATGCAATGAACTCTAGTAGATCAATGTGGTTTATGAAAAGAACGCACATGCAATGACTCTAGTGGTGGTTTAGGAGAAGAACACACATTCAATGACTCTAGTGGATCCATAAGTGGTTTGAAAAAGAACACACATTCAATGAATCTAGTGGTGGTTTATGAAAAGAACACACATGCAATGACTCTTGTGGTGGTTTGTGAAAAGAACACACATGCAATGACACTGGTGGATCCATGTGGTTTATGAAAAGAACACACATCTAATGACTCTAGTGGTGGTTTATGAAAAGAACACACATGCAATGACACTGGTGGATCCATGTGGTTTATGAAAAGAACACACATCCAATGACACTGGTGGATCCATGTGGTTTATGAAAAGAACACACATCCAATGACACTGGTGGATCCATGTGGTTTATGAAAAGAACACAAATGCAATGAATTCTAGTGGTGGTTTATGAAAATAACACACATGCAATGACACTTGTGGATCCATGTGGTTTATGAAAAGAACACACATCCAATGACACTGGTGGATCCATGTGGTTTATGAAAAGAACACACATCCAATGACACTGGTGGATCCATGTGGTTTATGAAAAGAACACACATCCAATGACTCTATTGGTGGTTTATGAAAAGAACACACATGCAATGACACTGGTGGATCCATGTGGTTTATAAAAAGAACACACATCTAATGACACTGGTGGATCCATGTGGTTTATGAAAAGGATACATATGCAATGAACTCTAGTGGATCAATGTGTTTTATGAAAAGAACACACATGCAATGACTCTAGTGGTGGTTTAGGAGATGAACACACATGCAATGACTCTAGTGGATCCATATGTGGTTTAGAAAAAGAACACATATTCAATGAATCTAGTGGTGGTTTATGAAAAGAACACACATGTAATGACTCTAGTGGTGGTTTATGAAAATAACACACATGCAATGACACTGGTGGATCCATGTGGTTTATGAAAAGAACACACATCCAATGACTCTAGTGGTGGTTTATGAAAATAACACACATGCAATGACACTTGTGGATCCATGTGGTTTATGAAAAGAACACACATCCAATGACACTGGTGGATCCATGTGGTTTATGAAAAGAACACACATGCAATGACTCTAGTGGTGGTTTAGGAGAAGAACACACAATCAATGACTCCAGTGGATCCATAAGTGGTTTGAAAAAGAACACACATTCAATGAATCTAGTGGTGGTTTATGAAAAGAACACACATGCAATGACTCTTGTGGTGGTTTATGAAAAGAACACACATGCAATGACACTGGTGGATCCATGTGGTTTATGAAAAGAACACACATCTAATGACTCTAGTGGTGGTTTATGAAAAGAACACACATGCAATGACACTGGTGGATCCATGTCGTTTATGAAAAGAACACACATCCAATGACACTGGTGGATCCATGTGGTTTATGAAAAGAACACACATCCAATGACACTGGTGGATCCATGTGGTTTATGAAAAGAACACAAATGCAATGAATTCTAGTGGTGGTTTATGAAAAGAACACACATGCAATGACACTGTTGGGTTCATGTGGTTTATGAAAAGAACACAAATGCAATGACGCTGGTGGAACCATGTGGTTTATAAAAATAACACACATGCAATGAACTCTTGTGGATCCATGTGGTTTATGAAAAGAACACACATGCAATAAACTCTAGTGGTTGCATGTGCTTTATGAAAAGAACACACATGCAATGACACTGGGTTATCCATGTGGTTTATGAAACGAACACACATGCAATGACTCTAGTGGTGGTTTATGAAAAGAACACACATGCAATGACATTGGTGGATCCATGTGGTTTATGAAAAGAACACACAGGCAATGACAATGGTGGATCCATGTGGTTTATGAAAAGAATACACATCCAATGACTCTAGTGGTGGTTTATGAAAATAACACACATGCAATGACACTTGTGGATCCATGTGGTTTATGAAAAGAACACACATCCAATGACACTGGTGGATCCATGTGGTTTATGAAAATAACACACATCCAATGACACTGGTGGATCCATGTGGTTTATGAAAAGAACACAAATGCAATGAATTCTAGTGGTGGTTTATGAAAATAACACACATGCAATGAACTCTTGTGGATCCATGTGGTTTATGAAAAGAACACAAATTCAATGAACTCTAGTGGTTGCATGTGCTTTATGAAAAGAACACACATGCAATGACACTGGTTGATCCATCTGGTTTATGAAAAGAACACACATGCAATGACATTGGTGGATCCATGTGGCTTATGAAAATAACACACATGCAATGACACTGGTGGATCGATGTGGTTTATGAAAAGAACACACATCCAATAACTCTAGTGGTGGTTTATGAAAATAACTCACATGCAATGACACTTGTGGATCCATGTGGTTTATGAAAAGAACACACATCCAATGACACTAGTGGATCTATGTGGTTTATGAAAAGAATACACATGCAATGAACTCTATTAGATCAATGTGGTTTATGAAAAGAACACACATGGAATCACTCTAGTGGTGGTTTAGGAGAAGAACACACATTCAATGACTCTAGTGGATCCATATGTGGTTTGAAAAAGAACACAAATTCAATGAATCTAGTGGTGGTTTATGAAAAGAACACACATGCAATGAATCTTGTGGTGGTTTATGAAAAGAACACACATGCAATGGCACTGGTGGATCCATGTGGTTTATGAAAAGAACACACATCCAATGACTCTAGTGGTGGTTTATGAAAAGAACACACATGCAATGACACTGGTCGATCCATGTGGTTTACGAAAAGAACACACATCCAATGACACGGGTGGATCCATGTGGTTGATGAAAAGAACACACATCCAATGACACTGATGGATCCATGTGGTTTATGAAAAGAACACAAATGCAATGAATTCTAGTGGTGGTTTATGAAAATAACATACATGCAATGAAACTGGTGGATCCATGTGGTTTATGAAAAGAACACACATCCAATGACTCTAGTGGTGGTTTATGAAAATAAGACACATGCAATGACACTTGTGGATCCATGTGGTTTATGAAAAGAACACACATCCAATGACACTGGTGGATCCATGTCGTTTATGAAAAGAACACACATCCAATGCCACTGGTGGATCCATGTGGTTTATGAAAAGAGCACACATCCAATGACTCTAGTGGTGGTTTATGAAAATAACACACATGCAATGACACTGGTGGATCCATGTGGTTTATAAAAAGAACACACATCTAATGACACTGGTGGATCCATGTGGTTTATGAAAAGGATACACATGCAATGAACTCTAGTGGATCAATGTGTTTTATGAAAAGAACACACATGCAATGACTCTAGTGGTGGTTTAGGAGATGAACACACATGCAATGACTCTAGTGGATCCATATGTGGTTTAGAAAAATAACACATATTCAATGAATCTAGTGGTGGTTTATGAAAAGAACACACATGTAATGACTCTAGTGGTGGTTTATGAAAATAACACACATGCAATGACACTTGTGGATCCATGTGGTTTATGAAAAGAACCCACATCCAATGACACTGGTGGATCCATGTGGTTTATGAAAAGAATACACATGCAATGAACTCTAGTAGATCAATGTGGTTTATGAAAAGTACACACATGCAATGACTCTAGTAGTGGTTTAGGAGAAGAACACACATTCAATGACTCCAGTGGATCCATAAGTGGTTTCAAAAAGAACACACATTCAATAAATCTTGTGGTGGTTTATGAAAAGAACACACATGCAATGACTCTTGTGGTGGTTTATGAAAAGAACACAATGCAATGACACTGGTGGATCCATGTGGTTTATGAAAAGAACACACATCTGATGACTCTAGTGGTGGTTTATGAAAAGAACACACATGCAATGACACTGGTGGATCCATGTGGTTTATGAAAAGAACACACATCCAATGACACTGGTGGATCCATGTGGTTTATGAAAACAACACACATGTAATGAACTATGGTGGATCAATGTGGTTTATGAAAAGAACATACATGCAATGACTCTAGTGGTGGTTTATTAAAAGAACACACATGCAATGACATTGGTGGATCCATGTGGTTCATGAAAATAACACACATGCAATGACACTGGTGGATCCGTGTGGTTTATGAAAAGAACACACATCCAATGTGTGGCGCCCCGCAAAAACCACTACTAGAAAATCGCGTTGTTTTCGTGCATTGCATCATCATGACTGCAGGCTCATGTCATCATGCCACATTGCATTTGAGCATCGTCATCATCTTGCATGGTTCGTTTAAAAACTATTTTCGAAAAAGTCTGTTTTTGTTTTCTAAACGCTCCGTCTTTATTCAAACACAAAACCCGGGTCTCCGGGATATTCTGTTTTGTCTACCTGCGGTTTGCAAAAGCCCCGTTTTAAATAAATAAAAATTTTAAATTGTTTTTAGGAGGCAGCCCGCCAGGCCCGAAAGCCCGGCCGGCCACCTCCAAACCCTAGTCTAAAAATATCTAGTCTTTTCCTACCCAAACCTAATCTACCCAGCCCCCTCCACCTCACCCTGGCCAATCGCATTCCGCCACCTCATTCCCCTGACCAATCCCCTTCTTTTTCCCTCCACTCCTAGCCTGCCACCTATCCCCACGGGCCCACCTCCTACCCTTTTCCCGCCCAGCACGCCACCTGAGCCGCCACCTGGGCGCACGCTCCCCGGCCCTACCTCAACTCTCGCGTGCCCCCGCTCCCTTGGCCGCGTCCACCCCGCGCCACCGACAACCTGGCCCCGCTCCCGCCCCTGCACGTTTTCCCACCCCACCTGGACCAACCGCCCACCCCGGCCCCGCTCCTGGCCCACCTCGCACGCACGCCCCCGCTCATCTCTCCTTCCTCTCTCTCTCCCAACCGCCTCCTCACCAACCCCGCCGGCCTCCTCCTCCCGCCGCTCGGGCTCGCCCCGCCGTCCGCCACCGCCTCCTTCCTTCCTCTACTTCGCCCCGCGTCCCCCGCTGGCAACCTCCTCCCGCTCGCCCCTCCCCATCTTCTTCCTCGCCCCGGCCGAGGCCACCTCCTTCTCGATCGCGGTCGCCGCTAGCATCTCCCCGCCCCCGGGCCTCGTCCTCCTCCCGCCGCCGGCCTTCTCTCTGCCTCGCCGGAGCCGCCGCGACCGCGTGGTCCCGCATCTGCTGCTACCTCCTCTGCCAGCTTGCCCCCCGCCGCCATCGCCAGGGATCCCTCCTCGCCTCCGCCCTGTTACCCCCGAGCCAGGCCGCCCTGCTCCGGCTCTGCGCCGTGTGACCCCACCTCGCCGTCGTCCCCGTCCTCCCAGGCGCCATCGCCACCAGCTCCGCCTGCCCAAGCTCCGACCGTCGTGTTCCCCGCTGCCACGCCCGGCGCTCGCCGCCTCCCTCCTCCACCATCTCCGGCCCCCTCCCTCGCCTCGACCACCACCGCTCGGGACCACCCCCTCTCCCTGTGCGTCGCCCGAGCCCGAGCTCCTCTGCCCCTCCGTGGCCGTCGAGCCGCGTCGCCCAGGGCCTCCTCCGTCCTTGGTGCCCCACCGCCTGGTCGCGTCCTCGCTAGCACCGGCCGCCGTCCTCCCTTCTCCCGGTCGGCCCTGCCTGCAACTCCTGCCGCCACCAGCGTGCCCGCCTCCTGCCGCCCTCTGCTCTGCCTCGTCGACACCGCCGCCCTGTCCCGGCCTTCCTAGCTCGTCAAGGTCAGAGGCCACCCGAGCCTGCTGCGAGCGTGCCCACTGTTGTTAGCGATGTGTGCCTGGTCTGTCTCCTGTATGTGCTCCGTCGTCAGTGTGTTGAAGGCCTGGAACTTCCAATTTTCAGTCAAGAGGGCTGTTTTGGGTGGCGTTTGTTTTAGGTTAGCAGTGTTGGTATTGCTGACTAGAACCCTCTCGGCGAACAAGAGATCCAAGTCGGATAAGTACCCGAGAAGCCGCCCGAACATCCGGTCCCAATTCCAAGTTCGTCATCGACCACCGAAGCCACGGACCCTCGGGATGACAAGTTCTCCACCCAAGAGCGACAAGACTTTCTTCACGGATTTCAAGTACTCCAACATGGAACACCAAGGTCTACCTCATGGATCCGAAGACCGATCTTCAAACCCTCCGAAGCCGCCAAGGTCGCCATGGAACGACAAGCACTTCACCCCGAACGCCAAGTCCGGCCCGACCCGTGGACCCGACAAGGTCTTCACGACGACAAGAACGACATCGACCAGGGCGATTCCTATGCGCCCCCCGACGCCACACCAAGTTCTTCTTCCCGAACGCCAAGACCGACTCGATGGCGCGGACCCGACAAGATCTTCGCAACGACAAGATCGACACCGACCAGGATGAATCCGATGCGCCCCGAGGCCGAACCTAGTCCTTCTTCACGGAACGCCAAGATCTACTCCGTTATCCGAGAACGATCCCGCCGAGACCGAACCCCAGATCCGGACCCTGAGACCCAACCCCGAACCCCGCGGAGCCCAAGTTCGTCGAACCCTAATGTGATTCCCTATCCGAGACCCCCATTATTTTTATATTATGACATTATCAACTGATGCATATTAAATTGTTCATGCATGCATACTTGTCTGAGGTTTGGGGGCATTATGCCGATTCATCTCATAATTAAATATGGAGTCTATATGCGGGATATCTTTGGCTTATTCCGGACTCCATTTAAATTGGTGTAGCGAACCGGTGCCATGTTTCGCCCTGTTAACCCAACACTTAATTTGCGGGGTAGATAAATAACTTGAACCATCTAATAAATTATCGGGACCCCGGTTCCGCTTAATATGTCCTAATCGCATCGCACCTTTGCCATGTCATACATCATACATGCATCATGCCCGATTTTCTACCGTAGCATTAAATAGTCCATCCGGTGTTTCTTCTAGTGCTTTGCTTCTTCACGGATTAGGCCGATGAGTTGATGCGAGTGTCGACCCGATCTTCGGATGAACCTTTGGCAATGTTTTCAGGCGAGCACCTTCCCCTTTCTACCTATCTTACTTTTATAGTATTTACTCCCCCCTGTTGATCTATTGCTATCTGTGTTGCGATGCTCTAGTTTTCGTCCCCGTGATATCCCTTGCAGCCTTATATTGCCTTGGCCACATCCTATTACCTGTTAATTGGTAGATAGTTGGACTTGCGCGTCGTAGTCGCTTGCTCAAGTGCTGTTGCGTGTCGTCCAGTACCTCAGTTGTTGGAGTGTTGCCGCATGTTTAATGTTGGAGATGATCATGGCTTTCATTATTGTTTAACAACTAAAATTGAAGTAGGTAAATGCAGAGGCACCGGTGGGTAATAGACAATATTTGGATTTTAACCGCTCACTGGTGTCCCGTAGGACCCCGAGTTCTTGACACCTGTTCCGAGATCGAGCGCGCTAACCACAGGTGGGGTGTGTGGGCACCCCCATCGATTAGTACCTGATTTCAAAGTATTGTACCGGGGGCCACAATTAGTTTGGGGCTTTATTACTATCCTGTACTTATGCCAAGCTTTACTGCTTAATTTAAATTGTGCGAGGTACTGCACCTGTACTGTTTAGGACCGTGACCCGTTTTCGCTGTATCGACAAGCCCAGTCACACTTTCGGGTTCCCAGTCGTTTACAGCCGGCTACACAAACCCTGAGTCCGTCTCGGAGACCGGCCGACTTCGTTGCGGGTAGCTTAGTGGGGTGGCCCCCATGTACTTGCTTTGGGTCTGGGAAACGTCATGACTTAGGCCCCGCCGACATACCGATGGGTGTATGTTAACTGATCTGGCAAAAAGGGTCGAAGTGCGTGTGGATACTTTGGTGCACCCCTGTAGGGTTAAATCTTTTCGAAAAGCCGTGTCCGCGGTTATGGACGACTTGGAGCACAGTTCTCGATCATAGACAACTATAACTAAAGTTTACTGTTATAAATTGACTTGTATCCGATATGACTAGTAATCTGCTTCACTACAACGGAATGGCTAAATAAAAGTACCAACAACTGCTGGGTTTGGGATATCTCATGCTAATTGTATCTGACTAGTAAGTGTTGCAACTACAACGGAATGGTTAACTAAAAGTGCCCACTGCTTATTATATCAGGATGACTCATGCTATCTACACCTGACTAGTAATTGCTGCAACGATAACGGAGTAACTAAAACTGCCAACTGTGTGAGTTCCTCGGTTGACTTCCTCGTTTGGTCTCGAGGGGGAAATACCAGGATGGGTATATTTGGTGGTAGTATCATGTTGGTTCCGAATAGGTCTTTCTTACCCCTCTCTGATATCCGCTATTTGTATCGAGTCTCTATAGGTTGTTTAGTGCATGTCGCGCTGCCGCTTCAGTCCACCATACCTATGTAGGCGAGGACCGCCAAATTCTAGTCTCGCCGTGTACTGGCCTCAGTACTGACCGCTCTCTCCTTTTTCCTTTGCCCTTTGTCGGCACCCTTTTGTTTAAGCAGGTTTTGAGATCGACGTCGTTAGCAGGGTTACCCTTCCGGCTTGGCCTGGGCAGGGTTATGGACGCCATTGGTTATTCTTCAGGGCTCTTAGCTCAATTTGCATCTTGTCCGTACTCGGACGCTATATCGTTTTAAAGGTGATTTGGATCTTTGTATTGTATATCTGTATTCTTGACTCTTTGAGTCGTTGTTGTATATATCTGTTCTGTGGGTTCCATCGTGGACTATTGTGTAATGGTATTACTTCGTTTTCCACCCGCACGAAAGTGCCTGGTGGGCACCTTTGAATCGTTCCTATGCGGGTTTTGGCGGGAATCGCCGAAACTTGCATAGGGCCGATTCTGAGGGTGTTACACAATGACTCTAGTGGTGGTTTATGAAAATAACACACATGCAATGACACTTGTGGATCCATGTGGTTTATGAAAAGAACACACATCCAATGACACTGGTGGATCCATGTGGTTTATGAAAAGAATACACATGCAATGAACTCTAGTAGATCAATGTGGTTTATGAAAAGAACGCACATGCAATGACTCTAGTGGTGGTTTAGGAGAAGAACACACATTCAATGACTCTAGTGGATCCATAAGTGGTTTGAAAAAGAACACACATTCAATGAATCTAGTGGTGGTTTATGTAAAGAACACACATGCAATGACTCTTGTGGTGGTTTGTGAAAAGAGCACACATGCAATGACACTGGTGGATCCATGTGGTTTATGAAAAGAACACACATCTAATGACTCTAGTGGTGGTTTATGAAAAGAACACACATGCAATGACACTGGTGGATCCATGTGGTTTATGAAAAGAACACACATCCAATGACACTGGTGGATCCATGTGGTTTATCAAAAGAACACACATCCAATGACACTGGTGGATCCATGTGGTTTATGAAAAGAACACAAATGCAATGAATTCTAGTGGTGGTTTATGAAAAGAACACACATGCAATGACACTGTTGGGTTCATGTGGTTTATGAAAAGAACTGTAACTACCTCGGTGAATTACGCTCCTAGTTACAAGCCTGGATGAGCAGAAATGGTTGAAATAGTACGGTGGGGCCCAAATGTCACTCACAGGTAGACCTTTCGGCCGTCCCAACCATTTCTAAACATCGGGACAAGAACGGGCGGCGTAATCGGCATGCGAAGGGATCAACTACATACACAAATGAGTATGTATGCAAGCCACCATACAACAGTACATCAGAGCCATTCCATCTAAAAGAAAGGAAATATAGCAACGCCATACGGCAAGATCCAAATATCCTAGAGAGATATAATAGTTTAGGATATCTCCTCATACATCAAACATCAGAGTATCAGGCGGAAGCGGAAGACAAAATCCGAGTACGGATAAGAAGCAAATCGGCATAAGATGCCCCATAAATAAGCAGATCCCGCCCATAGATCTCACGGATCCCCGTTCCCAGAATCTCTACACCGAATGATCGTTGCCCACATCGTCCGTCTCCTCCACCCAGTATCCATCTTGCGAGTGTACCTGTTCATCTGAACCAATAATTTATCGTGTGAGACCCTAGGGGTACTCAGCAAGTCTTTATGCCTCTAAAGGGGACACAGCCTGGGGTGACGCAATTGCAGCAAAAGATAAACCCTATCAATTCTATAGATACTCGCTAACCATCCGCCTAACCAGAGATAGACGGATGTCCGGGAATTAATAACAACAGTTATAACGGTAATCTTAACAGATCCATCCTCCTCCTCGCTTACCGACGAGGAAGCGGACGAACAACCCCCCCCCCTCCGTTGGCAGTTTTATTATCCATTCCATGAGTGTTGCACTATTTACTAGTCAGGTACTTAGTCAAATTAAAAGCGGTACTTTAGTTATTCTTGTCTATGATCGAGAAACTGTGCTCCAAGTCGTCCATAACCGCGGACACGGCTTTCAGAAAGTTTTACCCTGCAGGGGTGCACAAATAGCAACACACACTCGATATGCCTCGGAAAAACCAAATCAAAACCCAACGAGGCAGTCACGACAAAGCAATTACAGGATTCAGAAATATTTCAGGGGGCCACCCCATTGAGCTACCCGCAATGAAGTTAGCTGACTCCGAGACGGCCTCAAGGTTTGCGCCAGTGGCTGTGAACGACTGGGAACCCGAAAATGTGACTGGGCTTGTCGACACCGCGAAAACACTCCGCTTTCCTAAACAGTACAGTGTGCAGTACCTCGCATAATTTAAATAAAGCAGTAAAGCATGGCATAAGTACAGGATAGTAAATAAAACCTCAAACTAGTTTGTGGCCCCAAGAAATAAGAATGAATCAAGCTCTGGCTCAGGGGGGTTCATAAGCCTCCCGGATGTGGATAGCGCGAATATTCAAGGAACAGGAATCAAGTACTCGGGGTCCTACGGGACACAAGTGAGCCTGAAAAACCAAATAGCGAATATGGCTCACCGATGCCACTTTCATTAGTTATCCCATTACTACTCAGGTTAAGTTGTTTAGGTACCTCGTTATCCAACAGACACTCACATACCCTACACATGCTGTTCTACGACTCGCATGGCTCAAACAACTCCTGTAGTAATGGCTCATGGGATGGAGGAACAAGCTTCGGTGGGGTTTAAAAGTAAAGGCTATGCAATACTTGGGATTCAGTTTAATGCAATCGCGACTCAATGATGCAAGAATAAGATAGAGGCAATAGGTGCTATATGTATGCAAGCATGTGGTAGTGCTTGCCTGGCAGCTCAGTTGAAGCAAGAGAAGGATCTGGGTAGTGCTCCTGGTTCTCTTGGTATATCCCCTGCTCAGCGTCTATGCGAAGAAGAACCAAACAAACATGGGCCAACATAAATAAAGTGCACAAGCATATGAATAAAATGCGACAAGCAAACAATCATGTCATGATGAATGATGCACAATTTGCATGGCATTAATGTAGCATGGCATGGGTGAGGTGTGAAGTACAAGATTAAATCATTTTATTGAGTTTTGGCCACATTTTAACCTCATATTAGTTGCTGTATACTTTATATTTATATGATGCATGCTTCAAAACAGAACAAGGAATGCATAAACAGAAAGGTCTCGTCGAGCTAATCATTTTAGACATATCATTTGTTAAATTTGGAGTTATAAAACAAAAGTTATTAATTAATTAAGAAAAGGGCATTTTATTGTAATTTTACTCAACTTGGAATTTTAAGTGTTCAAAATATATTTTGAATGGCATATTTGAATTCCTCACATTTTTCTGATTTGAAAACGTATATTGTTTGTATTATTTGGAATTATATTTTAAAAGATATTTTAAAACAGATTTGAGATTTGAATTTAATTTAATTTGAAAAAGATTTGAATTAAAACAGAATACAGAAAATACTTTTTATACTCAAGTTCAGCTAGCCATAGACGATGACAGGTGGGTCCAGAGCTGACTCAGCAGCACAGCGCACAGAAATTCTTCTGCCACCGCGAGCTGAGCTAGCCTCAGAGACAGACAGGCGGGCCCGACAGTGACTTCGGCCCTACGTGACAGCGAAGGCCCAGGGTGGACCACGTGGCGTCGCTAGGGGAGCACGGGTTGAGGTTTACGAAAGCCTGGGTGTTTTCTGCAAAACGAACACAGCCGCTGACAGGTGGGCTCAGGCGGACCGCGGGTTGATGCAGAAAAGAACGGAGGGGCTATTTGCAAAAGCAACGCCCGTACTGTGCTTCTTCTCTGCCGCGATCGACAGATCGGTGCGCGGCGCGGGCAGAGCGGGGATCGATCCCTGGACCTGGCGTGCGCGCGCGGAGGCGGCCGCCACTACGGTAGGCCTGGGTTGGTGATAGGGGAGGGCGGCATGGCTAGCTAGGGTTTCGGCGCGACGCGGGAGCGAGTAGACGCTGCGGCCGACGGCGCACACAGACTGTTTGACGAAACGTTCGGCGGCACCAGACGGCGACAGTGAGAGCGAGGGTGTCTGGGAGATGCGTCTGCTCACCAGGAGGCTGTTGGTGCGGTTGGGTCGGCTCGGGGAGCGGTCGATCATCGGCGATGCAGATGGCCAGAAGATCTAGGGTTTTCGCGCGGCCGATGACGGTGTTCAGCGGCCTGGGGCTCCTCCTCCTCGTCGGCGTGTCTCGGGCGAAGCAGGGGGGTGGAGAGATGTGGGAGTGGATAGGAACGGAGGGAGGGAGGGGTAGATGGCGTGGTGGAGGGGAAAGGTGGCGTCGGCCACTTTTGCTCCTCCTTCACGTGCTGGCAGGCTCGGGCTGGGGCAGGAGCAGGGTAGAGTGGCTGCAGGGGGAGCTGCCAGGTGGGGACGGTAGGGCCAGAGGGGAGGCTCGGTCTAGAGAGGCTCGGGCTGGGGCCCTTATGGCAGAGAGAGAGCAAGAGAGGGAGAGGGGTAGGCTCAGGCTAGGTTGGGGGAGCCTCGGGTTAGGGTTTTGTGTGGGAAGGGGTAGCTAGGTGGGGCCAGGGAGAGAGGGTGGCCAGGTGGTCCAGCAAGGGGAGGCTCGGCATAGGTGAAGAGGAGGGGGTGAGGAAGGTTTAGGGTTAGATGAGGGAGGGGGCTTAGGGTTAGATGGAAAAGAGAGAGAGGGGGGTATGGTGTTGGATGGGGTAGAGGTGTAGGGAGGATGGTAAAGAGAGGAGAGATGAGTGTTTGGTTTAGGTTTAGAGAGAGATATAGATGGAGTGGTTCTTTTTGACTAGATCAAGCATGACTAAGACAAGCTCAAGCAAGATATAGTCTAAAGAGAGAAAAGAAGGAAAAGGGGATGATGGCATAGATGGATATGGTGATGGGGTTTTAATGCTAGCATGCATCAAGCAAGACCAAGCTAAAGGGGGGTAGAGAGAGATATGGGGAAAAGATCCACTCAAACTTCCAATAAAATTCCAAATGACAAGCAAAAGGTGGTACTTGCATGGCCCATGCAAAATATTTATTGCCATGTTGATCATTGTGAAAACAATATTATTACATGGCATTATTCATTTGCATTTCCAAAGGTGGACTAAAGCCAAGCAGAAGAAATGAAAGGATGCCCCATGTGGAGTAGTTGGAGATGGCCATGTTTGAAATAAAATGAGACATGCTAGTGTGTATGTTCCACTAGATGATTACTAGTCCCAAAAATATTCCCACATGAGCATGAACCCATAATAATCCATATGGAAGCTAGGAAAAAGGGTTCCACTCACAAGGCATGCAAAGGTGGCCATGTGGCTCTCATTTATCAATAATGTGAAAACAACATGATGCCAAGATGAGAGCATGTGGAAAAGAATTGGATCCATCCCAACCCACATGAGCTAGAGGTAAAACCAATAAGTGCCAAGCTCATATTTAGTTGGATGGTGGAATTATAAGGTGGTGAAAGAAAGGTGGTGGAGTTAATAAGAGATATGCCCCCAACTCAACTTGGGCATTTAAACAATATATCAAGAAGCAACTACAATATCAAGAGGCAAATACAATTAATAATGCATATGAGATAAGAACCAAATGGAAAAGGGTTTTATATGATGCTCAAATGCAAGGTGGCATGATGACATGAGCATGATATAATTATGATGCAACAATTATATGTATGAAGTAGCATATATATAGACTAGGCTAGTAGCATTGCAATTGTTAGACAATTGGGATGCTACAACTCTCCCCCACTAAACAAGAATCTCGCCCCGAGATTCCTAGGAAAAAGAGAACAACACAAGAAGAGGCGGGTGTTCGGAACGAAGGTGATCCTTGCGTTCCCAAGATGATGAAGAACGGAATGGTGCCACCACTACACCTTGCAAAACTTGCTAGACTTGTTGCGAGTCTTGCGTTTTTCTTGAAGAACAACGGATTAGAAGAATTGAAGGATTGCCGTGGGACAAGAAGGATAGGATGAACATAGCTCCGATTTTTCTCAAGAAACAAGATAAAAGACTAGAACCACTTGTGAAAGAAAGGACAAGATGATGTAACGTGGATATAGAAAAGCACCGTTGAGATTAAAGATTTACTGATACAGGAGAGGATGAATCTTTGTGTCGCCGGAAGAAAAAGAGCTAGATTGGAGAGATTTGAACCACTATGACAATAGCATCGTATCTTCTCTCGGATTTGAGAAATGAAGTTCGGAAACACTATTGCCTTCAAACAATAGAGTCCCTTGATATCAACAGAAAGATTTAGTTAGACACCGTCGGATTAGATTCTTGTTGCGCCGATAAGAACCAAAGGATCACGCAATTGAGGTGCGCGGATATAACTTCCAGAGACGGATGTGAAGCCAGATCATGGTAGAATCCCGAGAAGCAAAGAATATGGAGGATCTGGAGTTTATTGTAGAGATACTTATTGCTTTCTTTAGCCTTGAGGCTAACGCAATAGATTTGCGGCTGATGGCCTCAACCATAATTGGCTTTACCACAGGAAAAGAGTTGATGAAACAAAGAGAGAGATAGTTTCGTTCATCTTGTTTGGGGATGTCGAGCACCGGTATAAAGACGAGGACAGAAAGGAGTTTGCATTTGTTTCCACCAGATAATTGAGGATTTTGCTCCACCTAGAATAGACAGACCACCAACAAGAGATTATTGATTACTTCCTTCGAGAGAGCACTCCGGAAAAACAACGACGGAAGTAAAATATCGAGGGATAAAGGCCACTTCTAACTTCCGCGGAATGAGTTAAATCACATTAATTCACCAATTCAATGTACAAGAGTGAATGATAAGAGTAGTGGTATGGTAGCTACTCCATCCCGCACTCAAAGCATTACTCCGCACATGAATAAGAAAACCATGCAACCCAACTACCGAAACAGACTGAAGGTATTGACAAGAAGAGCTCATGGAACTCCGTTAGATAACAAGGATAGATGCAAACGATTCACCGGATCAAGATAGATAAGGTTGATGATGTTGTCGTCATGTCTGAAGTGCCAAGCCACCGGAAAGATATGAAGGAAGATTACGGAGAACAACTGCAAGAGTCCACAGATAAAGAAAAAGATAGCACCACTTGAACGAAAGGAATACAAGATCTAGAAGGTCTTCATGGCCTCTGGTGGATTGAGCATAGACGATATAACGAGAGGGTTTCAAGAGATCACTTGACGAGACTGAGGTGAAAGAACTCCATGTTCTTCTTGAAAAGATTGAGAGAGATTTAGCAGTCTTGAGGAAAAACTTCGGCGGAACGACGATGATAACTCGCCAACAAGGGACAACTCCGGATTGGTTGAAGATGGATGATGGAATTAACAATGGACTTGCTAATTCCAGAATTGAAGCGATCTATTTAGCAGAAGGACGTGGCCGAGATAGGTGACTTCAAAAAGTCAGAATTCTCACTTTGAGACTTTGCACACAGACAGTGCTCACCAAGCTTGAGAGAAAGAGACACAGATGATCTTCCATGTTCTTCCATTGATATCGAATAGGCAAGCATATTATCAACATATACCACCATGGATTAATAGGATATACCTAGAATATCAAGTTCAAAAGGCGAGAGAAACGAACAAATGCTCGAACACTTCCTGAGCTCAACGCTCTTAGAAAGATCAATATTAAGAGCACGGGTTCGTGTTGAAGAAGATGCACTGGAAGAATACATTAACTGGTCCTTCGGAAAAGAACAGGAAATGCCACCTGGTTCACATTGTTGATCGGATCACCGGTTACAAGGATAAAGAGATCTTGGATAGAGAAACGATGATAGCTCATACATTAAGCAAAGCGATCAGAAGCGAACAGATGCAATTCCCTCGTCTCAAAGAGAATTGTGCAGATATGGGGTTGAAAAAGAGGTGCAGCATGATGGACAGATGATAGACCGCCGTAGTGCTTTGAGAAACTCCGGATTGCCAAAGATGTTGAAAATGCATAGATATGATCACGGTGTACTCAAAATCACAGGAGATAGCCGTCACCATTCGGAGGATAGAGTTGATAGCATTTTCCCTATTCCAATCGACACTTATCATGAGTGGAATATAGCTATGCCGAGAGCCAAATTACAATCACCAGCATCGGATCGACACACGTTATGTAATTAGCCCAAGAGAAAAGGAGACGAAAAGAAACTCCAGGATTAAGCGCCGGTGACAAAAGAATGAGTTAGCATGGACATGCTGATAAAAGGGAGATAGATAATGTTTCACACACGACTGGAAAGGAGTGTGGAAACACAGATGTATCAAAGAAAAAATTTCCGCATTTTTCGGCATTAAAATACCAATATATGCGCAAAATCACTTATCAGGTAGAGATTAGCAACTGATGCTTACACATAATGAGGAGTTGCTAGAAGGAAGAACACCCTTAAGAAGATGGCACCGGTTTACAAGGAGTCCGATAGATCGCGCCGGTTTTCCAAAGCCTGTCAGTATGGAATGTACCAACAGTTGATAACCAAAGGCAGATTGTGATAACAAATGGATGCAACAGATAGACAAGGAATTACACACACACACACACACACTTTCTATGGTACTACGGAAACCCAGAACACGTGAATCCTAGTTTGAATTTTAAGAAGAGGATTGAAAATGTTACACTTCCTTACCGGAAAAGGGTGGGTGGTTGGGTAAGAAGAAAAGTGGAAGCAGTCCTACTCTCACGTCTTGTTTTTCCCTAGTATACATAGCTACCAAAAATATTTGCTAGACAGACAACGACCATTTGGCTGAGACCCTGAAGGGCGGGATGGCTCTGATACCAATTGTAACTACCTCGGTGAATTACGCTCCTAGTTACAAGCCTGGATGAGCAGAAATGGTTGAAATAGTACGGTGGGGCCCAAATGCCACTCACAGGTAGACCTTTCGGCCGTCCCAACCATTTCTAAACATCGGGACAAGAACGGGCGGCGTAATCGGCAGGCGAAGGGATCAACTACATACACAAATGAGTATGTATGCAAGCCACCATACAACAGTACATCAGAGCCATTCCATCTAAAAGAAAGGAAATATAGCAACGCCATATGGAAAGATCCAAATATCCTAGATAGATATAATAGTTTAGGATATCTCCTCATACATCAAACATTAGAGTATCAGGCGGAAGCGGAAGACAAAATCCGAGTACGGATAAGAAGCAAATCGGCATAAGATGCCCCATAAATAAGCAGATCCCGCCCACAGATCTCACGGATCCCCGTTCCCGGAATCTCTACACCGAATGATCGTTGCCCACATCGTCCGTCTCCTCCACCCAGTATCCATCTTGCGAGTGTACCTGTTCATCTGAACCAATAATTTATCGTGTGAGACCCTAGGGGTACTCAGCAAGTCTTTATGCCTCTAAAGGGGACACAGCCTGGGGTGACGCAATTGCAGCAAAAGATAAACCCTATCAATTCTATAGATACTCGCTAACCATCCGCCTAACCAGAGATAGACGGATGTCCGGGAATTAATAACAACAGTTATAACGGTAATCTTAACAGATCCATCCTCCTCCTCGCTTACCGACGAGGAAGCGGACGAACAACCCCCCCCTCCGTTGGCAGTTTTATTATCCATTCCATGAGTGTTGCACTATTTACTAGTCAGGTACTTAGTCAAATTAAAAGCGGTACTTTAGTTATTCTTGTCTATGATCGAGAAACTGTGCTCCAAGTCGTCCATAACCGCGGACACGGCTTTCAGAAAGTTTTACCCTACAGGGGTGCACAAATAGCAACACACACTCGATATGCCTCGGAAAAACCAAATCAAAACCCAACGAGGCAGTCACGACAAAGCAATTACAGGATTCAGAAATATTTCAGGGGGCCACCCCATTGAGCTACCCGCAATGAAGTTAGCTGACTCCGAGACGGCCTCAAGGTTTGCGCCAGTGGCTGTGAACGACTGGGAACCCGAAAATGTGACTGGGCTTGTCGACACCGCGAAAACACTCCGCTTTCCTAAACAGTACAGTGTGCAGTACCTCGCATAATTTAAATAAAGCAGTAAAGCATGGCATAAGTACAGGATAGTAAATAAAACCTCAAACTAGTTTGTGGCCCCAAGAAATAAGAATGAATCAAGCTCTGGCTCAGGGGGGTTCATAAGCCTCCCGGATGTGGATAGCGCGAATATTCAAGGAACAGGAATCAAGTACTCGGGGTCCTACGGGACACAAGTGAGCCTGAAACACCAAATAGCGAATATGGCTCACCGATGCCACTTTCATTAGTTATCCCATTACTACTCAGGTTAAGTTGTTTAGGTACCTCGTTATCCAACAGACACTCACATACCCTACACATGCTGTTCTACGACTCGCATGGCTCAAACAACTCCTGTAGTAATGGCTCATGGGATGGAGGAACAAGCTTCGGTGGGGTTTAAAAGTAAAGGCTATGCAATACTTGGGATTCAGTTTAATGCAATCGCGACTCAATGATGCAATAATAAGATAGAGGCAATAGGTGCTATATGTATGCAAGCATGTGGTAGTGCTTGCCTGGCAGCTCAGTTGAAGCAAGAGAAGGATCTGGGTAGTGCTCCTGGTTCTCTTGGTATATCCCCTGCTCAGCGTCTATGCGAAGAAGAACCAAACAAACATGGGCCAACATAAATAAAGTGCACAAGCATATGAATAAAATGCGACAAGCAAACAATCATGCCATGATGAATGATGCACAATTTGCATGGCATTAATGTAGCATGGCATGGGTGAGGTGTGAAGTACAAGATTAAATCATTTTATTGAGTTTTGGCCACATTTTAACCTCATATTAGTTGCTGTATACTTTATATTTATATGATGCATGCTTCAAAACAGAACAAGAAATGCATAAACAGAAAGGTCTCGTCGAGCTAATCATTTTAGACATATCATTTGTTAAATTTGGAGTTATAAAACAAAAGTTATTAATTAATTAAGAAAAGGGCATTTTATTGTAATTTTACTCAACTTGGAATTTTAAGTGTTCAAAATATATTTTGAATGGCATATTTGAATTCCTCACATTTTTCTGATTTGAAAACGTATATTGTTTGTATTATTTGGAATTATATTTTAAAAGATATTTTAAAATAGATTTGAGATTTGAATTTAATTTAATTTGAAAAAGATTTGAATTAAAACAGAATATAGAAAATACTTTTTATACTCAAGTTCAGCTAGCCATAGACGATGACAGGTGGGTCCAGAGCTGACTCAGCAGCACAGCGCACAGAAATTCTTCTGCCACCGCGAGCTGAGCTAGCCTCAGAGACAGACAGGCGGGCCCGACAGTGACTTCGGCCCTACGTGACAGCGAAGGCCCAGGGTGGACCACGTGGCATCGCTAGGGGAGCACGGGTTGAGGTTTACGAAAGCCTGGGTGTTTTCTGCAAAACGAACACAGCCGCTGACAGGTGGGCTCAGGCGGACCGCGGGTTGATGCAGAAAAGAACGGAGGGGCTATTTGCAAAAGCAACGCCCGTACTGTGCTTCTTCTCTGCCGCGATCGACAGATCCCTAGACCTGGCGTGCGCGCGCGGAGGCGGCCGCCACTACGGTAGGCCTGGGTTGGTGATAGGGGAGGGCGGCATGGCTAGCTAGGGTTTCGGCGCGACGCGGGAGCGAGTAGACGCTGCGGCCGACGGCGCACACAGACTGTTTGACGAAACGTTCGGTGGCACCCGACGGCGACAGCGAGAGCGAGGGTGTCTGGGAGATGCGTCTGCTCACCAGGAGGCTGTTAGTGCGGTTGGGTCGGCTCGGGGAGCGGTCGATCGTCGGCGATGCAGACGGCCAGAAGATCTAGGGTTTTCGCGCGGCCGATGACGGTGTTTAGCGGCCTGGGGCTCCTCCTCCTCGTCGGCGTGTCTCGGGCGAAGCAGAGAGGTCCCCTCGGTCTTCTCGATCACCACCACGTCGCCCACGCCGGCTGGATCGAAGAGGGGCAGAGGTAGACGTCGGTGACCGGCGTCGGCTGCTGGCGGTCGTGGAGAGAGAGGGGAGGAGAGGGCAGGCTCCGGGGCGGATCTGGGATGCAGCAGGGGGTGGAGAGATGTGGGAGTGGATAGGAACGGAGGGAGGGAGGGGTAGATGGCGTGGTGGAGGGGAAAGGTGGCGTCGGCCACTTTTGCTCCTCCTTCACGTGCTGGCAGGCTCGGGCTGGGGCAGGAGCAGGGTAGAATGGCTGCAGGGGGAGCTGCCAGGTGGGGACGGTAGGGCCAGAGGGGAGGCTCGGTCTAGAGAGGCTCGGGCTGGGGCCCTTATGGCAGAGAGAGAGCAAGAGAGGGAGAGGGGTAGGCTCGGGCTAGGTTGGGGGGAGCCTCGGGTTCGGGTTTTGTGTGGGAAGGGGTAGCTAGGTGGGGCTAGGGAGAGAGGGTGGCCAGGTGGTCCAGCAAGGGGAGGCTCGGCATAGGTGAAGAGGAGGGGGTGAGGAAGGTTTAGGGTTAGATGAGGGAGGGGGCTTAGGGTTAGATGGAAAAGAGAGAGAGGGGGGTATGGTGTTGGATGGGGTAGAGGTGTAGGGAGGATGGTAAAGAGAGGAGAGATGAGTGTTTGGTTTAGGTTTAGAGAGAGAGATAGATGGAGTGGTTGTTTTTGACTAGATCAAGCATGATTAAGACAAGCTCAAGCAAGATATAGTCTAAAGAGAGAAAATAAGGAAAAGGGGATGATGGCATAGATGGATATGGTGATGGGGTTTTAATGCTAGCATGCATCAAGCAAGACCAAGCTAAAGGGGGGTAGAGAGAGATATGGGGAAAAGATCCACTCAAACTTCCAATAAAATTCCAAATGACAAGCAAAAGGTGGTACTTGCATGGCCCATGCAAAATATTTATTGCCATGTTGATCATTGTGAAAAGAATATTATTGCATGGCATTATTCATTTGCATTTCCAAAGGTGGACTAAAGCCAAGCAGAAGAAATGAAAGGATGCCCCATGTGGAGTAGTTGGAGATGGCCATGTTTGAAATAAAATGAGACATGCTAGTGTGTATGTTCCACTAGATGATTACTAGTACCAAAAATATTCCCACATGAGCATGAACCCATAATAATCCATATGGAAGCTAGGAAAAAGGGTTCCACTCACAAGGCATGCAAAGGTGGCCATGTGGCTCTCATTTATCAATAATGTGAAAACAACATGATGCCAAGATGAGAGCATGTGGAAAAGAATTGGATCCATCCCAACCCACATGAGCTAGAGGTAAAACCAATAAGTGCCAAGCTCATATTTAGTTGGATGGTGGAATTATAAGGTGGTGAAAGAAAGGTGGTGGAGTTAATAAGAGATATGCCCCCAACTCAACTTGGGCATTTAAACAATATATCAAGAAGCAACTACAATATCAACAGGCAAATACAATTAATAATGCATATGAGATAAGAACCAAATGGAAAAGGGTTTTATATGATGCTCAAATGCAAGGTGGCATGATGACATGAGCATGATATAATTATGATGCAACAATTATATGTATGAAGTAGCATATATATAGACTAGGCTAGTAGCATTGCAATTGTTAGACAATTGGGATGCTACAAGAACACACATCCAATGACTCTAGTGGTGGTTTATGAAAATAACACACATGCAATGACACTTGTGGATCCATGTGGTTTATGAAAAGAACACACATCCAATGACACTGGTGGATCCATGTGGTTTATAAAAAGAACACACATCCAATGACACTGGTGGATCCATGTGGTTTATGAAAAGAACACACATCCAATGACTCTAGTGGTGGTTTATGAAAAGAACACACATGCAATGACACTGGTGGATCCATGTGGTTTATAAAAAGAACACACATCTAATGACACTGGTGGATCCATGTGGTTTATGAAAAAGATACATATGCAATGAACTATAGTGGATCAATGTGTTTTATGAAAAGAACACATATGCAATGACTCTAGTGGTGGTTTAGGAGATGAACACACATGCAATGACTCTAGTGGATCCATATGTGGTTTAGAAAAAGAACACATATTCAATGAATCTAGTGGTGGTTTATGAAAAGAACACACATGTAATGACTCTAGTGGTGGTTTATGAAAATAACACACATGCAATGACACTGGTAGATCCATGTGGTTTATGAAAAGAACACACATCGAATGACTCTAGTGGTGGTTTATGAAAATAACACACATGCAATGACACTTGTGGATCCATGTGGTTTATGAAAAGAACACACATCCAATGACACTGGTGGATCCATGTGGTTTATGAAAAGAATAGACATGCAATGAACTCTAGTAGATCAATGTGGTTTATGAAAAGAACACACATGCAATGACTCTAGTGGTGGTTTAGGAGAAGAACACACATTCAATGACTCCAGTGGATCCATAAGTGGTTTGAAAAAGAACACACATTCAATGAATCTAGTGGTGGTTTATGAAAAGAACACACATGCAATGACTCTTGTGGGGGTTTATGAAAAGAACACACATGCAATGACACTGGTGGATCCATGTGGTTTATGAAAAGAACACACATCTAATGACTCTAGTGGTGGTTTATGAAAAGAAGACACATCTAATGACTCTAGTGGTGGTTTATGAAAAGAACACACATGCAATGACACTGGTGGATCCATGTGGTTTATGAAAAGAACACACATCCAATGACACTGGTGGATCCATGTGGTTTATGAAAAGAACACACATCCAATGACACTGGTGGATCCATGTGGTTTATGAAAAGAACACAAATGCAATGAATTCTAGTGGTGGTTTATGAAAAGAACACACATGCAATGACACTGTTGGGTTCATGTGGTTTATGAAAAGAACACAAATGCAATGACGCTGGTGGATCCATGTGGTTTATAAAAATAACACACATGCAATGAACTCTTGTGGATCCATGTGGTTTATGAAAAGAACACACATGCAATAAACTCTAGTGGTTGCATGTGCTTTATGAAAAGAACACACATGCAATGACACTGGGTTATCCATGTGGTTTATGAAACGAACACACATGCAATGACTCTAGTGGTGGTTTATGAAAATAACACACATGCAATGACATTGGTGGATCCATGTGGTTTATGAAAAGAACACACAGGCAATGACAATGGTGGATCCATGTGGTTTACGAAAAGAATACACATCCAATGACTCTAGTGGTGGTTTATGAAAATAACACACATGCAATGACACTTGTGGATCCATGTGGTTTATGAAAAGAACACACATCCAATGACACTGGTGGATCCATGTGGTTTATGAAAAGAACACACATCCAATGACACTGGTGGATCCATGTGGTTTATGAAAAGAACACAAATGCAATGAATTCTAGTGGTGGTTTATGAAAATAACACACATGCAATGAACTCTTGTGGATCCATGTGGTTTATGAAAAGAACACAAATTCAATGAACTCTAGTGGTTGCATGTGCTTTATGAAAAGAACAAACATGGAATGACACTGGTTGATCCATCTGGTTTATGAAAAGAACACACATGCAATGACATTGGTGGATCCATGTGGCTTATGAAAATAACACACATGCAATGACACTGGTGGATCCATGTGGTTTATGAAAAGAACACACATCCAATAACTCTAGTGGTGGTTTATGAAAATAACTCACATGCAATGACACTTGTGGATCCATGTGGTTTATGAAAAGAACACACATCCAATGACACTAGTGGATCTATGTGGTTTATGAAAAGAATACACATGTAATGAACTCTATTAGATCAATGTGGTTTATGAAAAGAACACACATGGAATCACTCTAGTGGTGGTTTAGGAGGAGAACACACATTCAATGATTCTAGTGGATCCATATGTGGTTTGAAAAAGAACACAAATTCAATGAATCCAGTGGTGGTTTATGAAAAGAACACACATGCAATGAATCTTGTGGTGGTTTATGAAAAGAACACACATGCAATGGCACTGGTGGATCCATGTGGTTTATGAAAAGAACACACATCCAATGACTCTAGTGGTGGTTTATGAAAAGAACACACATGCAATGACACTGGTCGATCCATGTGGCTTACGAAAAGAACACACATCCAATGACACTGGTGGATCCATGTGGTTGATGAAAAGAACACACATCCAATGACACTGATGGATCCATGTGGTTTATGAAAAGAACACAAATGCAATGAATTCTAGTGGTGGTTTATGAAAATAACACACATGCAATGAAACTGGTGGATCCATGTGGTTTATGAAAAGAACACACATCCAATGACTCTAGTGGTGGTTTATGAAAATAAGACACATGCAATGACACTTGTGGATCCATGTGGTTTATGAAAATAACACATATCCAATGACACTGGTGGATCCGTGTGGTTTATGAAAAGAACACACATCCAATGACACTGGTGGATCCATGTGGTTTATGAAAAGAACACACATCCAATGACTCTAGTGGTGGTTTATGAAATGAACACACATGCAATGACACTGGTGGATCCATGTGGTTTATAAAAAGAACACACATCTAATGACACTGGTGGATCCATGTGGTTTATGAAAAGGATACACATGCAATGAACTCAAGTGGATCAATGTGTTTTATGAAAAGAACACACATGCAATGACTCTAGTGGTGGTTTAGGAGATGAACACACATGCAATGACTCTAGTGGATCCATATGTGGTTTAGAAAAATAACACATATTCAATGAATCTAGTGGTTGTTTATGAAAAGAACACACATGTAATGACTCTAGTGGTGGTTTATGAAAATAACACACATGCAATGACACTGGTGGATCCATGTGGTTTATGAAAAGAACACACATCCAATGACTCTAGTGGTGGTTTATGAAAATAACACACATGCAATCACACTTTTGGATCCATGTGGTTTATGAAAAGAACACACATCCAATGACACTGGTGGATCCATGTGGTTTATGAAAAGAATACACATTCAATGAACTCTGGTAGATCAATGTGGTTTATGAAAAGAACACACATGCAATGACTCTAGTGGTGGTTTAGGAGAAAAACACACATTCAATGACTCTAGTGGATCCATAAGTGGTTTGAAAAAGAACACAGATTCAATGAATCTAGTGGTGGTTTATGAAAAGAACACACATGCAATGACTCATGTGGTGGTTTATGAAAATAACACACATGCAATGACACTGGTGGATCCATGTGGTTTATGAAAAGAACACACATCTAATGACTCTAGTGGTGGTTTATGAAAAGAACACACATGCAATGACACCGGTGGATCCATGTGGTTTATGAAAAGAACACACATCCAATGACACTGGTGGATCCATGTGGTTTATGAAAAGAACACACATCCAATGACACTGGTGGATCCATGTGGTTTATGAAAAGAACACAAATGCAATGAATTCTAGTGGTGGTTTATGAAAAGAACACACATGCAATGACACTGTTGGGTTCATGTGGTTTATGAAAAGAACACACATCCAATGACTCTAGTGGCGGTTTATGAAAATAACACACATGCAATGACACTTGTGGATCCATGTGGTTGATGAAAAGAACACACATACAATGACACTAGTGGATCTATGTGGTTTATGAAAAGAATACACATGTAATGAACTCTATTAGATCAATGTGGTTTATGAAAAGAACACACATGGAATCACTCTAGTGGTGGTTTAGGAGGAGAACACACATTCAATGATTCTAGTGGATCCATATGTGGTTTGAAAAAGAACACAAATTCAATGAATCCAGTGGTGGTTTATGAAAAGAACACACATGCAATGAATCTTGTGGTGGTTTATGAAAAGAACACACATGCAATGGCACTGGTGGATCCATGTGGTTTATGAAAAGAACACACATTCAATGACTCTAGTGGTGGTTTATGAAAAGAACACACATGCAATGACACTGGTCGATCCATGTGGCTTACGAAAAGAACACACATCCAATGACACTGGTGGATCCATGTGGTTGATGAAAAGAACACACATCCAATGACACTGATGGATCCATGTGGTTTATGAAAAGAACACAAATGCAATGAATTCTAGTGGTGGTTTATGAAAATAACACACATGCAATGAAACTGGTGGATCCATGTGGTTTATGAAAAGAACACACATCCAATGACTCTAGTGGTGGTTTATGAAAATAAGACACATGCAATGACACTTGTGGATCCATGTGGTTTATGAAAATAACACATGTCCAATGACACTGGTGGATCCGTGTGGATTATGAAAAGAACACACATCCAATGACACTGGTGGATCCATGTGGTTTATGAAAAGAACACACATCCAATGACTCTAGTGGTGGTTTATGAAATGAACACACATGCAATGACACTGGTGGATCCATGTGGTTTATAAAAAGAACACACATCTAATGACACTGGTGGATCCATGTGGTTTATGAAAAGGATACACATGCAATGAACTCAAGTGGATCAATGTGTTTTATGAAAAGAACACACATGCAATGACTCTAGTGGTGGTTTAGGAGATGAACACACATGCAATGACTCTAGTGGATCCATATGTGGTTTAGAAAAATAACACATATTCAATGAATCTAGTGGTGGTTTATGAAAAGAACACACATGTAATGACTCTAGTGGTGGTTTATGAAAATAACACACATGCAATGACACTGGTGGATCCATGTGGTTTATGAAAAGAACACACATCCAATGACTCTAGTGGTGGTTTATGAAAATAACACACATGCAATCACACTTTTGGATCCATGTGGTTTATGAAAAGAACACACATCCAATGACACTGGTGGATCCATGTGGTTTATGAAAAGAATACACATTCAATGAACTCTGGTAGATCAATGTGGTTTATGAAAAGAACACACATGCAATGACTCTAGTGGTGGTTTAGGAGAAAAACACACATTCAATGACTCTAGTGGATCCATAAGTGGTTTGAAAAAGAACACAGATTCAATGAATCTAGTGGTGGTTTATGAAAAGAACACACATGCAATGACTCATGTGGTGGTTTATGAAAATAACACACATGCAATGACACTGGTGGATCCATGTGGTTTATGAAAAGAACACACATCTAATGACTCTAGTGGTGGTTTATGAAAAGAACACACATGCAATGACACCGGTGGATCCATGTGGTTTATGAAAAGAACACACATCCAATGACACTGGTGGATCCATGTGGTTTATGAAAAGAACACACATCCAATGACACTGGTGGATCCATGTGGTTTATGAAAAGAACACAAATGCAATGAATTCTAGTGGTGGTTTATGAAAAGAACACACATGCAATGACACTGTTGGGTTCATGTGGTTTATGAAAAGAACACAAATGCAATGACGCTGGTGGATCCATGTGGTTTATAAAAATAACACACATGCAATGAACGCTTGTGGATCCATGTGGTTTATGAAAAGAACACACATGCAATAAACTCTAGTGGTAGCATGTGCTTTACGAAAAGAACACACATGCAATGACACTGGGTTATCCATGTGGTTTATGAAACGAACACACATGCAATGACATTGGTGGATCCATGTGGTTCATGAAAAGAACACACATCCAATGACTCTAGTGGTGGTTTATGAAAAGAACACACATGCAATGACATTGGTGGATCCATGTGGTTTATGAAAAGAACACACATCCAATGACTCTAGTGGTGGTTTATGAAAATAACACACATGCAATGACACTTGTGGATCCATGTGGTTTATGAAAAGAACACACATCCAATGGCACTGGTGGATCCATGTGGTTTATGAAAAGAACACACATCCAATGACACTAGCGGATCCATGTGGTTTATGAAAAGAACACAAATGCAATGAATTCTAGTGGTGGTTTATGAAAATAACACACATGCAATGAACTCGTGTGGATCCATGTGGTTTATGAAAAGAACACAAATTCAATGAACTCTAGTGGTTGCATGTGCTTTATGAAAAGAACACACATGCAATGACACTGGTTGATCCATCTGGTTTATGAAAAGAACACACATGCAATGACTCTAGTGGTAGCATGTGCTTTATGAAAAGAACACACATGCAATGACACTGGGTTATCCATGTGGTTTATGAAACGAACACACATGCAATGACTCTAGTGGTGGTTTATGAAAAGAACACACATGCAATGACATTGGTGGATCCATGTGGTTTATGAAAAGAACACACAGGCAATCACAATGGTGGATCCATGTGGTTTATGAAAAGAACACACATCCAATGACTCTAGTGGTGGTTTATGAAAATAACACACATGCAATGACACTTGTGGATCCATGTGGTTTATGAAAAGAACACACATCCAATGACACTGGTGGATCCATGTGGTTTATGAAAAGAACACACATCCAATGACACTGGCGGATCCATGTGGTTTATGAAAAGAACACAAATGCAATGAATTCTAGTGGTGGTTTATGAAAATAACACACATGCAATGAACTCTTGTGGATCCATGTGGTTTGTGAAAAGAACACAAATTCAATGAACTCTAGTGGTTGCATGTGATTTATGAAAAGAACACACATGCAATGACACTGGTTGATCCATCTGGTTTATGAAAAGAACACACATGCAATGACTCTAGTGGTGGTCTATTAAAAGAACACACATGCAATGACATTGGTGGATCCATGTGGTTTATGAAAATAACACACATGCAATGACACTGGTGGATCCATGTGCTTTATGAAAAGAACACACATCCAATAACTCTAGTGGTGGTTTATGAAAATAACTCACATGCAATGACACTTGTGGATCCATGTGGTTTAGGAAAAGAACACACATCTAATGACACTGGTGGATCTATGTGGTTTATGAAAAGAATACACATGCAATGAACTCTATTATATCAATGTGGTTTATGAAAAGAACACACATGGAATCACTCTAGTGGTGGTTTAGGAGAAGAACACACATTCAATGAATCTAGTGGTGGTTTATGAAAAGAACACACATGCAATGAATCTTGTGGTGGTTTATGAAAAGAACACACATGCAATGACACTGGTGGATCCATGTGGTTTATGAAAAGAACACACATCCAATGACTCTAGTGGTGGTTTATGAAAAGAACACACATGCAATGACACTGGTCGATCCATGTGGTTTATGAAAAGAACACACATCCAATGACACTGGTGGATCCATGTGGTTGATGAAGAGAACACACATCCAATAACACTGATGGATCCATGTGGTTTATGAAAAGAACACAAATGATGAATTCTAGTGGTGGTTTATGAAAATAACACACATGCAATGAAACTGGTGGATCCATGTGGTTTATGAAAAGAACACACATCCAATGACTCTAGTGGTGGTTTATGAAAATAAGACACATTCAATGACACTTGTGGATCCATGTGGTTTATGAAAAGAACACACATCCAATGACACTGGTGGATCCATGTGGTTTATGAAAAGAACACACATCCAATGACTCTAGTGGTGGTTTATGAAAAGAACACACATGCAATGACACTGGTGGATCCATGTGGTTTATAAAAAGAACACACATCTAATGACACTGGTGGATCCATGTGGTTTATGAAAAGGATACACATGCAATGAACTCTAGTGGATCAATGTGTTTTATGAAAAGAACACACATGCAATGACTCTAGTGGTGGTTTAGGAGATGAACACACATGCAATGACTCTAGTGGATCCATATGTGGTTTAGAAAAAGAACACATATCCAATGAATCTAGCGGTGGTTTATGAAAAGAACACACATGTAATGACTCTAGTGGTGGTTTATGAAAATAACACACATGCAATGACACTGGTGGATCCATGTGGTTTATGAAAAGAACACACATCCAATGACTCTAGTGGTGGTTTATGAAAATAACACACATGCAATGACACTTGTGGATCCATGTGGTTTATGAAAAGAACACGCATCCAATGACACTGGTGGATACATGTGGTTTATGAAAAGAACACACATCCAATGACTCTAGTGGTGGTTTATGAAAAGAAAACACATGCAATGACACTGGTGGATCCATGTGGTTTATAAAAAGAACACACATCTAATGACACTGGTGGATCCATGTGGTTTATGAAAAAGATACATATGCAATGAACTATAGTGGATCAATGTGTTTTATGAAAAGAACACACATGCAATGACTCTAGTGGTGGTTTAGGAGATGAACACACATGCAATGACTCTAGTGGATCCATATGTGGTTTAGAAAAAGAACACATATTCAATGAATCTAGTGGTGGTTTATGAAAAGAACACACATGTAATGACTCTAGTGGTGGTTTATGAAAATAACACACATGCAATGACACTGGTAGATCCATGTGGTTTATGAAAAGAACACACATCGAATGACTCTAGTGGTGGTTTATGAAAATAACACACATGCAATGACACTTGTGGATCCATGTGGTTTATGAAAAGAACACACATCCAATGACACTGGTGGATCCATGTGGTTTATGAAAAGAATAGACATGCAATGAACTCTAGTAGATCAATGTGGTTTATGAAAAGAACACACATGCAATGACTCTAGTGGTGGTTTAGGAGAAGAACACACATTCAATGACTCCAGTGGATCCATAAGTGGTTTGAAAAAGAACACACATTCAATGAATCTAGTGGTGGTTTATGAAAAGAACACACATGCAATGACTCTTGTGGGGGTTTATGAAAAGAACACACATGCAATGACACTGGTGGATCCATGTGGTTAATGAAAAGAACACACATCTAATGACTCTAGTGGTGGTTTATGAAAAGAACACACATGCAATGACACTGGTGGATCCATGTCGTTTATGAAAAGAACACACATCCAATGACACTGGTGGATCCATGTGGTTTATGAAAAGAACACACATCCAATGACACTGGTGGATCCATGTGGTTTATGAAAAGAACACAAATGCAATGAATTCTAGTGGTGGTTTATGAAAAGAACACACATGCAATGACACTGTTGGGTTCATGTGGTTTATGAAAAGAACACAAATGCAATGACGCTGGTGGATCCATGTGGTTTATAAAAATAACACACATGCAATGAACTGTTGTGGATCCATGTGGTTTATGAAAAGAACACACATGCAATAAACTCTAGTGGTTGCATGTGCTTTATGAAAAGAACACACATGCAATGACACTGGGTTATCCATGTGGTTTATGAAACGAACACACATGCAATGACTCTAGTGGTGGTTTATGAAAAGAACACACATGCAATGACATTGGTGGATCCATGTGGTTTATGAAAAGAACACACAGGCAATGACAATGGTGGATCCATGTGGTTTATGAAAAGAATACACATCCAATGACTCTAGTGGTGGTTTCTGAAAATAACACACATGCAATGACACTTGTGGATCCATGTGGTTTATGAAAAGAACACACATCCAATGACACTGGTGGATCCATGTGGTTTATGAAAAGAACACACATCCAATGACACTGGTGGATCCATGTGGTTTATGAAAAGAACACAAATGCAATGAATTCTAGTGGTGGTTTATGAAAATAACACACATGCAATGAACTCTTGTGGATCCATGTGGTTTATGAAAAGAACACAAATTCAATGAACTCTAGTGGTTGCATGTGCTTTATGAAAAGAACAAACATGCAATGACACTGGTTGATCCATCTGGTTTATGAAAAGAACACACATGCAATGACATTGGTGGATCCATGTGGCTTATGAAAATAACACACATGCAATGACACTGGTGGATCCATGTGGTTTATGAAAAGAACACACATCCAATAACTCTAGTGGTGGTTTATGAAAATAACTCACATGCAATGACACTTGTGGATCCATGTGGTTTATGAAAAGAACACACATCCAATGACACTAGTGGATCTATGTGGTTTATGAAAAGAATACACATGTAATGAACTCTATTAGATCAATGTGGTTTATGAAAAGAACACACATGGAATCACTCTAGTGGTGGTTTAGGAGAAGAACACACATTCAATGATTCTAGTGGATCCATATGTGGTTTGAAAAAGAACACAAATTCAATGAATCTAGTGGTGGTTTATGAAAAGAACAGACATGCAATGAATCTTGTGGTGGTTTATGAAAAGAACACACATGCAATGGCACTGGTGGATCCATGTGGTTTATGAAAAGAACACACATCCAATGACTCTAGTGGTGGTTTATGAAAAGTACACACATGCAATGACACTGGTCGATCCATGTGGCTTACGAAAAGAACACACATCCAATGACACTGGTGGATCCATGTGGTTGATGAAAAGAACACACATCCAATGACACTGATGGATCCATGTGGTTTATGAAAAGAACACAAATGCAATGAATTCTAGTGGTGGTTTATGAAAATAACACACATGCAATGAAACTGGTGGATCCATGTGGTTTATGAAAAGAACACACATCCAATGACTCTAGTGGTGGTTTATGAAAATAAGACACATGCAATGACACTTGTGGATCCATGTGGTTTATGAAAATAACACATATCCAATGACACTGGTGGATCCATGTGGTTTATGAAAAGAACACACATCCAATGACACTGGTGGATCCATGTGGTTTATGAAAAGAACACACATCCAATGACTCTAGTGGTGGTTTATGAAATGAACACACATGCAATGACACTGGTGGATCCATGTGGTTTATAAAAAGAACACACATCTAATGACACTGGTGGATCCATGTGGTTTATGAAAAGGATACACATGCAATGAACTCAAGTGGATCAATGTGTTTTATGAAAAGAACAGACATGCAATGACTCTAGTGGTGGTTTAGGAGATGAACACACATGCAATGACTCTAGTGGATCCATATGTGGTTTAGAAAAATAACACATATTCAATGAATCTAGTGGTGGTTTATGAAAAGAACACACATGTAATGACTCTAGTGGTGGTTTATGAAAATAACACACATGCAATGACACTGGTGGATCCATGTGGTTTATGAAAAGAACACACATCCAATGACTCTAGTGGTGGTTTATGAAAATAACACACATGCAATTACACTTTTGGATCCATGTGGTTTATGAAAAGAACACACATCCAATGACACTGGTGGATCCATGTGGTTTATGAAAAGAATACACATTCAATGAACTCTGGTAGATCAATGTGGTTTATGAAAAGAACACACATGCAATGACTCTAGTGGTGGTTTAGGAGAAAAACACACATACAATGACTCTAGTGGATCCATAAGTGGTTTGAAAAAGAACACAGATTCAATGAATCTAGTGGTGGTTTATGAAAAGAACACACATGCAATGACTCATGTGGTGGTTTATGAAAATAACACACATGCAATGACACTGGTGGATCCATGTGGTTTATGAAAAGAACACACATCTAATGACTCTAGTGGTGGTTTATGAAAAGAACACACATGCAATGACACCGGTGGATCCATGTGGTTTATGAAAAGAACACACATCCAATGACACTGGTGGATCCATGTGGTTTATGAAAAGAACACACATCCAATGACACTGGTGGATCCATGTGGTTTATGAAAAGAACACAAATGCAATGAATTCTAGTGGTGGTTTATGAAAAGAACACACATGCAATGACACTGTTGGGTTCATGTGGTTTATGAAAAGAACACAAATGCAATGACGCTGGTGGATCCATGTGGTTTATAAAAATAACACACATGCAATGAACGCTTGTGGATCCATGTGGTTTATGAAAAGAACACACATGCAATAAACTCTAGTGGTAGCATGTGCTTTACGAAAAGAACAGACATGCAATGACACTGGTTATCCATGTGGTTTATGAAACGAACACACATGCAATGACATTGGTGGATCCATGTGGTTCATGAAAAGAACACACATCCAATGACTCTAGTGGTGGTTTATGAAAAGAACACACATGCAATGACATTGGTGGATCCATGTGGTTTATGAAAAGAACACACATCCAATGACTCTAGTGGTGGTTTATGAAAATAACACACATGCAATGACACTTGTGGATCCATGTGGTTTATGAAAAGAACACACATCCAATGGCACTGGTGGATCCATGTGGTTTATGAAAAGAACACACATCCAATGACACTGGCGGATCCATGTGGTTTATGAAAAGAACACAAATGCAATGAATTCTAGTGGTGGTTTATGAAAATAACACACATGCAATAACTCTTGTGGATCCATGTGGTTTATGAAAAGAACACAAATTCAATGAACTCTAGTGGTTGCATGTGCTTTATGAAAAGAACACACATGCAATGACACTGGTTGATCCATCTGGTTTATGAAAAGAACACACATGCAATGACTCTAGTGGTAGCATGTGCTTTATGAAAAGAACACACATGCAATGACACTGGGTTATCCATGTGGTTTATGAAACGAACACACATGCAATGACTCTAGTGGTGGTTTATGAAAAGAACACACATGCAATGACATTGGTGGATCAATGTGGTTTATGAAAAGAACACACAGGCAATGACAATGGTGGATCCATGTGGTTTATGAAAAGAACACACATCCAATGACTCTAGTGGTGGTTTATGAAAATAACACACATGCAATGACACTTGTGGATCCATGTGGTTTATGAAAAGAACACACATCCAATGACACTGGTGGATCCATGTGGTTTATGAAAAGAACACACATCCAATGACACTGGCGGATCCATGTGGTTTATGAAAAGAACACAAATGCAATGAATTCTAGTGGTGGTTTATGAAAATAACACACATGCAATGAACTCTTGTGGATCCATGTGGTTTGTGAAAAGAACACAAATTCAATGAACTCTAGTGGTTGCATGTGCTTTATGAAAAGAACACACAGGCAATGACACTGGTTGATCCATCTGGTTTATGAAAAGAACACACATGCAATGACTCTAGTGGTGGTCTATTAAAAGAACACACATGCAATGACATTGGTGGATCCATGTGGTTTATGAAAATAACACACATGCAATGACACTGGTGGATCCATGTGCTTTATGAAAAGAACACACATCCAATAACTCTAGTGGTGGTTTATGAAAATAACTCACATGCAATGACACTTGTGGATCCATGTGGTTTAGGAAAAGAACACACATCTAATGACACTGGTGGATCTATGTGGTTTATGAAAAGAATACACATGCAATGAACTCTATTAGATCAATGTGGTTTATGAAAAGAACACACATGCAATGACTCTAGTGGTGGTTTAGGAGAAGAACACACATTCAATGACTCTAGTGGATCCATATGTGGTTTGAAAAATAACACAAATTCAATGAATCTAGTGGTGGTTTATGAAAAGAACACACATGCAATGAATCTTGTGGTGGTTTATGAAAAGAACACACATGCAATGACACTGGTGGATCCATGTGGTTTATGAAAAGAACACACATCCAATGACTCTAGTGGTGGTTTATGAAAAGAACACACATGCAATGACACTAGTCGATCCATGTGGTTTATGAAAAGAACACACATCCAATGACACTGGTGGATCCATGTGGTTGATGAAGAGAACACACATCCAATAACACTGATGGATCCATGTGGTTTATGAAAAGAACACAAATGATGAATTCTAGTGGTGGTTTATGAAAATAACACACATGCAATGAAACTGGTGGATCCATGTGGTTTATGAAAAGAACACACATCCAATGACTCTAGTGGTGGTTTATGAAAATAAGACACATTCAATGACACTTGTGGATCCATGTGGTTTATGAAAAGAACACACATCCAATGACACTGGTGGATCCATGTGGTTTATGAAAAGAACACACATCCAATGACTCTAGTGGTGGTTTATGAAAAGAACACACATGCAATGACACTGGTGGATCCATGTGGTTTATAAAAAGAACACACATCTAATGACACTGGTGGATCCATGTGGTTTATGAAAAGGATACACATGCAATGAACTCTAGTGGATCAATGTGTTTTATGAAAAGAACACACATGCAATGACTCTAGTGGTGGTTTAGAAGATGAACACACATGCAACGACTCTAGTGGATCCATATGTGGTTTAGAAAAAGAACACATATCCAATGAATCTAGCGGTGGTTTATGAAAAGAACACACATGTAATGACTCTAGTGGTGGTTTATGAAAATAACACACATGCAATGACACTGGTGGATCCATGTGGTTTATGAAAAGAACACACATCCAATGACTCTAGTGGTGGTTTATGAAAATAACACACATGCAATGACACTTGTGGATCCATGTGGTTTATGAAAAGAACACGCATCCAATGACACTGGTGGATCCATGTGGTTTATGAAAAGAATACACATGCAATGAACTCTAGTAGATCAATGTGGTTTATGAAAAGAACACACATGCAATGACTCTAGTGGTGGTTTAGGAGAAGAACAAACATTCAATGACTCCAGTGGATCCATATGTGGTTTGAAAAATAACACAAATTCAATGAATCTAGTGGTGGTTTATGAAAAGAACACACATGCAATGAATCTTGTGGTGGTTTATGAAAAGAACACACATGCAATGACACAGGTGGATCCATGTGGTTTATGAAAAGAACACACATCCAATGACTCTAGTGGTGGTTTATGAAAAGAACACACATGCAATGACACTGGTGGATCCATGTGGTTTATGAAAAGAACACACATCCACTGACTCTAGTGGTGGTTTATGAAAAGAACACACATGCAATGACACTGGTCGATCCATGTGGTTTACGAAAAGAACACACATCCAATGACACTGGTGGATCCATGTGGTTGATGAAAAGAACACACATCCAATGACACTGATGGATCCATGTGGTTTATGAAAAGAACACACATCCAATGACACTGGTGGATCCATGTGGTTTATGAAAAGAACACACATGCAATGACACTGGTGGATCCATGTGGTTTATGAAAAGAACACAAATGCAATGAATTCTAGTGGTGGTTTATGAAAAGAACACACATGCAATGACACTGTTGGGTTCATGTGGTTTATGAAAAGAACACAAATGCAATGACGCTGGTGGATCCATGTGGTTTATAAAAATAACACACATGCAATGAACTCTTGTGGATCCATGTGGTTTATGAAAAGAACACACATGCAATAAACTCTAGTGGTTGCATGTGCTTTATGAAAAGAACACACATGTAATGACACTGGGTCATCCATGTGGTTTACGAAACGAACACACATGCAATGACTCTAGTGGTGGTTTATGAAAAGAACACACATGCAATGACATTGGTGGATCCATGTGGTTTATGAAAAGAACACACAGGCAATGACAATGGTGGATCCATGTGGTTTATGAAAAGAACACACATCCAATGACTTTAGTGGTGGTTTATGAAAATAACACACATGCAATGACACTTGTGGATCCATGTGGTTTATGAAAAGAACAAACATCCAATGACACTGGTGGATCCATGTGGTTTATGAAAAGAACACACATCCATTGACACTGGCGGATCCATGTGGTTTATGAAAAGAACACAAATGCAATGAATTCTAGTGGTGGTTTATGAAAATAACACACATTCAATGAACTCTTGTGGATCCGTGTGGTTTATGAAAAGAACACAAATTCAATGAACTCTAGTGGTTGCATGTGCTTTATGAAAAGAACACACATGCAATGACACTGGTTGATCCATCTGGTTTATGAAAAGAACACACATGCAATGACTCTAGTGGTGGTTTTTTAAAAGAACACACATGCAATGACATTGGTGGATCCATGTGGTTTATGAAAATAACACACATGCAATGACACTTGTGGATCCATGTGGTTTATGAAAAGAACACACATCCAATAACTCTAGTGGTGGTTTATGAAAATAACTCACATGCAATGACACTTGTGGATCCATGTGGTCTATGAAAAGAACACACATCCAATGACACTGGCGGATCTATGTGGTTTATGAAAAGAATACACATGCAATGAACTCTATTAGATCAATGTGGATTATGAAAAGAACACACATGGAATCACTCTAGTGGTGGTTTAGGAGAAGAACACACATTCAATGACTCTAGTGGATCCATATGTGGTTTGAGAAAGAACAAAAATTCAATGAATCTAGTGGTGGTTTATGAAAAGAACACACATGCAATGAATCTTGTGGTGGTTTATGAAAAGAACACACATGCAATGACACAGGTGGATCCATGTGGTTTATGAAAAGAACACACATCCAATGACTCTAGTGGTGGTTTATGAAAAGAACACACATGCAATGACACTGGTGGATCCATGTGGTTTATGAAAAGAACACACATCCACTGACTCTAGTGGTGGTTTATGAAAAGAACACACATGCAATGACACTGGTCGATCCATGTGGTTTACGAAAAGAACACACATCCAATGACACTGGTGGATCCATGTGGTTGATGAAAAGAACACACATCCAATGACACTGATGGATCCATGTGGTTTATGAAAAGAACACACATCCAATGACACTGGTGGATCCATGTGGTTTATGAAAAGAACACACATGCAATGACACTGGTGGATCCATGTGGTTTATGAAAAGAACACAAATGCAATGAATTCTAGTGGTGGTTTATGAAAAGAACACACATGCAATGACACTGTTGGGTTCATGTGGTTTATGAAAAGAACACAAATGCAATGACGCTGGTGGATCCATGTGGTTTATAAAAATAACACACATGCCATGAACTCTTGTGGATCCATGTGGTTTATGAAAAGAACACACATGCAATAAACTCTAGTGGTTGCATGTGCTTTATGAAAAGAACACACATGTAATGACACTAGGTTATCCATGTGGTTTATGAAACGAACACACATGCAATGACTCTAGTGGTGGTTTATGAAAAGAACACACATGCAATGACATTGGTGGATCCATGTGGTTTATGAAAAGAACACACAGGCAATGACAATGGTGGATCCATGTGGTTTATGAAAAGAACACACATCCAATGACTTTAGTGGTGGTTTATGAAAATAACACACATGCAATGACACTTGTGGATCCATGTGGTTTATGAAAAGAACAAACATCCAATGACATTGGTGGATCCATGTGGTTTATGAAAAGAACACACATCCATTGACACTGGCGGATCCATGTGGTTTATGAAAAGAACACAAATGCAATGAATTCTAGTGGTGGTTTATGAAAATAACACACATTCAATGAACTCTAGTGGATCCATGTGGTTTATGAAAAGAACACAAATTCAATGAACTCTAGTGGTTGCATGTGCTTTATGAAAAGAACACACATGCAATGACACTGGTTGATCCATCTGGTTTATGAAAAGAACACACACGCAATGACTCTAGTGGTGGTTTATTAAAAGAACACACATGCAATGACATTGGTGGATCCATGTGGTTTATGAAAATAACACACATGCAATGACACTGGTGGATCCATGTGGTTTATGAAAAGAACACACATCCAATAACTCTAGTGGTGGTTTATGAAAATAACTCACATGCAATGACACTTGTGGATCCATGTGGTCTATGAAAAGAACACACATCCAATGACACTGGTGGATCTATGTGGTTTATGAAAAGAATACACATGCAATGAACTCTATTAGATCAATGTGGTTTATGAAAAGAACACACATGGAATCACACTAGTGGTGGTTTAGGAGAAGAACACACATTCAATGACTCTAGTGGATCCATATGTGGTTTGAAAAAGAACACAAATTCAATGAATCTAGTGGTGGTTTATGAAAAGAACACACATGCAATGAATATTGTGGTGGTTTATGAAAAGAACACACATGCAATGACACTGGTGGATCCATGTGGTTTATGAAAAGAACACACATCCAATGACTCTAGTGGTGGTTTATGAAAAGAACACACATGCAATGACACTGGTCGATCCATGTGGTTTCTGAAAAGAACACACATCCAATGACACTGGTGGATCCATGTGGTTGATGAATAGAACACACATCCAATAACACTGATGGATCCATGTGGTTTATGAAAAGAACACAAATGATGAATTCTAGTGGTGGTTTATGAAAATAACACACATGCAATGAAACTGGTGGATCCATGTGGTTTATGAAAAGAACACACATCCAATGACTCTAGTGGTGGTTTATGAAAATAAGACACATGCAATGAAACTTGTGGATCCATGTGGTTTATGAAAAGAACACACATCCAATGACACTGGTGGATCCATGTGGTTTATGAAAAGAACACACATCCAATGACACTGGTGGATCCATGTGGTTTATGAAAAGAACACACATCCAATGACTCTAGTGGTGGTTTATGAAAAGAACACACATGCAATGACACTGGTGGATCCATGTGGTTTATAAAAAGAACACACATCTAATGAAACTGGTGGATCCATGTGGTTTATGAAAAGGATACACATGCAATGAACTCTAGTGGATCAATGTGTTTTATGAAAAGAACACACATGCAATGACTCTAGTGGTGGTTAGGAGATGAACACACATGCAATGACTCGAGTGGATCCATATGTGGTTTAGAAAAAGAACACATATTCAATGAATCTAGCAGTGGTTTATGAAAAGAACACACATGTAATGACTCTAGTGGTGGTTTATGAAAATAACACACATGCAATGACACTGGTGGATCCATGTGGTTTATTAAAAGAACACACATCCAATGACTCTAGTGGTGGTTTATGAAAATAACACACATGCAATGACACTTGTGGATCCATGTGGTTTATGAAAAGAACACACATCCAATGACTCTAGTGGATCCATGTGGTTTATGAAAAGAATACACATGCAATGAACTCTGGTAGATCAATGTGGTTTATGAAAAGAACACACATGCAATGACTCTAGTGGTGGTTTAGAAGAAGAACACACATTCAATGAGTCTAGTGGTGGTTTATGAAAAGAACACACATGTAAGGACTGTTGTGGTGGTTTATGAAAAGAACACACATGCAATGACACTAGTGGATCCATGTGGTTTATGACAAGAACACACATCTAATGACTCTAGTGGTGGTTTATGAAAAGAACACACATGCAATGACACTGGTGGATCCATGTGGTTTATGAAAAGAACACACATCCAATGACACTGGTGGATCCATGTGTTTTATGAAAAGAACACACATCCAATGACACTGGTGGATCCATGTTGTTTATGAAAAGAACACAAATGCAATGAATTCTAGTGGTGGTTTATGAAAAGAACACACATGCAATGACACTGTTGGGTTCATGTGGTTTATGAAAAGAAGACAAATGCAATGGCGCTGGTGGATCCATGTGGTTTATAAAAATAACACACATGCAATGAACTCTTGTGGATCCATGTGGTTTATGAAAAGAACACACATGCAATAAACTCTAGTGGTTGCATGTGCTTTATGAAAAGAACACACATGAAATGACACTGGGTTATCCATGTGGTTTATGAAACGAACACACATGCAATGACTCTAGTGGTGGTTTATGAAAAGAACACACATGCAATGACATTGGTGGATCCATGTGGTTTATGAAAAGAACACACGGGCAATGACAATGGTGGATCCATGTGGTTTATGAAAAGAACACACATCCAATGACTCTAGTGGTGGTTTATGAAAATCACACACATGCAATGACACTTGTGGATCCATGTGGTTTATGAAAAGAACACACATCCAATGACACTGGTGGATCCATGTGGTTTATGAAAAGAACACACATCCAATGACACTGGCGGATCCATGTGGTTTATGAAAAGAACACAAATGAAATGAATTCTAGTGGTGGTTTATGAAAATAACACACATGCAATGAACTCTTGTGGATCCATGTGGTTTATGAAAAGAACACAAATTCAATGAACTCTAGTGGTTGCATGTGCTTTATGAAAAGAACACACATGCAATGACACTGGTTGATCCATCTGGTTTATGAAAAGAACACACATGCAATGACTCTAGTGGTGGTTTATTAAAAGAACACACATGCAATGACATTGGTGGATCCATGTGGTTTATGAAAATAACACACATGCAATGACACTGGTGGATCCATGTGGTTTATGAAAAGAACACACATCCAATAACTCTAGTGGTGGTTTATGAAAATAACTCACATGCAATGACACTTGTGGATCCATGTGGTTTATGAAAAGAACACACATCCAATGACACTGGTGGATCTATGTGGTTTATGAAAAGAATACACATGCAATGAACTCTATTAGATCAATGTGGTTTATGAAAAGAACACACATGGAATCACTCTAGTGGAGGTTTAGGAGAAGAACACACATTCAATGACTCTAGTGGATCCATATGTGGTTTGAAAAACAACACAAATTCAATGAATCTAGTGGTGGTTTATGAAAAGAACACACATGCATTGAATCTTGTGGTGGTTTATGAAAAGAACACACATGCAATGACACTGGTGGATCCATGTGGTTTATGAAAAGAACACACATCCAATGACTCTAGTGGTGGTTTATGAAAAGAACACACATGCAATGACACTAGTCGATCCATGTGGTTTACGAAAAGAACACACATCCAATGACACTGGTGGATCCATGTGGTTGATGAAAAGAACACACATCCAATGATGGATCCATGTGGTTTATGAAAAGAACACACATCCAATGACACTGGTGGATCCATGTGGTTTATGAAAAGAACACACATCCAATGACACTGGTGGATCCATGTGGTTTATGAAAAGAACACAAATGCAATGAATTCTAGTGGTGGTTTATGAAAAGAACACACATGCAATGACACTGTTGGGTTCATGTGGTTTATGAAAAGAACACAAATGCAATGACGCTGGTGGATCCATGTGGTTTATAAAAATAACACACATGCAATGAACTCTTGTGGATCCATGTGGTTTATGAAAATAACACACATGCAATAAACTCTAGTGGTTACATGTGCTTTATGAAAAGAACACACATGTAATGACACTGGTTATCCATGTGGTTTATGAAACAAACACACATGCAATGACTCTAGTCGTGGTTTATGAAAAGAACACACATGCAATGACATTGGTGGATCCATGTGGTTTATGAAAAGAACACATAGGCAATGACAATGGTGGATCCATGTGGTTTATGAAAAGAACACACATCCAATGACTCTAGTGGTGGTTTATGAAAATAACACACATGCAATGACACTTGTGGATCCATGTGGTTTATGAAAAGAACACACATCCAATGACAATGTGGTTTATGAAAAGAACACACATCCAATGACACTGGCGGATCCATGTGGTTTATGAAAAGAACACAAATGCAATGAATTCTAGTGGTGGTTTATGAAAATAACACACATGCAATGAAATCTTGTGGATCCATGTGGTTTATTAAAAGAACACAAATTCAATGAACTCTAGTGGTTGCATGTGCTTTATGAAAAGAACGCACATGCAATGACACTGGTTGATCCATCTGGTTTATGAAAAGAACACACATGCAATGACACTGGTGGATCCATGTGGTTTATGAAAAGAACACACATCCAATGACTCTAGTGGTGGTTTATGAAAAGAACACACATGCAATGACACTAGTCGATCCATGTGGTTTACGAAAAGAACACACATCCAATGACACTGGTGGATCCATGTGGTTGATGAAAAGAACACACATCCAATGATGGATCCATGTGGTTTATGAAAAGAACACACATCCAATGACACTGGTGGATCCATGTGGTTTATGAAAAGAACACACATCCAATGACACTGGTGGATCCATGTGGTTTATGAAAAGAACACAAATGCAATGAATTCTAGTGGTGGTTTATGAAAAGAACACACATGCAATGACACTGTTGGGTTCATGTGGTTTATGAAAAGAACACAAATGCAATGACGCTGGTGGATCCATGTGGTTTATAAAAATAACACACATGCAATGAACTCTTGTGGATCCATGTGGTTTATGAAAATAACACACATGCAATAAACTCTAGTGGTTACATGTGCTTTATGAAAAGAACACACATGTAATGACACTGGTTATCCATGTGGTTTATGAAACAAACACACATGCAATGACTCTAGTCGTGGTTTATGAAAAGAACACACATGCAATGACATTGGTGGATCCATGTGGTTTATGAAAAGAACACATAGGCAATGACAATGGTGGATCCATGTGGTTTATGAAAAGAACACACATCCAATGACTCTAGTGGTGGTTTATGAAAATAACACACATGCAATGACACTTGTGGATCCATGTGGTTTATGAAAAGAACACACATCCAATGACAATGTGGTTTATGAAAAGAACACACATCCAATGACACTGGCGGATCCATGTGGTTTATGAAAAGAACACAAATGCAATGAATTCTAGTGGTGGTTTATGAAAATAACACACATGCAATGAAATCTTGTGGATCCATGTGGTTTATTAAAAGAACACAAATTCAATGAACTCTAGTGGTTGCATGTGCTTTATGAAAAGAACGCACATGCAATGACACTGGTTGATCCATCTGGTTTATGAAAAGAACACACATGCAATGACTCTAGTGGTGGTTTATTAAAAGAACACACATGCAATGACATTGGTGGATCCATGTGGTTTATGAAAATAACACAATGCAATGACACTGGTGTATCCATGTGGTTTATGAAAAGAACACACATCCAATAACTCTAGTGGTGGTTTATGAAAATAACTCACATGCAATGACACTTGTGGATCCATGTTGTTTATGAAAAGAACACACATCCAATGACACTGGTGGATCTATGTGGTTTATGAAAAGAATACACATGCAATGAACTCTATTAGATCAATGTGGTTTATGAAAAGAACACACATGGAATCACTCTAGTGGTGGTTTAGGAGAAGAACACACATTCAATGACTCTAGTGGATCCATATGTGGTTTGAAAAAGAACACAAATTCAATGAATCTAGTGGTGGTTTATGAAAAGAACACACATGCAATGAATCTTGTGGTGGTTTATGAAAAGAACACACATGCAATGACACTGGTGGATCCATGTGGTTTATGAAAAGAACACACATCCAATGACTCTAGTGGTGGTTTATGAAAAGAACACACATGCAATGACACTGGTCGATCCATGTGGTTTACGAAAAGAACACACATCCAATGACACTGGTGGATCCATGTGGTTGATGAAAAGAACACACATCCAATGACACTGATGGATCCATGTGGTTTATGAAAAGAACACACATCCAATGACACTGGTGGATCCATGTGGTTTATGAAACGAACACACATCCAATGACACTGGTGGATCCATGTGGTTTATGAAAAGAACACAAATGCAATGAATTCTAGTGGTGGTTTATGAAAAGAACACACATGCAATGACACTGTTGGGTTCATGTGGTTTATGAAAAGAACACAAATGCAATGACGCTGGTGGATCCATGTGGTTTACAAAAATAACACACATGCAATGAACTCTTGTGGATCCATGTGGTTTATGAAAAGAACACACATGCAATAATCTCTAGTGGTTACATGTGCTTTATGAAAAGAACACACATGTAATGACACTGGTTATCCATGTGGTTTATGAAACGAACACACATGCAATGACTCTAGTGGTGGTTTATGAAAAGAACACACATGCAATGACATTGGTGGATCCATGTGGTTTATGAAAAGAACACATAGGCAATGACAATGGTGGATCCATGTGGTTTATGAAAAGAACACACATCCAATGACTCTAGTGGTGGTTTATGAAAATAACACACATGCAATGACACTTGTGGATCCATGTGGTTTATGAAAAGAACACACATCCAATGACACTGGTGGATCCATGTGGTTTATGAAAAGAACACACATCCAATGACACTGGCGGATCCATGTGGTTTATGAAAAGAACACAAATGCAATGAATTCTAGTGGTGGTTTATGAAAATAACACACATGCAATGAAATCTTGTGGATCCATGTGGTTTATTAAAAGAACACAAATTCAATGAACTCTAGTGGTTGCATGTGCTTTATGAAAAGAACGCACATGCAATGACACTGGTTGATCCATCTGGTTTATGAAAAGAACACACATGCAATGACTCTAGTGGTGGTTTATTAAAAGAACACACATGCAATGACATTGGTGAATCCATGTGGTTTATGAAAATAACACACATGCAATGACACTGGTGTATCCATGTGGTTTATGAAAAGAACACACATCCAATAACTCTAGTGGTGGTTTATGAAAATAACTCACATGCAATGACACTTGTGGATCCATGTTGTTTATGAAAAGAACACACATCCAATGACACTGGTGGATCTATGTGGTTTATGAAAAGAATACACATGCAATGAACTCTATTAGATCAATGTGGTTTATGAAAAGAACACACATGGAATCACTCTAGTGGTGGTTTAGGAGAAGAACACACATTCAATGACTCTAGTGGATCCATATGTGGTTTGAAAAAGAACACAAATTCAATGAATCTAGTGGTGGTTTATGAAAAGAACACACATGCAATGAATCTTGTGGTGGTTTATGAAAAGAACACACATGCAATGACACTGGTCGATCCATGTGGTTTACGAAAAGAACACACATCCAATGACACTGGTGGATCCATGTGGTTGATGAAAAGAACACACATCCAATGACACTGATGGATCCATGTGGTTTATGAAAAGAACACACATCCAATGACACTGGTGGATCCATGTGGTTTATGAAACGAACACACATCCAATGACACTGGTGGATCCATGTGGTTTATGAAAAGAACACAAATGCAATGAATTCTAGTGGTGGTTTATGAAAAGAACACACATGCAATGACACTGTTGGGTTCATGTGGTTTATGAAAAGAACACAAATGCAATGACGCTGGTGGATCCATGTGGTTTACAAAAATAACACACATGCAATGAACTCTTGTGGATACATGTGGTTTATGAAAAGAACACACATGCAATAATCTCTAGTGGTTACATGTGCTTTATGAAAAGAACACACATGTAATGACACTGGTTATCCATGTGGTTTATGAAACGAACACACATGCAATGACTGTAGTGGTGGTTTATGAAAAGAACACACATGCAATGACATTGGTGGATCCATGTGGTTTATGAAAAGAACACATAGGCAATGACAATGGTGGATCCATGTGGTTTATGAAAAGAACACACATCCAATGACTCTAGTGGTGGTTTATGAAAATAACACACATGCAATGACACTTGTGGATCCATGTGGTTTATGAAAAGAAAACACATCCAATGACACTGGTGGATCCATGTGGTTTATGAAAAGAACACACATCCAATGACATTGGCGGATCCATGTGGTTTATGAAAAGAACACAAATGCAATGAATTCTAGTGGTGGTTTATGAAAATAACACACATGCAATGAACTCTTGTGGATCCATGTGGTTTATGAAAATAACACAAATTCAATGAACTCTAGTGGTTGCATGTGCTTTATGAAAAGAACACACATGCAATGACACTGGTTGATCCATCTGGTTTATGAAAAGAACACACATGCAATGACTCTAGTGGTGGTTTATTAAAAGAACACACATGCAATGACATTGGTGGATCCATGTGGTTTTTGAAAATAACACACATGCAATGACACTGGTGGATCCATGTGGTTTATGAAAAGAACACAGATCCAATAACTCTAGTGGTGGTTTATGAAAATAACTCACATGCAATGACACTTGTGGATCCATGTGGTTTATGAAAAGAACACACATCCAATGACACTGGTGGATCTATGTGGTTTATGAAAAGAATACACATGCAATGAACTCTATTAGATCAATGTGGTTTATGAAAAGAACACACATGGAATCACTCTAGTGGTGGTTTAGGAGAAGAACACACATTCAATGACTCTAGTGGATCCATATGTGGTTTGAAAAAGAACACAAATTCAATGAATCTAGTGGTGGTTTATGAAAAGAACACACATGCAATGAATCTTGTGGTGGTTTATGAAAAGAACACACATGCAATGACACTGGTGGATCCATGTGGTTTATGAAAAGAACACACATCCAATGACTCTAGTGGTGGTTTATGAAAAGAATACACATGCAATGAATCTTGTCGATCCATGTGGTTTACGAAAAGGACACACATCCAATGACACTGGTGGATCCATGTGGTTGATGAAAAGAACACACATCCAATGACACTGATGGATCCATGTGGTTTATGAAAAGAACACACATCCAATGACACTGGTGGATCCATGTGGTTTATGAAAAGAACACACATCCAATGACACTGGTGGATCCATGTAGTTTATGAAAAGAACACAAATGCAATGAATTCTAGTGGTGGTTTATGAAAAGAACACACATGCAATGACACTGTTGGGTTCATGTGGTTTATGAAAAGAACACAAATGCAATGACGCTGGTGGATCCATGTGGTTTATAAAAATAACACACATGCAATGAACTCTTGTGGATCCATGTGGTTTATGAAAAGAACACACATGCAATAAACTCTAGTGGTTGCATGTGCTTTATGAAAAGAACACACATGCAATGACACTGGGTTATCCATGTGGTTTATGAAACGAACACACATGCAATGACTCTAGTGGTGGTTTATGAAAAGAACACACATGCAATGACATTGGTGGATCCATGTGGTTTATGAAAAGAACACACATGCAATGACAATGGTGGATCCATGTGGTTTATGAAAAGAACACACATCCAATGACTCTAGTGGTGGTTTATGAAAATAACACACATGCAATGACACTTGTGGATCCATGTGGTTTATGAAAAGAACACACATCCAATGACACTGGTGGAGCCATGTGGTTTATGAAAAGAACACACATCCAATGACACTGGCGGATCCATGTGGTTTATGAAAAGAACACAAATGCAATGAATTCTAGTGGTGGTTTATGAAAATAACACACATGCAATGAACTCTTGTGGATCCATGTGGTTTATGAAAAGAACACAAATTCAATGAACTCTAGTGGTTGCATGTGCTTTATGAAAAGAACACACATGCAATGACACTGGTTGATCCATCTGGTTTACGAAAAGAACACACATCCAATGACACTGGTGGATCCATGTGGTTGATGAAAAGAACACACATCCAATGACACTGATGGATCCATGTGGATTATGAAAAGAACATACATCCAATGACACTGGTGGATCCATGTGGTTTATGAAAAGAACACACATCCAATGACACTGGTGGATCCATGTGGTTTATGAAAAGAACACAAATACAATGAATTCTGGTGGTGGTTTATGAAAAGAACACACATGCAATGACACTGTTGGGTTCATGTGGTTTATGAAAAGAACACAAATGCAATGACGCTGGTGGATCCATGTGGTTTATAAAAATAACACACATGCAATTAACTCTTGTGGATCCATGTGGTTTATGAAAAGAACACACATGCAATAAACTCTAGTGGTTGCATGTGCTTTATGAAAAGAACACACATGCAATGACACTGGGTTATCCATGTGGTTTATGAAACGAACACACATGCAATGACTCTAGTGGTGGTTTATGAAAAGAACACACATGCAATGACATTGGTTGATCCATGTGGTTTATGAAAAGAACACACAGGCAATGACAATGGTGGATCCATGTGGTTTATGAAAAGAACACACATTCAGTGACTCTAGTGGTGGTTTATGAAAATAACACACATGCAATGACACTTGTGGATCCATGTGGTTTATGAAAAGAACACACATCCAATGACACTGGTGGATCCATGTGGTTTATGAAAACAACACACATCCAATGACACTGGCGGATGCATGTGGTTTATGAAAAGAACACAAATGCAATGAATTCTAGTGGTGGTTTATGAAAATAACACACATGCAATGAACTCTTGTGGATCCATGTGGTTTATGAAAAGAACAAAAATTCAATGAACTCTAGTGGTTGCATGTGCTTTATGAAAAGAACACACATGCAATGACACTGGTTGATCCATCTGGTTTATGAAAAGAACACACATGCAATGACTCTAGTGGTGGTTTATTAAAAGAAGACACATGCAATGACATTGGTGGATCCATGTGGCTTATGAAAATAACACACATGCAATGACACTGGTGGATCCATGTGGTTTATGAAAAGAACACACATCCAATAACTCTAGTGGTGGTTTATGAAAATAACTCACATGCAATGACACTTGTGGATCCATGTGGTTTATGAAAAGAACACACATCCAATGACACTAGTGGATCTATGTGGTTTATGAAAAGAATACACATGCAATGAACTCTATTAGATCAATGTGGTTTATGAAAAGAATACACATGGAATCACTCTAGTGGTGGTTTAGGAGAAGAACACACATTCAATGACTCTAGTGGATCCATATGTGGTTTGAAAAAGAACACAAATTCAATGAATCTAGTGGTGGTTTATGAAAAGAACACACATGCAATAAATCTTGTGGTGGTTTATGAAAAGAACACACATGCAATAACACTGGTGGATCCATGTGGTTTATGAAAAGAACACACATCCAATGACTCTAGTGGTGGTTTATGAAAAGAACACACATGCAATGACACTGGTCGATCCATGTGGTTTACGAAAAGAACACACATCCAATGACACTGGTGGATCCATGTGGTTGATGAAAAGAACACACATCCATTGACACTGATGGATCCATGTGGTTTATGAAAAGAACACAAATGCAATGAATTCTAGTGGTGGTTTATGAAAATAACACACATGCAATGAAACTGGTGGATTCATGTGGTTTATGAAAAGAACACACATCCAATGACTCTAGTGGTGGTTTATGAAAATAAGACACATGCAATGACACTTGTGGATCCATGTGGTTTATGAAAAGAGCACACATCCAATGACACTGGTGGATCCATGTGGTTTATGAAAAGAACACACATCCAATGACTATAGTGGTGGTTTATGAAAAGAACATACATGAAATGACACTGGTGGATCCATGTGGTTTATAAAAAGAACACACATCTAATGACACTGGTGGATCCATGTGGTTTATGAAAAGGATACACATGCAATGAACTCTAGTGGGTCAATGTGTTTTATGAAAAGAACACACATGCAATGACTCTGGTGGTGCTTTAGATGATGAACACACATGCAATGACTCTAGTGGATCCATATGTGGTTTAGAAAAAGAACACATATTCAATGAATCTAGTGGTGGTTTATGAAAAAAACACACATGTAATGACTCTAGTGGTGGTTTTCGAAAATAACACACATGCAATGACACTGGTGGATCCATGTGGTTTATGAAAAGAATACACATGCAATGACTCTAGTGGTGTTTTATGAAAAGAACACACATGCAATGAAATTGGTGGATCCATGTGGTTTATGAAATCAACACACATGCAATGACTCTGGTGGATCCATGTGGTTTATGAAAAGAACACACATCCAATGACTCTAGTGGTGGTTTATGAAAAGAACACACATGCAATGACACTGGTGGATCCATGTGGTTTATGAAAAGAACACACATACAATGACACTGGTGGATCCATGTGGTTTATGAAAAGGATACACATGCAATGAACTCTAGTTGATCAATGTGTTTTATGAAAATAACACACATGCAATGACTCTAGTGGTGGTTTCGGAGATGAACACACATGCAATGACTCTAGCAAATCCATATGTGGTTTAGAAAAAGAACACATATTCTATGAATCTAGTGGTGGTTTATGAAGAGGACACACATGTAATGACTCTAGTGGTGGTTTACGAAAATAACACACATGCAATGACACTGGTGGATCCATGTGGTTATGAAAAGAACACACATCCAATGACTCTAGTGGTGGTTTATCAAAAATAACACACATGCAATGACACTTGTGGATCCATGTGGTTTATGAAAAGAACACACATCCAATGACACTGGTGGATCCATGTGGTTTATGAAAAGAATACACATGCAATGAACTCTAGTAGATCAATGTGGTTTATGAAAAGAACACACATGCAATGACTCTAGTGGTGGTTTAGGAGAAGAACACACAATCAATGACTCTAGTGGATCTATATGTGGTTTGAAAAAGAACACACATTAAATGAATCTAGTGGTGGTTTATGAAAAGAACACACATGCAATGACTCTTGTGGTGGTTTATGAAAAGAACACACATGCAATGACACTGGTGGATCCATGTGGTTTATGAAAAGAACACACATCCAATGACTCTAGTGATGGTTTATGAAAAGAATACACATGCAATGAAACTGGTGGATCCATGTGGTTTACGAAAAGAACACACATCCAATGACACTGGTGGATCCATGTGGTTTATGAAAATAACACACATCCAATGACACTGGTGGATCCATGTGGTTTATGAAAAGAACACAAATGCAATGAATTCTAGTGGTGGTTTATGAAAATAACACACATGCAATGAACTCTTGTGGATCCATGTGGTTTATGAAAAGAACAAAAATTCAATGAACTCTAGTGGTTGCATGTGCTTTATGAAAAGAACACACATGCAACGAACTCTTGTGGATCCACGTGGTTTATGAAAAGCACACACATGCAACGAACTCTAGTGGTTGCATGTGCTTTATGAAAAGAACACACATGCAATGACAGTGGTTGATCCATGTGGTTTATGAAAAGAACACACATGCAATGACTCTAGTGGTGGTTTATGAAAAGAACACACATGCAATGACATTGGTGGATCCATGTGGTTTATGAAAAGAACACACATGCAATGACTCTAGTGGTGGTTTATGAAAAGATACCGCATGCAATGACACTGTGGATCCATGTGGTTTATGAAAAGAACACACATTCAATGACTCTAGTAGAGGTTTATGAAAAGAACACACATGCTATGACACTGGTGGATCCATGTGGTTTTTGACAAGAACACACATCCAATGACACTGGTGGATCCATGTGGTTTATAAAAATAATACACATGCAATAAACTCTAGAGGATAAATGTGGTTTATGAAAAGAACACACATCCAATGACTCTAGTGGTGGTTTATGAAAAGAACACACATGGAATGACACTGGTCGATCCATGTGGTTTACGAAAAGAACACACATCCAATGACACTGGTGGATCCATGTGGTTTATGAAAAGAACACACATCCAATGACTATAGTGGTGGTTTATGAAAAGAACACACATGCAATGACACTGGTGGATCCATGTGGTTTATAAAAAGAACACACATCTAATTACACTGGTGGATCCATGTGGTTTATGAAAAGGATACACATGCAATGAACTCTAGTGGGTCAATGTGTTTTATGAAAAGAACACACATGCAATGACTCTAGTGGTGCTTTAGGAGATGAACACACATGCAATGACTCTAGTGGATCCATATGTGGTTTAGAAAAAGAACACATATTCAATGAATCTAGTGGTGGTTTATGAAAAGAACACACATGTAATGACTCTAGTGGTGGTTTATGAAAATAACACACATGCAATGACACTGGTGGATCCATGTGGTTTATGAAAAGAACACACATCCAATGACTCTAGTGGTGGTTTATGAAAATAACACACATGCAATGACACTTGTGGATCCATGTGGTTTATGAAAAGAACACACATCCAATGACACTGGTGGATCCATGTGGTTTATGAAAAGAATACACATGCAATGAACTCTAGTAGATCAATGTGGTTTATGAAAAGAACACACATGCAATGACTCTAGTGGTGGTTTAGGAGAAGAACACACATTAAATGACTCTAGTGGATCCATATGTGGTTTGAAAAAGAACACACATTAAATGAATCTAGTGGTGGTTTATGAAAAGAACACACATGCAATGACTCTTGTGGTGGTTTATGAAAAGAACACACATGCAATGACACTGGTGGATCCATGTGGTTTATGAAAAGAACACACATCCAATGACTCTAGTGGTGGTTTATGAAAAGAATACACATGCAATGAAACTGGTGGATCCATGTGGTTTACGAAAAGAACACACATCCAATGACACTGGTGGATCCATGTGGTTTATGAAAAGAACACACATCCAATGACACTGGTGGATCCATGTGGTTTATGAAAAGAACACAAATGCAATGAATTCTAGTGGTGGTTTATGAAAAGAACACACATGCAATGACACTGGTGGGTTCATGTGGTTTATGAAAAGAAGACAAATGCAATGACGCTAGTGGATCCATGTGGTTTATGAAAATAACACACATGCAACGAACTCTTGTGGATCCACGTGGTTTATGAAAAGCACACACATGCAACGAACTCTAGTGGTTGCATGTGCTTTATGAAAAGAACACACATGCAATGACAGTGGTTGATCCATGTGGTTTATGAAAAGAACACACATGCAATGACTCTAGTGGTGGTTTATGAAAAGAACACACATGCAATGACATTGGTGGATCGATGTGGTTTATGAAAAGAACACACATGCAATGACTCTAGTGGTGGTTTATGAAAAGATACCGCATGCAATGACACTGTGGATCCATGTGGTTTATGAAAACAACACACATTCAATGACTCTAGTAGAGGTTTATGAAAAGAACGCACATGATATGACACTGGTAGATCCATGTGGTTTTTGACAAGAACACACATCCAATGACACTGGTGGATCCATGTGGTTTATGAAAATAATACACATGCAATAAACTCTAGAGGATAAATGTGGTTTATGAAAAGAACACACATGCAATGACTCTAGTGGTGGTTTAGGAGAAGAACACACATGCAATGACTCTAATGGATCCATATGTGGTTTAGAAAAAGAACACACATTCAATGAGACTGGTGGATCCATGTGGTTTATGAAAAGAACACACATGCAATGACTCTAGTGGATCCATGTGGTTTATGAAAAGAACACAAATGCAATGAACTCTAGTGGATCCATGTGGTTAATGAAAAGAACAGACATGCAATGACTCTAGTGGTGGTTTATGAAAAGAACACATACAATGACCCTAGTGGATCCATATGTGGTTTAGAAAATGAACACACATTCAATGAATCTAGTGGTGGTTTATGAAAAGAACACACATGCAATGACTCTAGTGGTGGTTCATGAAAATAACACACATGCAATGACATTGGTGGATCCATGTGGTTTATGACAAGAACACACATCCAATGACTCTAGTGGTGGTTTATAAAAATAACACACATGGAATGACACTGGTGGATCCTTGTGGTTTATGAAAAGAACACACATCCAATGACACTGGTGGATCCATGTGGTTTATGAAAAGAATACACATGCAATGAACTCTAGTGGATCAATGTGGCTTATGAAAAGAACACAAATGCAATGACTCTAGTGGTGGTTCAGAGAAGAACACACATTCAATGACTCTAGTGGATCCATATGTGGTTTGAAAAAGAACACAAATTCAATGAATCTAGTGGTGGTTTATGAAAAGAGTACACATGCAATGACTCTAGTGGTGGTTTATGAAAATAACACACATGCAATGACACTGGTGGATCCATGTTGTTTATGAAAAGTACACACATCCAATAATACTGGTGGATCCATGTAGTTTATGTAAAGAACACAAATGCAATGAATTCTAGTTGTGGTTTATGAAAAGAACACACATGCAATGACACTGGTGGGTCCATGTGGTTTATGAAAAGAACACAAATCCAATGACACTGGTGGATCCATGTGGTTTATCAAAATAACACACATGCAATGAACTCTTGTGGATCCATGTGGTTTATGAAAAGAACACACATGCAATGAACTCTAGTGGATCCATGTGCTTTATGAAAATAACACACATGCAATGACACTGGTGGATCCATGTGGTTTATGAAAAGAACACACATGCAATGACTCTAGTGGTGGTTTATGAGAAGAACACACATGCAATGACTCTAGTGGTGGTTTATGAGAAGAACACACATGCAATGAAACTGGTGGATCCATGTGGTTTATGAAAAGAACAGACATTCAATGAACTCTAATGGATCCATGTGGTTTATGAAAATAACACACATGAAATGAACTCTAGTGGTGGTTTAGGAGAAGCACACAGATGCAATGAATAGTGGATCCATATGTGGTTTAGAAAAAGAACACACATTCAATGAATCTAGTGGTGGTTTATGAAAACAACACATATGCAATGACTCTAGTGGTGGTTTATGAAAAGAACACGCATGCAATGACACTGCTGGATCCATGTGGTTTATGAAAAGAACACACATCCAATGACTCTAGTAGTGGTTTATGAAAAGAACACCCATGCAATGACACTGGTGGATCCACGTGGTTTTTCAAAAGAACACACATACAATGACACTGGTGGATCCATGTGGTTTATGAAAATAATACACATGCAATAAACTCTAGAGGATAAATGTGGTTTATGAAAAGAACACACATGCAATGACTCTAGTGGTGGTTTAGGAGAAGAACACACATGCAATGACTCTAATGGATCCATATGTGGTTTAGAAAAAGAACACACATTCAATGACACTGGTGGATCCATGTGGTTTATGAAAAGGACACACATGCAATGCCTCTAGTGGATCCATGTGGTTTATGAAAAGAACACAAATGCAATGAACTCTAGTGGATCCATGTGGTTTATGAAAAGAACGCACATGCAATGACTCTAGTGGTGGTTTACAAAAAGAACACATACAATGAATCTAGTGGATCCATATGGTTTATGAAAAGAACACACATGCAATGACTCTAGTGGCTGTTTATGAAAAGAACACAAATGCAATGACACTGGTGGATCCATGGGGTTTATGAAAAGAACACATATTCAATGAACTCTAGTGGATCCATGTGGTTTATGAATATAACACACATGCAAAGAACTCTAGTGGTGGTTTAGGAGAAGAACATACATGCAATGACTCTAGTGGATCCATATGTGGTTTAGAAAAATAACACACATTCAGTGACTCTAGTGATGGTTTATGAAAAGAAAAAACATGTAATGAATCTAGTGGTGGTTTATGAAAAGAACACAAATGCAATGACGCTGGTGGATCCATGTGGTTTATAAAAATAACACACATGCAATGAACTCTTGTGGATCCATGTGGTTTATGAAAAGAACACACATGCAATAAACTCTAGTGGTTGCATGTGCTTTATGAAAAGAACACACATGCAATGACACTGGGTTATCCATGTGGTTTATGAAACGAACACACATGCAATGACTCTAGTGGTGGTTTATGAAAAGAACACACATGCAATGACATTGGTGGATCCATGTGGTTTATGAAAAGAACACACATGCAATGACAATGGTGGATCCATGTGGTTTATGAAAAGAACACACATCCAATGACTCTAGTGGTGGTTTATGAAAATAACACACATGCAATGACACTTGTGGATCCATGTGGTTTATGAAAAGAACACACATCCAATGACACTGGTGGAGCCATGTGGTTTATGAAAAGAACACACATCCAATGACACTGGCGGATCCATGTGGTTTATGAAAAGAACACAAATGCAATGAATTATAGTGGTGGTTTATGAAAATAACACACATGCAATGAACTCTTGTGGATCCATGTGGTTTATGAAAAGAACACAAATTCAATGAACTCTAGTGGTTGCATGTGCTTTATGAAAAGAACACACATGCAATGACACTGGTTGATCCATCTGGTTTACGAAAAGAACACACATCCAATGACACTGGTGGATCCATGTGGTTGATGAAAAGAACACACATCCAATGACACTGATGGATCCATGTGGATTATGAAAAGAACATACATCCAATGACACTGGTGGATCCATGTGGTTTATGAAAAGAACACACATCCAATGACACTGGTGGATCCATGTGGTTTATGAAAAGAACACAAATACAATGAATTCTGGTGGTGGTTTATGAAAAGAACACACATGCAATGACACTGTTGGGTTCATGTGGTTTATGAAAAGAACACAAATGCAATGACGCTGGTGGATCCATGTGGTTTATAAAAATAACACACATGCAATTAACTCTTGTGGATCCATGTGGTTTATGAAAAGAACACACATGCAATAAACTCTAGTGGTTGCATGTGCTTTATGAAAAGAACACACATGCAATGACACTGGGTTATCCATGTGGTTTATGAAACGAACACACATGCAATGACTCTAGTGGTGGTTTATGAAAAGAACACACATGCAATGACATTGGTGGATCCATGTGGTTTATGAAAAGAACACACAGGCAATGACAATGGTGGATCCATGTGGTTTATGAAAAGAACACACATTAAGTGACTCTAGTGGTGGTTTATGAAAATAACACACATGCAATGACACTTGTGGATCCATGTGGTTTACGAAAAGAACACACATCCAATGACACTGGTGGATCCATGTGGTTTATGAAAACAACACACATCCAATGACACTGGCGGATGCATGTGGTTTATGAAAAGAACACAAATGCAATGAATTCTAGTGGTGGTTTATGAAAATAACACACATGCAATGAACTCTTGTGGATCCATGTGGTTTATGAAAAGAACAAAAATTCAATGAACTCTAGTGGTTGCATGTGCTTTATGAAAAGAACACACATGCAATGACACTGGTTGATCCATCTGGTTTATGAAAAGAACACACATGCAATGACTCTAGTGGTGGTTTATTAAAAGAACACACATGCAATGACATTGGTGGATCCATGTGGCTTATGAAAATAACACACATGCAATGACACTGGTGGATCCATGTGGTTTATGAAAAGAACACACATCCAATAACTCTAGTGGTGGTTTATGAAAATAACTCACATGCAATGACACTTGTGGATCCATGTGGTTTATGAAAAGAACACACATCCAATGACACTAGTGGATCTATGTGGTTTATGAAAAGAATACACATGCAATGAACTCTATTAGATCAATGTGGTTTATGAAAAGAATACACATGGAATCACTCTAGTGGTGGTTTAGGAGAAGAACACACATTCAATGACTCTAGTGGATCCATATGTGGTTTGAAAAAGAACACAAATTCAATGAATCTAGTGGTGGTTTATGAAAAGAACACACATGCAATAAATCTTGTGGTGGTTTATGAAAAGAACACACATGCAATAACACTGGTGGATCCATGTGGTTTATGAAAAGAACACACATCCAATGACTCTAGTGGTGGTTTATGAAAAGAACACACATGCAATGACACTGGTCGATCCATGTGGTTTACGAAAAGAACACACATCCAATGACACTGGTGGATCATGTGGTTGATGAAAAGAACACACATCCATTGACACTGATGGATCCATGTGGTTTATGAAAAGAACACAAATGCAATGAATTCTAGTGGTGGTTTATGAAAATAACACACATGCAATGAAACTGGTGGATTCATGTGGTTTATGAAAAGAACACACATCCAATGACTCTAGTGGTGGTTTATGAAAATAAGACACATGCAATGACACTTGTGGATCCATGTGGTTTATGAAAAGAGCACACATCCAATGACACTGGTGGATCCATGTGGTTTATGAAAAGAACACACATCCAATGACTATAGTGGTGGTTTATGAAAAGAACATACATGAAATGACACTGGTGGATCCATGTGGTTTATAAAAAGAACACACATCTAATGACACTGGTGGATCCATGTGGTTTATGAAAAGGATACACATGCAATGAACTCTAGTGGGTCAATGTGTTTTATGAAAAGAACACACATGCAATGACTCTGGTGGTGCTTTAGATGATGAACACACATGCAATGACTCTAGTGGATCCATATGTGGTTTAGAAAAAGAACACATATTCAATGAATCTAGTGGTGGTTTATGAAAAAAACACACATGTAATGACTCTAGTGGTGGTTTTTGAAAATAACACACATGCAATGACACTGGTGGATCCATGTGGTTTATGAAAAGAATACACATGCAATGACTCTAGTGGTGTTTTATGAAAAGAACACACATGCAATGAAATTGGTGGATCCATGTGGTTTATGAAATCAACACACATTCAATGACTCTGGTGGATCCATGTGGTTTATGAAAAGAACACACATCCAATGACTCTAGTGGTGGTTTATGAAAAGAACACACATGCAATGACACTGGTGGATCCATGTGGTTTATGAAAAGAACACACATACAATGACACTGGTGGATCCATGTGGTTTATGAAAAGGATACACATGCAATGAACTCTAGTTGATCAATGTGTTTTATGAAAATAACACACATGCAATGACTCTAGTGGTGGTTTCGGAGATGAACACACATGCAATGACTCTAGCAAATCCATATGTGGTTTAGAAAAAGAACACATATTCTATGAATCTAGTGGTGGTTTATGAAGAGGACACACATGTAATGACTCTAGTGGTGGTTTACGAAAATAACACACATGCAATGACACTGGTGGATCCATGTGGTTATGAAAAGAACACACATCCAATGACTCTAGTGGTGGTTTATGAAAATAACACACATGCAATGACACTTGTGGATCCATGTGGTTTATGAAAAGAACACACATCCAATGACACTGGTGGATCCATGTGGTTTATGAAAAGAATAGACATGCAATGAACTCTAGTAGATCAATGTGGTTTATGAAAAGAACACACATGCAATGACTCTAGTGGTGGTTTAGGAGAAGAACACACAATCAATGACTCTAGTGGATCTATATGTGGTTTGAAAAAGAACACACATTAAATGAATCTAGTGGTGGTTTATGAAAAGAACACACATGCAATGACTCTTGTGGTGGTTTATGAAAAGAACACACATGCAATGACACTGGTGGATCCATGTGGTTTATGAAAAGAACACACATCCAATGACTCTAGTGATGGTTTATGAAAAGAATACACATGCAATGAAACTGGTGGATCCATGTGGTTTACGAAAAGAACACACATCCAATGACACTGGTGGATCCATGTGGTTTATGAAAATAACACACATCCAATGACACTGGTGGATCCATGTGGTTTATGAAAAGAACACAAATGCAATGAATTCTAGTGGTGGTTTATGAAAATAACACACATGCAATGTACTCTTGTGGATCCATGTGGTTTATTAAAAGAACAAAAATTCAATGAACTCTAGTGGTTGCATGTGCTTTATGAAAAGAACACACATGCAACGAACTCTTGTGGATCCACGTGGTTTATGAAAAGCACACACATGCAACGAACTCTAGTGGTTGCATGTGCTTTATGAAAAGAACACACATGCAATGACAGTGGTTGATCCATGTGGTTTATGAAAAGAACACACATGCAATGACTCTAGTGGTGGTTTATGAAAAGAACACACATGCAATGACATTGGTGGATCCATGTGGTTTATGAAAAGAACACACATGCAATGACTCTAGTGGTGGTTTATGAAAAGATACCGCATGCAATGACACTGTGGATCCATGTGGTTTATGAAAAGAACACACATTCAATGACTCTAGTAGAGGTTTATGAAAAGAACACACATGCTATGACACTGGTGGATCCATGTGTTTTTTGACAAGAACACACATCCAATGACACTGGTGGATCCATGTGGTTTATAAAAATAATACACATGCAATAAACTCTAGAGGATAAATGTGGTTTATGAAAAGAACACACATCCAATGACTCTAGTGGTGGTTTATGAAAAGAACACACATGCAATGACACTGGTCGATCCATGTGGTTTACGAAAAGAACACACATCCAATGACACTGGTGGATCCATGTGGTTGATGAAAAGAACACACATCCAATGACACTGATGGATCCATGTGGTTTATGAAAAGAACACAAATGCAATGAATTCTAGTGGTGGTTTATGAAAATAACACACATGCAATGAAACTGGCGGATCCATGTGGTTTATGAAAAGAACACAAATGCAATGAATTCTAGTGGTGGTTTATGAAAATAACACACATGCAATGAACTCTTGTGGATCCATGTGGTTTATGAAAAGAACACAAATTCAATGAACTCTAGTGGTTGCATGTGCTTTATGAAAAGAACACACACGCAATGACACTGGTGGATCCATGTGGTTTATGAAAAGAACACACATCCAATGACTATAGTGGTGGTTTATGAAAAGAACACACATGCAATGACACTGGTGGATCCATGTGGTTTATAAAAAGAACACACATCTAATTACACTGGTGGATCCATGTGGTTTATGAAAAGGATACACATGCAATGAACTCTAGTGGGTCAATGTGTTTTATGAAAAGAACACACATGCAATGACTCTAGTGGTGCTTTAGGAGATGAACACACATGCAATGACTCTAGTGGATCCATATGTGGTTTAGAAAAAGAACACATATTCAATGAATCTAGTGGTGGTTTATGAAAAGAACACACATGTAATGACTCTAGTGGTGGTTTATGAAAATAACACACATGCAATGACACTGGTGGATCCATGTGGTTTATGAAAAGAACACACATCCAATGACTCTAGTGGTGGTTTATGAAAATAACACACATGCAATGACACTTGTGGATCCATGTGGTTTATGAAAAGAACACACATCCAATGACACTGGTGGATCCATGTGGTTTATGAAAAGAATACACATGCAATGAACTCTAGTAGATCAATGTGGTTTATGAAAAGAACACACATGCAATGACTCTAGTGGTGGTTTAGGAGAAGAACACACATTAAATGACTCTAGTGAATCCATATGTGGTTTGAAAAAGAACACACATTAAATGAATCTAGTGGTGGTTTATGAAAAGAACACACATGCAATGACTCTTGTGGTGGTTTATGAAAAGAACACACATGCAATGACACTGGTGGATCAATGTGGTTTATGAAAAGAACACACATCCAATGACTCTAGTGGTGGTTTATGAAAAGAATACACATGCAATGAAACTGGTGGATCCATGTGGTTTACGAAAAGAACACACATCCAATGACACTGGTGGATCCATGTGGTTTATGAAAAGAACACACATCCAATGACACTGGTGGATCCATGTGGTTTATGAAAAGAACACAAATGCAATGAATTCTAGTGGTGGTTTATGAAAAGAACACACATGCAATGACACTGGTGGGTTCATGTGGTTTATGAAAAGAAGACAAATGCAATGACGCTAGTGGATCCATGTGGTTTATGAAAATAACACACATGCAACGAACTCTTGTGGATCCACGTGGTTTATGAAAAGCACACACATGCAACGAACTCTAGTGGTTGCATGTGCTTTATGAAAAGAACACACATGCAATGACAGTGGTTGATCCATGTGGTTTATGAAAAGAACACACATGCAATGACTCTAGTGGTGGTTTATGAAAAGAACACACATGCAATGACATTGGTGGATCGATGTGGTTTATGAAAAGAACACACATGCAATGACTCTAGTGGTGGTTTATGAAAAGATACCGCATGCAATGACACTGTGGATCCATGTGGTTTATGAAAACAACACACATTCAATGACTCTAGTAGAGGTTTATGAAAAGAACGCACATGATATGACACTGGTGGATCCATGTGGTTTTTGACAAGAACACACATCCAATGACACTGGTGGATCCATGTGGTTTATGAAAATAATACACATGCAATAAACTCTAGAGGATAAATGTGGTTTATGAAAAGAACACACATGCAATGACTCTAGTGGTGGTTTAGGAGAAGAACACACATGCAATGACTCTAATGGATCCATATGTGGTTTAGAAAAAGAACACACATTCAATGAGACTGGTGGATCCATGTGGTTTATGAAAAGAACACACATGCAATGACTCTAGTGGATCCATGTGGTTTATGAAAAGAACACAAATGCAATGAACTCTAGTGGATCCATGTGGTTAATGAAAAGAACAGACATGCAATGACTCTAGTGGTGGTTTATGAAAAGAACACATACAATGACCCTAGTGGATCCATATGTGGTTTAGAAAATGAACACACATTCAATGAATCTAGTGGTGGTTTATGAAAAGAACACACATGCAATGACTCTAGTGGTGGTTCATGAAAATAACACACATGCAATGACATTGGTGGATCCATGTGGTTTATGACAAGAACACACATCCAATGACTCTAGTGGTGGTTTATAAAAATAACACACATGGAATGACACTGGTGGATCCTTGTGGTTTATGAAAAGAACACACATCCAATGACACTGGTGGATCCATGTGGTTTATGAAAAGAATACACATGCAATGAACTCTAGTGGATCAATGTGGCTTATGAAAAGAACACAAATGCAATGACTCTAGTGGTGGTTCAGAGAAGAACACACATTCAATGACTCTAGTGGATCCATATGTGGTTTGAAAAAGAACACAAATTCAATGAATCTAGTGGTGGTTTATGAAAAGAGTACACATGCAATGACTCTAGTGGTGGTTTATGAAAATAACACACATGCAATGACACTGGTGGATCCATGTTGTTTATGAAAAGTACACACATCCAATAATACTGGTGGATCCATGTAGTTTATGTAAAGAACACAAATGCAATGAATTCTAGATGTGGTTTATGAAAAGAACACACATGCAATGACACTGGTGGGTCCATGTGGTTTATGAAAAGAACACAAATCCAATGACACTGGTGGATCCATGTGGTTTATGAAAATAACACACATGCAATGAACTCTTGTGGATCCATGTGGTTTATGAAAAGAACACACATGCAATGAACTCTAGTGGATCCATGTGCTTTATGAAAATAACACACATGCAATGACACTGGTGGATCCATGTGGTTTATGAAAAGAACACACATGCAATGATTCTAGTGGTGGTTTATGAGAAGAACACACATGCAATGACTCTAGTGGTGGTTTATGAGAAGAACACACATGCAATGAAACTGGTGGATCCATGTGGTTTATGAAAAGAACAGACATTCAATGAACTCTAATGGATCCATGTGGTTTATGAAAATAACACACATGAAATGAACTCTAGTGGTGGTTTAGGAGAAGCACACAGATGCAATGAATAGTGGATCCATATGTGGTTTAGAAAAAGAACACACATTCAATGAATCTAGTGGTGGTTTATGAAAACAACACATATGCAATGACTCTAGTGGTGGTTTATGAAAAGAACACGCATGCAATGACACTGCTGGATCCATGTGGTTTATGAAAAGAACACACATCCAATGACTCTAGTAGTGGTTTATGAAAAGAACACCCATGCAATGACACTGGTGGATCCACGTGGTTTTTCAAAAGAACACACATACAATGACACTGGTGGATCCATGTGGTTTATGAAAATAATACACATGCAATAAACTCTAGAGGATAAATGTGGTTTATGAAAAGAACACACATGCAATGACTCTAGTGGTGGTTTAGGAGAAGAACACACATGCAATGACTCTAATGGATCCATATGTGGTTTAGAAAAAGAACACACATTCAATGACACTGGTGGATCCATGTGGTTTATGAAAAGGACACACATGCAATGCCTCTAGTGGATCCATGTGGTTTATGAAAAGAACACAAATGCAATGAACTCTAGTGGATCCATGTGGTTTATGAAAAGAACGCACATGCAATGACTCTAGTGGTGGTTTACAAAAAGAACACATACAATGAATCTAGTGGATCCATATGGTTTATGAAAAGAACACACATGCAATGACTCTAGTGGCTGTTTATGAAAAGAACACAAATGCAATGACACTGGTGGATCCATGGGGTTTATGGAAAGAACACATATTCAATGAACTCTAGTGGATCCATGTGGTTTATGAATATAACACACATGCAAAGAACTCTAGTGGTGGTTTAGGAGAAGAACATACATGCAATGACTCTAGTGGATCCATATGTGGTTTAGAAAAATAACACACATTCAGTGACTCTAGTGATGGTTTATGAAAAGAAAAAACATGTAATGAATCTAGTGGTGGTTTATGAAAAGAACACACATCCAATGACTCTAGTGGTGGTTTATGAAAATAACACACATGCAATGACACTTGTGGATCCATGTGGTTTATGAAAAGAACACACATCCAATGACACTGGTGGATCCATGTGGTTTATGAAAAGAATACACATGCAATGAACTCTAGTAGATCAATGTGGTTTATGAAAAGAACACACATGCAATGACTCTAGTGGTGGTTTAGGAGAAGAACACACATTAAATGACTCTAGTGAATCCATATGTGGTTTGAAAAAGAACACACATTAAATGAATCTAGTGGTGGTTTATGAAAAGAACACACATGCAATGACTCTTGTGGTGGTTTATGAAAAGAACACACATGCAATGACACTGGTGGATCAATGTGGTTTATGAAAAGAACACACATCCAATGACTCTAGTGGTGGTTTATGAAAAGAATACACATGCAATGAAACTGGTGGATCCATGTGGTTTACGAAAAGAACACACATCCAATGACACTGGTGGATCCATGTGGTTTATGAAAAGAACACACATCCAATGACACTGGTGGATCCATGTGGTTTATGAAAAGAACACAAATGCAATGAATGCTAGTGGTGGTTTATGAAAAGAACACACATGCAATGACACTGGTGGGTTCATGTGGTTTATGAAAAGAAGACAAATGCAATGACGCTAGTGGATCCATGTGGTTTATGAAAATAACACACATGCAACGAACTCTTGTGGATCCACGTGGTTTATGAAAAGCACACACATGCAACGAACTCTAGTGGTTGCATGTGCTTTATGAAAAGAACACACATGCAATGACAGTGGTTGATCCATGTGGTTTATGAAAAGAACACACATGCAATGACTCTAGTGGTGGTTTATGAAAAGAACACACATGCAATGACATTGGTGGATCGATGTGGTTTATGAAAAGAACACACATGCAATGACTCTAGTGGTGGTTTATGAAAAGATACCGCATGCAATGACACTGTGGATCCATGTGGTTTATGAAAACAACACACATTCAATGACTCTAGTAGAGGTTTATGAAAAGAACGCACATGATATGACACTGGTGGATCCATGTGGTTTTTGACAAGAACACACATCCAATGACACTGGTGGATCCATGTGGTTTATGAAAATAATACACATGCAATAAACTCTAGAGGATAAATGTGGTTTATGAAAAGAACACACATGCAATGACTCTAGTGGTGGTTTAGGAGAAGAACACACATGCAATGACTCTAATGGATCCATATGTGGTTTAGAAAAAGAACACACATTCAATGAGACTGGTGGATCCATGTGGTTTATGAAAAGAACACACATGCAATGACTCTAGTGGATCCATGTGGTTTATGAAAAGAACACAAATGCAATGAACTCTAGTGGATCCATGTGGTTAATGAAAAGAACAGACATGCAATGACTCTAGTGGTGGTTTATGAAAAGAACACATACAATGACCCTAGTGGATCCATATGTGGTTTAGAAAATGAACACACATTCAATGAATCTAGTGGTGGTTTATGAAAAGAACACACATGCAATGACTCTAGTGGTGGTTCATGAAAATAACACACATGCAATGACATTGGTGGATCCATGTGGTTTATGAAAAGAACACAAATCCAATGACACTGGTGGATCCATGTGGTTTATGAAAATAACACACATGCAATGAACTCTTGTGGATCCATGTGGTTTATGAAAAGAACACACATGCAATGAACTCTAGTGGATCCATGTGCTTTATGAAAATAACACACATGCAATGACACTGGTGGATCCATGTGGTTTATGAAAAGAACACACATGCAATGATTCTAGTGGTGGTTTATGAGAAGAACACACATGCAATGACTCTAGTGGTGGTTTATGAGAAGAACACACATGCAATGAAACTGGTGGATCCATGTGGTTTATGAAAAGAACAGACATTCAATGAACTCTAATGGATCCATGTGGTTTATGAAAATAACACACATGAAATGAACTCTAGTGGTGGTTTAGGAGAAGCACACAGATGCAATGAATAGTGGATCCATATGTGGTTTAGAAAAAGAACACACATTCAATGAATCTAGTGGTGGTTTATGAAAACAACACATATGCAATGACTCTAGTGGTGGTTTATGAAAAGAACACGCATGCAATGACACTGCTGGATCCATGTGGTTTATGAAAAGAACACACATCCAATGACTCTAGTAGTGGTTTATGAAAAGAACACCCATGCAATGACACTGGTGGATCCACGTGGTTTTTCAAAAGAACACACATACAATGACACTGGTGGATCCATGTGGTTTATGAAAATAATACACATGCAATAAACTCTAGAGGATAAATGTGGTTTATGAAAAGAACACACATGCAATGACTCTAGTGGTGGTTTAGGAGAAGAACACACATGCAATGACTCTAATGGATCCATATGTGGTTTAGAAAAAGAACACACATTCAATGACACTGGTGGATCCATGTGGTTTATGAAAAGGACACACATGCAATGCCTCTAGTGGATCCATGTGGTTTATGAAAAGAACACAAATGCAATGAACTCTAGTGGATCCATGTGGTTTATGAAAAGAACGCACATGCAATGACTCTAGTGGTGGTTTACAAAAAGAACACATACAATGAATCTAGTGGATCCATATGGTTTATGAAAAGAACACACATGCAATGACTCTAGTGGCTGTTTATGAAAAGAACACAAATGCAATGACACTGGTGGATCCATGGGGTTTATGGAAAGAACACATATTCAATGAACTCTAGTGGATCCATGTGGTTTATGAATATAACACACATGCAAAGAACTCTAGTGGTGGTTTAGGAGAAGAACATACATGCAATGACTCTAGTGGATCCATATGTGGTTTAGAAAAATAACACACATTCAGTGACTCTAGTGATGGTTTATGAAAAGAAAAAACATGTAATGAATCTAGTGGTGGTTTATGAAAAGAACACACATCCAATGACTCTAGTGGTGGTTTATGAAAATAACACACATGCAATGACACTTGTGGATCCATGTGGTTTATGAAAAGAACACACATCCAATGACACTGGTGGATCCATGTGGTTTATGAAAAGAATACACATGCAATGAACTCTAGTAGATCAATGTGGTTTATGAAAAGAACACACATGCAATGACTCTAGTGGTGGTTTAGGAGAAGAACACACATTAAATGACTCTAGTGAATCCATATGTGGTTTGAAAAAGAACACACATTAAATGAATCTAGTGGTGGTTTATGAAAAGAACACACATGCAATGACTCTTGTGGTGGTTTATGAAAAGAACACACATGCAATGACACTGGTGGATCAATGTGGTTTATGAAAAGAACACACATCCAATGACTCTAGTGGTGGTTTATGAAAAGAATACACATGCAATGAAACTGGTGGATCCATGTGGTTTACGAAAAGAACACACATCCAATGACACTGGTGGATCCATGTGGTTTATGAAAAGAACACACATCCAATGACACTGGTGGATCCATGTGGTTTATGAAAAGAACACAAATGCAATGAATTCTAGTGGTGGTTTATGAAAAGAACACACATGCAATGACACTGGTGGGTTCATGTGGTTTATGAAAAGAAGACAAATGCAATGACGCTAGTGGATCCATGTGGTTTATGAAAATAACACACATGCAACGAACTCTTGTGGATCCACGTGGTTTATGAAAAGCACACACATGCAACGAACTCTAGTGGTTGCATGTGCTTTATGAAAAGAACACACATGCAATGACAGTGGTTGATCCATGTGGTTTATGAAAAGAACACACATGCAATGACTCTAGTGGTGGTTTATGAAAAGAACACACATGCAATGACATTGGTGGATCGATGTGGTTTATGAAAAGAACACACATGCAATGACTCTAGTGGTGGTTTATGAAAAGATACCGCATGCAATGACACTGTGGATCCATGTTGTTTATGAAAACAACACACATTCAATGACTCTAGTAGAGGTTTATGAAAAGAACGCACATGATATGACACTGGTGGATCCATGTGGTTTTTGACAAGAACACACATCCAATGACACTGGTGGATCCATGTGGTTTATGAAAATAATACACATGCAATAAACTCTAGAGGATAAATGTGGTTTATGAAAAGAACACACATGCAATGACTCTAGTGGTGGTTTAGGAGAAGAACACACATGCAATGACTCTAATGGATCCATATGTGGTTTAGAAAAAGAACACACATTCAATGAGACTGGTGGATCCATGTGGTTTATGAAAAGAACACACATGCAATGACTCTAGTGGATCCATGTGGTTTATGAAAAGAACACAAATGCAATGAACTCTAGTGGATCCATGTGGTTAATGAAAAGAACAGACATGCAATGACTCTAGTGGTGGTTTATGAAAAGAACACATACAATGACCCTAGTGGATCCATATGTGGTTTAGAAAATGAACACACATTCAATGAATCTAGTGGTGGTTTATGAAAAGAACACACATGCAATGACTCTAGTGGTGGTTCATGAAAATAACACACATGCAATGACATTGGTGGATCCATGTGGTTTATGACAAGAACACACATCCAATGACTCTAGTGGTGGTTTATAAAAATAACACACATGGAATGACACTGGTGGATCCTTGTGGTTTATGAAAAGAACACACATCCAATGACACTGGTGGATCCATGTGGTTTATGAAAAGAATACACATGCAATGAACTCTAGTGGATCAATGTGGCTTATGAAAAGAACACAAATGCAATGACTCTAGTGGTGGTTCAGAGAAGAACACACATTCAATGACTCTAGTGGATCCATATGTGGTTTGAAAAAGAACACAAATTCAATGAATCTAGTGGTGGTTTATGAAAAGAGTACACATGCAATGACTCTAGTGGTGGTTTATGAAAATAACACACATGCAATGACACTGGTGGATCCATGTTGTTTATGAAAAGTACACACATCCAATAATACTGGTGGATCCATGTAGTTTATGTAAAGAACACAAATGCAATGAATTCTAGATGTGGTTTATGAAAAGAACACACATGCAATGACACTGGTGGGTCCATGTGGTTTATGAAAAGAACACAAATCCAATGACACTGGTGGATCCATGTGGTTTATGAAAATAACACACATGCAATGAACTCTTGTGGATCCATGTGGTTTATGAAAAGAACACACATGCAATGAACTCTAGTGGATCCATGTGCTTTATGAAAATAACACACATGCAATGACACTGGTGGATCCATGTGGTTTATGAAAAGAACACACATGCAATGATTCTAGTGGTGGTTTATGAGAAGAACACACATGCAATGACTCTAGTGGTGGTTTATGAGAAGAACACACATGCAATGAAACTGGTGGATCCATGTGGTTTATGAAAAGAACAGACATTCAATGAACTCTAATGGATCCATGTGGTTTATGAAAATAACACACATGAAATGAACTCTAGTGGTGGTTTAGGAGAAGCACACAGATGCAATGAATAGTGGATCCATATGTGGTTTAGAAAAAGAACACACATTCAATGAATCTAGTGGTGGTTTATGAAAACAACACATATGCAATGACTCTAGTGGTGGTTTATGAAAAGAACACGCATGCAATGACACTGCTGGATCCATGTGGTTTATGAAAAGAACACACATCCAATGACTCTAGTAGTGGTTTATGAAAAGAACACCCATGCAATGACACTGGTGGATCCACGTGGTTTTTCAAAAGAACACACATACAATGACACTGGTGGATCCATGTGGTTTATGAAAATAATACACATGCAATAAACTCTAGAGGATAAATGTGGTTTATGAAAAGAACACACATGCAATGACTCTAGTGGTGGTTTAGGAGAAGAACACACATGCAATGACTCTAATGGATCCATATGTGGTTTAGAAAAAGAACACACATTCAATGACACTGGTGGATCCATGTGGTTTATGAAAAGGACACACATGCAATGCCTCTAGTGGATCCATGTGGTTTATGAAAAGAACACAAATGCAATGAACTCTAGTGGATCCATGTGGTTTATGAAAAGAACGCACATGCAATGACTCTAGTGGTGGTTTACAAAAAGAACACATACAATGAATCTAGTGGATCCATATGGTTTATGAAAAGAACACACATGCAATGACTCTAGTGGCTGTTTATGAAAAGAACACAAATGCAATGACACTGGTGGATCCATGGGGTTTATGGAAAGAACACATATTCAATGAACTCTAGTGGATCCATGTGGTTTATGAATATAACACACATGCAAAGAACTCTAGTGGTGGTTTAGGAGAAGAACATACATGCAATGACTCTAGTGGATCCATATGTGGTTTAGAAAAATAACACACATTCAGTGACTCTAGTGATGGTTTATGAAAAGAAAAAACATGTAATGAATCTAGTGGTGGTTTATGAAAAGAACACACATCCAATGACTCTAGTGGTGGTTTATGAAAATAACACACATGCAATGACACTGGTGGATCCATGTAGTTTATGAAAAGAACACACATCCAATGACACTAGTGGATCCATGTGGTTTATGAAAATAACACACATGCAATGACACTGGTGGATCCGTGTGGTTTATGAAAAGAACACACATTAAATGACCCTAGTCGACCCATGTGGTTTATGAAAAGAACACACATGCAATAAACTCTAGTGGATCCATGTTGTTTATTAAAAGAGAACACATGTTGTGGTGGCATCACTTCATGTGTTATTTTCCGAGAACCCCAATGATGCACACTAATACACTCCCACATCCAATGAAAAGAACACACATGCAATGACTCTAGCCGTGGTTTATGAAAAGAACACACATGCAATGACTCTAGTTGTGGTTTATGAAAATAACACAAATAAAATTAAATCTAGTGGATCCATGTGGTTTATGAAAAGAACACACATGCAATGACTCTAGTGGATCCATGTGGTTTATGAAAAGAACACACATGCAATGAAATCTAGTGAATCCATGTGGTTTATGAAAAGAACACACATTCAATGACACTAGTGGATCCATGTGGTTTATGAAAATAACACACATGCAATGACTCTAGTGGATCCATGTGGTTTATTAAAACAACACACATGCAATGACTCTAGATGTGGTTTATGAAAAGGACACAAATGCAATGAACTCTAGTGGATCCATGTGGTTTATGAAAAGAACACATATGCAATGACTCTAGTGGTGGTTTAGGAGAAGAACACACATGTAATGACTCTAGTGGATCCATATGTGGTTTAGAAAAAGAACACACATTCAATGACACTAGTGGATCCGTGTTGTTTATGAAAAGAACACACATGCAATGACTCTAGCTGTGGTTTATGAAAAGAACACATATGCAATGACACGGGTGGATCCTGGTGGTTTATGAAGAGAACACACATGCAATGACTCTAGTGGTGGTTTATGAAAAGAACACACATCCAATGACTCTAGTATTGGTTTATGAAAAGAACACCCATCCAATGACACTGGTGGATCCACGTGGTTTTTCAAAAGAACACACATCCAATGACACTGGTGGATCCATGTGGTTTATGAAAATAATACACATGCAATAAACTCTAGAGGATAAATGTGGTTTATGAAAAGAACACACATGCAATGACTCTAGTGGTGGTTTAGGAGAAGAACACACATGCAATGACTCTAATGGATCCATATGTGGTTTAGAAAAAGAACACACATTCAATGAAACTGGTGGATCCATGTGGTTTATGAAAAGGACACACATGCAATGCCTCTAGTGGATCCATGTGGTTTATGAAAAGAACACAAATGCAATGAACTCTAGTGGATCCATGTGGTTTATGAAAAGAACGCACATGCAATGACTCTAGTGGTGGTTTACAAAAAGAACACATACAATGAATCTAGTGGATCCATATGGTTTATGAAAAGAACCCACATGCAATGACTCTAGTGGCTGTTTATGAAAAGAACACACATGCAATGACACTGGTGGATGCATGGGGTTTATGAAAAGAACACATATTCAATGAACTCTAGTGGATCCATGTGGTTTAAGAATATAACACACATGCAAAGAACTCTAGTAGTGGTTTAGGAGAAGAACATACATGCAATGACTCTAGTGGATCCATATGTGGTTTAGAAAAATAACACACATTCAGTGACTCTAGTGATGGTTTATGAAAAGAAAAAACATGTAATGAATCTAGTGGTGGTTTATGAAAAGAACACACATCCAATGACTCTAGTGGTGGTTTATGAAAAGAACACACATGCAATGACACTGGTGGATCCATGTAGTTTATGAAAAGAACACACATCCAATGACACTAGTGGATCCATGTGGTTTATGAAAATAACACACATGCAATGACACTGGTGGATCCGTGTGGTTTATGAAAAGAACACACATTAAATGACCCTAGTCGACCCATGTGGTTTATGAAAAGAACACACATGCAATAAACTCTAGTGGATCCATGTTGTTTATTAAAAGAGAACACATGTTGTGGTGGCATCACTTCATGTGTTATTTTCCGAGAACCCCAATGATGCACACTAATACACTCCCACATCCAATGAAAAGAACACACATGCAATGACTCTAGCCGTGGTTTATAAAAAGAACACACATGCAATGACTCTAGTTGTGGTTTATGAAAATAACACAAATAAAATTAAATCTAGTGGATCCATGTGGTTTATGAAAAGAACACACATGCAATGACTCTAGTGGATCCATGTTGTTTATGAAAAGAACACACATGCAATGAAATCTAGTGAATCCATGTGGTTTATGAAAAGAACACACATTCAATGACACTAGTGGATCCATGTGGTTTATGAAAATAACACACATGCAATGACTCTAGTGGATCCATGTGGTTTATTAAAACAACACACATGCAATGAATCTAGATGTGGTTTATGAAAAGGACACAAATGCAATGAACTCTAGTGGATCCATGTGGTTTATGAAAAGAACACATATGCAATGACTCTAGTGGTGGTTTAGGAGAAGAACACACATGTAATGACTCTAGTGGATCCATATGTGGTTTAGAAAAAGAACACACATTCAATGACACTAGTGGATCCGTGTTGTTTATGAAAAGAACACACATGCAATGACTCTAGCTGTGGTTTATGAAAAGAACACATATGCAATGACACGGGTGGATCCTGCTGGTTTATGAAGAGAACACACATGCAATGCCTCTAGTGGTGGTTTATGAAAAGAACACACATCCAATGACTCTAGTAGTGGTTTATGAAAAGAACACCCATGCAATGACACTGGTGGATCCACGTGGTTTTTCAAAAGAACACACATCCAATGACACTGGTGGATCCATGTGGTTTATGAAAATAATACACATGCAATAAACTCTAGAGGATAAATGTGGTTTATGAAAAGAACACACATGCAATGACTCTAGTGGTGGTTTAGGAGAAGAACACACATGCAATGACTCTAATGGATCCATATGTGGTTTAGAAAAAGAACACACATTCCATGAAACTGGTGGATCCATGTGGTTTATGAAAAGGACACACATGCAATGCCTCTAGTGGATCCATGTGGTTTATGAAAAGAACACAAATGCAATGAACTCTAGTGGATCCATGTGGTTTATGAAAAGAACGCACATGCAATGACTCTAGTGGTGGTTTACAAAAAGAACACATACAATGAATCTAGTGGATCCATATGGTTTATGAAAAGAACACACATGCAATGACTCTAGTGGCTGTTTATGAAAAGAACACACATGCAATGACACTGGTGGATCCATGGGGTTTATGAAAAGAACACATATTCAATGAACTCTAGTGGATCCATGTGGTTTATGAATATAACACACATGCAAAGAACTCTAGTGGTGGTTTAGGAGAAGAACATACATGCAATGACTCTAGTGGATCCATATGTGGTTTAGAAAAATAACACACATTCAGTGACTCTAGTGATGGTTTATGAAAAGAAAAAACATGTAATGAATCTAGTGGTGGTTTATGAAAAGAACACACGTCCAATGACTCTAGTGGTTGTTTATGAAAAGAACACACATGCAATGACACTGGTGGATCCATGTAGTTTATGAAAAGAACACACATCCAATGACACTAGTGGATCCATGTGGTTTATGAAAATAACATACATGCAATGACACTGGTGGATCCATGTGGTTTATGAAAAGAACACACATTAAATGACCCTAGTCGACCCATGTGGTTTATGAAAAGAACACACATGCAATAAACTCTAGTGGATCCATGTTGTTTATTAAAAGAGAACACATGTTGTGGTGGCATCACTTCATGTGTTATTTTCCGAGAACCCCAATGATGCACACTAATACACTCCCACATCCAATGAAAAGAACACACATGCAATGACTCTAGCCGTGGTTTATGAAAAGAACACACATGCAATGACTCTAGTTGTGGTTTATGAAAATAACACAAATAAAATTAAATCTAGTGGATCCATGTGGTTTATGAAAAGAACACACATGCAATGACTCTAGTGGATCCATGTGGTTTATGAAAAGAACACACATGCAATGAAATCTAGTGAATCCATGTGGTTTATGAAAAGAACACACATTCAATGACACTAGTGGATCCATGTGGTTTATGAAAATAACACACATGCAATGACTCTAGTGGATCCATGTGGTTTATTAAAACAACACACATGCAATGACTCTAGATGTGGTTTATGAAAAGGACACAAATGCAATGAACTCTAGTGGATCCATGTGGTTTATGAAAAGAACACATATGCAATGACTCTAGTGGTGGTTTAGGAGAAGAACACACATGTAATGACTCTAGTGGATCCATATGTGGTTTAGAAAAAGAACACACATTCAATGACACTAGTGGATCCGTGTTGTTTATGAAAAGAACACACATGCAATGACTCTAGCTGTGGTTTATGAAAAGAACACATATGCAATGACACGGGTGGATCCTGGTGGTTTATGAAGAGAACACACATGCAATGACTCTAGTGGTGGTTTATGAAAAGAACACACATCCAATGACTCTAGTAGTGGTTTATGAAAAGAACACCCATGCAATGACACTGGTGGATCCACGTGGTTTTTCAAAAGAACAGACATCCAATGACACTGGTGGATCCATGTGGTTTATGAAAATAATACACATGCAATAAACTCTAGAGGATAAATGTGGTTTATGAAAATAACACACATGCAATGACTCTAGTGGTGGTTTAGGAGAAGAACACACATGCAATGACTCTAATGGATCCATATGTGGTTTAGAAAAAGAACACACATTCCATGAAACTGGTGGATCCATGTGGTTTATGAAAAGGACACACATGCAATGCCTCTAGTGGATCCATGTGGTTTATGAAAAGAACACAAATGCAATGAACTCTAGTGGATCCATGTGGTTTATGAAAAGAACGCACATGCAATGACTCTAGTGGTGGTTTACAAAAAGAACACATACAATGAATCTAGTGGATCCATATGGTTTATGAAAAGAACACACATGCAATGACTCTAGTGGCTGTTTATGAAAAGAACACACATGCAATGACACTGGTGGATCCATGGGGTTTATGAAAAGAACACATATTCAATGAACTCTAGTGGATCCATGTGGTTTATGAATATAACACACATGCAAAGAACTCTAGTGGTGGTTTAGGAGAAGAACATACATGCAATGACTCTAGTGGATCCATATGTGGTTTAGAAAAATAACACACATTCAGTGACTCTAGTGATGGTTTATGAAAAGAAAAAACATGTAATGAATCTAGTGGTGGTTTATGAAAAGAACACACATCCAATGACTCAAGTGGTGGTTTATGAAAAGAACACACATGCAATGACACTGGTGGATCCATGTAGTTTATGAAAAGAACACACATCCAATGACACTAGTGGATCCATGTGGTTTATGAAAATAACACACATGCAATGACACTGGTGGATCCATGTGGTTTATGAAAAGAACACACATTAAATGACCCTAGTCGACCCATGTGGTTTATGAAAAGAACACACATGCAATAAACTCTAGTGGATCCATGTTGTTTATTAAAAGAGAACACATGTTGTGGTGGCATCACTTCATGTGTTATTTTCCGAGAACCCCAATGATGCACACTAATACACTCCCACATCCAATGAAAAGAACACACATGCAATGACTCTAGCCGTGGTTTATGAAAAGAACACACATGCAATGACTCTAGTTGTGGTTTATGAAAATAACACAAATAAAATTAAATCTAGTGGATCCATGTGGTTTATGAAAAGAACACACATGCAATGACTCTAGTGGATCCATGTGGTTTATGAAAAGAACACACATGCAATGAAATCTAGTGAATCCATGTGGTTTATGAAAAGAACACACATTCAATGACACTAGTGGATCCATGTGGTTTATGAAAATAACACACATGCAATGATTCTAGTGGATCCATGTGGTTTATTAAAACAACACACATGCAATGACTCTAGATGTGGTTTATGAAAAGGACACAAATGCAATGAACTCTAGTGGATCCATGTGGTTTATGAAAAGAACACATATGCAATGACTCTAGTGGTGGTTTAGGAGAAGAACACACATGTAATGACTCTAGTGGATCCATATGTGGTTTAGAAAAAGAACACACATTCAATGACACTAGTGGATCCGTGTTGTTTATGAAAAGAACACACATGCAATGACTCTAGCTGTGGTTTATGAAAAGAACACATATGCAATGACACGGGTGGATCCTGGTGGTTTATGAAAGAACACAAATGCAATGACTCTAGTTGTGGTTTATGAAAAGAACAGAAATTCAATGAACTCTAGTGGATCCACGTGGTTTATGAAAACAACACACATGCAATGAAGTCTAGTGGATATATGTAGTTTATGAAATGAACACAAATGCAATGAACTGTAGTGGATCCATGTGGTTTATGAGAAGAACACACATGTTGTGGTGGCATCACTGCATGTTTTCTTTTCCTAAAACCACAATGATGCACAGTGATAAGAAAACACATCCAATGGGGTGTGGTGATGCAGCATCTTTCATGCTGGTGGTAGAATGCATGTTGCAGTTGAATCCCAGCATGCTGCCAGGGTTCCTGGACATGGTTAAACACCACATGCTGTGGGGGCATCACTTCATGTGTTCTTTTCCTAAAACCAAAATGATGCACACTGATACACTCACACACATCAAATGAGGTGTGGTGATGCAACATATTTCAAGATGGTGGTAGAATGCATGCTGAAGTTGAATCCCAAAATGTTGCCAGGGTTCCTGCACATGGTTGGACACATGTTGTGGTGGCATCACTACATGTGTTCTTTTCCAAAACCATAATGATGCACACTAACACACGCACACATCCAATGAGGTGTGGCGATGCATCATTTTCTTTGTATTTCATTATATAAGACACTCACTTTCCATTTTTATACTACTCAGTTTTTCCCTTGGTTTTTTTGTACTACTCATTTTTGACCCCTCTCTCTCTTGTAGATGCCCAAACATATGCTCACTCTGGCTGCTATGCCCTGATTGGTTGTCACAGTTGTCACGCGGATCATGCGCACCAACCGTTGATCCTGTGTGATCCAACGCAGATCGTTGCACACGTCCTACCCTTCCCAGTACAACTTGAGATAGCATGGACGTCTCTCTCAGCGAGACTTCTACAAAAAGGAACATGAAGCCGTCCATGGAAAAAGTCGTCGAGTGGTCATGTCATGTTTAATCACGTCTAAAAAGCCTACTACAACTACCACAACACGTGCATAAAGCAACGGGGTCATCGAGTGCACTGTTGTCGACGGGACGCTGCAAATTACTGCCACTTGATTTTAATAAGACATATCCCATTTTTACGCAGCATGCTCTCAATCTCACTTCCAACTGGGCCCTACCGCAGGTAACTTCCACGCGTCAGGGGGCCCCTCAAGGAGACCTAACGTTGCTAGAAATTGATTCTGCGCCACTTACATGCAGTGGAATTAAGGTCTGCCATGCACGTGGTTTCTATGCAGTTATAAAGTGGAGATCGTGGTTGTTTAAAAAAATGGAGATCGTGGTAGCCCCATCCCCACGCCCACCACACGTGTCCACTCGAGGACTACCAAAGGTCCAGTGTTTATAAACCTGCTCGGTCTTCTTCTTCTGTGAGCTCGTGTCATTTCCCCCAATCTATATAGTCCCAAAACCCCAATCTGCATCTACCGCGTGCGCTGAAGCTCCTTCACTTGCACCACCGCCTTCCCCAGGTGCGCCATGAAGCGTACACGTGGATACGAGCCGGAGGTGAAGCCACTTGAAGGCGCAGTAGCATATGGCTCAGTTGTCGCCAAGAAGGCAGAGGCATCTTCTCCGGGCTTGCACGCCGCTCGTCGACATGCCGTCAAGGCTTCGAGCTCATTCGTCTAGCCAGTAGCTGTCACCGTCGAGCAGTAGGTGTCCAACAACGTCGTGGTGCCAGCGACATATCTAGATGAGGATCAGGTGGCAGGCGGAGGCAATCCAGTGGTCTACATCAATGACCCCATCGCCATCCAAGAAATCATCGACGCAATCGAAGAGAATGACGAGTTTGAGGAGGAGGTCCCCGATGAGGAGTCCGAGGTACTACGAGCTCAATCATGTATAGATTATTTTGCTCTTGAAGTAGGGTAGTATATATATGGTTCGAACGGTCGATTGATGCATCTGCCATCTAGTCACAAAACTGCAATCTGTCTAGTCACAATATCCCAATTTGCTCATCTGCCATCTAGTAAATTTACATTTGCTTAACTCGTTGTTCATATGGTTCTTCTTGTGCTATAAATTTAATCGATATGTAACATTTTATTTAGGGGTTTTAGGGTTTGCTAGTTGAGTGTTGATTTTGATACACAAATGCATATAACATTACATTTCTATTCCTTACTGAGCCCAATGATTCAACTTTGCCCAAAAAGAGTGCAAGGGAGACACATCTGATGCTGTCATTTTCTTAGGGATGGTTAGGGAACCCGAGGCAGCAATGTAGATAAACAATATAGGTTGTGTTGTTGGTATTTTGGTTCTCCAACTCCATCTCTGAAAGAAATAATGAGGCCCTTGATTTATTCTCATATGGAACCTATATATATAATATTTGTATTGTTTCGGATCTTTGAATGAGTCGTATGATGCATATGTATATCCCTGAATATTGTTTCATAGGATTACATTTCAATTTCTTATTGTGGCAAATTATTCAAATTTGCCCCAAAAGAGAGGAAAACACATTGGTGCTAGATTTTTTCAAGGATGAGTTAGCGAACCTAGGCGATGTACAAGAACAATATAGGTTATGTAATTGTTACTTGGTTCACTTACGCCATCCCTGAAGAAACTTATGAGGCCCCAATCTTTATTCTACATTCATAGAACTATGATATTTGAATTATGTATTGCATGCATTCATAGTGTATAATAATTACATTTCAGTTTATCACCGAGGCAGATGATTGAAATTTTCCCCCAAAAGAATGCAAGGGGAGACACATATGATGGTGTCATTTTTTAGGGATGGGTGGGTGAACCTGAGGCAGCAATGCACACAAACAATATAGGTTGGAGTGTGGATTTGATGCCCAGGGAGATAGCTGCCCCCCTAGCTACACCATACGATTCTTGTCAAGATTTGCACTTCCATCTTGCTGTCTTTTGATGTGGTGTTCTTGAAGTGGTGTTAATCACTGATTAAACAGCGCTTTGGCTGCCAGGTCTGTCATTATTCTGCAACACGTGTACTGCCTTGTTAGTTGGCTTATGGCGGGTAAATAGTGCGTGCAAATTTGTTGTCAATGTGTACAGAGCGCTAGCTACACATGGATAAGACTTGGTCCTGTCGGTTGGCATACTTGGGAATCTTGGAGTCCAAAACTTCTTTTTACAGTCTCTGCACTTTATGAAAAGATGCCGGAGACGAGTCAGCGTTAGCTAGCGCAAGCAAGTAATAAGCATATGTCAGCCACACCACGTGAGTAGCCCTACATTTTGATCATCATTGTCTGTATATTAACTTGAATATCCGACGACCGACGACCCTCTTGTTACACGCGAGCTGCCCTGCTAACTAGTTGCTACCGTCGGGGGCATCACAGAAAGCTTCTCGGTTAATTTTGCTGGTCAGTGTTTCATGCCCGTCGGACATGCTACTATGTTGGAGATGACACCCTGGTTGTGGTAGTGCATTTATAGGAGGGCATATTTACCTTGCGTACCCCATGTCAGCAAAAATTGTTTACCCTGTTGCATATTTCACGTGGGGGGTCTAGGCATGTCTCTGTTTTTTCGTGGCTGGTGCAATGACTTGACCGGTCAGCTCGTGGATTGCTATGCGATACATGCAAATCTGATTAGCAGTGTATCATTCGGTCATTGTCTCCAGCGAGGCATCGGTACCGATGCAAAAATTGATTTGCCATGTCCTACTTTATGTTCCCTTGTGCAGCTGATGCTCTAAGTTGGCTATAGATGACATGGCACTTGGTTTATAGCCAACAACTGGCTATACTACTGTCCTTGCTATTACTGTACCAATCGATTTGAGGTCCCTGCCTGACTGATTCGATCACGGTACGAGGTCTGATTTTCTAATGTCTGTATCGATCTGCCGAAAAAAACAAATGGGCTTGTTGTGGCCATGCATGCTTGGAAGAAAACGATAACTCTGTCTGTCCTACAGCCGAGATATTCTGCAGCTGGCGTGCCTAACGATGTGATCCCAAGCAAAACAAATTACACATATATTGAGGAGACCTTTTGTTCGCATGAAACGTGTCAGCTTTTACAATATGGTTGCTGTAGCATGTCAGCTTTATTACAGTCTGGTTAATCAAACTGTCTAACTTATGCTTATTTTGCACGTATCTCTGTGCACACGGTAGCGGGCATCCACCGGGGGGGGGGGGCAGCTATCCCCCAGGGCAGTAGACTATTTTCGTATAGGTTGTGTTGTTGGTACTTTGGTTCACCGCCTCCTTCTCTGAAAAAATTATGAGTCCCTTGATTTATTCTCTTATGGAACTACATATATGATCCTTGAATTGTTTCTGATATTTGAATGATTGGTATGATGCATATGTATATGCTTGGTTTTGATCATAAATATTGTTAACATCTACCTAAAGACTAATTGTTTGGTTTTAATTTATAATTACAATATTTATGATTGTTTTTGTACATGAATATGTATATCCCTGAATATTGTTTCGTAGGATTACATTTCAATTTCTTATTGTGGCCAATGATTCAAATTTTCCCTGAAAGAGAAGCAGACACATTGGTGTCAGATTTTTTCAGGGATGAGTTAGCGAACCTGGGGTGATGTACAAGAACAATATAGGTTGTACAATTGTTACTTGGTTCACTAATGCCATCCCTGAAGAAACTTATGAGGACCCTAGATTTATTCTACATTCATAGAACTATGATCTTTGAATTGTTATTGCATGCATGTATTCATAGTGCATATGAAATTACATTTCATTTGCTCACCGAGGCTAATGATTGAAATTTGCCCCAAATTAGTGTAAGGGGAGACAAATATGATGGTGTCGTTTTTTTAGGGATGGGTTGGTGAACTTGAGTAGGTTGTGATGTTGGTACTTTGGTTCGCCAACTCCATCTCTGAAAAAATTATGAGGCCCTTGATTTATTTTCATATGGAACTACATGTATGATCCTTGAATTGTTTCTGATCTTTGAATGATTCGTATGATGCATATGTATATGCATGGTTTTGATCATAAGTATTTTCAACATGTACCTAGAGATTAATCGTTTGGTTTTTTTATAATTACAATATTTAGGATTGTTTTTGTACCTGAATGTGTATATCCCTGAATATTGTTTCATAGGATTACATTCCAATTTCTTATTGTGGCCAATGATTCAAATTTGCCCCAAAAGAGAGGTAGACACATTGGTGTTAGATTTTTTAGGGATGAGTTAGTGAACCTGGGGCGATGTACAAGAACAATATAGATTGTGCAATTATTACTTGGTTCACTCATGACATCCCTGAAGAAATTTATGAGGCCGCAATCTTTATTCTACATACACTCTGATGTAATTAATAGTCATTGTGTTAAGATGAAATGATATATGAACTGTTCAAAATATTGCTGAGATGCTTTCTCTTTGATATCCACGGATATATTGTCTTACATATACATGTTGTCAATTCTTGAGTTCTAATTCAATTCAATCATATGTATGAGTTCTAAGTTACATTCTTAAAAATCAACAGGAGGATGATGATGACATGGACGCTAGCAAGGAATTTAGGGACAACAAGAGCCTCTACGTGCCGAGGTGGTTATGGTGTGGGCAAATCCGTTTCTACCATAGGGGAGACTGTTTTGCCCATTCTGTGGCAGAGCAATCAACATGAACCTCGACAGCATGATCCAGCACACGGTGGGTGTTGCTACGGGCGGAGGCAGACAACATAGGCCGATTACCTTGGCGCGGCACGCAGCCTTCGGTAAATTCTTCCGGGATTATATCAGGACTGGCCTGTATCCCCTCGACTAGGCTGTCCCTGCCTCCTGCTAATGCCCTTGCCCTGCTAGGCGTCTCCGTGTCCTGCCCTCCTATTGCTGCCCCTGCTTTTATTTTTTTAGTTAATTATTACCTGTGTGTGGCATGTAAGACAATATATTCGTGGTGTCTCTAGTGAACCTTCTATTAATCTACTCCTTTATATGGAGTGCCTTAAAATTTCTAGTGTTCAATAATATAACTGATCATGCTCATGAACACTACAAAATATTTCTAGTGCTCAATTATATTATAATTGTCAAGGAATACACCAAGTTAAATTGGTCGAAATTTCGTATTGAAGTAACTAAATGATCTCACATCGGTGGTTGACATTGGCAGAAGCCGAAGGCATCAGCCGAAGACCTTGGCGCGGCATGCAGTCTTCAGCAAATTCCTTGCAGGTTCAACAATGGGTTGCCCCCACCCAGCTCGGAATTCGCTTATAGGTTCAACATGGCAGAACTAGAGCTACCATAGAGACCTCGGTAGGGGTGGCAGAATTGGTGCGGGTGTGACCACTGCGAAGGCAAGCTCGGATTATGGAGGAGGAAAATAGGACCGAGCATGGTCGACACGATGACAGATCTCACCGAGAACCAATTCTCGTCCCCGCGCTGTTCCATGGGTGCATCCATGGTGAGGGCGAGCTTCGACTCGGGATGGGGAGGAGAGCGGGGCCGAGAAGGTTCGTCCACATCCCAACTCCGCAACATGGCCGCAACCCGAGATTGCCGCTCCAGGGAAGAAGAAGACGTGTAATGGATGCAGGCGCCAACTATGCAAGCCTAGAGGGAGGAGAGCAGGGCCGAGCAGGTCCGTCTATGTCCCAGCTCCACGCCATGGCCGCGATGCCCCACAGATTACCCTTCCGGGGAAGAAGAATACGCACAATGGATGTAGGCGCCAACACTTCAAGTCTACATGGCAGTCACGATGGCAGCGACGTAACGGCGAAAACTGAAAGGGGGCAACTTGATGGGCGTTAGCCTGATATTTTGTATTCAAATGTAAAGTTGAATTCATGCTGAAAAAGACCCCCTGGGTATTTGGCATGCCAACTATGGGCAACGCGGATGATTACAACCAACTTTGGCTTGGCGCCTCAACTTTCGGGCTGTAAAATGATATTCTCCAATGTCATAGAGGTTACACCACCACACCCACTTGAGTGTGTGTGGACATGTGGATCAATATGGTTTTGAAAAGAACACATGCAATGACACTCCATGTGTCAAACCATGATCAGAAAGCCCTAGAACATGCTGGAATGGCACATTGGAATGCAATGGAGCACCAGTGTGACAAAGGTTGCATCACCACACCCACTTGAGTGTGTGGGGCCATGTGGATCATTGTGGTTTGGAAAAGAACACATGCAATGACACTCCATGTTTCAAACCATGGTAGAAAACCCTATAACATGCTAGAATGCAACATTGGAATGCAATGGCACCAGTGTGACAGAGGTTGCATCACCACACCCACTTGAGTGTGTGTGGCCATGTGGATCATTGTGGTTTGGAATAGAACACATGCAATGACACTTGATGTGTCAAACCATGGTTAGAAAGCCCTAGTCTATAATGCAACATTGGAATGCAATGGACCACCAGTTTGAAAGATGTTGCATCACCACACCCACTTGAGAGTGTGTGGCCATGTGGATCAGTGTGGTTTTGAAAAGGACACATGCAATGGCACTCCATGTGTTAAACCATGGTCAGAAAGACCTAGAACAAGCTAGAATGCCACATTACAATGCAATGGAGCACCAGCACGACATAAATTGTAGCACCACAACCACTTGAGTGTTTGTGGCAATGTGAATCATTGTGGTTTGGAAAACAACACATGCAATGATAGTCCATGTGTCAAACCATGGTCAGAAAGCCCTAGACCATGCTAGAATGCCACATTGGAATGCAATGGAGCACCAGTGTGACAGGGTTTGGATCATCATACCCACTTGAGTGAGTGTGGCAATGTGAATCATTGTGGATTGGTAGAGAACATATGCAATGATAATCCATGTGTCAGTTCATGGTTAGAAAGCCCTACAACATGCCGGAATGCCACATTGGAATGCAATGGAGCACCAGCGTAACATAGGTTGCATCACCACACCCACATGAGTGTGTGTGGCAATGTGATCAGTGTGGTTTGGAAAAGAACACATGCAATGACAGTCCATGTGTCAAACCGTGGTCAGAAAGCCCTAGAACATGTTGGAATGCCACATTGGAATGAAATGGAGCACCAGTTTGAAAGATGTTGCATCACCACACCCACTTGAGTGTGTGTGGCCATGTGGATCAGTATGATTTGGAAAAGAACACATGCAATGACACTCCATGTGTCAAACCATGGTCAGAAAGCCCTATAACATGTTGGAATGCAACATTGGAATGCAATGGAGCACCAGTGTGACAGAGGTTGCATCACCACACCTAGTTGAGTGTGTGTGGACATGTGGATCATTGTGGTATGGAAAAAACACATGCAATGATACTCCATGTGTCAAATCATGGTAAGAAATTCCTAGAACATGCTGGAATGCAACATTGGAATGCAATGGAGCACCAGTTTAAAAGATGTTGCATCACCACACCCACTTGAGTGTGTGTGGCCATGTGGATCAGTGTGGTTTGGAAGGACACTTGTAATGACACTCCATGTGTCAAACCATTGTCAGACACCCCTAGAACATGCTAGAATGACACATTGGAATGCAATGGAGAACCAGTGTGACCGATTTTGCATCACCACACCCACTTGAGTGTGTGTGGCAATGTGGATCATTGTGGTTTGGAAAAAACACATGCAATGATAGTCAATGTGTCAATTCATGGTCAAAAAGCCCTAGAACATCATGGAATGCCACATTGGAATGCAATGGAGTATCAGTGTGACAGAGGTTGCATCACTACGCCTACTTGAGTGTGTGTGGCCATGTGGATCAGTGTAGTTCTGAAAATAAAACATGCAATGACACTACATGTGTCAAACCATGGTCAGAAAGCCCAACAACATGCTGGAATGCAACATAGGAATGCAATGGAACACTAGTGTGATAGAGGTTGCATCACCACACCCACTTGAGTGTGTGTGGCCCCGTGGATCAATGTGGTTTGAAAAGGAACACAGACAATGACACTCCATGTGTCAAACTATTGTCAAAAATCCCTAGAACATGCTGGAATGCAAAATTGAAATGCAATGGAGCACCGGTGTAAAAAAGGTTGCATCACCACACCCACTTGAGTGTGTGTGGACATGTGGATCATTGTGGTTTGGAAAAGAAAACATGCAATGACATTCCATGTGTTAAATCATGGTCAAAAAGCCCTAGTACATGCTAGAATGCAACATTGGAGTGAAATGGACCACCAATGTGACAGAGGTTGCATCACCACACCCACTTGAGTGTTTGTGGCCATGTGGATCATTGTGGTTTGGAAAAGAACACATGTAATGACACTCCATGTGTAAAACCATGGTATAAAGCCCTAGAACATGCTGGAATGCAACATTGGAATGCAATGGTACCAGTGTGACAGAGGTTGCATCACCACACCCACTTGAGTATGCGTGGCCATGTGGATCATTGTGGTTTGGAAAATAACACATGTATTGATACTCCATGTGCCAAACCATGGTAAGAAAGCCCTAGAACATGATGGAAGGAAACATTGAAATGCAATGGAGGACCAGTTTGAAATATGTTGCATCACCACATCCACTTGAGTGTGTGTGGCCATGTAGTTTAGTGTGGTTTGTAAAAGGACACATGCAATGACACTCCATGTGCTAAACCATGGTCAGAAAGCCCTAGAACATGCTAGAATGCCATATTGGAATGCAATGGAGCACCAATGTGATAGAGTTTGCATCACAACACCCACTTGAGTGTCTGTGGCAATGTGGATCATTATGGTTTGGAAGATAACACATGCAATGATAATCCATGTGTCAATTCATGGTCAGAAAGCCCTAGAACATGCTGGAATGCCACATTAGAATGCAATGGAGCGCCAGTGGGACAGAAGTTTCATCACCACACCCACTTTAGTCTGTGTAGCAAAGTGGATCATTGTGGTTTGGAAAACAACACATGCAATTACACTCCATGTGTCAAACCATGGTACAAATCCCTAGAACTTGCTGGAATGCAACAGTGGAATGGAATGGAGCACCGGTGTGTTCCGGTATCCTCACTATGCCTCACTAACCAGGGTGGACCACTTCGGGTTAGAGCTTTGCTTCACGGGCGGCCCAGTCAGGGAGAAGAGACGGAGTCAAATCTGGCTACGGGAAGGCCTAGAAGACTTACCGACATAGGCCTGTAGTGTTACTTGTAGTTCAAGATGTAATCTGTAACCGACTCTTAGTCGTAGCCGGATAGGTCTCTCCTATAAACCCTAGGCCAGATATCTATATAAGCCGTCCTGGGGACCAGCCTTTAGGGCACTCCACAATAGTCTAGAATCTCAACTCGCATAGACGAAATCCTTTAACCCATATTCCGGCACTACCGTATTATTGGATTGCTAGCAGGAGTAGGATCCATCCAAAGCCGGTGAATTCGAACCTAGGTAACTTGTGTGCTCACCATCCTAGAATACCGTACGTCTCACACCCCTCTCTTCTGCATGCCTCGAGGACCTGCTCATGGTGTACTTGTCATCAATCCGATGATAGTTGGCGTCGACCATGGGGCAAGTGCGCTTTGGATCTGCGTTCCGAGCGGAATCTGCAAGAATCAGAATCAGTGAGACCATTGCCGTTGGTTGCATCCTCTATGCCAGCAACATCCATCTCATCGTTCTCGACGAGACCTGGATTCTGGCTAGGGAGCCCGTGACTGCCTACACCATCATGTCTTTTGGTGAGATCGATGTTTACATCAGTTTCGCTGAACCTGCCCCACCCACCCTAGCGGTGATGATAGAGGCAGAAGAAGTTTCGGGGTCCACTTTGTTCGCGGAGGTGGCAGAGTTCTGGATCTCGGAAAACCCTAACCCCACCTAGCTCGCAACTATCACGGAGATAGTGGAGAAAGCTAAGCCTAAAGCAGATCTTGTGGTGCAAGTCGAATCTAGAGTGGATCTCCCTAGGGAGGCCAAATCCCAGATCGATCTGCCTGTCGAGGTCGAAATCCAGGAGGAGCAAGACAACAACTTTGGTTCCGGCTCTGCCAACGCCGGAATAGATCAACCATTCCTGGGGCATACGTTGAGGCGCATAATGCTGCAAGGCGCAAGCGTGGATGAGGTTCTCGAGGCCATCAGACATTTTGAGGAAGCCCACGAGGAAAGCCACAACTACCTCAGGACGCATGCGTCGTACTTTGTCGGGTATGTTGGATCCGTATCCGGCTCTACTGATGCTGGAGACAACAAAGACTCGGTGCTAGAGGCGATTGGAACAAACACCGACTTATCGGCATCTTCGGATGATTCAATGACGTCGGCGGATTTCCGAAAGTTCTACACAGAATATGAAGAGGAGTTCAACTCCAAAGCTGCAGAAGAAGGAGAACCCATGGACGAAGGATCCGGAGAAAACTCTCAAAGCGCGGGATGACATGGATCTCGTAGACAATCCCGACGTTCAGATGTCCAAAAGTACCGATCATAGCTTGACTCCAGGAAACGGACCCAAAGCCGTCTTTGCTGCCGGCGCTGCCAAGATGGCAAACAAGAGGAACAAGAAGAAGACGCCGGCGAAAGACCCTCCTGCGGAGTAAGTAGTTGCCGAAGAATACGAAGAAGACTCAGATGGAGCCCTAATTCCAGACAATCCAAAGGAAACTCTGGTGGATGGATACGTGGTTACCGCTGTTGCTCGTAAACTCATCGATGCTACGTTAACCACGCCAATCCATACTGCTGCAGAGGTTACATCTGCAGAATTGGAAGAAAGGGCCCAAGCCCTAGAAGCACGTCGTCAAGTACTCCTGGATGAGGCTAACAAACTTATGGAAGAGAAGAAGCACATTGCATCTACGGGGCAGTTCAACTCCCTGTAGCATCAAAAGAGCCGAAATGGCCCCGTGCGGGCTAACAAAAATCCGGAAGTCCACAAGACCCTCTTTGAGGGAGATGACGCCGTCAAGGGAGAGCCTTGATTGGATAGCAAGGGAGATCTGGTGTATTGAACGCCAGTGGAAAACACTGCTGCAACTCGAGATATCATGGCGAACAACCCAAACCTAGATCAAGTTCGGTTGGGCATAAAGCTACTTACCAAGGGTCTGGAGAAACAAAAGGCCGCGAAATCCAGAAGCAGAAAACTGGTCTCCAAGTCCGACCAATGTCGCACGGATACAGCTTGGGATGATATTAGGCCCCGACGGGACCTAGCATAGCATCAACATCCTGACCATCGGGAAGACAACTATTCAAGAACCAGATCTTCAGGGCAACAACACAGAACCGCACGTGACTAGAGCAATGTTTCCCCAGCCGCAGAGCGAGATGCAGTTGTAGCACTGGTTCCGAGACACCCTCCCCTACGAGAGTCGAACAATCATAGGAAAGACAAAAAAGAGCAACATCGGGAGGAGGACCGACAAAGGATGCCACCTCCTAGACATACATGACGCTCGACTGAAGCTCACCACAATGAGGGGAAACGACGAACGAAGGAACGACGAACAGCGTGCTGAGTCAAGCCAGCAGGGGGCTTGTCATAATCAAAACCCTCCTCGGAACCAGAATAATGACGCTCCGGATGGAGGCCGGCACTCAGTCGGAAACAATCCACCTCCACCACCCTCTCCACCAAGTAGCCATCATATCGGCTCTCGAGGAGGCCAAGGATGGCATCATGGTGGAGGAGGTGGTGGAAGAAGCAGAAGTCCGGCTCCAAGGCACCGCAGCCACAGTGAACAACCAAGACGGCGTTCCCTGTCACCAACTAACGCGAGACACCGGATCAACTCTAACATAGAGGCGTAGCGCTACGAGAACGACGATATCTATGTGGGTCCAAAATGCTTCGGACCGTGCATTCGACAAGCGCATTTCCCGAAAGGATTTTCTATCTCAAGACACCTCCAAGCCTACGACAGTGTGGCCTGGCCAAATACTTGGCTTCAGGATTTTTTCCAGGCTTGCTGCATCGCTAACGGCGGAAATAGCTTGGTTGCGACCCGGTATCTCCCACTTATGTTGAGGAAGAAGGCACGATCCTGGCTCAATGAACTTCCGAAAAACACCATCCATAACTGCTATGACATGTAAAGTGCGTTCTTTCGAAATTTCGAAGGCACATATCGGAGGCCCTGTACGGTAGGAGACCTGCAGCGTTGGACCTAGAAAGCTAGAGAAACTTGCCGAGATTATCTCGGATGATGGATCGACACCAAGAACTCCTGCGAAGGAGTAAATGATCAAACTGCGGTTGAAGTCTTCATTGCAGGACTCCCAATTGGTTTACTACGTCACCGTTTGAAGTGCGACAAGGCCACTGATTCGGGATAAATGATAGAAACAGCGAGAAAATATGCCGATGGCGATGGAGATGCAGAAGGACTACTGAACGTCCTGGCTGTACCATAGTCGACAAAGCAGCCGAAACAACAAGCTCGGAAGCACAAGAATACCTCGGAGGAAAAGCCCAACACGGAAACAACGGTTGTCACTAGTACTTTAGGGTTTGGAGGACAAAGAGAGCGCGGAGGCGGCCACGGACACGGTCGTGGGACGTGAAGGGTCTAGGGTAGAGGAGACCAGCAACCTGGCAAAACCTACTCATGGGCCGACATTGCCAACAATCCATGTGTGCATCACTTAGATGCCAACAGTGTAGCACCCGGTAAAACCACTACTAGAAAACGCTTGGTGTTTTGTTTTGTGCATCATCATAACCGCATGATCATGTCATCATGCCACATTGCATTTGAGCATCATCATCATCATTCATATGTTTGCCTAAAAATATTTTCTAAAAGCCTACCTTTGTTTTTCTAAATATCCTATTCTTTAATTCAAATTATAAAACCTAGTCTTCCTGAATATTTTGTTTGTCTAAAAACTAATTACAATAGTCTTATAAATGAATAAGAAAAACTTATATTATTTTTAGGTGGCAGCCAACCTGGCCCAAAAGCCCAGCTGGCCACCTCCAAACCCTAACCCACACCTAGACCAAACCCTAATTCTACCCAGCCGCCCATCGCTCCACCCGCCGCCGTTGTGCACCCCATACACCACCCTTTTCCCTGGACCAAACTCACCAACCGATCCAACCAAGTGGACACACGCCTAGCCCCACCCGAACACGCACACACATGCACCTGGGACTCACGCACGCAGCGCGCGGTACGCGGACACGCTCCACGATTGCGCCCGGCCCCATCTACCAGCCCCGTCTCTTTCTCGATTCCAATCCCACGCCACGACCCCGTCTCCTCTCTCCCCTGACTCGCTACCATCCACATCCCCCGTCTACCTCGATCCCCTCTCCCTCGCCCGCGCGCCCGCCGTGCCACGCCTCGCCTCCTTTCACGGCCCAAGCGCGCCACCGCCACCTCATAGCGCCTCGCATGAGCGTCGCTCGCCGTCGTCGCTCTGCTCCCCAACCCCCTGAGCAATTACCACCACAGGCGCCCTCTGCCACCACCGGCCAGCCCACCTCGTCCACCACATCGCTGAGGCTCCACCGTCCTGCGCGCGGCCCCATCACCCGCCCGACATTGCCGCATCATCGGCATGCTCGCCCATGGCTTCCACTTCCTCTCTATCGACCGCAGCCTCGAGCCCCTCATCACCGCCTTGCCCTCGCAGCCACAAGAGCCAACACCGGCCTCGACACCTCCATGTTTGCATGTTGTGCAAGCTCGCTGCCAAGACCTGACCCCTTCAACGCCTGCTTCCGTTCGGACAAGTCTGCCTCGACCCTACACTGCTACAGTATCCACGGGTGTTGATGTTGGCCTCTGTGTGTTTTGGAGTGCTGATGGTGCCCATGATCATAGTGGGGATACAACGATTCTACGGAGTTAGTTGTTATCCAAGACTCTCAAGATCTTCGCAATGGGTGGCCTCCGTGTACCTGGACCCATCAAGATCTTTGGGGCGACAAGATCGACATCCACCCAGACAAACCCCAGGGACCATGCCGAGACGCCGATGTCTACCTCATGGATCCGAACCCCGACCCTGGAGATCGATCCCAGAGTCCGACCCTGAAGACCGATCCCGTCGGACCCCCTTGGCAAACCCAAGATCGCCGATATCCCAATGTGTGACCTTATGCAACCCCTATTTTTATAATATAACATATCTATCTTGTTGCATTTAAATTGTACATGATTTCATGCATACCATGTGGATTTGTGGACATTTTGTCGGATCATCTAATTAAATATGGAGATGATATGTGGGATTTTCTAGTCTTATATTGACTCCATTTAAATTTGTGTAGCGAATTATGCCATATTTTGCCTTGTTAAGTCAACATTTAAATTGCGGGGTATCTAAATAACATGAACAATCTAATTAATTGTCGAGACCCTAGTTCCACTTAATATTTCCTAATTGCACCGCATCTTTGCCATGGCATGCATAATACATGCATCCTGCCTGATCTTTTCCCATAGTATTAAATAGTGCATTCGGTATTTCTTTTAGTGCTTTGGTTCTTCGCGGATTAGGCAGTTAAGTGAATGCGAGTATCGACAAGTTCTTTGGATAATATAACTTCGGCAGTGTTTTCCAGGCGAGCATTCTCCCCCTTTCTACCTATTTTGTGTTTATAGTCTTTACTTCCTCCTGTTAATATATTGCTATCCGTGTTGCAATGCTTTAGTCTTTCCGTACCCATGATAACCCTTGAAGCCTTTTATATTGCCTTATACACCTCATATTACCCGTTGTTGGTAGATAGTCGGCCTTGTGTGTCATAGTCGCTTGCTCAGGTGCTGCTTCTTGTCGTCAAGTACCACAGTTGTTGGAAGGTTAACATATATTTTATGTTGGGGATGATCATGACTTTAATTACAACTTGATATTAAAATGCTGGGAATAGATATAACTAATGCAGAGGCACCGGTGCGCAATAGCTAATATTTGGTTCTTCCATGCTCACTTGTGTCCCGTAGGCCCAGAGTACTTGATACATGTTCCTTGACTATTCGCACTATCCACATACGGGAGACTCTATGAATCCCCCTTTGCCTGAGCTTAATTCACACTTTATTTCTTGGGGCCACAAACAAGTTTGGGGCTTTATTACTATTCTGTACATATGCCATGCTTTACTGCTTTATTTACGATTGCGCGTGGAGCACCTGTACTGTTTAGGATCCCGCGCCACATTTATGTTGTATCGACAAGCCCAGTCACACTTTTGGGTTCCTAGTCATTTACCGCCATCGTCGCAAACCCTGGGTCCATCTCAGAGCCGGCCAACTTCGTTGCGGGTAGCTTATTGGGGTGGCCTCCTGAAATAATTTATGAATCATGTGAATGCTTTGTTGAGGCCTCGTTGCGTTTTATTTAGTTCTTCTCGAGGTTGATCGTGTGTTGCTATTTGTGCACCCCTGCAGGGTAAAACTTTTAGAAAGCTGTGTCCGCCGTTATGGATGACTTGGAGCACAGTATCTTCATCATAGACAACTATAACTAAAGTAGTGCTATAAATTTGACTTTGACATGTCTAGTAATCAGTTTCACTACAACGGAATGCGTAAATAAAAGTGCTAACAAGTGCTGGAGTTGGGATGTCTCATGCTAAGTGTATTTGACTAGTAAGTATTGCAACTAGAATGGAATGATTATCTAAAATTGCCCACTTCTTATGATATCGGGATGACTCATGCTATCTATATCTGACTAGTAAGTGCTGCAACTATAATGGAATGAATAAACCTACCAACTGTGTGATTTCCTCGGTTTGACTTCCTCGTGTGGTCTGGAGGGGGAAAAACCAGGATGGGTATGTTTTGGTGTTACTATCAGGTTGGATCCGAATAGGTCTTTCTTATCCCTCTCTAATAGCCGACAGTTGAATCGAGTATCTATATATTGTTGAGTGCATGCTATGCTGCCGCTTCAGTCCACCATACCTATGTAGGCGAGAGCCGCCGAATTATAGACTCGCCGTGTACTGGCCTCAGTACTGACCGCTCCCTTTTTACTTTGCCCTTTTGATGCACTCGAATTTCAACGTAGAGCTCGTTGGGAACCCCAAGAGGAAGGTATGATGAGCACAGCAGTAAGTTTTCCCTCAGTTATGAAACCAAGGTTTAATCGAACCAGTAGGAGCAAGGAAACACCCCAAAGGGGTTACTAGCTGAGCTTTGGCAGAGCGCACTACTGGTGCTAGTAGCAACGTGGAGACCTGCACAACACAACCACAGAACTTTGTCCCCAACTTGCGATGAGGTTGTCAATCTCACCGTGTTTTGTGGACAACAAAGGATTAAACGTATCGAATGGAAGGAAGTAATAGTTTGCAAAAAGTAAACACAAAGCAGAAACAGTTTATAGATTGTATGTAAAGACAAAGGACCAGGATCCATAGTTCACTAGAGGTGGCTCTTCTTAGATAGATAACATGCTGGGTGAACAAATTACAGCGGGGCAATTGACAAACACCGAGAAAGCAATACATGCATATACTAATCATCTTGACTCCTTTGAGACTTGATTGGGAAATACAACATAATACATAGATCGCCATCCAACTCCATCTATGACTAATAATCCACCTTCAGGTTATCATCCGAACCCTCTCCAGTATTAAGTTGCAAGCAACAGATTATTGCTTTACGAACTGCTTGTAAGGTCAACAATAGGATTGTTCTATGAACAAACGATTGTTGTTTTCTCCCTAGTAGCAACAACACATCTAGTACCTTAGAGATTTCTGTCACTTCCCCAGATTACCAGAGGCATGAACCCACTATCGAGCATAAATACTAACTCTTGGAGTTGCTAGCATCTACTTGGCCTAGATAGCTACTAACAACGGAAAGCATGCAAGATCTCAAATAACAAAGACATGATAGAATCAATAATCAATCTGAAATAGCATCTCAATATCCATCGGATCCCCGCAAACACAACATGTATGGATTAGAAATAGATGATCTTGATCATGAACAGAGCTCAGAAGATCTAAACATGAAAGCACAAAGGAGGAGAAACCAGCCATCTAGCTACTACATGGATCCGTAGTCCAAGGATGAACTACTCACGCATCACACCGGAGGCTTGCATGGTGATGAAGAAGGCCTCCGGGGTGAATTCCCCTCTCCGGCAGGGTGCCGAGAAGAGCTTTAGATCCCTCCCGATCTAGGGATGGAGATGACGGCAGCTACAGACTCTTTCGTGGATTTTTGATCGGGTACTTAGGGTTTTCGTCCCGAGGGCAACTTATAGGCGGAAGGAGGGGCCGAGGGGGTGCTGGGGTCGGCCAGACCACCCCCTGGCACGGGCCAAGCCTGGCCGCACGGCCAGGTGGTGTGGCCGGCCCCTGGCCCCTCTCCATCTCGTATTCTGGCACTTGATCCCTTCCGGAAAAATAGGCACTTTGGCTTTTGTCCCGTCCAATTCCGAGAATATTCATTTTCTGACTTTCCTGGAACCAAAAACAGCAGAAAACAGGCAGCTCGCACTGTGGCTCTTGTTAATAGGTTAGTCCAAGAAATCATATGAAAAGTACTCCAAAGTTGGAACAAAACACAAGAAAGTGGATAAAACCAAGCATGGAACATCAAAAATTATAGATACATTTGCAATGTATCAACATCCCCAAGCTTAACTCCTGCTCGTCCTCGAGTAGGTAAGTGATAAAAAGAAATAAATTTTGAGGTGACATGCACCATCAAAAACTTGATCAAAGTATTTGCAAAACATTCAAAGCTGGGATCATAGTACTTCAATCATAACATGAAAGACAAAGTTCTAGCAATAAGCAAAGAAACTATGATGCAACATGAAAAGGCACAAACAAAAGATTCATGAATAACAATGCTTTGCAAGACGTCTGTTTGTTTCACATAAAGAAAACATAGCATAATAGTATTCAGCTTGTCCCTCAATAGAGTAGCAAATATAAATGCATAGGACACCTTCAAAGTTCATAAGTGTGACTAGATACAATAGTTTCAAACAAGCAATAACAAGTTATGCATCAATCAACTAGTCTTGCGACAATGCACATAGAACTAAGAATGGCCAATATGCTTGCAAAGTAGGTGCATAAAGATAGAAGGTGGAGACTCAATATAATGGTGGAAGAAAGTCCTTTGTAAAAGGAAGTAGGGATTCAAGTCTCATAAAGAGCTTCCAAAAATTATGGTACTTATAGCTTTCAGCTCTCATTGCCCCTATCATAAGCATCTTGAAGTGGTTAAGGTTAAAGTGACACAACTAAGAGGATATGCTTGACAAGTTATAAACCAAAATCTCATGCCCCTTACTTACGAAGACCGATCCTCATGCTACTCAACTTCAGTCACGAGTAAGCTCTTGTCATTGTAAGTATATGTGTATCATTAAGAACTACCAACGGGGTACCCGTTGCACATGATACAGGAGCTTTCCCATAATCAAAATGATAAGGCAAGCAGACAATGAGCATCTCAACAATCTTTTTATTTTCTATTTGCATAGGTTTTTATTGAGGATGCTTCATAGAGTGCTCATTATGGTGATGCTGCAAGTTTCCACCATGATTAGGCATGGCTTAGGCTAGCGGCCCAGGCGTTTCTCTAACACACATACAAACTCTATGATCTTACAAGTTCCACTTTTATTTCACATGGCCGGGATCTGTAAGCAAAACAACATGATATCAACGGGGTACAAAGTACAAGTGCAATGTTGAAAGCGTTCCCCATGAAACATGGTTCTGCTAACTTCAACTTATAAAGCGCAAGCATATACGCAACAAAGAAGGACCCAATGGTTCAAGTTTATTAGAGGCAAAAAAAGTAGTGTGCCATCAAGTTCGTGAGAGCTTTAATCACTATTTTTCTCATAACAAGTGAAAGGTAGACAAAAGCATGAATATAATTGGAATATCATAAGCTAGTAGGTAGGTATGGTGGACTCTTTGGAATAACTTGGTTTAGGGAGTTGGATTCATGAGTGGAACTCATACTTTGTGGTGGAGGCTAGCAAAAGACTGGGAGCGACAAACTAAGAGAGCAATAATGGCCATAATCATGCAGAGCGACAAAACATCATTGATCAAAGCATAAAGTTATACTACAAGTTGAAAACTAAAGGATCATAAATGCTATGGTGACTTGTGAAAGTCATAACATGGTGTGAGCATGTGCCAAGTCAACCCAAATAAAGCATCAAAGGAGAATACCACTATACTATGCTTTAATATGCTAAAACATCGCATGATTCATCCAAGGAACATTAAGCAATATCAATTGTTTATAACAAGTCATGCTACAGCAAGGAATACTAAGCATAAAGCCAAAACAATATCAAGCATGGCATGACAAAGCATAGCCACAGTAAAAAACGAGCTCTTTTTACCACATAAGTATGAACTTTCCTACTCTTTTCCAAACCAAACCAAACTAATTACAAAACAACGTATGAAAGAGGGGGTCCAACCAACTTATTAAGAAAACTAAGCAAACCAAGAAAACTAAAAACCAAAACGAAAGAGAAAAGGAAGACGCTCCAAGAAAAACACAACTGTGCATGAAACAATAAAAATGAAGCATTTGTAAGAAACCTGGGATTTTTATTGATGAAGAAGGGGATGCCTTGGGCATCCCCAAGCTTTGACGCTTGCACTTCTTGGATATTTCTTGGGGTGACACGCATGGTATCCCCAATCTTGAGCTTTAGTCCATACTTCATCTCATTACTCATTCCTTCCATACACCTGAAAATTTTCCTTCATACAAAACTTCACACAATCTCATTAGCAACATTAGTGCACTTAAGATAAATAAGTCTCAAGGTTCAGTTCTAACACCAAATAAACTTCCATTAGAACACTAGATACTGTATAACTTCCCTCAAAAAGCTCAATTCCCCAAAGGAACTCAAGAAGGAACTAACAAGAAGCAAATGCAGAAAATGGCAGAAATTTGTCAAAATAGACCAGAAGGTAAAGACGAATTTTTTCGAAGACCTTATGTTGCTCAAATCAAAAAGTGTTGAACTAAAGAAAGTTATATAACAACCTGTGGCAGAAGCACAAAAAATTATAGCTCCATCCGACATACAGAGATCTCTCAGGATTTTTACGGTGAAACACAAAAATCTGTTTCGGGACAGCAACGTTCCCAATCATTACTTCTCTCTCATTAGAGGTTACTCTTGGCACAAAAAGCAAACAAAAAGGATAAGGAGAGGTTATTACATAGGTAATAACTTCCAAGACTCATCTAAAACTCTTGGGTTATCTCCCAACAAGTACTTTTCTTTAACGCCTTTAAGTTAGGCATGAAAATTTGAGAAGATGCTCTCATAGGAAATATGAATTGAAGTAAAAGAGAGCATCAAGAAGCAAATTCAAAACACATTTAAGTCTAACCCACTTCCTATGCATAGGAATCTTGTATGCAAATAAATGCACAAAGAGCAAAGTGACAAGCATAGGAAGATAGAACAAAAGTAACTTCAAAACTTTCAGCACATAGAGAGGTGTTTCATTACCATAAAAACTTCTACAACCATATTTTCCTCTCTCATAATAATTTTCAATAGCCTCATGAATAAACTCAACAATATAACTATCACATAAGGCATGCTTTTCATGATCTGCAAGCACTAGAGCTTTATTATAAACATTTTCAAAAGAATCCTCGGGAACATAACATTCACCCTACTTTGATAAGCAGGGGGGACAATCAAATAATGTAAGGGATAAAGAGTTACTCTCATTAGAAGGTAGGCATGGGTAGATGCATTCTTCCTCCTTTTGTCCATCGCTCTTCTCCTCTTTTTCATCTAATGAGCTTTCAGGTTCAGCAATTTCTTCTTCCATGGAGGTTCTAGCAGGCGGTGGTTCACCTATTACCTTAGCAGTCATAATACTGTTCCCAAATAGGAAACTGAGTGAGCTATCCATAGTGAAATAGTTATTGGAGCAGAGCTAGTCATAAAGGCAACTTAAGAAAGGAACTATTTTTTTTTGTTTTTCCAATAAGAAAGCAAACTAGTAAAACTAATTTTTTTGTGTTTTTGAAGAACAAAACAAGAAAACAAAGCAAAAAGAAACTAAGCAAAACAAAAACAACAAAGTAAAGAGATTGGTTATGAGGGACTCCCCTTGTGAAGATGTCCTTGACTCCCCGACAACGGCGCCAGAAAAGATCTTGATGCACTTGACTTTCAACGTAGAGCTCATTGGGAACCCCAAGAGGAAGGTATGATGAGCACAACAGTAAGTTTTCCCTCAGTTATGAAAACAAGGTTTAATCGAACCAGTAGGAGCAAGGAAACACCCCAAAGGTGTTACTAGCTGATCTTTGGCAGGGGCGCACTACCGGTGCTAGTAGCAACGTGGAGACCTGCACAACACAACCACAAAACTTTGTCCCCAACTTGCGATGAGGTTGTTAATCTCACCGTGTTTTGCGGAAAACAAAGGATTAAACGTATCGAATGGAAGGAAGTAATAGTTTGCAGAAAGTAAACACAAGGCAGAAACAGTTTATAGATTGTATGTAAAGACAAAGGACCGGGATCCATAGTTCACTAGAGGTGGCTCTCCTTAGATAGATAACATTCTGGGTGAACAAATTACAGCGGGGCAATTGACAAACACCGAGAAAGCAATACATGCATATACTAATCTTCTTGACTCCTTTGAGACTTGATTGGGCAATACAACATAATACATAGACCGCCATCCAACTGCATCTATGACTAATAATCCACCTTCAGGTTATCATCCGAACCCCCTCCAGTATTAAGTTGCAAGCAACAGATTATTGCTTTACGAACTGTGTGTAAGGTAAACAATATGATTGTTCTATGAACAAAGGATTGTTGTTTTCTCCCTAGTAGCAACATCACATCTAGTACCTTAGAGATTTCTGTCACTTCCACAGATTACCAGAGGCATGAACCCACTATCGAGCATAGATACTAACTCTTGGAGTTGCTAGCATCTACTTGGCCAAGATAGCTACTAACAACGGAAAGCATGCAAGATCTCAAATAACAAAGACATGATAGAATCAATAATCAATCTGAAATAGCATCTCAGTATCCATCGGATCCCCGCAAACACAACATGTATGGATTACAAATAGATGATCTTGATCATGAACGGAGCTCACAAGATCTAAACATGAAAGCAAAAAGGAGGAGAAACCAGCCATCTAGCTACTACATTGATCCGTAGTCCAAGGATGAACTACTCACGCATCACACCGGAGGCTTCCATGGTGATGAAGATGGCCTCCAGGGTGAATTCCCCTCTCCAGCAGGGTGCCGGGAAGAGCTTTAGATCCCTCCCGATCTAGGGATGGAGATGACGGCGGCTACAGACTCTTTCGTGGATTTTTGATCAGGTACTTAGGGTTTTCGTCCCGAGGGAAACTTATAGGCGGAAGGAGGGGCCGAGGGGGTGCTAGGGTCGGCCAAACCACCCCTGGCACGGGCCAAGCCTGGCCGTGCGGCCAGATGGTGTGGCCGGCCCCTGGCCCCTCTCCGTCTCGTATTCTAGCACTTGATCCCTTCTGGAAAAATAGGTACTTTGGCTTTTGTCTCGTCGAATTCCGAGAATATTCATTTTCTGACTTTCCTGGAACCAAAAACAGCAGAAAACAGGCAGCTGACACTGTGGCTCTTGTTAATAGGTTAGTCCAAGAAATCATATGAAAAGTACTCCAAAGTTGGAACAAAACATAAGAAAGTGGATAAAACCAAGCATGGAACATCAAAAATTATAGATACATTTGCAATGTATCACCTTTGTCGGGACTCCTTTTGTTTTAGCAGGTACGAGATCGACGTTGTTAGCAGGGTTTTCCTTCCGGCTTGGCTTGGGCAGGGTTATGGACGCCATTGGTTATTCTTCAGGGCTCTTAGCCCCATTTGCATCTTATCCGTACTCGGATGTTGTATCGTTTTCAAGGTGATTTGGATCTTTGTATTGTATATTGGTATTCTTGACTGATGGAGTCGTTGTTGTATATAAATGTTCTGTGCGTTCCATCATGGACTAATGTGTAATGATATTACTTTGTTTTCCACCCGCACGCAAGTTCCTGGTGGGCATCTTTGAATCATTTCTATGCGGGTTTGGTGGGAATCGCTAAAATCTGCATAGGGCTGATTCAAGGATGTTACAAAGTGGTACCAGAGCCTAGAAGTTGAGATACCCACTGGTCCAGCCTATAGGATAACCTAGCTAACAGCTGATGTAGAGTGTCAAAACTATTTTTGCAAAATTAGTTGGATAGATCTGATTAGGTATGCTTTTACTCCTTACCTCCATGTTGGTCTCCTCTTACCTTTGCATGTTTTGAATCTACTCTTATCTTCTCTTCGAGTCCAGGATTTCTCGTGGTTGGGATTTTGTCGTACCTTCAGGGTTTCGCTTCCTTCCTCTTATAACGGTGTGGCTACATCCGGCATTCATGTTATCTGGTGAATCTTTCATATGTTGTTCCTTTCAGTGGACCAAAGATTCACTAAAATCTTCTTTGTATCTTCCGGCATTTTCCAACATGACGACATCATCTATGAAGAGCCTACATCTATCCTTTGTTTCCGAACATCACTTGTGAAGATCTTCAGTCTCAATTATGAGAATGGCTTGCACGATTTTTCTACTACATGTGCAGAGTAATAGTTTGGGTGCGTGATGGATTGGCCCCCATGCCGACTACTCATGCTATTCACTCTTGTACATTGATGTGGATTAGGTTGCACTCTTCTCTCCTCTCTTCGAAGTTAAAGGTGGCCTTACCTTCCGAGACCTTTATATCCGTCTTTGTTTCTCCGCAGTGTTCTCTCAACAAACGTGAGCAACGACCCCTTGTTGGTGGTGTCGACAATTTCAAGACGGGGCAACAATCTTTATTAGTGGTGTCGTGAGGATCTACACAAAGCGAGAAGATTTGGATCGTTGACCTTCTTCCCCGTACCATGAGGTTGATCTCGAGGGTGAGATCCATTATTAGTGGTGTCGAATTGTAGCACCCAGTAAAACCACTACTAGAAAATCGCTTGGTGTTTTGTTTTGTGCATCATCATGACCGCATGCTCATGTCATCATGCCACATTGTGTTTGAGTATCATCATCATGCATATGTTTGCCTAAAACTATTTTCTAAAAGCCTAGCTTTGTTTTTCTAAATATCCTCTTCTTTAATTCAAATCATAAAACCTGGTCTTCTGGATATTTTGTTTGTCTAAAAACTAATTACAATAGTCTTATAAATGAATAAGAAAAACTTTTATTATTTTTAGGAGGCAGCCAACCAGGCCCAAAAGCCTAGCCGGCCACCTCCAATCCCTAACCCACACATAGACCTAACCCTAATTCTACCCAGCGCCCCGTCCCTCCACCCGCAGCCGTTGTGCACCCTGCACACCACCCTTTTCCTTGGACCAAACTCACCAACCGATCCAACCCAGTGGACACACGCCTAGCCCCACCCGAACGTGCACACACATGCACCTGGAACTCAAGCACGCAGCGCGCGATACGCGGACATGGTCCACGATCGTGCCCGGCCCCACCTACCTGCCCCGTCTCTTTCTCGATTCCAATCCCATGCCATGACCCCGTATCCTCTCTCCCCTAACTCGCTACCATCCACCTCTGCCGCCTACCTCGATCCCCTCTCCCTCGCCCACGCGCCCGCCGTGCCGCGCCTCTCCTCCTTTCATGGCCCGAGCGCGCCACCACCACCTCGTAGCACCCCGCATGACCGTCGCTCGCTGTCGTCGCTCTGCTCCCCAACCCCCCGAGCAACCACCACCGTAGGAGCCCTCTGCCACCGCCGGCCGGCCAACCTCGTCCACCATGTCCCTGAGGCTCCACCGTCTTGCGCGCAGCCCCGTCACCCGCCTGAGGTCGCCGCAGCTTACGCTTCCTCTCTGCCGACCGCAGCCTCGAGGCCCTCGTCACCGCCTCACCCTTGCAGCCGCAAGCGCCAGCACCGGCCTTGGCCCCTCCATGTATGCGCTATGTGCAAGCTCGCTGCCAGGACCTGACCCCTTCCACGTCTGATTCCGTTTGGATAAGTCTACCTCGATCCTGCACTACTACAGTACCCATGGGTGTTGATGTCGGCTTCTCTGTGTGTTTTGGAGTGTTGATGCTTCCCATGATCGTAGTGGGGATACAACGATTCTATGGAGTTAGTTGATGTCCAAGACTCTCAAGATCTTCGCAATCAGTGGCCTCTGTGTACCTAGACCCGTCAAGATATTCGTGGCGACAAGATCGACATCCACCCGGACAAACCCCAGGGACCATGCCAAAACGCCGATGTCTAGCTCACGAATCCGAATCCCGACCCCGAAGACCGATCCCAGAGTCCGACCTCGAAGACCGATCCCATCGGACCCCTCGGCGAACCCCAAGATCACCGATATCCCAATGTGTGATCTTATCCGACCCCTATTTTTATAATATAACATATCTTTCTTGGTGCATTTAAATTGTACATGATTGCATGCATACCATGTGGATTTGGGGAAATTTTTTGGATCATCTAATAATTAAATATGGAGATCATATGCGGGCTTTTCTAGTCTTATATTGACTCCATTTAAATTTGTGTAGCGAATTATGCCATGTTTTGCCTTGTTAAGTCAACATTTAAATTGCGGGGTATCTAAATAACATGAACCATCTAATTAATTGTCGAGACCCCGATTCCGCTTAATATTGCCTAATTGCACCGCATATTTGCCATGGCATGCATCATACATGCATCATGCCCGATCTTTTGCCGTAGTATTAAATAGTGCATTTGGTATTTCTTTTAGTGCTTTGGTTCTTCGTGGATTAGGACGTTGAGTGGATGCGAGTATCGACAAGTTCTTCGGATAATATATCTTCGGCAGTGTTTTATAGGCGAGCACTCTCCCCCTTTCTACCTATTTTGCATTTATAGTCTTTACTTCCTCTTGTTGATCTATTGTTATTTGTGTTGCGATGCTTTAGTCTTTCCGTACCCGTGATATCCTTGCAGCCTTTTATATTTCCTTGAACACCTCCTATTACCTGTTGTTGGTAGATAGTCGGCCTTGCGTGTCGTAGTCGCTAGCTCAGGTGCTGCTTCGTGTCGTCAAGTTCCACAGTTGTTAGAAGGTTACCATATGTTTTATGTTGGAGATGATCATGAATTTAATTACAACTTGATATTAAAATGCTAGGAATAGATATAACTAATGTAGAAGCACCGGTGGGAAATAGCTAATATTTGGTTCTTCCACGCTCACTTGTGTCCAGTAGGCCCCGAGTACTTAATACATGTTCCTTGAGTATTCACACTATCCACATACGGGAGACTCTATGAATCCCCCTTTGCCTGAGCTTGATTCACACTTTATTTCTTGGGGCCACAAACTAGTTTGGGGCTTTATTACTATCCTGTAATTATGACATGATTTACTTCTTTATTTATGATTGTGCGTGGAGCACCTGTACTGTTTAGGACCCCACGCCACATTTATGCTATATCGACAAGCCAGTCACACTTTCGGGTTCCCAGTTATTTGCCGCTGTCGTCGCAAACCCTGGGTCCGTCTCAGAGCCGGCCAACTTCGTTGCAGGTAGCTTATTGGGGTGGCCCCCTGAAATAATTTATGAATCCTGTGAATGCTTTGTCGTGAGGTCTCATTACATTTTATTTGGTTCTTCCCGAGGTTGATCGTGTGTGTGTTGCTATTTGTGCACCCCTACAGGGTAAAACTTTCTGAAAGCCGTGTCCGTGGTTATGGACGACTTGGAGCACAGTATCTTGATCATAGACAACTATAACTAATGTAGTGCTATAAATTTGACTTTGACATGTCTAGTAATCAGTTTCACTACAACGGAATTAGTAAATAAAAGTGCCAACAACTGCTGGAGTTGGGATGTCTCATGCTAATTGTATCTGACTAGTAAGTATTGCAACTACAATGGAATGATTATCTAAAACTACCCACTGCTTATGATATCGAGATGACTCATGCTATTTATATCTGACTAGTAAGTGCTGCAACTATAATGGAATGAATAAAACTGCCAACTGTGTGAGTTCCTCGGTTTGACTTCCACGTGTGGTCTCGAGGGGGAAATACCAGGATGGGTTTGTTTTGGTGTTACTATCAGGATGGATCTGGATAGGTCTTTCTTATCCCTCTCTAATAGCCGACAATTGAATCGATTCTTTATAGATTGTTTAGTGCATGTTGTGTTGTCGCTTCAGTCCACCATACCTATGTAGGTGTGAGCCGCCGAATTCTAGACTCACCGTGTACTGGCCTCAGTACTGACCGCTCCCTTTTTCCTTTGCCCTTTGTCGGCACCCCTTTTGTTTTAGCAGGTAAGAGATCGATTTCGTTAGCAGGGTTACCGTTCCGGCTTGGCCTGGGCAGCGTTATGGACGCCATTGGTTATTCTTCAGGGCTCTTAGCCCTATTTGCATCTTATCCGTACTCGGATGTTGTATCGATTTCATGGTGATTTGGATCCTTGTATTGTATATCGGTATTCTTGACTGATGGAGTCGTTGTTGTATATAAATGTTTTGTGGGTTCCATCATGGACTAATGTGTAATGATATTACTTTGTTTTCCACCCGCATGCAAGTGCCTAGTGGGCATCTTTGAATCGTTTCTATGCGGGTTTGGCGGGAATTGCAAAAATCTGCATAGGGCCGATTCGAGGGTGTTACAAACGGGGTCTCGTCCCACACAAACACCGAGTGTCGTTTCAACAACGACATCAAGAAAGACGATTCCGCTGGCTAGAGGGCCAAGCGAAAGAAGAATCCCAAAAAAGAAAAAGAGACCAAGGAAGATTCCGACATAGAGGAAGCGGAGCCTTCAAATCCCAAGTCGGATGGAAAGAAGAACTTCCCAACTAAGAAAGACACTTATGTCACTTTCCTTGGGTCTCAACCAGCTAAGGTCAAGAAGGCAGTTTTGCACGAACTCAACACAACTGTTCCGGCTGTCCCTCAATTCTTGGATTGGTCGAAAATGACAATCACCTTTGACCATGCTGATCATCCGCCTAAGTTGCACAAGCAAGGAAAAAATGTGTTAGTCGTCAATCCACTTATTAACGGCTATGGATTCTCCAAGACCCTCATGGACGGTGGGAGTAGTATTTATATCCTCTACATCAAAATGTTGCATCGAATGAGGATCTCGGAAACTCAGCTGAATCACAGCTCTGTGATCTTTCACGGAGTTATCCCAGGAAGACAAGAAAATTCACTAGGAGCGATCACTTTGGATGTTACTTTTGGAACTCCAAAAACTACCGGACGGAAGCACTTTCCTTTGAAGTGGTCCCGTTCAAGAGCGCATACCATGCTATATTCGGACGGCCAGCTTATTGGGCTTTCATGGCTCGTCCGTGTTACATTTATATCATGATGAAAATTCTAGGTCCAAAGGGCGTGATCACCATCAGGGGAGTCCCGAAGAAAGCACGAGAGTGTGAGGATGGAAATGCCGCCTTTGCTGAAGCCGTACTACACACCCAGGAGTACTAGGAGATCAAGAATACCATCATTCCGTCTGAGATGCTTGCAACAAAGGAGGTAACCAAGCCGACTCCAGAGTTCAAGGCATCAGAAGAGACGAAGACGACACCGTTGAAGGATGATGACCCCTTCAAGGTGACCCAGATAGGTGTAGGTTTAGATAGTGCATAGGAAAGCACGCTCGTCAAGTTCCTCCAAGGAAATCAAGATATATTTGCATGGCAACCATCTTACTGATGGGTTCGCACTTACATGACTAGAGTGCCTAGGGAACTTGCCGAGCACTCTCTAAATGTACACCCAAACGCTAAACCTGTAAAATAGTCCTGACGATGTTTCGGTGATGAAAAGTGAAAATAAATAGCTAAGGAACTAGCCTGACTCGAGTTAGCCAGATTCATAGAAGCGGTCATCCACACTGAGTGGTCGGACAATCCTGTAATGGTCCCTAAAAAGGATACCACTGATTTAAGGTTGTGTGTTGATTATACCGCCTTGAACAAGGCTTGTCCCAAATATCCGTTCGTTCTGCCTAGAATTGATCAAGTTATCGATTCTATGACAGGCTCGGTACTCCTAGGTTTTGTCGACGCATATTCTGGTTATCACCAAATTCGGACGAAGGAATCAGAAAAAGTCAAAACATCATTCAGAACCCCCTTCAGAACCTTCTGTTTCATTACGATGCCTTTTGTGCTCAAAAACACAGGAGCTACGTACCAATGCACTATGAAGTGTTGCCTTCATGATCAAATTGGGCGCAATGTACATGCATATGTGGATGACATAGCGGTGATGTCCAAAAAGAAGGAAACCTTAACTTCTGACTTGTAGGAAACATTCGCTAATTTACGAAAATACAACATAATGCTTAACTCGAAGAAATGCTTCTTAGGAATACAAGCCGGAAAATTGTTAGGTTTCATCGTGTCTCAAAGAGGCATAGAGGTGAACCGAGACAAAGTTAAGGCTATACTCAATATTTCCAGGACGACTCGCTTGAAGGATGTTCAAAGACTAACTGGTTGCATTGCTGCAGTCAGTCGGTTTGTAAGCTAGCTCGGTGAAAGAGTCGCACCACTCTACAAGCTCTTGAAAAACTCCAAAAAGTTCGTTTGGACTGATGAAGATGAAGCTGCACTACAAGACCTGAAGGCAGTACTCTCGTCCGCTCCTATCCTTGCAGCACCGGAACCTCGCAAACCGATGTTGCTCTACCTCCCTGCGAAAAACAGGGTCGTCAGTGTCGTCATGGTGGTGGAAAGACCCGAGGAAAAATAGGAACACCTGGTGCAGCGTTCGACTTACTACCTCAGTGAGGTCCTGACTGAATCAAAGCAGCGGTACCCACACTATCAAAAGCTGGCTTACGATGTGTTCTTTGCATCTTGGAAGCTACGACATTACTTTCAGGAGCATCCAATTACCATGGTGAGAATAACTCCCATGAGAGACATAATCAATAACAGCGACGCTATAGGACGTGTCGCAAAATGGGGCATAGAGCTCTCAGCTTTCAACATTGAGTACAAACCTCGCACATCAATCAAATCCCAAATCCTTGTTGACTTTGTTGTTGATGGGACAGGAACAACAAAAAATATGACCCTCCCAGAGTTGGAATACTGGACCTTACATTTTGACGGGTCTAAGGCACTCGGGGGCTCGGGGCTAGCGTGGTGCTCAAATGACCCCAAGGATATAAGATTTTCTATGTGTTGTAGATTCACTTCACGACAACAAACACCATTGTCGAATATGAAGCATTGCTGCATGGAATCCGGATAGCTAAGGATATCGGCGTCCGACGACTTATGTGTTATGAAGATTCAGACCTTGTTGCTCAACAAGTGTCAGTTATCTATAATGCAAATAAACACATGGCAGCATATAGGGCTGTCGTGGATGAACTAGCTAAATCATTCGAAGGGTTTGAAGTTCAACACATCCCTTGAACAGAAAATGACGAAGAAGATGCATTATCTCGTATAGGATCTGCGCAGAAGAAGGTCCCGAATGGCGCTTTTTTAGACCACCTTAAAGTTCCCTCTATAAAAGGAGTAGATGAGGAATATTCAACCAAATCCGACTCACCTTTAGTGGCAGTTCTGGCTCTAATTCCCAGCTGGACTCAACCCTACCTTGATTTTTTGGTAGATGGAAAATTATCCGAAGACGGGGTTCTGAGCCGGCAGATCATCCGACGAGCAAACACCTATACAATAATAAATAGTGAGCTCTATAAGCGGAGTGTATCTGGGATTTTTCAGCACTGCGTATCTCCGGAAGATGGAGTGGAAATCTTACGAGAGATCCATGAAGGAGAATGTGGCCATCATGCTGCAGCCAAATCTTTAGTGGCAAAAGCTTTCAGATACAGATTTTTCTGGCTTACAGCCAAGGCAGATGCCAAACGATTTGTCAAGATGTATAAAGGATGCCAAAAGTACGCCAAACAAGCTCATGTTCTGACTGATCAGCTGTGAACAATGCCTATAACATGGCCCTTCACAGTCTGGGGGCTTGACAAAATGGATTGAGGCTAAACCCGTCACAAGTTGTGATGGAGCAACAACTAGAAGATTTGTCGAGGATGTTATAATCCGATATGGTTATCCACATAGCATTATCATGGACAACGGGAGAAATTTTTCTGTGGGAGAACTTGTTGAATTATGCGACGAACAAAATATCCGGCTTGACATTGTGTTAGTCGCACATCCACTAGCTAATGGACAAGTTGAAAGAGCAAATGGTTTAATCCTACAAGGCCTCAAACCAAGACTCGAAGCACCACTTCATCGTGCTGCGGGGGCTTGGGTAGATGAATTACCGTCTGTAATATGGATCTTGCGAACAACTCTGAACAAGTCAACCGGATATACACCTTTCTTCTTGGTTTATGGTACAAAAGCAGTTCTGCCTAGTGATTTAATTCATACTTCTCCCTGAGTTGCTACGTATATCGAAGAGGATGCCAAAATTTCTCGGCAAAATGATCTCAATTTAATCGAAGAAGTTCGTGTCATTGCTGAAATGAGATCAACAACCTATCAGTAGAAGTTATGCAAGTATCATAGCCAGAGACTCGGAAACCAGTGTTTTCAATAAGGGTGATTTAGTTCTTTGGCTTGTGCAGAAAAGAAAGCACAAACTTTCCCCAGTATGGGAAGGGCCCTTTTTAGATAGTCAAGTATTGCACGATGGTTCTTACGATCTAACTGATATGCGGCCAGTCAAAGAAGGACCTTCTACTAAGAAGAGAAAGAGAGCTCGAGGTAGTACATACTTGGAAGAATTAGACAGACTATGGAACATTGCTCTGGTATGTCCCTTTTATTCTTAAAATTTCTTTCTTTGTAATCATATATATGTACATGTCCAATGAGAAATAAAGTATTGGTTGCCTCAATTTTTCTGAGAAGATTTATATTACCATCTTATTTCCGAATGGTCATGTCACAATAGAAAATCCTAGAATACTTGAAACTACTTTATGCCCATGTTTATTTTGGTTAAGATTTCCGATTCTAAAAATTCTACCTTCGGGTATAAATCTAAATTTTCTACTCTATACTTCGGTTCTTTATCTGATTGCCGGATGCGGGCATTTTTCGAGTAGTGAATTGTTGGTACTGGAAGCCGGCTCTGTTTCTGAGTTTAAACTGGTTTAGTAGTTGAGCTCTATTGCTCGGCAGAGTTTCCATGTGGAAGGTTGGCTAGCTCACGAAAGGGAAGAGGCGGAAAGCCAGATAAGTGATAATTATAGGCAAAACAAAAAGTGCTTATGTAAAATTTTCAGGCACGACAAAATGAAGCCAAAAAGTGCTAATAGAAGCATCAAATCTTAGCACTAGCAAAAATATTATAGTACTTATTAAAATCGGATTGTTTCAGAATAACACATTGTTTTTTCTGATGCTCTACAATGCATGAGGAGAGGTATGAGCTGCCGGCTCACTGGAGACATCGCCTTCGCCTTGATATCTTTCAGAGACAGGCAAATCCGATACGGTTTGCTCGTCGTCGGAAACTTCGGTTGTTTCTTCAGCGGGCGGAGGAGGCGTTTCCACACGAGTGAAGAAGGGAGTGTCATAGCTGGTCAGATTGGCTACATGACATCCATAACCGACGCAGGAGTCCATGATGGCCTTGATGTGTTGCTCCTATTCGTCTTCATCCACAGTTGAATAACCCCTGGTTACTTTCCAGATCTCCATGCTTCCATGGTGGCTCATAACCATGGTAAGAGCATTCTATGCTGCGGTCCACAGATAAGACATGTTCCAATCTTGAATAAGCTGAGGCATCTCCTTTGCCTTATCTCACACCTCAAAGGCAGACATTCTATTCATGTCCGGAACTTTGAGAACATCACCAATATCCTCCAATGATTGGCGGAAATCGTGAAGCAAATCGCCGACTTGTGTAAGCCGACTGGTGCGAGACTCGGTGGAGGAAGAATCTAGTAAGTTCAAAAGAGCTGCATATACAAAAGCAAATTCATAAATATATCCGTATTCTTAGGAATTGTAAAGAACAAAAGTAAGAGATAGGAAAATTACCGAAGATGGAATCATCAACTTTGGTCTTCTCCGCTCGAAGAATCTGGAGTTCAACCCAGAGAGCTTCGGTGCTGTCCTTTTCTCTGAACAACTCATCATTGATATCCGAGATTTTCTAATCCTGGATTGTGATCTGATGATCACGTTCTTTGGTGTCCATAGAAGAGGATTCAATAATGCTAGCAATGCTCTGCTCGTGATCATCTTAATCTTATTCAGCTCCCGCCGTAAGTCGGCATTCTCCACCTCTAGGGTCTTAAAGTTCTCGGCCTCTTTAATCATTTTACATGACTGTTTGACCAGTTCTGTAAACCAAAGACAATAGTTGAATAGGAAATTCTACTATGAAAGCAAAAATAGAAAGGTTAAGGACTGAAATGATTACCTTCAGCCTCATCCTTTGATATCTTCAATTGAGCATTTTCAAGATAGAGTGCTCTGATCTCTCTCCGTTTATTGCAAATATTCTTCAATAATTCCTGGTTATAAGCATAAACTTTTTGTAAGTCAGAATAATACCCAGAGTCAGAAGTCTACTAAAGACTTGGGCTAATATTTTAACTAATATTAGCACGATCCTTGGGGGCTACACTAGTTCATTCTTTGGCATCCTATGAAAGCGTAAATCCGGATTGTCTATACAACTTCATCCTTGGGGGCTAGAGGATATGATATGAAACAAAGTAAAAAAGGTGAGTTGGAATTCCGACTTACATGTTGTTAATGAGTAAGCTTGCTTAGGCTCATTTTCACCTTAGTGGTAACCATCTCGGCGAGGGTCGGTGGGATTATTGGCGGTGGCGGAAGCACGCCGGCCTTCAACTTGTCGTCGCGAAAATGAATTTGGTCAAGAAGCTCAGAGTACTTGACGTCCTCGGCTTAGTGTGCCTCTTCCTCGGCAGTGATGTTCCGGCTCTCCAAGCATTTCTGAGCTAGCCTTTGGATCTCTTCCGCAGTTTTCCGAGTAATGCCAAGTTTGGCAATACCCAGATTGTTGAGAAGGTTATCAGCGAAAACGTCTACCGAGGGATCATTACCCTGTACGAGTTCACCCTTCTCAAGTGCCGAGTCACCCATGGTGACGTTGGTCTGCGAGCCGGATATTCTGCAACAAACAGGGATGGAGTAATCTCCGGCATTATAGAAGGAATTGGGGTAGGAGTAGGAGGCGATGTGGCAGTAGAAGTCAAATTTAACTTTAACTGGCGTAGGGGCTTTGACGAGCCGCCTTTCCCCTTGCCCTTGGTAAGCTGTTTAGCTATGAGGAGATAATAGAACAAAGATCATTACACTTCAGAAAGAATGAGAAATAAAATATAGAGACTGTGAGGAAAGTTTCCTCTTCACAATGGGCACTTCCTTTGTGCCGATAGACATTGTTAGAGTCTTACACTTTCAGGTAAGTGCTTCTAGCAGTGCAATCAATTCCCCATCATCCTGGGATAACTCAGGAGGATATCCCTCGAGAGGAGAAAGCTCCAACTCAGGGAGGTCAGCAAGCTGAAAAGAAGAAATATCTCACTATTGCAAAAATACACAACAATGTATAGATGAACACATAATTCGAGTAATTGCTAGAAAAGTTACTAGTGTCATAGGATCATCAGCCGTAAGCATGTCCAAGGACAACTCTGGAATTTTCCTCTCGATCTTCTCCTTAATCAACCATTTGATTTGGGACTCGTAGTCCTTATCCGAATAAAATTTGGAGCAAATCCAGAGAGAGTCCGTCTTGCTCTTGGTGATTGAGTGCATAAGCCTGTGGGAGGCTGAATCCGGCGCGCCAGCCAGCAGTGGACCAAATCGGATCCTTTTAGACCCATGTGCTTCATTAAATATTCGATCCGCCTCTTAACAAGAAGAAGATCGTCGCTAAGAGCCATAGCATCTGCGTCCCAGGACTCTTGGGGCGTGGCGGTGCCGTCAACAAAAGTCGGCAAAGCGGTGGCTTTGCCGGGAGCCGGTTTATCCTTATGATAAAGGAACATGGACGGCCATGTTTTCACAGACTCACTACCTTAATCCTAGGATAGACTCGCTCTCTCCTCACAAAAAAGATAAGAGTACCAGTGATGTAAGGAACACCGATAGTGATGGAATTTCTCCGGGTATGAAAGTAATACCGGAAAAGAAGAAGAGTCAGATGAATGCCGAGATACCCCTCACACAAAGATGCATATGCACTCATTTGTAAAAGTGAATTTGGGGGGAGATTGTGTAGTTGCACTCCATAGTGATCTATAACCTCAGAAAAGAAATATGAGCGAGGAAAGCTCAAACCTTTGTCAAGGTGGGTGCCGAAGTGCACTCGCTCATCGTTGTTGGGGGTGGGGATGGTTTGTCCAAAACCGCTCCGCCAGTCGCCAATGTGGAGGAGGCCTTCCTTCCCGATGACACGGAGCATGGCATTGTTAAGGGCGCATGGGATACAAATCCCGTGAGAGTTCTCCCTCTCCGTTGCTGCGGGGGCCATCGCCGTTGTCGCCGCCGTGCCAGAGGATATAGCGTCAGCCATTCTGCGAAAAGTGGTGTCCTAGGATGGGTGGTGTTGTGAGCTTTGGGGGAGGCTGGGGAGCTTTTTCTCAGGAAGCGTCGGGGGGGAGGAACAAGCACTGGTGCTGGTAAGGAAGAAGGAAGAGATCTAGACCCCTTATAACCCTCACCTGCACTGAGATTTGTGTAAGAGTAAACAATAACTATGCCACACGTCGTGGAAGGAGATGGGTAACTTCCTCACGACGATTATGCCACCTCGATCTCCGCACACGCATTAAAACGACACCTCAGTTCCGCAAAAGGCAGACCCACCAACAGTCGTGCTGACAGGAATGTCTGTCAGTGACATGACTTGACCTTGACTAATGTCAGGATACGTCAGAGACCAAGTTCCAACTTAAGTTTGGATTTCAGGCTGGAAACTCGAATAATGTACTCATAGATCCGACTCGCTTTGAGACTCGGACCCTATCCTTTCTTTTGAAGTTTCAGGAACCCTTCAAGATTCTGCAAGCCAAAGATGAATCAAGCTAGACGATAGTGAAATCCAACTCTGGATCTTGGAGGCTTCTGGGGGATGCTGTTGGGGACATACTTTCCGGGTATCCACACTGTGCCTCACTGACCAGGGTGGCCCACCTTGGGTTAGAGCTTTGCTTCTCGGGCGGCCCAGTAAGGGAGAAGAGATAGAGTCTAGTCCGGCCACAAGAAGGCCCAGAAGACTTACGGACGTAGGCCTATAGTGTTACTTGTAGTTCAAGATGTACTCTGTAACCGACTCTTATTCGTAGCCAGATAGGTCTCTTCTGTAAAGCCTAGGCTAGATATCTATATAAGCCATCCTAGGGACCACCCTTTAGGGCACCCCACAATAGTCAACAATCTCAACTTGCATACGCGAAACCCTTGTAACCCATATTCTGGCTCTACCATATTATTGGACTGCTAGCGGATAACCTGGGTAAACTTGTGTGATCACCATCCCAGAATACCGTACGTCTCACACCCCTCTCTTCCGCACGCCTCGAGGACCCCCTCATGGCGTACTTGTCATCAATCCGATGATACAGTGTGACAGGAGTTGCATCACCACACCCACGTGAGTGTGTGTGGCCATGTGGATCATTGTGGTTTGGAAAAGAACACCTGCAATGATACTCCATGTGTCAAACCATGGTAATAAATCCCTAGAACATGCTGGAATGCAATGGAGCACCAGTTTGAAAGATGTTGCATCACCACACCCACTTGAGTGTGTGTGGCCATGTGGATCAATGTGGTTTGTAAAAGGACACATGCAATGACACTCCGTGTGTCAAACCATGGTCAGAAAGACATAGATCATACTAGAATGCCACATTGGAATGCAATGGAGCACCAGTGTGACAGAGGTTGCATCACCACAGCCACTTGAGTGTGAGTGGCCATGTGGATCAGTGTGGTTTGGAAAAGGACACATGCATTGACACTCCATGTGTCAAACCATTGTCAAAAGCCCTAGAACATGCTAGAATGCCACATTGGAATGCAATGGAGCATCAGTGTGACAAAGGTTGCATCACCACACCCACTTGAGTGTCTGTGGCAATGTGGATCATTGTGGTTCGGAAAAGTGCACATGCAATGATAGTCCATGTGTCATTTCATGGTTAGAAAGCCCTAGAACATGCTGGAATGCCACATTGGAATGCAATGGATCACCAGTGCGACAGAGGTTGCATCACCACACCCACTTGAGTGTGTGTGGCCAAGTGGATCATTGGGGTTTGGAAAAGAAAACGTGCAATGATAGTCAATGTGTCAATTCATGGTCAAAAAGCCCTAGAACATGCTAGAATGCAACACTAGAATGCAATGGAGCACCAGTGTGACAAAGATTGCATCACCACACCCACTTGAGTATGTGTGGCCATTTGGATCATTGTGGTTTGGAAAAAACACATGCAATGATACTCCATGTGTCAAACCATGGTAAGAAAGCCCTAGAACATGCTGGAATGCAATGGAGAACCAGTTTGAAAGATGTTGCATCACCATACCCACTTGAGTGTGTGTGCCCTGTCGATTGGTGTGGTTTGGAATAACACATCCAATGACACTCAATGTGTCAAACCATTGTTAGAAAGCCCTAGAACATGCTAGAATGCCACATTGGAATGCAATGGAGCACTAGTGTGACCGAAGTTGCATCACCACACCCACTTGAGTGTGTGTGGCAATGTGGATCTTTGTATTTTGGAAAAGAACACATGCAATGATAGTCCATGTGTCAATTCATTGTCAGAAAGCCCTAGAACATGCTGGAATGCCACATTGGAATGCAATGGAGAATTAGTGTGATAGAGGTTGCATCACCACACCCACTTGAGTGTGTGTGGCCATGTAGATTAGTGTAGTTCGGAAAATAACACATGCAATGACACTCCATGTGTCAAACCATGGTCAGAAAGCCCTACAACATGCTGGAATGCAACATTGTAATGCAATGGAACACCAGTGTGACAGAGGTTACATCACCACACCCACTTGAGTGTGTGTGGCCCTGTGGATCAATGTGGTTTGGAAAGGAACGCAGACAATTACACTCCATGTGACAAACCATGGTCAGTAAGCCCTAGAACATTCTCGAATGCAACATTGGAATGCAATGGAGCACCAGTGTAACAGAGGTTGCATCACCACACACACTTGAGTGTGTGGCCATGTGGATCATTGTGGTTTGGAAAAGAACACATGCAATGACACTCCATGTGTTAAATCATGGTCAAAAAGCCCTACAACATGCTGGAATGAAACATTGGAGTGCAATGGAGTACCAGTGTGACAGAGGTTGCATCACCACACGCACATGAGTGTGTGTGGCCATGTGGATCAGTGTGGTTTGGAAAAGGACATATGCAATGACATTCCATGTGTCAAACCATGGTCAGAAAGCCCAAGAACAAGCTAGAATGCCACATTGGAATGCAATGGAGCACCAGTGTGATAGAGGTTTCATCACCAAACCCACTTGAGTGTGTGTCGCAATGTGGAGCATTGTGGTTTGGAAAAGAACACATGCAATGATAGTCCATGTGTCAATTCATGGTCAGAAAGCCCTAGAAAATGCAGGAATGCAACATTGGAATGCAATGGAGCATCAGTGTGACAAATGTTGCATCACCACACCCACTTGAGTGTGTGTGTGTCCATTTGGATGATTGTGGTTTCGAAAAGAACACATGCAATGATACTCCATGTGTCAAACCATGGTAAGAAAGCCCTATAACATGCTGGAATGCAACATTGGAATGCAATGGAGGATCAGTTTATAATATGTTGTATCACCACATCCACTTGAGTGTGTGTGGCCATGTGGATCAGTGTGGTTTGGAGAAGGACACATGCAATGACACTCCATGTGTTAAACCATGGTCAGAAAGCCCTAGAACATACTAGAATGCCACATTGGGATGCAATAGAGCACCAGTGTGATAGATGTTGCAATAGAGCACTAGAATGCCAGTTTATTTTTATCTTTTATTTCCATCAGATGTTTTCGCATAGCTACAGGTGAAACCGAACACCCTAGGCCCTCTCTCTCCATCATCGACAACAACAAAAAGACGCAAGCTATTGGTCTGGTAAAAACACAAAAGGAATTTTAAAATTCCCGAAGGTCCGTTAAAGTAACTTCACTATGCATTCGCTTCCCGTGGATTCGATAACCTAGGTCTACTAGGGAAAAGGAGCTATAGTATATCCGTAATCTGGATTGAAGGTATCAACCCTCTTTTTCTGGCGCCGTTGCCGGAGAAGCAACAACTACCCTGGTGAGGTTATTAGGAACCTTGCTAGTTTTAATTCTTGTTTTTAATTTTGTTAGTTTGCTTTCAATCTTTATTTGATAAACCAAAAAAATAGTTAGTCTTTAAATTATTTTTTTATTGTTATAATTTTTAATCTAAGAAAATCCAAAAGCATAGGAAGTGTGGATGAAAAGAAGCTTAGGGAGTTTGCTACTCCCAATAATGATTATTTGCATACTCCTATTACTCAGCCAGCAATTGATGCTGATGATTATGAAATTAAGCCCCATTACTTAAGTTTGGTTCAACAGAATCAATTTGGAGGCTCTACTATTGAATACGCATATATGCACTTAGATACTTTCACTGAAATATGTGATATGATGCGTATAAAAGACATTGACCCTGATGCGGTCAAATTACGTCTACTTCCGTTCTCTCTAAGAGGAAGAACTAAAGAGTGGTTGCTATATTTGCCTGAAAATACTGTTACATCATGGGTGGGATGTACTTCTTTATTTATGACTAAAATTTTCCCACCTGCAAAGACTATGCAACTCCGATCTAATATTACTGGTTTTAGACAGGAAGAGTGTGAGCCATTAGCGCTTGCATGGGAGAGATTGGTTAATCCTCATAATAAGAAATTGTCCTAGCCATTGGCGATCTAATAAGAAATTGTCCTAGTCATGGGATGGAAGATTGGTTAATCCTCCATTTATTTTATAATGCTCTTAATCTTGTGTCTATGTCTATGCTTGATACTACAGCTGGAGGAACATTCATGGGTAAACATATTACCGAAGCAAGGCAGCTGCTAGACAATATGCAAGGCAACCATGCCCAATGGCATGTTGAAAGATCAAACACAAAGAAGGTGAACTCCGTATCACCACAAGAGAACGAAGATCTCAATGCTAAGTTGGATGATCTCATACTAGCCGTAAAAGGTAAGGAAACTCAGGTAAGAGCCACCCCCGAAACAAATATAGAAGAAATAGACTTTGTAGCTCATAATGATTATAATCCTGCTTGGAAGAAGAGTTACAATCCTAATTTTCAGAAACATTATGCTAGTCCTACAAATAACTCTAATAATAATATGGGAACTACTAATGGGAGTCTCCAAGAAACGCTTAAGTCTTTCATAGACTCGCAAAATGAAAAAAATAATTTCTAGTCAAAATTACGGAGAACCATGATGCTATGCTTGGTAAATTATCTAACCAAGTTATTAGTTTGAGAAATGATTTATAGGCCCTTCAAGAAAGAACAAGGATCGTTGAGGCACAGCTGGGTAAGATAACCGAGAGTCAAACACTCATTCTAGCTAAATTTGCAGGTAAAGCTGAGCCCAATCCTGTTGGAGAACTGAAAATGATGAGGATCCAAAGGGAGGAGCCTACAGAACTTGATTATAGTAATGCCCCTTCACCAAGCTACACCATCGAAGATCTCGTAAAAAGGATCAACGTTAAAATTCTGGTAAGTGAAGGTAATGATGAAGTCATGTATCAACACTTTGTTGATCAAGTAGCAATTAAGGTACGCGAGCTTGAAGAGGAATACAAGAAAATTACTGAAAAATTACCTGTTCAACTAGATGACATATTTGAGCCTACTATTAAGATAAATATTGGAACTAATGAGATAGCTGCACTTTGTGATCTAGGTGCAAGCGTCTCAACAATTCCAAAGAGTCTTTTTAACAAGTTAAATCTTGGATCCTTTGAAATTACTGAATTAAAATTGCATCTAGCAGATTAAGGAGAACACTTTAGTTTACATCAAAGGCTATCCTGCTCTCATTGATTTCGTTATTGTTGACATGCCTGAAGACACTGTTGCTCCTATAATACTAGGCCGTCCTTTCTTAAGAACTATACAAGCTTTAATTAACCTTCGCGGGATCCTTTTGTTATTCATTTCCCCAGGAAGAAGAAAGCCAGACATGATGAGAAGGAGGCCATCACTTTCAAGGCCAATTACTTTGGAGTGGGTGTTCCACTCATCTAGCCCAAGTGAGTATCATCAAGGTCAAACTATTGACCATAAAAGAGCGCACAATGGGAGGCAACCCATGTTAAAATAATGTTTGAGTTAAGCTTTTAGTTTCAGTTTAAGTTCATGTTCAACAAAGAGTGCTAGAAATCTCCATTTGCGGAGAAGAAATTTGGTAGTACTTGAATTTCTGCGTTATTCATGCTATTGTTGGTCGACAATATTTTCTATCAATTTTCTGTCAAAACAAGGTATATCGCTAAGTTACAGGAAAAGAAATAGTTTATGAAGAAACAGAAATTTTTTGATGCATACAGACGGTTTAACGACCAAATATATGGCGGTAATAAAAATTCCAGCCGTATAGTTCCGGTCGTATAGTTATCTTTGCCATCAATTTTTTTCTACAATATGTACTGAGAGTTTAACCACCAACTATACGGCGGGAATAAAAATTCCAGCCATATAGTTCTAGTAGTATAGATATCAATGCCTCCCTACAATTTCTTTTCATATATACTAGGAGTTTAACGACCAACTATACGGCAGGAATAAATATTCCGACCGTATAGTTCTGGTCGTATAGATATCGAGGCCTTTTGCAAATTTTCTTTCACAGGGACAGACAGTTTAATGACCAACTATATGGCCGGAACATTTTGTTTTGCCCATATAGTTGCGGTCATATGGCTGTGCCACCGGGGGAAGACCTAATATTTTGACAGAATGCCAACTATACGGCCAGAACGCATGTTCTGCCCGTATAGCTACACCCGTATAGTTGCGTCCGACCACAAAATCGCACGGGAAGGTACTTCAATACTTTTTCTTTCTTCTACCTCCAAACTCTCTCAAGACCTCAAGGGATCTTCATCTCTACTCAATTCCATTCGATTTCCTCGCACACAAGTGATCTACGATATCTTTCTCCTCCGATCCTCCATTTACTTTTTTCAAATTCATCTTCGATCTATTTTCATTATCAATCTAGGGTGAGACCTACTATGAACTAATTTCCATGATTTTCTTACCTAGATTATTATCTTGAGAAGATTCTTTAGTGTGCTTAGATGAGGAACATATTATACTTACTGTTGTTAGATCAAAAAGTTTTATTTTAGCCTTTCTTCAATGTTTTAGAAGATGAACACAAGGAGCCAAACTCGTGCTCATGCCACCACTAGCGCTTCTCGGGCGATCGCCCAGGAACTCATGGGGATACGGTTAAGGGATGAGGCTCATCATGAACGCTTCAAAAAGATCAAGAACCGCAAAGTGAAGGCCACCAAGTGGGCTTGGCCCCTTATATTGAACCAACTCGATATTTCTAATGACTTCAATTTACTTTGCAATAGAGCTGGCTTGCAAAACTTTGTGTACAATGATGTACCTACTTATCGCTGCTTAATCATTGAATTCCTAAGTTCATTGCAAAGCACTTTTAAACTATGGCAAGGAAAGGATACTATTTCTTTCCGTCTGATGAACAACAACTACACCTTAACGTTAGATGAATGGTGTGCATGCTTTAATTTCCAAACAATGATGTTAATGCTCTACACGCATCCTTTACTGGCTTAATTCCTTCCCCCGATCAATACTATAATGGAATGAGCTTCACTAGTAGAATGAACAAGGGGAAGAATATTCAACATCCCGCAATTCGCTATTTGTTCTGTGTTATTGCTAACACCTTGCAGGCATGCAATGATTTCACGAGACTCAACAAGGAGGACATCCTAGTCCTCGCATAGGCTGCTTACATCAACTGCAACCTGTCACTCAACTTGGGCTCCATCCTAGTGTGCTACCTAGAGCATCAAGCCTCCCAAAGCCAAGGGCCAATCACAGGAGGAGGCGTCATCACCGTGCTTGCCACTGCCCTAGACATCGATCTAAGTGAGTTGCAACCCGTACTAGGTGAGACGCATGTTGGTTTCTCCACCTTGAGGGCCTGTGGAATGCTCACTAGGAGAGGTGGTGTTTATTATCTGCATATTGCTGGAGCTAGGCGTATCTACCCCGCTCCTTTGCCTAATGGTTTTTTCTCTATCGAGGAATGAAGTTTGCTATATGATGTGCAGGTTGAGCAGTACCAACCCGAGGAGGAGATTCCTGAAGAGGATGAGGACCAAGAGGAGGAGCAAGAAGCCCCTCATTAGGAGGAACAACCACAAACCCGGTTCGCAACATACCAAGATTTCCAAGGACTTGGAGGGACTGTGGAGAGGATGCACAACCTCTCTTTGAACCTCCGAGAATCAACAAGTAACCTCTCCACTCAATTCGCGAACTGGAGTAACGACTTTTCCTGCCACCACAATGATTTGAAGGGCTTGCAAAAGCGTAAGCTTGGGGAAGTTTCCTCATGTATCTTTAGTTGGCGTTTATTTGCTTTTATTTTATTTCGAGATTACATTTTTAAATGAGTTTATAAGCAGTCGTGTTGGTTTCCCCAACACTTTATCTTTAGTTCTTTCTATTTGCTTTCGAAATTTTCTAGCCAAGCATTGTCGCCAATTTTCTATTCTTTATTTCCCTCTCTTAAAAATCACAAAAAGATTTCTCCATTTCTCCATTTTTCCTTATTTTCCCTCTTTCTTTTCTTTCCGCCTCGAGTTCTTCGTATGTTTGCAGGAGAGTGATCGACTTCGAGTTTCCAAGAAACAAATAAAAAAGGAAGAGAGAAGTGGAACCAAACATGAGAGGTATGCCTTATGACTCCCCACTTTTGAAGTTTGAGAAACCCATGCTAGTTAGTAGTAAATGTTGAGATATCATATTGGTGGAGTGAGTCTTTGTATCATAGTAAGATTGTCGTTTGCATGGATATTTAATTGGGCTCATTTTGTTCCAGCTCTCGTAATTAAGCAAGTCTTTCCTAAAAATTGCTAAACAATTGTAATAAGAAAAAGTCTCAAAATTGAAGGCTTGGGTATTGTAGTGTTTAGTCTTGAAGGCTTGTTTCTAGAGACACTTGACACCATAAAAATGTTGATTGACTTAATAGCTCTCTTTGAAAGGATTTGTTCAATTGAATTAATGTTTAGCGGTTTTTGTGAGCATGCCAAAGTTTGACTTGTTAATTATAAGAATGATATAGCTTTACGCGTGTCAAACTTCATGGGATGCCAGCAACTCTACTAGCCTACGAACGATCTTCATGGACGAAACTCCTAGATTTCGGCTATGAGTTGATTAAACACTTGTAGCAGCAATGCTATAGTGGGTAAGATCCTGGAACTCCCGGGTAGCTGTAATCATGATGGGATCACTCCTCTGGCTATTATGAGTAATCATTATAAGGAACAAAAACCTTAGTGATTCCATGAGTGTCCATCACAGCTTGATAAACTAATAAAAATCTTTGGCATGCGCTCAATTACTTAAAAACTGAAATTCGGACAATGAATAGAAAAGTAGTGTTTGCAAAGTCTTGATTCATTGATGTGGGAGAATTGAGATTCTCTAGTATATATGCTTTTCATGACAACTCTCACACTCTTAATTTACATGATTATACTTTACTATTCAAAGGCAAGCCTATGAGTTGATTACTTGACATGGAATAAAATTTACTCATTTGAATCATCCATGCTAACAATAATTTTGTTGCGCTATAAGGATGCATGAAACCCGTATGATATGCTTGCCATTACTCTATCTAGGCTGAAGTTTTTCAGATTTATGAAGTGGAGGAAACATGAGACTATTAATCATGAGTAAGATCACCATCTTGTTATTTCAGTTTAAATGCTGAGTTCCTTTTTGATTTCAGTTTAAGCTTGGGGAGGTTGATGGCTCTGAAATATAGCCATCTATGTCCACATTTAAACTGGTTATTAATCAGAGAGGTATGCAATCCTTTGTTCTTGTATTTTTTCCTGTGCGGATAATGTCATCTAAAGGAGGGAATCACTACATTAAAGTGAAAGATACGATATTTCCTTCAACCATAAGAAACCAGGAGCCATCCAACAAACACAGACGCCTTAGCGACCAACTATACAGCCGGAGCAAAAATTCCGACTGTATAACTCCGGTTGTATAGTTGGCGCCGCCACCTTTAGGTCAAACAGAACAACTTTCGTGAAGGGACCCCTATATAAAGAAGCCTCAAGGGACAGGAAAACATCTGTTCCTATGCCCCGGACCCTGAAGAAGCCATACCTCGCTAGAAAGCCGCCTCGAGATCTCCACATCCTTTTCCATCTCCATAGCCATACTCCACCACTTGTAATAGTAGACCTCTTCTCTGATTGGCGACATTGTAAGACTATGGCTATCAATCTTATGATTTTCATTACAATATTTGTGATTGTTGATCTCATCTCTATGTGTGAGTAATTCTCCTTAGGCTAAGGGCTTCGGCCTAGCCTTGTAAAAATTGTGCATGTGATTTATCATAGATGGGATCGTCTATTAGTTTGTATGACATGATGATTATTGTATCCTCTCTTGCCTCAATCCAAGGACTTGTTAGGTACCCAGGACCCTGAGGGTTGAACCAGGTATAGGGAGTATGAGTGATGACTGATCTGTAGGTTGGGAACCCCAGTGACAGAAGGGGTAGTACGGATGTATGTGAGGGATTTTCTTGGGATTAACAGTGACATCACTATGCATATCATTAGTTCTCTTTCTTCTATGGATGAGACTAGTAGGTTATTGCTATAAGCGGTTGTGGAGGCAATAGCAATTATGGATGCACTGCCCACATATAATTTATCTTACTCTAACAAGTACACGCATACTTTATTTCTATCTTTTATTTCCATCAGATGTTTTAGAAAGCTACAGGTGAAACTGAATGCCCTATGCCCTCTCTCTCCATCATCGAAAAAAATAAAAAGACACAAGCTATTGGTCCGGTAGAAACACAAAAGGAATTCTAAAACTCCCGAAGATCCATTAAAGTAACTTCACTACGCATTCGCTTCTCGTGGATCAGTGTGGTTTGGAAAAGGACACATGCAATGACACTCCATGTGTTAAACCATGGTTAGAAAGCCCTAGAACATGCTAGAATGCCACATTGGAATGCAATGGAGCACCAGTGTGATAGGGGTTGCGTCACTAAACCCAATTGAGTGTGTGTGGCAATGTGCATCATTGTGGTTTCATAGAGAACACATGCAATGATAGTCCATGTGTCAATTCAGGGTCAGAAAGCCCTAGAACATGCTGGAATGCCACATTGGAATGCAATGGAGCACCACTGTGATAGAGGTTTCATCACCACACCCATTTGAGTGTGTGTGGCAAAGTGGAACATAGTGGTTTGGCAAACAACACATGCAATGACAGTCCATGTTTCAAACAAAGGTAGAAAGCCCTAGAACAGGCTGGAATGCAACATTGGAATGCAATGTAGCACTAGTGTGACAGAGGTTGCATCACCACACCCACTTTAGTGTGTGCGGCCATGTGGATCATTGTGGTTTGGAAAAGAACACATGCAATGATACTCCAGGTGTCAAACCATGGTAAGAAATCCCAGGAACATGCTAGAACGCAATGGAGCACCAGTTTGAAAGATGTTTCATCACCAAGCCCACTTGAGTGCGGCCATGTGGATCAATGTGGTTTGTAAAAGGACACATGCAATGACACTCCGTGTGTCAAACCATGGTCAAAAATATCTAGAACATTCTAGAATGCCATATTGGAATGCAATGAAGCACCAGTGTGACAGATGTTGCATCACCAGACCCACTTGAGTGTGTGGCCATGTGGATCAGTGTGGTTTGAAAAAGTACACGTGTAGTGACACTCGATGTGTCAAACCATGGTCAGAAAGCCCTAGAACATGCTAGAATGCCACATTGGAATGCAATGCAGCACCAGTGTGATAGAGGTTGGATCACCACACCCACCTGAGTGTGTGTGGCAATGTGGATCATTGTGGTTTGGAAAATAACACATGCAATGATAGTCCATGTGTCAATTCATGGTCAGAAAGCCCTAGAACATGCTAGAATGCCACATTTGAATGCCATGGGGAACCAGTGCGACAGAGGTTACATCACCACACCCACTTGAGTGTGTGTGGCAATGTGGACCATTGGGGTTTGGAAAAGAAAACGTGTAATGATAGTCAATGTGTCAATTAATGGACAGAAAACCCTAGATCATGTTGGAATGCAACATTGGAATGCAATGGAGAATCAGTGTGAGAAAGGTTGCATCACCACACCCACTTGGGTGTGTGTGTCCATGTGGATCACTGTAGTTTGGAAAAAAACACATGCAATGACACTCCATGTATCAAACCATGGTTAGGAAGCCCTAGAACATGCCGAAATCCAACATTGGGATGCAATCGAGCACTAGTGTGACAAAGGTTGCATCACCACACCCACATGAGTGTGTGTGACCATGTGATAAGTGTGGTTTGGAAAAGAACACATGCAATGACACTCCATGTGTCAAATCATGGTTAGAAAGCCCTAGAACATGCTGAATGCCACATTTGAATGCAATGGAGCACTAGTGTGACATAGGTTGTATCACCACACCCACTTGAGTGTGTGTGGCCATCTGGATCATTGTGGGATGGAAAAGAACCCATGCAATGACACTCCATGTGTCAATCCATGGTATAAAGCCCTACAACATGCTAGAATGCACTATCAGAATGCAATGGAGCACCAATGTGATAGAGGTTGCATCACCACACCCACTCGAGTGTGTGTGGTCATGTGGATCAGTGTGGTTTGGAAAAGGACACATGTAATGATACTCTATGTGTCAAACCATGGTCAGAAAGCCCTAGAACATGCTGGAATGCAACATTGGAATGCAGTGGAGCACCAGTTTGGAAGATGTTGCATCACCACACCCACTTGAGTGTGTGTGGCAATGTGGATCATTGTGGTTTGGAAAATAACACATGCAATGGTAGTCCATGTGTCAATTCATGGTCAGAAAGCCCTAGAACATGCTATAATGCCACATTTGAATGCAATGGAGCACCAGTGCGACAAAGGTTGCATTACCACACCCACTTGAGTGTGTGTGGCCATGTGGACCATTCGGGTTTGGAAAAGAAAACGTGCAATGATAGTCAATGTGTCAATTAATGGTCAGAAAGCCCTAAATCATGTTGGAATGCAACATTGGAATGCAATGGAGAATCAATGTGAGAAAGGTTGCATCATCACACCCACTTGGGTGTGTGTCTCTATGTGGATCAGTGTAGTTTGGAAAGAAACACATGCACTGACACTCCATGTGTCAAACCATGGTTAGGAAGCCCTAGAACATGCCGGAATCCACCATTGGGATGCAATGGAGCACTAGTGTGACAAAGGTTGCATCACCACACCCACATGAGTGTGTGTGACCATGTGATAAGTGTGGTTTCGAAAAGAACACATGCAATGACACTCCATGTGTCAAACCATGGTCAGAAATCCCTAGAACATGCTGGAATGCCACATTGGAATGCAATGGAGCACAAGTTTGACAGAGGTTGCATAACCACACCCACTTGAGTGTGTGTGGACATGTGGATCATTGTGGGATGGAAAATAACCCATGCAGTGACACTCCATGTGTCAATCCATGGTAGAAAGCCCTAGAACATGCTAGAATGCAACATCGGAATGCAATGGAGAACCAATGTGATAGAGGTTGCATCACCACACCCACTTGAGTGTGTGTGGTCATGTGGATCAGTGTGGTTTGGAAAAGGACACATGCAATGATACTCCATGTGTCAAACCATGGTAAGAAAGCCCTAGAACATGCTGGAATGCAACATTAAATGCAATGGAGCACCACTTTGAAAGATGTTGCATCACCACACCCACTTGAGTGTGTGTGGCAATGTGGATCATTCTGGTTTGTAAGAGAACACATGCAATGATAGTCCATGTGTCAATTCATGGTCAAAAAGCCCTAGAATATGATGGAATGCCACATTGGAATGCAACAGAGCACCAGTGTGACAGAGGTTGCATCACCACACCTACTTGAGTGTATGTGGTCATGAGGATCATTGTGGTTTGGAAAAGAACACATGCAATGGCACTCCATGCATCACACCATGGTAGAAATCCCTAGAACATGCTGGAAAGCAACATTGGAAGGCAATGGAGCACTAGTCTGACAGAGGTTGCATCACCACACCCAGTTGAGTGTGTGTGGCCATGTGGAACATTGTGGTTTGTAAAAGAACACATGCAATGATACTCCATGTGTCAAATCATGGTAAGAAAGCCCTAGAACATGCTGGAATGCAACCTTGGAATGCAATGGAGCACCAGTTTGAAAGATGTAGCATCACCGCACCCACTTGAGTGTGTGTGGCCATTTGGATCAGTGTGGTTTGGAAAAGGACACATGCAAAGACACTACATGTGTTAAACTATGGTCAGAAAGCCCTAAAACATGTTGGAATGCCACATTAGATTTCAATGGAGCACTAGTGTGACAGATGTTGCATCACCACACCCACTTGCGTGTATGTGGCCATGTGGATCATTGTGGTTTGGAAAATAAGCCATGCAATAACACTCCATGTGTCAAACCATGGTAGAAAGACCTAGAACATGCTAGAATGCAACATAAAATGCAATGGAGCACCAGTGTGACAGAGGTTGCATCAGCACACCCACTTGAGTGTGTGTGGCCATGTGGATCATTGTGGTTTAGAAAAAACACATGCAATGATACTCCATGTGTCAAACCATGCTAACAAAGCCCTAGATACTTGCTGGAATGCAACATAGGAATGCAATGGAGCACCAGTTTGAAAGATGTTGCATCACCACACCCATTTGAGTGTGTGTGGCCATGTGGATCAGTGTGGTTTGGAAAAGAAAACATGCAATGACACTCCATGTGTCAAAACATGGTCAAAAGCCCTAGAACATGCTAGAATGCCACATTGGAATGCAATGGAGCACTAGTGTGACCGAGGTTGCATCACCACACCCGCTTGACTATGTATGGCAATGTGGATCATTTTGGTTTGGAAAAGAACACATGCAATGATAGTCCATGACTTAATTCATGGTCAGAAAGCCCTAGAACATGCTGGAATAATGCAATGGAGCATCAGTATGACAGAGGTTGCATCACCACACCCACTTGAGTGTGTGTGGCCATGTGGATCAGTGTAATTTGGAAAACAACACATACAATGACACTCCATGTGTCAAACCATGGTCATAAAGCCTTACAACATGCTACAATGTAACATTGGAATGCAATGGAACACCAGTGTGACAGAGGTTGCATCACCACGACCACTTGAGTGTGTGTGGACCTGTGGATTAGTGTGGTTTGGAAAAGAACACATGCAATGATACTCCAGGTGTCAAACCATGGTAAGAAATCCCAAGAACATGCTGGAATGCAACATTGGAATGCAATGGAGGACCAGTGTAATAGTGGTTGCATCACCACACCCACTAGAGTGTGTGTGGCCATGTGGAACAGTGTGGTTTGGAAAAAACCACATGCAATGCCACTCCATGTGTCAAACCATGGCCAGAAAGCCCTAGACCATGCTAGAATGCCACATTGGAATGCAATGGAGCACCAGTGTGACAGGGTTTGGATCATCATACCCACTTGAGTTAGTGTGGCAATGTGAATCATTGTGGACTAGTAGAGAACATATGCAATGATAATCCATGTGTCAGTTCATGGTTAGAAAGCCCTACAACATGCTGGAATGCCACATTGGAATGCAATGGAGCACCAGCGTAACAGGTTGCATCACCACGCCCACTTGAGTGTGTGTGGCCATGTGGATCAGTGTGGTTTGGAAACGGACACATGCAATGACACTCCATGTGTTAAACCATGGTCAGAAAGCCCAAGAACATGCTAGAATGCCACATTGGAATGCAATGGAGTACCAGCTTGAAAGATTTTGCATCACCACACCCACTTGAGTGTGTGTCCCCATGTGGATCAGTGTGGTTTGGAAGAGGACACATGCAATGACACTCCATGTATCAAACCATGGTCAGAAATCCCTAGAACATGCTGGAATGCCACATTGGAATGCAATGGAGCACCAGTGTGACAAAGGTTGCATCACCACACCCACTTGAGTGTGTGTGGCAATGTGGATCATTGTGGTTTGGAAGAGAACACATGCAATTATAGTCCATGTGTCAATTCATGGTCAGAAATCCCTAGAACATGCTGGAATGCCACATTAGAATGCAATGGAGCACCAGTGTGACAAAGGTTGCATCACCACACCCACTTGAGGGTGTGTGGCGATGTCGATCGTTGTGGTTTGGAAAAGAACGCATGCAATGATAATCCATGTGTCAAACCATGGTAAGAAATCCCTAGAACATGCTAGAATGCCACATTGGAATGCAATGGAGCACCAATGTAATAGAGGTTGCATCACCACACCCACTTGAGTGTGTTTGGCCATGTGGATCAATGTGGTTTTTAGAAGGACACATGCAATGACACTCTATGTGTCAAACGATGGCCAGAAAGACCTAGAACATGCTAGAATGCCACATCTAAATGCAATGGAGCACCAGTGTGACAGAGGTTGCATTACGACACCCACTTGAGTGTCTCTGGCCATGTGGATTAGGGTGGTTTCAAAATGACAGATGCAATGACACTCCACGTGTCAAACCATGGTCAGAAAGCCCTAGAGCATGCTAGAATGTCACATTGGAATTAAATGGAGGACCAGTGTGCCAGAGGTTGCATCACCACACCCACTTGAGTGTGTGTGGCCATGTGGATCATTGGGGTTTGGAAAAGAAAACATGCAATGACACTCCATGTGTCAAACCATGGTCAGGAAGCCCTAGAACATGCTGGAATGAAACATTGGAATGCAATGGAGCACCAGTGTGACAGAGGTGGCATCACGGCACCCAGGACTGCCCCTACCCTTGCCTCCCACCGTTGAGGTCATCGTCATCCACTGCGTCTCCTCTGTCGCCTCCCCGACACCGACAAGACCCCAGGTGAGCGCCTCGGTCATCTCCGTCGCCCCTAGGGTTTCCTCCCTCATCGTCGCCGTGGGGTAGAAGACGCTGCAGGGGCCGTCGATCTCGACTAGATCGATTGGCCCACAGCCTCCCGTACCGCTCCGGCGCCCTCCACCACTGACTGGCCGGCCCCGCTAGTCAGATTGAAATGCTCCCCTCCCACGCGCTGCGTTGCCCCACCTGGGTCGAATTCGCCCTCGTGGCCCAACTCCCCTCTAGATCCAGGCCCGGCTATAACTTTTTCCTTTTGTTTTCTCTGGGAATTATAGATCTGAAATATACCTATTAGTTTAAATCCAAATAAAATATAAAACTGCATGAGCTCGTCTAGGTGACAATTTTACATGGTCTCCTAGGGTTTTCCTCATCATGCAGAACTGGTCTTTGTCCCAAACTAATTTCCATTCTTTTTGGGCATTATTTCCACCAAAATATGTCTATCCCACTAATTAAATTCCTATGTGAGCTTCAGATCTCCAAATATAATGAAATCATGTGCCACTAGTAGCTTTTGGATGTACCTATCACTGGACCTTGGTCTCAGGCCAAGGTGGACAGTAGGTTAGCTTGAGCAAAAATAGCAAAAGCAATTCATTTGTGCCTTTAGAAATTTCCCTACACCAAACCATGGGCCCAAATTGAACCATTTCCAATTATCCTGGTTGAGATACATAAAAATCTATCAAAACCCAGGAGCCCATAATTTTCTAAGCCCCAGTTGAATTCCTATGAATTAAACTATTTTGTGCATGGTTTATTCATCTCTAAATTCACTACAGTAGTTCTGCTAATCCAAAAATGTTGATTCCAATTTCTACAGAACGTTATTGGAAGTACCTACTATTTTTCCTTGGAATCAAATCAAAATCTACTGTAGATTTAATCTGGTGAAAAGACAAATTGCCTATAGAACTGCATTTAGGAATTTTCTGAGGGCATTCTGGTAATGGTTTTGGAGTGATTCCAACTCTCTGGGAACAAGTGCATCAGCCCCTACCTAACTACCCAAGGAAATAATTTTTGGAGCTCCAGAACTCTTCTGGTGAATTATTCCCTAAAACTAGAAGTTATTTCACTAGAAAAATCATAACTAAATAAAGAAAATTGATAAATAGAGAAACCACTTTTGTTGGTTTAATTTTATCAAATCCTATCTGTTGGTATCATGTTTTTACAACGGTATCATACGGAATATGGTATTGTTCAAAATACATCTCTTAGGTAGTTTCTAGACTATAAATTCTAAGGGACTTTCATTCCCTCCTCCAAGGCCATCTCCATCCCCTATTTTCAATCGTCTCAAAACCATCTGATTTTTAATATGGTTTTATTCATTGTTTGCTATATGTAATGGTGCTTGTATGTATGGGCTTGATTGTGGCTTGGTTTGCTTGCATGTGCTGTCGGAACGACGATAGTTGCGATGAATTCGGAGAGCAGAAGAAGTGGTATTTATTATTGGGATTGGTATTATGGGTTATCTAAATAAGAAGTCCAGGGACATTTATGCCATATTGCTGATCTCAGGCAAGCCACCTTCTTGCTCATAAGCCTTGTCCTACTATTTTACTTGTGCATGTTTTGTCTACTATTTGTGAAACTGCATGGTTTTACTACATGTTGATGTATATGTATATGGTAGTGGTTTGGCTCCTCTGAATCATTACACTTTTGTACTATTAAGTAAACCCCCCCGGGTGACACCTACTTGACCCTATTAGAATAGATGGTGCATATCCACCATGCCCCCTTTGGAGACCCCGTTTTAGCCGAAGCTAAAACTAGCGGATGGGAAGACCCCAGAAAAAGGTTTTTACCAAATGTTTTATGAGAAAACCTTGGTGAGGTGGGACCTCCCAAGAGTTGTTGAGAAATAAAAAGGTTTTGTTTTTCCAACATGCTGAAGGAAAACCGGAGGAAAAAGGTTTACAAAAACGCACCTGGTTCTTTGAAGTTTAGCTATAACAACTTAACCCTGTGCAACCACATTACTCTGGAATGGGACAGGGCTGGATTTGATGTTTGTCTATTCTGGTATAAGCTGCCTCGCAACAACTACAGGGGATCGGGGATCCCTAGAGGGTGGGCCTTCTCCGATAGAGGTCCATGTGGAACATCGACCTAGAGAAGGAACAAAGGGTCGGCAGGCCTCCACGCGTTACTATGAGCCCCTCATTGAAAGCGCGTAGTGGGACATGCAATAAGCGCTCCGGTTGGTCCTCGCCTGACATCCCGGTTTTGAGGGGATTAACACTCATAGGGTAGGCACTTATATTGGAGTGGACATCCGGAGAGTCTTGATCGGTTACTCGACCCACGACCAGTGAAGATCAGGGTAGTGTACTCGGATGGTGTGGGTAAAGTGTACAACCTCTGCTGAGTGTAAATCTATTCGAATAGCCATGTCCACGGTTAAGGACGGGTTGGACAAACTTCTGTAGAGCGGTGCTAGTTTTGTTTTCAAAAAGGATTTCTGAAAAGAAATGGCTTTGGAAATGTTTTGACCATGGGATGGTCGGAGAGGATCCCTGTTTTGACCATGGCAGGGTCGGAAGGGGATGGAAGGAGTTTGGTCATGGGATGACCGTAAAGGAGAAGTAAATGGGTGACCCAGTCCTGATGTTTTCAAAACTTTCCAAAATGGTTCCCAAAATGTTTACAAAAGTTTTCAACAAAGATCTGTAGATGCTATATCTACAAGAGAAACTATTTGTGAAAAAGAACCTCCCTTTGAGCCCTCCTATTACCACAGCCATATTGCATATCCTCTTGTTAGTATGATTTTCTTAAGGTGGTTTGCGAGTACATTCAAAGTACTCACCGGCATTGTCCCTGGCTATTAACTTGGTCAGATATCAAGAAGAAGAGGACATTGGCGCCTATGCAAGCTAGGACGTTCTCCTAGTCAGTTGCCTGTAGGTTAAGACATAGCTCGGGATCTACGCTTAAGGAAGTTCTGCTGATGATTATTGATGTAGCCATAACGACATTTATGTATGTCTTGTAATTTCGGTATATTCTCGGATGTTGTAATGATACTTGTCGGTTATGTGCCATGACTAACTGATCATGGGATCGTGGTTGTATGCATAACAGGGATTCTCGGAGGATTAATCCGGTGGCCCTACATGCAATGACCCTCCACTTGTGAAACCATGGTCAGAAAGCCTTAGAGCATGCTAGAATGCCACATTGGAATGCAATGGAGCACGAGTGTGATAGAGGTTGCATCACCACACACACTTGAGTGTGTGTGGCAATGTGGATCATTGTGGTTTGGAAAAGAAAACATGCAATGATAGTCCATGTGTCAATTCATGGTCAGGAAGCCCTAGAACATGCTGCAATGCCACATTGGAACACAATGGAGCACCAATGCGAAAGAGTTTGCATCACCACACCCACTTGAGGGTGTGTGGCTATGTGGATCATTATGGTTTGGAAAAGAACACATGCAATGATACTCCATGTGTCAAACCATGGTAAGAAATCCCTAGAACATGCCGGAATGCCACATCGGAATGCAATGGAGCACCAGTGTGATATAGGTTGCACCACCACACCCACTTGAGTGTGTGTGGCCATGTGGATCAATGTGGTTTTTAAAAGGACACATGCAATGACACTCTATGTGTCAAACGATGGCCAGAAAGACCTAGAACATGCTAGAATGCCACATTTGAATGCAATGGAGCACCAGTGTGATAGAGGTTGCATCACCACAACAACTTGAGTGTGTCTGGCCATGTGGATCAGTGTGGTTTGCAAAAGGACAAATGCAACGACACTCCACGTGTCAAACCATGGTCAAAAAGCCCTAGAGCATGCTAGAATGTCACATTGGAATGCAATGGAGCACTAGTGTGCCAGAGGTTTCATCACCACACCCACTTGACTGTGTGTGGCAATGTGGATCATTGTGGTTTGGAGAAGAACACATGCAATGATAGTCCATGTGTCAATTCACGGTCAGATAGCCCGAGAACATGCTTGAATGCCACATTGGAATGCAATGGAGCACCAGTGTGACAGAGGTTGCATCACCACAACCACTTGAGTGTGTGTGGCCATGTGGATCATTGGGGTTTGTAAAAGAAAACATGCAATGACACTCCATGAGTCAAACCATGGTCAGGAAGCCCTAGAACATGCTCGAATGAAACATTAGAATGCAATGGAGCACCAGTGTGAAGAGGTGGCATCACGGCACCCACTTGTGTGTGTGTGTGGCAATGTGGATCTTTGAGGTTTGGAAAATAACACATGCAATGATAGTCCCTGTGTCAATTCATGGCCAGAAAGCCCTAGAACATGCTGGAATGCCACATTGGAATGCAATGGAGCACTAGTGTGACAGAGGTTGCATAAATGATGACCCACAAGTATAGGGGGTGTATCGCAGTATTTTTGATAAGTAAGAGTGTCGAACCCAACAAGGAGCAGAAGGTGTTGGCTAGTGGTATGGATCAGAAATGCAGCAAGTGGCCCAATCCTTTATGCAGCAAAGGACAAGCCGGTTGTATTTCTTAAGATGACCAAATGTTCTCAAGGACACAAGGGAAGACTGTCAAGTGCTTTCTCTTCATATAGTTGATTAATCTTCTTTAGCTTGCTAATTGTTGTGTGGGTGAACCTGTGCTAATGTATCGACCTTCCTAGGACTAATACATACTTGTGATTATACCCCTTGCAAACATCCATAAGTACAAGAAAGTAATTAAGGTAGAAACCTAACCATAGCTTTAAGCTCTAAGACCCTTACGTCCCTTGTGCAATGGTTTTCTAACGGGGGTTCAGGTTTCTGTCACTCCGGCAACCCCTACGATTAGTAGCCAAATACACAATGCATTCCCCTAGGCCCATATAGGTGAAGTGTCATGTAGTCGATGTTCACATGACACCACTAGAAGAAGTACACCACAACTTAAATATCAAACTATTGAATCTTTCTCAACACAACTCCACTACTAACAACATGACTCTCCCATGTCCTCAAGAACAAAATGAACTACTCACAAGATAGCATATGGATCATGATCAGAGATGGAATAATGATGTATAACAATCTGAACATAAACAATAATTCAATGGTTCACTCAATAGCATCAACTACAAAGAGTAATCAACACCGAGAAAGTTTCCCCTAAGAACTAATGCAAGATTCAACCCAATTGTTACAGCAATATGGAGATGGTGATGAGGGTGCTGATGGTGATGATGATGATGATGATGATCTCGATGAAGTCCAGCTTGATGGTGGTGTTGATGGCGATGATCTCCCCTCTCCGGGGAGGAATTCCCCCGGCAGAAATCTGTCTACCGGAGAGATCTTTCTCTCTCGGTGTTTTCCGCCCCGGAGAGGCGGCGGAATATTTCTGTGGTCGTTCCCTGAGTCTTAGGGTTTCTGGAGGAATATATACGCCAGAGGGGAGAGCCAGAGGTGGGCTAGGGTGGCCACACCACCTGGTGATGCGGCCTAGGGTGGCCCGCGCCAGGGGGTGGTGTGGGCCGCCTGTGGCCCATCTCCTCTCCTCCTTCTGGCTTCCTTCGTCTTCTGGAAAAATAGGATTTTTCGTATATTTTCCCGGATTTTCTGATCTTCGTGAGTTTTGCCTCCAAACAGCACCTTTTCCATCAGAATCCTGACTGCAGCGGTCCATGCTCCAAAAGTCATCAACCATGCAAAAACAGATGAAATAACATAAGTATCATATCTTAATATGAAATATATCAATGAATAACAGTAAATTATGACATAGAATAGTGATGAAAAATGGACGTATCAACTCCCCCAAGCTTAGACTTCGCTTGTCCCCAAGCAAAACTGAGCTCAATAAACATGACCTCAGGTTTATGGAGTGAAGATTCGATAAAAGAATACGGACAAGAAGCATCACATTCATCAATACATAGATCATAATAGAAGACAACTCACTATTATATAACTCAACTTGAAATAAGCAAAGGAAACACAATAAATATACATGAAGTAAATCATAATTGGTAATGGCAAACTTAGCTCTCGGTTGAAGAATAGTTGATAATTTGCTGGAGTTCACAAATAACTGGTTTTCAATGATAGCTTTCAAAGTAGTAATCACCAAGATAAGAGCAATGTGCAAAACAAAGAACATAAGAAACATGATTGAATAAATCATCATATGAATGAATGAAACACAACAACTCAAAATACTTGCTGAGACAGAAGGGAATAGGTTTACTTACTCAACTAGGAAGTAAAAGAAAGGCCCTTCGCAGAGGGAAGCAGGGATTGCAACTTTCATAAAGAGCTCCCAAAAATTATGATACTTATTATTTTCAGCTCTCAATGCCCCTATCATAGGCATCTTTAGGTGATTAAGGTTAAAGTGATCAAATATGAGGATATGCTTGACAAGTTTTAAATTGAGAATCTCATGTTCCTTGAATACGAGGGCCGCTCCTCATGCTACTCAAGTTTAGTCATCGGTAAGTTCTTGACATTGTAAGCACATGTGTATCATAGAGAACCGCCAACGGGGTACCCCTTGCCCGATGATACGGAAGAATCCCCATATCAAAATGACAAGGCAAGCATACAACAAACATCTCAGCAATCTTCTTATTTACCATGGGAATATAGTGCTTTTTCTCTCTTTCCTCTTTTCATAATATATTTTTTCTTTTTCTCTTTTTTTCTCAATATCGGACTCTTTTTTTATAAGAAGAATGCTTCATAGATGCTCGTTATGGTTACGCTGCAGGTTTCCACCATGTCAGCATGGATTAGACCAGTAGCCCAGACGTTTCTCTAACACATATTCATAACTCCATGGACTTACAAGATACCCTTTCATTTGACACCGACGACATCCATAGACAGAAGAACATGATATCAACTAGGTACAAAGTACCAGTGCAATGTTGAAAGCGTTCCCCATGACACTATGGTTCTGCTAATTCACAACTCACAAAGCGCAAGCATATACGCAACATAGGTGAGCACAATGGTTCAAGTTTATTAAGTGCAAGAAAGTAAAGTGTGACATCAAGTTCATGAGAGCTTTAATCACTAATTTTCACATAACAAGTTTAATTTGGAAGGTAGATAAAACATGAATTTACTTGGAATAGCAATAATGCTAATACGTAGGTATGGTGGACACAAATGGCATGGGTTTGGTTTAAGGATTGGATGCACGAGAAGAATTCCCTCTCAGTATAGGTTTTTGGCTAGCAAGGCTGGGTAGCAAGTATAAGAGTTGAAGGAAACAAACAAACATACAAGTGATAAAGACAAACATGCAACCTTCCTTGGAAGAACAAAATATCTTAACTAGAGAATACTAAACTTATGAGCAAATCAAGAAAGAAAGATGATGGAATTATATTTCTTTAGTGTACTTTTATCTTTTCATTCAACTCTCAAAAATAGTGTTGCTACTGACCGAGCCAGGTTTGCCAAAACCAACTAAATTAACTCAATGATCCCAGAGTGATACCAATACTAACGACAAGATCAATCATATAACCACGAATTGAAAACTAATATAAGATATGCAAAAGAGTACATGATAGAACTTCTCATTAATAATCCATAACGGCAACTCACACCAAGGGATACATATCTAACGAGAGAGGAGACACTTCCATAATGCAAACCATCCTACATGATAACTTCTCTATTCATGATATGACTCTACTAAAAAGTGAAAAGATAGAAGATAGTGATGTGATACCACGGTACTCCCCCAAGCTTGGAACAAACCAAGGGGATGCCAAACCTGATGACGAATTACTCCTTCAGTGGTGGTGGTATCCTCTTGTCATCGTACGAATTCTAGGGTAAAGGATCCCCATCAACAAAGGACATTGTGGTCTCTAGCATCCTGAAACTTGCAGCAGCACTTATGCGTTTAAATCTAACCTCGTACTCACAGTTTTGATTTTGAACATCGTAGAGCTGTGCTTGCAGTTCGTTGGTTGTTTGGCAGAGTGAGAGGACTTCATCCTTGAGCTCAGCAGTCTCTTTTTGGTGCTTGTAACATCCCAAAACATCAAACCAAGCTCATCACGATCTAAATCATCAAATTTGGGTTTACCAAAAACTTTTTCAAATTAAAAATAAAAGCATTCATATGTGCGTGCATTTAAAATAGGAGTTGTTTTGAATTGCCATGATTGTGTGATCCAATGCTTGTAAAATTTTTCTTAGGTGATTTAAACATCATCTACATCATTCCCAAACTTTTCCTAAAGAAAATCAAATCAAAAAGAATTAAAAAGGAGGAATGGTCATTTTGGCCATTTTAATCCACTACACAACTTTGGCTATTCCTACTACTCAATTCTTAACAGAAACAATTCTTGATCTTTGTACCCCATGCTAGTACACATAATGAGGTACCAAGGCCCACCTTTTGATCTGCTAAAAACATTCTTTTACTTATTTTAATTGGCATTTGAAAATTGAAACCAATACATATGCATAGATCACCCCTATTTCAAAACCCATCTTTTTGAGCTCCACTTTCAAAACCCTTGCAACCAGAGACTGCCTAGCACTAGTGGAGATCACTCAAAAAATTTGAAACCAAAATTCAAAACATTTTCTCTTTCGGCCATTTTGTCAAACACCTTGCTAGCAAAATCATTATGGCCTAACTATTACTGTTTTGGCCTGATTTTGTCTAGCAATTGTGATGTGCTTTGATCATCTTTGTCCCCCTCAAGCCTAACCAGACCAACCCCAACATCTCCCCTACCCCCTAGCTGCACTGCCATGCCATGCCGAGCCCCAACTCGCCGGCCGACCGTGCACTCGCAGCAGCAGCCCTCTCTAGCCCCTCTCACCATGTCTAGCAAGTTGCCCGTGGTCCACCTCCACCGTCCAACCAGCCCCAGGCCAGAGACAGAGAGCAGAGCGACCAGGAACCGCCGCGCCCGGAGCTGGTCGACCATGCCGACGCCGCCCGCAGAGCATGCTCTGTCCCAGCGTGCACAAGCCGCCGCTCGACCGCAGCCCGCGCCCACCGCTCCGCCATGACCTGGAGAACACCCCAGACACCCCCGTTCGCCGCCCAAGGCACCACAACCACCGCTCGCCGTGGACACCGCTGCCTCTGCCGCTCAGAGCGCCACCTCGCCCAGACCGCATGCCACCGCCCCTACGGCCGCATTCAATTCCTCGAGCACCGCCAGGAGATCGCCTGTCGATCTCCACCCTCCGCCATGCCTCTAGCCAGCCGTAGCCTTGTCACCGGAGTCGCCTGCCTATCCCGCTCGGTCTCACCGTCGGGCCTATAAAAGGAGCCCTCCCCAGCCTCTTCTCTCCACACCACTCCACTCCCCTCACCTCACTGAACCTCACCCACCTCTAGCCAGAGCAAGGGGAGCAGTAGCTCGCCAGAATAGGAGCCGGAGCAGCCGCAGTAGGAGGAGAAGGGCGCCGCTGATTGCGACCACCCCAAGCTCCGCCGCAATCGCGCCTCGCCTCGCCGTCGACCACCAGTTCGTTTGCCCGCCTCGCTGACCCTACCAGAGCCCTGGTACGTCCCCAGTAGACCCCCACCGAGAGGCTAGGGTTCGAGCTCGCCAGCGACCTGTTCGTCATCGACGACGACCCTCAGCCGTAGATTCCCCTTCTAATCCTATGGCCCACAACACGCGTACCGTTTCGCGTATTATGACCCACTGACAAGCGGGACCCCCTGTCAGCTGAGCCCCGCGCCGCGGAGCGCCACTGGGCCGTCCCAACTTCTTTCCCGCGCTAGCCCACCCGTTCAAATCTGGATTTTTCTTTTTAGTTTGAATCTAGTTTGTGTCCCCTAGTTTGAAAATCAATTCAGAGAGTTTTATAAATCCAAATTGCATGAAACCAATTTTGTCTGAAAGGAAAGGAGATGATCTATCCAAGCTCGTTGGATTTAATTCAATTAGAGTTATAGATCTCTCCTAATAAAAATAACAAAACAGAAGCTTTTGCACCTTACAACATTTTTATAAAATCAACCAAGTTAGCTTTTGAGTTGATTCCAACTCTCAAAAATCACATTTCATCATATCTATCTAAATATGAAATAATATTAAGGTTTACATGCAGTGACTTTGGACTAGTACCAAAATAATGCTATATAGGAATTTCTAGTCACTTTAAATCATTAAATAATGAACTTAAACCAAAGTAATATTGATCCAACCCTTAAACCTCATTCCCAAATGTTAGAATATGTGGTGATGACATGTGTCAACATGATCCCATATTTTAAGTGGTGAATATTATCAATGAGTAGAAATTACTTTTCTAAATTAAAAAGAATGAAACTATTGAATTAAACTTGTGATGCTTGTGATGATAATAGATCATCAATTGTGTGTCTTAGAATTCTATCTAGCCTAGTTAAGTATTGTTTGGTGATTTGTGTAATCCATATGTATTTATAGAAGATAATACCGATGAAGCTTACGAGGAGGAGGAGTGCTATCAAGACGAAGACGAAGAAAACTTCAACCACTGCACCAACCAAGGCAAGCTACCACCATCCAAGATTAACCCTTGAAAGTTTAGTGCTTAGCAAGCTAGTATCAAACTAGATGGTTTAGTAGAGATGCCTTAATCATGCTTTGATCACACCCCTTTTCCTATTTGTTACCCCAAGTCTTTGTTTACAAGATTTACGTCCTTTAGTTTACACAAAGTCCCTTACTTGTTTTGAAGGTAGCATAAAAAGTATAAAACTTGACCTACTTAGAAACCTTTAGATGTCATTCTATGGCATGAGATTGATCCCATCCTTCCACCTTAGTGAACACTCTTAACTTAGTAAATTAGAGTAGATCAAAAACTTGAGTCACTTTAGATGGGAACACTTGGTGAAAATGAATTATGAAAACCTTGCAATGATGAGTCATTCTATTGAGATGTTTTGACATGTGTTGAGAAACACAAATGGTTGATGACGATGAAAATGAGGAGGCATGAGCCTTAACCCTTTTATAAAACTGATGGTTGGATTCAGATGCGATACCATTCCAAGTTTACCGTAAAACCACATTACCTGAATTGGGTAAGGCTTAGCTAGAAATTTATATGCATTAGTATTAGTTCCCTCGCGGGAGAGGTCTGAGCTGAGGCTACCTCTCATGATGTCCACCTATGTAGTGCCCAAGATGACTAATGGTCATGGTTGGGAGGCCATGCTCATAGGAGAGGTGCTTATACTAGGGTGTGTAAAGGGAAGGTTATGTTTGATTATCTGCATACTAAGTATGATGATTCAGGGTTATCCCTGACAGATGTATCGAATCTTGTGGTGAAAGTGTACCACCTCTGTAGAGTGCCAAACTATTCGAATAGCTGTGTCCGCGGTTATGGACAGTTGGAATGGCCATACTGTTTCGTTGTCAGATGTTTTCCAAATAACTTGAAATGAATGATGAATCTTGACTTGACCACAACAGGGTTATGTTTATGATACTAGCTTCCCAACTTAAGTGATTCTAGAACTTTATTTTATTTTTCTTGGTTACTGAACTTAGCTTAGGTTTCAAACTTAACTTTATAGTTAAACTTAGATTTAGCACTTTAACTTAGAACTACAGTACCTGTTAATAGTAGTTTGCGAGTACTTAAAGAGTACTCATGGCTTTTGTCCCTGGCTATTATCATGGCCATACTATGAAGGAGACTATCAAGAGGATGGTCATCAGGACGGCTATGATAACTAGGACTATCTGCCTTCGTCAGCATTGCCTATGCCCTTGAAGATGGACCCCACCGCTACGCTTATCTTTTATTTTCGCTGCTTGTTGTATTCAGACTGGATCATGAGATCCTTATTTGTGTAAGACCTTTTGTATGGTTTGTAATGGATGATGTACTGTGATATCCAATCCGTTATGTCTCGCAAAAATGGTAATCCTGGGATTGCGAGGTATGGCATAACGGGCATCTGGGATTAAAAATCCCGGTGTTGACAAGTTGGTATCAGAGCCATCCTGACCATAGGAGACCCTAGTTAGAATGGACGTCCAAATAAAAAACTTAGTTTCAAAACCAAAGTGAGTATTTATGAAAAACTATTTCCTCTCTTACCCTTGTGAACTCATTCTCTCTCAAAAATTCACGTTCCTCCAAAATTCTTACATTATGACTTAAAACTTGACACACTTGATCACTTCACTAACTTCCTCATCCTTAATTCTTGTAGATGGAGACTCAGTTCAGCAAGTTTTACCAGTTGGGAAACGGAGGTCAGCTGATCTTCGAGAGGGACCTGGATTCACTGTCAGAGTTACTAGGACGCCCACATCCGGAGTTTCTTGGAGCTCAACTTCTAGGACCCCCAGGAGGAGACCTATAGTGGCTAGTCACCGCAGATCTTAGAGGAAGCATCGAAGCACCAACTTCTGGAAGAATTCAGTTCTCCGTGAGAGAGAACAAGTGGCTAGATGGATTAGCCAGGGCAATGCATGAAGCTCTCGCACGTCTATGTGCCCTCGGCGTCAACAAGATCCAAGGAACACGTTTTGCCCACTATGCAAGACGTGACTTCATGGGAATGCTGATGGAGATGCCAAGTCACCCAGAGTTGAGGCGTCAAGTGGAGAACCTTGACTTCTTGCTACATGACAGACCGCAGGAACTGGACAATGCTAGGGAGTTAGCCAACCAGAACCATGCAATTGCCAACCAGAAGGCCCAGACTTTCGCACTGCTTGTCCAAGATCGCCAGTCTCTTTGCCGCCGGTGTGCAAAGAAGGATCGCACCATCTCCCATTTTCGCAAGAAGGTGGCCGACCTCGAGAAGACCATCAAGGAGTAGGAAGCTTAGCTTGCCGCCAAGGAAGAAGAAGATGAGGGTGAAGACATCCAGGGAGACATGGATTCTTACCTCAGCAACGATGATGACTTTCTGGAGGAGGATGCTGTGGACTTCTACACTAATGGTGAAGACTCCGACTTCATCAACGATGAGTAGATGCACTAGAGCACTGTCGTAGCATGAGTTGTATCGGTCCCACTGTATCGTAGCTGGCAGAATGGTTCTTCAAACCATCTGCTTTCCTTTGTTGTTGTGGTGTGTGTTGTATCGTGTGCTTGCTTGCATGAATGAAAATGAAGTTAGTTGAAAAACCTGAGTCTGACTCAAAGTTTTAGCTTTGAAAACCCAAAACCATGAACCTTAGAATTTCCCTCTTACCCCTATATCTATCTCAATCTTTAGATGACTCGTTGAAACCAAGGAGGGAGCAGCTCATCGCAAGACCCAATGCTGCAGATCTTAAAGAATCTCATCGCAGACCATGAAGCAAGCAGGGCCGAGCGCCAAGCCAACTTAGCAACATTGTAGCAAATCACCCAAATGGCTCTCAACAACCAAGGACATGGAAATCAGGATCACCATGGATCCAAACTCAAAAAAATTCAGAACACCAATCCCCCAATCTTCAACCAATCTCAGAACCCATTAGATGCTGATGACTGGTTACGGACCATGGAAAACAACCTCGAAGTTGCAGGAGTTGATGAAAATGAGAAAGTTCTCTTCGCCACCCACTATCTGGCGGGAGATACAAGATCTTGGTGGAATAGCATCCGCAATATGAACCATGGTCAGGTTATGACATGGGAAGCATTCAAAGTCAAGTTCAGCCGCACCCACGTGCCGCAAGGTCTCGTCAACAGGATGAGAGATGAATTCCACGAATTGAAGCAAGGAAGAATGACTGTGGTGGAGTACCGTGACAGATTCCTGTCACTTGCCAGATATGCACCTGATGAGATCAACACGGAGGCCAACAAGAAGGAGAGATTCTTGAACGGACTACATGATGAGATGCAGACTGTCCTCGTCAACATCCATTTTCAGGATCTCGAAGAGCTAGTCGACTCTGCCATTTAGATGGAAGGGAAGATTAACCAGGCAAACGACAACCGCAAGCGTCGTATGATGCAGCAGTCTGGAGCCAGTAGTCACCAAAAGTACCGTCCCAACCCCTCACCAGGATATGCACCAAGAAACAACCGACCCCCACATTCTCGCCCAAGCTACCCCAACCATAGCGGAGGCAATGTGAAGTCCGGAGGAAACAATCACAACTCCGGCAATTCCAACAATTTCAACCGTGCCCCTCCCAAGAGCAACAACAACAACAACACTGCACCCAGAATTAGCAGCAATGTTGTGCCTGTCGCAGCCAAGGACAAGTCACAGATCACTTGTTTCGAGTGTAGAGTGAAGGGTCACTACTCCGATGAGTGTCCCAAGAAGACTGCAGCCAATGCCCCTGTGAATGCCCTAGCTCAGCAGCAGCGTCGTGTTCAACCAGGAAGGAGATTTGCCCCAGGGAACACTCACAACCGCAACGGTCGCCTCTTCCACATGAACGCAGAAGAAGCCCAGGAAGAGCCAGACGTAGTGCTGGGTATGTTTTCTGTGAACTCAGTTTTAGCAAGAGTATTGTTTGACTCTGGAGCATCGCATTCATTTGTCACCAAAGAATTTGCATGCACTAGTAAGATTCACCCAACCAACCTGAAGCATGTCATGATAGTTCAAATCCCCAGTTCAACCACAAAATATACAAAAATTTGCAAAGTTGTACCTATCAGAATACATCGGATAGATTTTTATGCCAACCTAATTGTACTTGGAACCAAAGGATTGGAAGTAGTACTAGGTATGGACTAGATGTTAAGGCATAAAGGATTGATAGACTGTGCTAAGAAAGCCATCACCATGACCAGTAATTCTGGAGTAACAGTAGAGCATATCTCTGAAACCTTACCCCATCAATTCAAGTGCAACAAGAGTGTAGCCCTGCCCACCATAGACCAAGTCAGAGTAGTCTATGAATACCCCGACGTATTCCCAGATGAATTGCCAGGTATGCCCCCGGATAGGGATATTGAGTTCATTATTGAAATAATCCCCGGAACCGGACCTATAGCCCAGAGACCCTATAGCATGAACCCCTCAGAGTTAGTGGACTGAAGAAGCAGTTGGATGCCATGTTAGCAACAGGCTTGATTTAGCCAAGCGCATCGCCATGGAGATCACCAGTGTTATTCGTTGACGAGAAAGATAGAGGCAATCGTCTGTGTATAGATTACAGAAAGTTGAATGGCGTCACCATCAAGAACAAGTACCCCTTGTCAAAGATAGAGGATCTATTTGATCAGTTGACTGGAGCCCAGTTATTCTCAAAGATTGATCTTAGGACTGGTTATCACCAACTTAAGATTCGTGCAACGGATATTCTGAAGACCGCCTTTCCTACTCGCTATGGTTTATACGAGTATACGGTTATATCTTTTGGATTAACCAATGCCCCTGCTTATTTCATGAATCTCATGAATAAGATCTTTATGAATTTCCTAGATAAGTTTGTAGTTGTGTTTATCGACGACATCCTTATCTACTCCAAGTTAGAAAAGAGCATGAGCAACATCTGAAAATCATCCTAGAAACCCTGAGAGAGCATCAGTTATATGCCAAGTTCAGCAAGTGTGAGTTTTGGCTGAAAGAAGTAGGATTCCTAGGACATATTGTGTCCGCCGGAGGAGTCTCTGTTGATCCCACCAAGATCAAAGATGTCGAAGAATGGGAAGCCCAAACCACTCAAACCCAAGTCCGTTCATTTCTCGGATTAGCAGGATATTACCGCAAGTTCGTAGAAGGATTCTCGAGCATAGCCCGACTAATGACCCAATTGTTGAAGAAGGACAAGAAGTTTTAATGGACAGACAAGTGTGAAGCCAGTTTCTAGGAGCTGAAGAAGAGATTGATATCAGCCCCAATTTTGATCATGCCAGACATCAAGAAGCCGTTTGATGTGTATTATGACGCATCCAAGATTGGTCTAGGATGTGTATTGATGCAAGAAGACAAAGTCATCGCGTATCTGTCTAGACAACTGAAGCAGCATGATCAGAACTATCCGACCCATGATCTTGAGCTAGCAGCTGTGGTTCTAGCATAGAAGACATGGCATCATTATTTGATGGGAAATCGCTGTGAGATTTACTCGGATCATAAGAGCTTGAAATATATCTTCACTCAGAAGGAGCTGAATATGAGGCAAAGGAGATGGATAGAGTTAATCAAGGATTATGACCTTGACATTCACTATCACCCCGGCAAATCCAATGTGGTAGCGGATGCCCTTAGAAGATTGTCGTGTAGGCTTAACACCATGATCAAGGAGAAGCAACCAAGTTTGTATGAGGAGTTGGAGCAGTTCAGGACTGAATTAGTTAGCAAAGGATTCCTAGCTAGCATTGAACTTCAACCCATGTTGATTTGCCAAATCAAGGAAGCCTAGAAGGGAAATGAAAGTATCGACGGTATCAAACGTCGTATTGGTACAGGAAAGGTACCTGGATTCACCGAAGATGAAGAAGGAGTACTGTGGTACAAAGGACGTATTTGTGTGCCAGCAGATTCAGAGCTGAAGGAAATTATCATGAAGGAAGCTCATGATACTCTTTATTCTATCCACCTCGGAGGAACAAAGATGTATCAGGATTTGAAAGAGCAATTTTGGTGGCACAAGATGAAGAGAGAAATCGGAAGGTACATCGCCAAATGTGACATCTATCAAAGAGTCAAAGCAGAGCATCAGAGACCTGCAGGACTGTTGCAACCATTGCAGATTCCGGAATGGAAATGGGATTCCGTCGGAATGGACTTTATCACCGGTTTACCTACTTCTAGTAGGGGAAATGACTCAATATGGGTCATCGCTGATAGATTGTCAAAGGTAGCCCATTTTATACCTATCAAGACAACCTACCAGAGTGCAAAGTTAGCAGAGATATATATTGCTAGGATTGTTAGTCTGCATAGAACCCCCAAGATCATCGTATCAGATCGAGGAACCCAGTTTACCTCGAGATTTTGGCAGAAAGTTCAGGAAGGTTTAGGAACCAAGTTGAACTTCAGTACCGCTTATCACCCGCAAACAGATGGACAGACTGAGAGAGTCAACCAGATCCTAGAGGATATGCTTAGAGATTGTGTGTTGGAATATGGATCAAAATGGGAAGACTGCCTACCTTTTGCAAAATTCTCATATAACAACAGTTATCAAGCTACCGACCAAGCTTACGAGGAGGAGGAGTGCTATCAAGACGAAGATGAAGAAAACTTCAACCACTGCACCAACCAAGGCAAGCTACCATTAGCAAGCTAGCACCATCCAAGATTAACCCTTGCAAGTTTCGTGCTTAGCAAACTAGAATCAAACTAGATGGTTTAGTAGAGATGCCTTAAGCATGCTTTGATCACACCCCTTTTCCTATTAGTTACCCCAAGTTTTTGTTTACAAGATTTACCTCCTTTGGTTTACACAAAGTCCCTTACTTGTTTTGAAGGTAGCATAATAAGTATAAAACTTGACCTACTTAGAAACCTTTAGATGTCATTCTATGGCATGAGATTTATCCCATCCTTCCACCTTAGTGAACACTCTTAACTTAGTAAATTAGAGTAGATAAAAAACTTGAGTCACTTTAGATGGGAACACTTGGTGAAAATGAATTATGAAAACCTTGGAATGATGAGTCATTCTATTGAGATGTTTTGACATGTGTTGAGAAACACAAATGGTTGATGATGATGAAAATGATGAGGCATGAGCCTTAACCCTTTCATAAAACTGATGGTTGGATTCGGATGCGATACCATTCCAAATTTACCATACAACAACATTACCTGAATTGGGTAAGGCTTAGCTGGAAATTTATATGCATTAGTATTAGTACCCTCACAGGAGAAGTCTGAGCTGACGCTACCTCTCATGATGTCAACCTATGCAGTGCCCAAGACGACTGATGGTCATGGTTGGGAGGCCATGCTCATAGGAGAGGTGCTTATACTAGGGTGTGTAAAGGGAAGGTTATGTTTGATTATCTGCATACTAAGTATGATGATTCAGGGTTCTCCCTGACAGATGTATCGAATCTTGTGGTGAAAGTGTACCACCTCTGCAGAGTGTCAAACTATTCGAATAGCCGCGTCCATGGTTATGGATAGTTGGAATGGCCATACTGTTTCGTTTTTAGATTTTTTCCAAATAACTTGAAATGAATGATGAATCTTGACTTGACCACAACAGGGTTGTGTTTATGATACTAGCTTCCCAACTTAAGTGATTATAGAACTTTATTTTATCTTTCTTGGTTTCTGAACTCAGCTTAGGTTTCAAACTTAACTTTATAGTTAAACTTAGATTTAGCACTTTAACTTAGAACTATAGTACCTGTTAATAGTAGTTTGCGAGTACTCATGGCTTTTGTCCCTGGCTATTATCATGGCCATACAATGAAGGAGACTATGAAGAGGATGGTCATCAGGACGGCTATGATAACTAGGATTATCTGCCTTCATCAGCATTGCCTATGCCCTTGAAGATGGACCCCACCGCTACACTTATATTTTATTTCCGCTGCTTGTTGTATTCAGACTGGATCATGAGATCCTTATTTGTGTAAGACCTTATGTATGGTTTGTAATGGATGATATATTGTGATATCCAATCCGTTATGTCTCGCAAAAATGGTAATCCTGGGATTGCGAGGTATGGCATTACGGGCATCTGGGATTAAAAATCCGGGTGTTGACAGTGCTTGGCGATGAGTTCGGAACAAATCTTATGGATGATATCCACTTCGCGTTCCACCATCTTCTTGTACCTAAAGACTGCTTGCTCTAGTGCTTCCATCCTGTCCTCCAGACTTCCTTCACCTTTAGGGCCTTGAACCTCTTTCATCCGGACTTCCCCATCTTCAAGCAACAACTCCTTGGGATGAATCTTCAACTCTCTCGTGTATGGGTTGATGATATCTTCCAAGGAATCTCCCTTGACTGATCTAGAGAAAGTCATTATGGCTCCAAATCCGGGACTCTACCTGTCAGAAATAGATCGAAATGAAAACATGACGAAAACACGATATACGAACCTCGGGGGATCCGGGGGGGTTATATATTACGAAGTTTCACCACAAAAGGAAGGTACTGGGAGAAAACGGGTCGGAGACGGAGTCCGGGGTGGCCACACCACCTGGTGGCGCGGCCACCCTGGCTCCGTTTCTGTCCCTCTTTCGCTTTGTAGATTTCCTTATTGACTGAAAACTGCAGAAATATAGTTGGATAGTATTTTCGTGGAACTTTTCTTACCAGAACTGTTACCTATTTGGAAACGGACTCAGCAGGTCTCTGAATTTGGTCCTTGATAAATTTCTCCGGAGTTATCACCTGAAAGGCATCAACATCTTCATTGTAAGAATCTCCAGCAATATAGTGCTTGAGTCGCTGCCCATTCACTACTTGTGTAGTATTATCTTTTAAAGAAGAAATTTTTATTGCTCCCGAACGGTACATTTCTTCAATAATGAAGGGTCCTTCCCATTTTGACAGTAGCTTTCCTTCAAAAAATCTGAGACGAGACCTATACAATAGAACTTTCTCACCAACATGAAATTCTCTCTTAAGTATTCGCTTGTCATGCCATCTTTTAACTTTTTCTTTAAAGAACCTAGCATTTTCATAGGCTTCACTCCTCCATTCATCTAAGGAACTTAAATCAAATAATCTCTTCTCACATACGATCTTACAATCTCTATTGAGTTCTTTAACTGCCCAGTAAGCTTTGTGTTCTAATTCTAAAGGTAGGTGACAAGCTTTCCCATAAACCATTTTATAGGGAGACATCCCCATATGGTTTTTGTAGGTAGTTCTATAAGCCCATAAAGCATCATTCAACTTTTTAGCCCAGTTTTTTCTAGATCTAATAACAGCCTTTTGCAAGATGGATTTAATCTCTCTATTTGATAACTCTACTTGCCCACTAGTTTGGGGGTGATAAGCTGAAGCAATTCTATGATTAACATCATATTTAGCAAGGGTCTTTCTAAAACCACCATGAATGAAATGAGAACCCCCATCAATCATGAGATACCTAGGCACTCCAAACCTAGGAAAGATAACATCCTTAAGCATTTTTAGAGAAGTCTCCCCATCAGCACTCTTCGTAGGAATGGCTTCTACCCACTTAGTAACATAATCAATAGCAACAAGAATATGAGTATAACCTTTCGAGGGAGGAAAAGGACCCATAAAGTCAAATCCCCAGCAATCAAAGGGTTCAATAACTACAGAGTAGTTCATAGGCATTTCATTGCGTCTAGAAATATTACCAACACGCTGACATTCATCACAAGATAAAACAAATTTTGTTGCATCTTTAAAAAGGATAGGCCAGTAGAAACCTGATTGTAGCACCTTTTGCGCAGTTCTATCTCCTGCATGATGTCCTCCATAAGCACTACCATGATATTTACGGAATATCTCCTTTTGTTCATATTCTAGAACACATCTTCGCATAATACCATCCACTCCTTCTTTATATAAGTGTGGGTCATCCCAAAAATAATGCCTCAAATCATAAAAGAACTTCCTTCTTTGCTGATCTATAAAAGTTGGAGGCAAATACTTGGAGACAATAAACTTAGCATAATTAGCGTACCAAGGGATCCTTCGTGAGATTACCCCTATCGTAGCCAACTATTCATTTGGGAAACTATCATTAACAGGCATAGGGTCAAAAGAGATGTTTTCCAATCGAGATAAATTATCAGCTACAGGGTTTTCAACACCTTTCCTATCTACTATATGTAGATCAAACTCTTGTAAAAGCAGCACCCATCTAATAAGCCTAGGCTTAGCGTCCTTCTTCGTCATAAGGTACTTAATAGCAGCTTGATTAGTATGAATGGTGACTTTTGAGTCTATAATATAGGGTCTAAACTTATCACAGGCGAAGACGATAGCTAGAAATTCTTTCTCAACAGTAGCATAATTCCTTTGAGCGGCGTCTAGAGTCTTACTAGCATAATGAATAACGTTTAGTTTTTTATCAATTCGTTGCCCAAGAACAACACCTACAGCAAAATCACTAGCATCACACATTATTTCAAAGGGTAAACTCCAATCAGGTGGTTGAACGATAGGATCTATGGTTAAAGCATTCTTAAGAGTTTCAAAAGCTTCCTTACAATCATCATCAAAAACAAAGGGTACATCTTTTTGAAGAAGATTAGTGAGGGGTTTTGATATCCTAGAAAAATCTTTAATAAACCTTCTATAGAACCTGGCATGACCATGGATACTACGAATACCTTTGATGTCTCTTGGACATGGCATTTTCTCAATTGCTTCAACCTTAGCTCTATCAACTTCCATGCCTCTTTCCGAAACCTTATGTCCAAGTACAATCCCTTCATTGACCATGAAGTGGCATTTTTCCCAATTAAGAACAAGATTAGTTTCTTCACACCTCTACAAAACTTTATCAAGGTTGTGCAGACAATTATCAAAAGAAGTTCCATAGACAGAAAAGTCATCCATGAACACTTCCACAATTTCCTCACAAAAACCATGAAAGATAGCAGACATGCATCTTTAAAAAGTAGCAGGAGCATTACATAAACCAAAATGCATACGTCTATAAGCATAAGTTCCATAAGGGCAAGTAAAAGTAGTTTTTTCTTGATCTTGTTGTTTAACCGCAATTTGAGAGAAACCATAATAACCATCAAGAAAACAAAAATGGGTCTTTTTAGACAACCTTTCCAATATTTGATCAATAAAAGGAAGCGGGTAGTGATCTTTCTTAGTAACTTTGTTGACTTTCCTAAAATCAATGCACATCCGATAACCTACCACTATTCTTTGGGGAATAAGCTCATCATTATCATTAGGAACAACGGTAATTCCTCCTTTTTTAGGAACACAATGAACAGGACTAACCCATTCACTATCAGCAATAGGGTAAATAATACCAGCATCAAGTAGTTTCAATACCTCATTTCTTACCACTTCCTTCATCTTAGGATTTAAACGTCATTGGTGCTTGATACATTGCAAATGTATGTATAATTTTTGATGTTCCATGCTTGGTTTTATCCACTTTCTTCTGTTTTGTCCACACTTTGGAGTACTTTTCTTATGATTTCTTGGACTAACCTATTAACAAGAGCCACAGTGCCAGCTGCCTGTTTTCTGCTGTTATTGGTTCCAGGAAAGTCAGAAAATGAATATTCTCAGAATTGGACGGGACAAAAGCCAAAGTGCCTATTTCTCCAGAAGTCATCAGATGCCAGAATACGAGACAGAGAAGGGCTGGGGGTTGGCCACACCACCTGGCCACGCGGCCAGGCCTGACCCGCGCTAGGGGGTGGTCTGGCCGACCCCAGCACCCCCTCGGCCTCTCCTTCCGCCTATAAGATGCCCTCATGACGAAAACCCTAAGTACCCTATCAAAAATCCACGAAAGAGTCTGTAGCCGCCATCATCTCCATCCCTAGATCGGGAGGGACCTAAAGCTCTTCCCGGCACCCTAACGGAGAGGGGAATTCACCCTTGAGGCCTTCTTCATCACCATGCAAGCCTCCGGTGTGATGCGTGAGTAGTTCATCCTTGGACTACGGATCCATGTAGTAGCTAGATGGCTGGTTCTCCTCCTTCGTGCTTTCATGTTTAGATCCTGTGAGCTCCGTTCATGATCAAGATCATCTATTTGTAATTCTGCATGTTGTGTTTGCGGGGATCCGATGGATATTGAGATGCTATTTCAGATTGATTATTGATTCTATCATGTCTTTGTTATTTGTGATCTTGCATGCTTTCCGTTGTTAGTAGCTATCTTGGCCAAGTAGATGCTAGCAACTCCAAGAGTTAGTATTTATGCTCGATAGTGGGTTCATGCCTCTGGTAATCTGGGGAAGTGACAGAAATCTCTAAGGTACTAGATGTACTGTTGCTACTAGGGAGAAAACAACAATCCTTTGTTTATAGAACAATTGTATTGTTTACTTTACACGCAATTCGTAAAGCAATAATCTGTTGCTTGCAACTTAATACTGGAGGGGGTTCGGATGATAACCTAAAGGTGGATTATTAGTCATAGATGCAGTGTGATGGCGGTCTATGTATAATATTGTAATGCCCAATCAAATCTCAAAGGAGTCAAGATGATTAGTATATGCATGTATTGCTTTCTCGATGTTTGTCAATTGTCCCGCTGTAATTTGATCACCCAGCATGTTATCTATCTTAAGGAGAGCCACCTCTAGTGAACTATGGATCCCGGTCCTTTTCTTTACATACAATCTATAAACTATTTACTGCTTTGTGTTTACTTTCTGCAAACTATTACTACCTTCCATTCGATATGTTTAATCCTTTTTTTCAGCAAAACCGGTGAGATTGACAACCTCATCGCAAGTTGGGGACAAAGTTCTGTGGTTGTGTTGTGTAGGTCTCCACGTTGCTGCTGGCACTGGTAGTGCGCCCTGCCATCGTTCAGCTAGCTACACCTTTGGGCTGTTTCCTTGCTCCTACTGGATTGATAACCTTGGTTTCGTACTGAGGGAAAACTTGTTGTTGTCCTCATCATACCTTCCTCTTGGGGTTCCCCAACGAGCTCGATATATTTTGGGCCATCAAGCATATTTTATGGCGCCGTTGTCGGGGAGTCAAAGACATCTTCACAAGGGGAGTCTCTCATAACCAATCTCTTTACTTTGTTATTTTTATTTTGCTTAGTTTCTTTTTGCTTTGTTTGCTTGTTTCTTATTCAAAACACAAAAAAATTAGTTTTACTGGTTTGCTTTCTTATTTCAAAAACAAATTAAGTCTCCTTTTGTTGTCACCTCTTCCTTAGCTCACCATGTTGATCCCTAAATTCACCCTGAAAGACCGTTCCATTGGTAGTGGTTCTATAATTGGGAAAGATAATATTGAAGAAATTCTTTAATCATCTTAGTAAACATGAGGATACTGAGGATATATCCCTTGCAGAACTTGCTCCAAACTATGAGATTGTTGCAGCTTCTTTAATTCACATGTTAGAAGCTAGGTTTGTTAACCTCAACCCCTTAATGCAAGTAATGTTTCTTAAGCTTAAAGAAATTGAGGACCCTGAAAAGAGAGATTTTATTCTTGAAACTTTGTTTAAGGAATTCTATGATGTTGCCAAGGAAGCTAGAAAAGTCTTTGAATGTTTCAATATGCTAGGCTCATGTGTAGATGTTGTTGGTACACGAGAAAAGATGAACAAAACCGAACCTAATGGGGAGGAACCTAAGATACCAATCCCCTTTAAATTGGTAGCAATACATGAAGCCATAGAAAAGAATCTTGATTGGATTGTTCCTGAAAACCCTTTTGATGAAAATAATGAACCTAAGAGCATTGAGAGAGGATCCTCTAGAACTTATTTGGATGATATACCTTGCCTTGTTGAAGATATTTCTGGTATTAATCTTAATGCTTCTTCATTTGAGAACACTTGATTCTTTTCCTTGCTTCTTATGCCTAACTTAAAGGCGTTAAAGAAAAGTACTTATTGGGAGATAACCCAAAAGTTTTAGATGAGTCTTGGAAGTTATTACTTCAGTAATAACCGCTCCTTATCCTTTTTATTTGCTTTTTGTGCCAAGAGTAACCTCTAACGAGAGAGAAGTAATGATTGGGAAAGTTGCTGTCCCGAAACAGATTTATGTGCTTCACCGTAAAAATTCGTGTAAAATCTCTGAATGTCTTTTTGAGGCGTGAATTTTTCTGCTTCTGCCCCAGGTTGTTATCTCACTTTCATTAGTTCAATACTTTTTGATTTGAGCAACATAAGATCTTGGAAAAAATTTGTCTTTACCTGCTGGTCTGTTTTGACAGATTTCTGCCATTTTCTGCATTTGCTTCTTGTTGGTTCCTTTTTGAGTTCTTTTGGGTAATTAAGATTTTTGAGGGAAGTGCTACAGTATCTAGTGTTCTAATGGAAGTTTATTGGTGTTATAACTGAACCTTAAAACCTATTATCTTGAGTGCACTAATGTTGCTAATAAAGACTATGTGAAGTTTTGTATGAAGGAAAAATTTTAGGTGTATGGAAGGAATGAGTAATGAGATGAAGGATGGACTAAAGCTTAAGCTTGGGGATGCCATGCGTGTCACCCCAAGAAATATCCAAGAAGTACAAGCTTCAAAGCTTGGGGATGCCCAAGGCATCTCCTTCTTCATCAATAAAAATCCCAAGTTTCTTCCAAACGCTTCATTTTTATTGTTTCATGCACAGCTGTGTTGTTCTTGGAGCGTCTTCTTTTTCGTTTTTGTTTTGGTTTTTCGTTTGCTTTGCTTGCTTAGTTTTCTGAATAAATTGTTTGGACCCCCTCTTTCATACATTGGTTTGCAAATAGTTTAGTTTGGATTGGATAAGAGTAGGAAAGTTCATACTTATGTGGTGAAAAGAGCTTGTTTTTGACTGTGCCCTATGCTTTGTCATGCCATGCTTGATATTGTTTTGGCTTTATGCTTAGTATTCTTTGCTGTAGCATGGTTTGTTATAAACAATTGAGATTGCTTAATGTGCCTTGGATGAATCATGCGTTGTTTTAGCATATTAAAGCATAGTATAGTGGTATTCTCCTTTGATGCTTTATTTGGGTTGACTTGGCGCATGCTCACACCATGTTATGACTATCTTGAGTCACCATAGCCTTTATGATCCTTTAGTTTTCAACTTATAGTATCACTTTATGTTTTGATCAATGATGTTTTGTCGCTCTGCATGATTATGGCCATTATTGCTCTCTTAGTTTGTTGCTCCCAGTCTTTTGCTAGCCTCCACAACCAAGTATGAGATACAATCATGCATCCAACTCCTTAAACCAAGTTATTCCAAAGAGTCCACCATACCTACCTACTAGCTTATGCTATTCCATGTATATTTATGTTTTTTACCTAATAAACTTGTTATGAGAAAACTAGTGATTAAAGCTCTCACAAACTTGATGGCACACGCTACTTTTCTTGCCCTTAATAAACTTGAACCATTGTGTCGTCTATGGTGTATATGCTTGCACTTATTTGTTGGGAATTAGCAGAACCATGTTGTCATGGGGAACGCTTTCAACATTGCACTTGGTACTTGTACCTAGTTGATATCATGCTCTTTTGTATATGGATGTCGTCGGTGTGAAATGAAAGGGGAGCTTGTAAGTCCATGGAGTTATGTATATGTGTTAGAGAAACGCCTCGACCGCTGGTCTAATCCATGTTGACATGGTGGAAACCTGCAGCGTAACCATAATGAGTTGTCTATGAAGCATTCTTCTTATAAAAAAAGAGTCCTATATTGAGAAAAAAAAGACAAAAAGAAAAAAAGAGATTATGAAAAGAGGAAAGAGAGAAAAAACATCATATTCCCATGGTAAATAAGAAGATTGCTGAGATGCTCGTTGTCTACTTCCCTTGTCATTTTGATATGGGGATTCTTCCATATCATCGGGCAAGGGGTACCTCGTTGGCGGTTCTCTATGATACACATGTACTTACGATGATAAGAACTTACCGGTGACTAAACTTGAGTACCATGAGGAGCGGCCCTCGTATACAAGGGACATGAGATTTCTAACTTATACTTCATCAAGCATGTACACCATAGTTTGTTCACTTTAACCCTAATCACTTCAACATTCTTATGATAGGGGCAATGAGAGATGAAAGCTATAAGTAACATAATTTTTGGAAGCTCTTTATGAGACTTGAATCCCTGCTTCCTTCTATGAAGGCCTTTCTTCCACCATTATATTGAGTCTCCACCTTCTACCTTTATGCACCTACTTTGAGGGTATAGTGGCCATTCTTAGTTCTATGTGCATTGTCCCAAGACTAGTTGATTGATGCATACCTTGATATTGCTTGTTTTAAACTATTTGTATCTAGTCACTCTTATGAACTTTGAAGGTGTCCTATGCATTTATATTTGCTACTCTATGAGGGACAAGCTGAATACTATTATGCTATGTTTTCTTTATGTGAAACAAACAAATGTCTTGCAAAGCATTGTTATTCATGAATCTTTTGTTTGTGCCTTTTCATGTTGCATCATAGTTTCTTTGTCTTATTGCTAGAACCTTGTCTTTCATGTTATGATTGAAGTACTATGATCCCAGCTTTGAATGTTTTACAAATACTTTGATCAAGTCTTTGATGGTACATGTCACCTCAAAATTTATTCTTTCTTTTTATCACTTACCTACTCGAGGACGAGCAGGAGTTAAGCTTGGGGATGTTCATACATTGCAAATGTATCTATAATTTTTGATGTTCCATGCTTGGTTTTATCCACTTTCTTGTGTTTTGTCCACAATTTGGAGTACTTTTCTTATTATTTCTTGGACTAACCTATTAACAAGAGCCGCAGTGCCAGCTGCCTATTTTCTGCTGTTTTTGGTTCCAGGAAAGTCAGAAAATGAATATTCTCGGAATTGGACGGGACAAAAGCCAAAGTGCCTATTTTTCCGGAAGTCATCAGATGCGAGAATACGAGACAAAGAATGGCTGGGGGCCGGCCACACCACCTGGCCACGCGGCCAGGCCTGGCCCATGCCAGGGGTGGTCTGGCTGACCCCAGCACCCCCTCGGCCTCTCCTTCTGCCTATAAGATGCCCTCAGGACGAAAACCCAAAGACCCTATCAAAAATCCACGAAAGAGTCTATAGCCGCCGCCATCTCCATCCCTAGATCGGGAGGGATCTGAAGCTCTGCCCGGCACCCTGCCAGAGAGGGGAATTCACCCTTGAGGCCTTCTTCATCACCATGCAAGCCTCCGGTGTGATGTGTGAGTAGTTCATCCTTGGACTACGGATCCATGTAGTAGCTAGATGGCTGGTTCTCCTCCTTTGTGCTTTCATGTTTAGATCTTGTGAGCTCTGTTCATGATCAAGATCATCTATTTGTAATTCTACATGTTGTGTTTGCGGGGATCCGATGGATATTGAGATGCTATTTCAGATTGATTATTGATTCTATCATGTCTTTCTTATTTGTGATCTTGCATGCTTTCCATTGTTAGTAGCTATCTTGGCCAAGTAGATGCTAGCAACTCCAAAAGTTAGTATTTATGCTCGATAGTGGGTTCATGCCTCTGGTAATCTGGGGAAGTGACATAAATCTCTAAGGTACTAGATGTGCTGTTGCTACTAGGGAGAAAACAACAATCCTTTGTTCATAGAACAATCGTATTGTTTACTTTACACGCAATTCGTAAAGCAATAATCTGTTGCTTGCAACTTAATACTGGAGGAGGTTCGGATGATAACCTAAAGGTGGATTATTAGTGATAGATGTAGTTGGATGGCGGTCTATGTATAGGTTGTAATGCCCAATCAAGTCTCAAAGGAGTCAAGATTATTAGTATATGCATGTATTGCTTTCTCGATGTTTGTCAATTGCCCTGCTGTAATTTGTTCACCTAGCATGGTATCTATCTTAAGGAGAGCCACCTCTAGTGAACTATGAATCCCGGTCCTTTTCTTTACATACAATCTATGAACTATTTAATGCTTTGTGTTTACTTTCTGCAAACTATTACTTCCTTCCATTCGATACGTTTAATCCTTTTTTTTCAGCAAAACCGGTGAGATTGACAACCTCATCGCAAGTTGGGGACAGAGTTCTGTGGTTGTGTTGTGCAGGTCTCCACGTTGCTGCTGGCACCGGTAGTGCGCCCTACCATCGTCCAGCTAGCTACACCTTTGGGGTGTTTCCTTGCTCCTACTGGATTGATAACCTTGGTTTCTTACTAAGGGAAAACTTTCTGATGTGCTCATCATACCTTCCTCTTGGGGTTCCCCAACAAGCTCAATATATTTTGGGCCATCAGTGCTATACTACTGGCTTTGCTCTGGTTCTATATTGATAGAATGCTGGCATATAGTAGGTGAAATCCCTTTTAAATCATCCAGAGTATAGCCCATAGCTCCTCGGTGTTTCTTCAAAACCTCCAATAACCTTTCTTCTTCCTTCCCTGAAAGTTTAGAGCTAATAATAACAGGGTATATCTTTTTATCATCAATATAAGCATATTTAAGATCATCATGGAGAGGTTTTAGATTGAAGACCGGATCCTTTTTAGGTGGAAACGTGGTACCCAAGTCTTCTACAGGCAAGTTATGCTTAAGCATCTTGGGTGGACGACGGAGAATCTCATCAATCTCATTCCTTTCTTCCATGAAGATCTCACTTTCGTGATCTTCCATAAATTGCTGCAAAGCATTGTTAGGAGCAAGAGAAATAGAAGCAAGTTGTTCAACTCTAAAATCCTCATTATGGGTTTCCTCTTCACAAGGTTCTTTAGTAAATTTCGAAAAATTAAACTCATAAGATTCCCAATCAAACTTAGTCAAGATTTTCTCCCTCTTGCAATCTATAATAGCTCCACTAGTACTCAAGAAAGGTCTACCAAAAATGATAGGATAAGTTTTACTAGCAGCTGAACCAAGTACTAGAAAATCAGCAGGATACTTAATCTTACCACAAAGAACTTCCACATCTCGTACAATACCAATTGGAGAGATGGTCTCTCTATTAGCAAGGTGAATAACCACATCAATCTCTTCCAATTCGCACGGACTGATTTCATGCATAATTTCTCTGTAAAGCTCATAAGGAATAGCATCGGAACTTGCACCAATATCACAAAAACCATAATAGCAATGATCACCAATTCTAACGGAAAGCACAGGGACACTAGCCTTTTTAGTTCTATTAGGATGTGAAACAATATTATAGGCATCCTCACAAAAGACTATGTGTCCATCTTCTATGCTTTAAGTGACAAGGTCTTTCACAATTGCTACCACAGGTTCAACATTTATTTGTTCATCAGGTTTTACAGTTCTCTTTTCACTTTTAGTGATTACACTAGTTATCATAGGATGATTCTTTACCTTATCTAGAAAGGGAATCTTCTCGATATAGGGTTCATGTAAGATGTGATCAATAGTGCAATACTGAGCACTCCCAACAGGAACACAGTCAGCAATATCTTTATAAGGTGCATGGTACTTGTTCCATCACTTTTTTGGAATTTCAATATAAGAAGCAAAAGCCTTAAAGCAATTTGCAATAACTTGTAAATCAAGACCATAAGTATTACTAATATTTTGAAAGTCATCAGTTCCCATAAAAGATTCAATGCATTCATAATCATAATTTACACCTGACTTTCTACCTTTGTCATTCTCCCATGCTTCAGCATTGTCTTGAATACGGTCTAGAAGATCCCATTTAGCTTCTTCTTCCATGCGAGTGAATGATCTAGCACAAGAAGCATCCAATAAATCCTTATCATGTAGAGGGAGTCTTGCATAAAAGTTATTGATAATAGTATTGTTGGGGAGCTCATGAATTGGACATATGAGCATTAGTAACTTCAGTCTCCCCCAAGCTTGAGCTGTACTCTCTCCATCAAGAGGCCAAAAGTTGTATATTTGATTCCGATCTTTATGAATCTCACTAGGAGGATAAAACTTTGAATAAAAGAGAGGTACTATTTCCTCCCATTCCAGAGCTTGACCATTCTTCAACAGCTTATACCATTCCTCAGCTCTTCCTTTCAGCGATAATGAGAATAACTTCTTATTAACTTGATTTGTAGTAGTACCTGCACACTTGAACAACCCGCATAATTCGTGTATAAAGAGTAAATGATCACCGGGATGGACAGTTCCATCCCCAACATAGTACTTATCCATAACACGATCAATAATTCTTGTAGGTATTTTGAAAGCATCATTCTCAACAGGTGGTGGTTCATCTACTACCTTAGCAGTGGTAGTAGCATTACCAAATAAGAAACTCAGGGAATTATCCATAATGAAAATGAAGCAACTAACAGAAATAAACAATACTCACAGTAGAGATTTCCTTTACCAGTCCCACTCTCCAATAGCGCTTCACTCCCCGGCAACGGCGCCAAAAAATAGTCTTGATGACCCACAAGTATAGGGGGTGTATCCTAGTATTTTCGATAAGTAAGAGTGTCGAACCCAACGAGGAGCAGAAGGTGCTGGCTAGTGGTATAGATCAGGAATTCTCTGCAAATACTTAGCAAACGGATTTTTAGGGGGTTTTGATAAAGCAAGTAAACAAAGTAAGAGTAAACAAAAGACAATAAGAATAAATGCAGGAAGTGGCCCAATCCTTTATGCAGCAAAGGACAAGCCGGTTGTATTACTTAAGATGACCAAACGTTCTCGAGGACACATGGGAAGACTGTCAAGTGCTTTCGCTTCATATAGTTGATTAATCTTCTTTAGCTTGCTAATTGTTGTGTGGGTGAACCTGTGCTAATGTACCAACCTTCCTCGGACTAATACATACTTGTGATTATACCCCTTACAAACATCCGTAAGTATAAGAAAGTAATTAAGGTAGAAACCTAACCACAACTTTAAACTCTAAGACCCTTACGTCCCTTGTGCAATGGTTTCCTAACGGGGGTTCAGGTTTCTGTCACTCCGGGAACCCCTACGAGTAGTAGCCAAATACACAATGCATTCCCCTAGGCCCATATAGGTGAAGTGTCATGTAGTTGACGTTCACATGACACCACTAGAAGAAGTACACCACAACTTAAATATCAAACTATTGAATCTTTCTCAACACAACTCCACTACTAACAACATGACTTATCCCATGACCTCAAGAACAAAACGAACTACTCACAATACATCATATGGATCATGCTCAGAGATGGAATAATGATGTATAACAATCCTAACATAAACAATAATTCAATGGTTCACTCAATAGCATCAACTACAAAGAGTAATCAACACCAGGAAAGTTTCCCCTAAGAACTAATGCAAGATTCAACCCAGTTGTTACAGCAATATGGAGATGGAGATGAGGGTGCTGATGGTGATGATGATGATCCCGATGAATTCTAGCTTGATGGTGGTGTTGATGGCAACGAGCTCCCCTCTCCGGGAAGGAATTCCCCCAGCAGAAATCTATCTACCGGAGAGATCATTCTCTCTCGGTGTTTTCCGCCCCGCGGAGGTGGCGGAATCTTTCTGTGGTTGCTCCACGAGTCTTAGGGTTTCGGGAGGAATATATATGCCAGAGGGGAGAGCCAGAGGTGGGCCAAGGTGGCCACACCACCTGGTGGCACGACCTAGGGTGGCCCGCGCCAGGGGGTGGTGTGGGCCGCCTGTGGCCCATCTCCTCTCCTCCTTCTGGCTTCCTTCTTCTTCTTCTTCTTCTTCTTCTGAAAAATAGGATTTTCCGTATATTTTCTCGGTTTTTCTGATCTTCGCGAATTTTTCCTCCAAACAGAACCTTTTCCATCAGAATCCTAACTGCAGCGGTCCATGCTCCAAAAGTAATCAACCATGCAAAAACAGATGAAATAACATAAGTATCATATCTTAATATGAAATATCTTAATGAATAACAGTAAATTATGACATAGAATAGTGATGCAAAATGAACGTATCAATAACCACACCCACTTGTGTGTGTGTGGCCATGTGGATAAGTGTGTTTTGGGAAAAATACATGCAATGACACTCCATGTGTAAAACCATGGTCAGAAAGCCCTAGAACATGCTGGAATGCCACATTGAAATGCAATGTCGCACTAGTTTGACAAAGGTTGCATCACCACACCAACATGAGTGTGTGTGGCCATGTGGATCATTGTGGTTTGGAAAAGAACACATGCAATGACACTCCATGTGTCAAACCATTGTAGGAAGCCCTAAAACATGCTAGAATGTAACATTGGATGAAATGGAGCACCAGTGTGACAGAGGTTGCATCACCACACCCACTTGAGTGTGTGTGGCCATGTAGATGATTGCTTTTTGGAAAAACACATGCAATTATACTCCGTGTGTCAAACCATGGTAAGAAAGCCCTAGAACATGCTGGAATGAAATGGAGCACCATTTTGAAAGATGTTGCATCACCACACCCAATTGAGTGTTTGTGGCCATGTGGATGAGTGTGGTTTAGGAAAGGACACATGCAATGACACTCCATGTCTCAAACCATGGCCAGAAAGCCCTAGAACATGCTAGAATGCCACATTGGAATGCAACGGAGCACTGGTGTGACAGAGGTTGCATCACAACACCCACTTGAGTGTGTGTGGCCACGTGGATCAGTGTGGTTTGGAAAAGGACACATGAAATGACACTCCATGTGTCCAACCTTGGTCAGAAAGCCCTAGAACAGGCTAGAATGACACATTGGAATGCAATGGAGCACCAATGTGACATAGGTTGCATCACCACACCCATTTGAGTGTGTGTGGCAATGTGGATCATTGTGGTTTGGAAGAGAACACATGCAATGATAGTGCATGTGTCCATTCATGGTTAGAAAGCCTTAAAACATGCTGGAATGCCACATTGGAATGCAATGGAGCACCAGTGTAATAGAGGTTGCATCACCACACCCACTTGAGGGTGTGTGGCCATGTGGACCATTGTGGTTTGCAAAATAACACATGCAATGAAACTCCATGTGTCAAACCATGGTAAGAAATCCCTAGAACATGCTGGAATGCAATATTGCAATGTAATGGAGCACCAGTTTGAAAGATGTTGCATCACCACAGCACTTGAGTGTGTGTGGCCACGTGGATCAATGTGGTTTGGAAAAGGACACATGCAATGACACTCTGTGTGTTAAACCATGGTTAGAAAGACTTAGAACATGCTAGAATGCCACATTTGAATGCAATGGGGCACCAATGTGACAGAGGTTGCATCACCACACCCACTTGAGTGTGTGTGGCCATGTGGATCAGTGTGGTTTGAAAAAGGACAAATGCAATGATCCTCCACATGTCAAACCATGGTCAGAAAGCCTTAGAGTATGCTAGAATGCCACATTGGAATGCAATGGAGCACTAGTGTGATAGAGGTTGCATCACCACACACACTTGAGTGTGTGTGGCAATGTGGATCATTGTGGTCTAGAAAAGAAAAAATGCGATGATAGTCTATGGGTCAATTCATGGTTAGGAAGCCCTAGAACATGCTGCAATGCCACATTGGAACGCAATGGAGCACAAGTGCGACAGAGTTTGCATCACCACACCCACTTGAGTGGGGCTACCGGGCTGCGGTACCAAAGTTCGAGGGCGAGTGCACTGCGGTACCTAAGTTTCCTGAAATTGCCGCGTTTCGAAATGTTGGGCCGCCAACTACCGAGAGGGGACATTTCGATGCAAACTCGTCTCACCCCTACCAAATCCAAACATGCCGTGAAACTTCCCCGTGAAGTAGACGGTCAGGACCCTCATATCTGTAATATTTCCATGACGCGAGCGCCAACACGGCAACCACGTAGGCGAAACGAGATACTAATGGAGCCTGGTGCATTGAACAAATTCACAAATCCACTCCCTCCCTCCTTTCGCATGAACCCTAGCACCGGCGGCGTCGAAATCCCCTCTCCAACCAGAATGATCTCTTCGGGCATTTGACTTCTGGCGCCAAGTTGTTGTGCCTACTCGCTGCTACCGAGCTCTAATGCCAAATGCCATGCCAGCCGTTGCAATGATCTAGCCCGCCTCTACCACCGACGAGCTGAGCAGCGCGAAGCATGGCAGATCCATTTGCCGAGGAAGAAGTACTTCTGGCTAATTTCGGGGGAGCTACTCTTCTCTTTGCTATTCACACTGCCTATAACTGCTAGCTGGCTATTGGCATTATAGAGATATATCGAACATAGAATTGTTTGCTAGCACGACGCAGACAAACAATTCTTATCTTTTGTCTCCAATTTCGGTCAACTAGGATCTCCGCTAAACCCAAATACATGGTTCTGGTGGCCATCTGTGGCTACCTCATTAAATTAGCACATGGGAAGAGCATGTTGAAACAAGCTCAGAATCTGAAGATGGAAGTAGCGCTTGTGCAGTTATGCACTATCCCTGGTTTGGTTGTTGCTGTGCGTGAACTTGCTGAAATGAGGCCAGAGCAGACTGCACGGTTCAGCATCGTTGATGAACGAGGGTTCAAGGTTCCTATAGTGTGTGATAGTCAGCTAATTGGGTTCATGAAACAACATGTTAGGCTTCGCGTGGTTATGCTGGTGTGTAACATACTGGATGAGGAAGCTCCTGCTATTGGGAGTCCCCTAGCTATTATTAGACAAGGAGGTCTAACTCGAACCCCTGCTATTGTTGAGCAAAATGCGGTTCCTTGTCCGCGACATGCTTCTATCAGGCAACCTCCTTGTAGGAGTCCCCGTATTGCCATTGTGGAAAACTCTGCTCTAGAATCTGCTGGTACTGGTCGTCCCAGTGCCCGTGTTGCTGCGGCTGCTGCTCACCCAATCCATGCCGCTGTTGAGCAAACTAAGGCTTCCGGAGGCTTCCCCGCTGTTGTTGCCAAGACCACCACCATGTGTGCTGCTCCTCCTCAAAACCGTCCTCAAGTTGTATGAACCCGTGCTCTAGAATCTGCTGGTACTAGTCATCCTCATGCTGTTGTTGATCTGGACGCTGTTGACCCAATCCCTGCCGCTATTGAGCAAACTAAGGCTTCCGGAGGCTGCCCCACTATTGTTGCAAAGACTGATGTCTTGTATCCTCCTCGAACCCGTGCTCGGGTTCAGCGAGCTGCTGGTCTAGAGCCAGGTCCTGGTCTGGACTCTGCTAGCACTCGAAACACTGTTGTTGTGGGAACTTCTCCTGATCGTCGATGTGGCATGGTAGCAGCTGATCCTATTGTGGCTGTCGTTAGAAGGGGCCCTGCCTGTCCACCATGTAATGTAGCTCCCGCTGCTAAGGGCCCTCGTCTTGCTCCTGGTCCTGGTACTTCCACCGAGGTTGATCCAGCTAAGGATGACGCAGGTGATAGCAGCGGTGGCATTGGGGCTGGGTCTGATGGTGCCGCTCCATCTCTCGAACCTCTCGGAGGTTTCTATCCTGAAGAACCTGATGATGGCAAAGTAATCGTTCGTATCAGTGTCGCGGATTATACTGCAAAATTACATGATGGCATAGAAAAATTCTATGACTAGTTTGATGTAATCCTTGGCAAATAAGACCCTGAAGTGGTAGAGTTATCTGACCTTATGGCATCATTACGTGTGAAGGTGCTGTGGGGGTCCTCCCAGGAAGCACGTTTGTTATATTATGGTTACAGGAGCAAAAAGTCTATCGAAGTGAAAGATACCAGGGATTTAGTCGTACCGTTTACAAGGAAACATTATAGAGGTGAAGTTTACTTCCACTTGGTAGTGCTCACGGTTGGAGAGGAATTGGAACTCGACAATAGAGATGATGGACTTTTAGAAGGCATGCGTGACCTGATCCATGGCATCACTAGGGTTGGTGCGAATGAGGGTAGCTTCGAACAGAGGAGAGTCTTACAGAGGAGTGTCATAAAGAGGAGCAGGAAGAGCATCCCCAGAAAAGGCACCCCGAAGAAGAACGTCACCAAGGAGACCATGCCAGAGAAGAGGACGCCCAAGAGTCGCACGACAAAAGGCACCACGCCGCAGAGTACACCCCTGAGATCCAGTCAAAATGCCACACCGAACGGTAGCAGCAAGAACGTTAAGAGGGCTAGCACGGTGGTGAACACTCCTAGGAGTGGTAGCAAAGAGGCGAAGATGGCCAGCACAGAGGCTACCACACCCACTGGGAGCAGAAAAAATACTAATTTGGAGCGGAACACACCACTGTAAGGGAATTATGCCAGCACGAAGGAGAACACGCCCAATAGTAGCAGCAAAAGGGCTAATTTGGAGCGGAACACGCCGCTGAGGTCAGGGAATAATGCCATCACGAAGGATAAGACGCCCAATAGTAGCAGCAAAAGGGCTAATTTGGAGTGGAACACGCCGCTAGGGTCAGGCAATAATGCAAGCACGAAGGAGAACACGCCCAATAGTAGAAGCAAAAGGGCTAATTCGAAGAAGAACATGCCGCAGAGGTCAGACAATAATGCCAGCACCCTGGAGCCAACATCCGTGAGGGGAGGCAGTAAGGAGATCACACCCAAGAGCAGCAGAAAAAAGCCTAGTTCGATGGGGAATGGAACGCGGATGTCAAGCCCTACTGATACCATCAGGAAAGATTACATCAGGAAGGGGGATGTACACGGGGAGAGCAAGAGGGTTCTGTACACTCAAGATGAAATTGATTCTTACTGCTATTTTTCCATTGAAGTACCTGGGATGCATGCAAACATAAGACCACCCCATGTGGTTGCAGCAGAACCAACCGAGTGTCTTGGAGAAAACAGAGTTACCGGTGAGGTGGATTGGGGCAATGTTCCTGTCCATCCGGGTGGAGACGATGGTGGAGCCCCACCCATGGGAGTCAATATGATGTGTTCAATACTTGGCATTAGAGACGATGGCGAAGATTCTGAATCAGATGAAGAAGAAGGCACTATAGAGGATCAAGAATATGGTGATGATGAAATAGACGAGGAACTTAACAATGAGGCTGGTATTCCAGTCGATGATTTGGGTGTTGAAGTAGAAGAAATGAAACATGACCACGAGTATCCTATAATTTCGGTCGGCACCGAGTTTAGGAGCATGCATGAGTTAAGGATGTCGTTCTGGCATTTTTATATCAAGGGGGAGTTCGACGTTTATCGACTGAAGAACTCTGCCAAGAGGTATGAGGCCGTTTGCAAGTTAACGTGGATGAATGGACAGGCCGAGGTATATTGTCCATGGAGGATCACAGCAAGAGCCTTACCTGCGTCGACTGCAATTAGGGTACTGGGGCAATGAATGCAGCAAACCATTAGAACTCTCTCTCTCTTTTCACTCTATAACTACAATTGATGTGCAATATCTTTCTGGCAACTAGTTGACTCCGCTTATCTTGTAAATGAATCTGTGTTGCAGGTGAACAAAATGGGCCCTCCACACATGTGTCTGACAGGGAGCAAACTGAAATCCTCAGTGGCTGATACAGAGTGGGTGGCTATGCAATCTATGTCCATAATAAAGGATAACCCTAAGGAGACCGTGAAGAATATTCAGACTAGCCTCGGTTCTAAATACAACATTGTCCTTCCGTATTACACGGTTTGGAAAGGTAAAGAGAAAGCTCTGGGGGTCTTGCATGGGGATTGGATCAATAGCTTCAGGATGCTATACAACTTCAAGGCGGAGGTACAAGCTAGGTGTCCGGGGAGTGTTGTGGAGATTGACACCGAATCAGAAGGTGGTAAAATATATTTGAAAATATTTTTCATGGCGCTTAAACCTTGCATGCAGGGATTCAAGGACGGCTGTAGGCCGTATCTGAGTGTACACAACACTGTCCTAACTAGCAAATGGAAAGGCTGTCTTCCATCTGCCACAGCACTTGATGGTCACAACTGGATGTTCCCGGTGGCATTCGGGCTGTTTGAAACAGAAATGGAGGAAAATTGGGTCTGGTTTGTGAGGCAGCTCAGGAGAACAATAGGCCACATGGATCTATTGGCTATATCCACAAATGCATGCAAAGGGCTGACGAATGTAGTGAAGGAAGTGTTCCTGCGAGCTGAAGGTAGAGAATGCCATGCCCATATGATGCTCAACCTGTACTCACACTACGCAGGCAGTTTATTTCGTTACATGTTTCCAGCTGCTAGAGTTTACGAACCTAGTAGCGGCAAATATTTCATGAGCAAGATTATTCCTGAAGCCCCTGAACTTCCAGAGTACTTAGACATCCATCATTCGCAGCTATGGAAGAGGAGTCAATTCAACCCTGACATCAAAGTTGATTCCATAAACAACAACCTTGCAGAATGCCTGAATAACTGGGTGAAGGACAGAAAAGTGTGTCCTGTTCATATCTTGATGGACAACATATGTGGTATGATCATGAAGCTGTTAAATATAAGGAGAGAGATCAGTAGGAGACTTAGAGGACATATGCTACCGCTAGTTATATAGCAACTACACAAGAGAAGCTGAGTACTTGCTCATCTTAAGGTTCTCCTGTGAACCAGCAGAAGCTGTGAGGTGGTCGATATGTCCAAGAGTGGCAAAAGGGATGTTGTGAACATCCAGCTGCGAGAATGCACCTGCGTAGAGTGGCAGCATACCGGGAAACCTTGCGACCACGCCTTGGCCTTCTTGGTGAAGAAAAGAACTCTACCACATTTGGATCAGTATTTGTCAGGCTACTACTCTATGGAAAAGTTTAGAGCTGCGTATGCTGGATCCGTCGAGCCATGTACAGACCCATCTCAGTGGCCTCAAGTCCAACTGTCTTTCGAGCTTTGCCAGTCAGTTACAAAAAGGGGCAGAGAAAGACCCCAGGTGAATAGGTTTAAAAAATTTCTCGAGAAGAAGGGTTCGTCTTTCTGTGCTACAAAGAAGGGCAAAAACAGATGCAAGACATGCCATCTTATAGGCCATAGAGCAGCTGGATGTCCCCTTAATGCTCCCAAACCTAGGTATTAGATGGTACATTCACACAAAAAATTGTTTATAGTTTGTAGATATAAGGTAGTAATCCATGTACTGTTTTTTTTATAGGAAGCGCAAGGTCAGAAACAAGAGAGCCGACTTAGTGATTTTGCTGCGGGAAGAAAACCAAAACGAGTGGAGTGATGATGCCAGACAAGATTCTAGTGCTAATTGGCCTCACTTCCCATGGCCCGGAGATGCAGGGTACATGAAGGTATGAAAATTGGCACCCAAGAAGAGGAAGAAGGCAAGAGATGAAGAAGCCAGTGGACGTGAAGGAAAGAGGAAGAAAGTTGGCACCCAAGCAGAGAAAGAGGGCTAGCAGTGTAGCAGCCTAATGATGTATTGAACTTGAGCCTATATATGTAGTTCGGTTAAACTCTAGAGCTGTGTGCGTGGAACTTGTCGGGCGAAACAATCTGCCTCCCGTACTCAGAGTAAAATGTATCGCGACTTTAGGATTTGATACGGCCGAGGCCACTAGATGAATCCAAAACAGTGACTGTGCCACTACTATCTGAACAATCGCGATAGCCGAGTGGTTAAAACGTCTCCAAAATCGATGGGTGTTAGTGGCACAGACATGATTTATTTATAGGCACTTAATAAATCCCTGTTGTTGGCATTACACTTATGATAAGTTTCTGGGGTGAAAAACAATTTCTTAAGCTGGCTGCTACACTCCACGAAGAAGCAACTTATTTCAGCTGCTGGACAACGACATGGCAACATAAACTACAAATGCAACAGATAATGCCCAGATAATGAGGAAATTGTTTCCACTATCTGGCCTAATCTTGAGCCTGTCTGTCTCACCACCTCCCTGTCCTTGCCTCCCCTGCACCTGGCGAAGCTCCCGGATCTCTTGCTCCATCGCACGAATCTCCTCTTTCTTGTCCCACACAGCATCATGCAGATCCTGAACAAGCTCTCTATGAAAACCTGTCAGTGGATTTTCGATCCACACAAACTTGTCACAGCCAGTCCCCCTCCCTTCATGCGTAGTAGATCAAAGGAAACAAAAAAAAGAATTACATTATGCTTTCTGGATCCGGGTTACCATTGTACCTACAGTAGGAACTTACCGCTCTCATGCTGCAGTTGCTGAATTTTCCTACAGTATTTTCATCGGTCCATGAAATCCATCTCGGCATCTTCTCACCGCACAAACACAGCATATCGAGATAGTAATCATAGGGCGCCCTCTAGTACCTGATGGGGGCACCCGCCTGACGGCGTCTAGCCGACCATGATTCTGCCCGAGACAAACTGCACGAGCTGCGAGCCATGAGCGAGGGGAGCGAGGGCATAGGAAAGAGGAGCCTTTGGATGTCAGGGTAGTGGTGAAACGTGATTTATCCCTACTTAATAACTCGGGCAGTATCCTACCGTCCACATTTAGCTAATAGGTGGGGGACCTAGCGTGCGGACTTGTCAAGCAAACCTCGTGCCTTCGTGGTTCAAATGTGTAGCATCCCATCTGTCTAACATATGTAATGCTACATGGTCTAGTAATATAATTGCTACTTCCTACATATAATTGTTGCATCATAATTATATCATGCTCATGTCATCACGCCACATTGCATTTGAGCATCATATAAAACCCTTTTCATTTGGTTCTTATCCCATATGCATTATTAATTGTATTTGTCTCTTGATATATTGTATTTGGTTCTTGATAAATGCTTGATGCCCAAGTTGAGTTGGGGCATATCTTTTATTCAACTCCACCACCTTTCTTGTCACCACATTATAATTCCACCATCCAACTAAATATGAGCTTTGCATCTTATTTGGGTTTACCTCTAGCTCATATGGGTTGGTATGGATCCTTTTTACCACTCCACATGCTTCCATGCAAGCATCATGTTGTTTTCACATTTTTGATATGTGGAGCCACCTTTGCATGCTACGTGAGTGGCATCCCTCTTTCTAGCTTCCATATGGATTGTATTGGAATATTTGCTCATGTTGGAATATTATTGGAGATATTATGCACCTAGTGGAACACACACACTAGCCTGTCCCAAATTATATTCAAATTTGAGCATCTCCATCTACTCCACTTGGAACATCTTTCTAATTCTTTTAGCTTGGCCTTACTCCACATTTTGGAATGCATGTGTATAAATGCCATGATTATTATTTTGTTCTCACAGAATTAGACATGGTATTTAATGCTCATGCATGGGCCATGCAACAATCACCACCATTCTATTCTTTTGGGTTTTTACTTGGTGTTTGAGTGGATCTCCTCTTTTGAGCTCTCTTTTCTCTCAAACTTTCTCACCTTGATCTAGTTCCTTGCCATGTGCATCAAGCCCTCCATACCTCTCATCTCCTCCATGCATGATCATGTGAGATCATCCCCATATCCATTTTCCCCCTTATATTTGATCATGCCACACATAAAGCCCTAACCTCACCACCTTCCCTCTCACCATCTCCTTACCCAACCCCCATCCATGCATGCTCATGTGTGACCTTGCCCAAAACCCTAAACACCCCTCCTCCTCACCTGCACCCCTTACTTGGACTTGTTTTGGCCATGTTTAAAACCGTTAAGACCCTACCCTAAACTCTGTCTCCAAAACCTTTTCTCCACCCTCACCACACCACCTTGCTCTCACCATGCCGAGACACCACCCTCTCTCTCTACCCCCTCTCTAACCCTAACCGGCCAAGCTACCCCTAACCTAACACCAACCCTAGCTAACTACCCCTTCAACCCTAGCTCTACCCGAGCGTCTCTCTCTCACTCTCTCGCTACAGCCAGGCCCTACACCCGAACCTCACCTCCCCGTAGGCCCTAGCTGCAGCCACCAGCCTCTGTCCCCCGAGCCAGCTGCTCCATGCCGTGCACGTGAAGAAGGAGGGGAAAAAGGTGGCCGAAGCCACCTTTTCTCCACCCGAGCCCCACGGCGCCCCTCCCTCTCCCCTCGCCTTTATTTGCATCCCCTCCCTCTCTGCCATGTCGTCCACATCTCCCCTGGCCTCTGCGCCGATCCTCTCCTCCCCTGCTACCTCCTCTCCACCTTGGCGACCACCGTCGGTGTCGATCACCGTCCCCTGGAAACAAGAAGGCGTGCGTGGCGTGTGGGTGTCGGGGAAGACCAAGGAGACCCTCTGCAACCCCCTGTGCCTGTAGACGAGGAGGAGAAGGCCCAGCCACGCGGAACACCGACGAGGCCGACAACAAAACCCTAGATCCGCCGGCCTCTGCATCACCGTCGACCTGCTGCTCCCCGGCCCGATCTGACTGCACCAGCAACCTCGCGGTGAGCCACGCACCCTCCCTAACACCTCCCCTTTCCCCTTGGTCGCCTGTGTTCGCTGGACCATTAGTCGAGCAGCCTCTATGCGCTGGTGTCGCGTCGCATTTCCTCGCATTCGCGTCGCGAGAGCACTCCTAGCCACGTCGCGCTTACCCTGCATCCACCCCAGCCAGTCCCAGTGGTCACCGCCGCCTGCACGCGTGCGATCGATCGCGAGATCGAGCCCCCACCACGCCGCGCGTGTTCTCTGTCAGTTTTGTCAGAAACGGCGAGAAGAAAAACAGTTCCGCGAGGGTACTTTGCAAATACCCTCCACACCCTTTTGCCTTAACCCGCGGTACCCCAGGTTCCACCAGGCAGCCTCTCGGCCTTTTTGCAAAGAGGTACCCAGTTTCCAGGACCTTAACCCGCGCCCCCCCTCCGCGCCGCGTGGCCAGCCCACACCCTCTCTCTGTCATGTGGGCCCTGTTTTCCCACGGACCCACCGGTCAGACGCTGTGGCTGGGTATAGCCGCGGTAAGAAAAACCTCTGTCCTCCTTTTTCCGCCCAGTCAGCCTGGGCCCAGTCGTCAGTGACTGTGGCTAAATGGGGATGGGTATAAGAAGTCTGTTAGTTTTCTGTTTTAATTAAAACATTTTCATAAATGATTTAAATCTGGATTTAATTCTGTTTTTAATAACTTTTAATTTGTAAATCCAAATAACACAAATAATATATGTTTGGAATCAGAAAAATGTGAGGATTTCAAATATGCCATTCAAAATATCATTTGCGCACTTTAAATTTTCGAAATTGTTTAAATGCAATAAAAATGCCTTTTCTTAAATAATTAATAACTTTAATTCTACAACTCCAAATTCGACAAATAATATGTCTAAATCGATCAGCACGACGAGCCCGTTCTATCTGTACATTCCATGTTCTGAATTGCAGCATGCATCATATAAATATTAAGTGGACAACAAGTGTTATGGGAGCAAAACATGACTAAAACTTAATAAAATGCTTTATTCTTGCACCCCACACCTCACCCATGCCATGCTACATTATTGCCATGTAAATTGTGCATCATTCATTATGGCATGCTTGTTTGCTCGTCGCATTTTATATATATGCTTGCGCACTTTATTTATGTTGGCCCTTGTTTGTTTGGTTCTTCTTTCAAATAGACGTCGAGCAGGGAAAATACTAGGAATCCCAGGAGTACTACCCAGATACGCCTCTCGCTTCAACTGAGCTGCCAGGCAAGCACTACCACATGCTTGCATACATATAGTACCTATTGCGTCTATCTTATTCTTGCATCATTGAGTCGCGATTGCATTAAATTGAATCCCAAGCACTGCATAACCTTATTTTTAAACCCCACCGAGCTTGTTCCCCCATCCCATGAGCCAGTACTACAGGAGTTGTTTGAGCCATGCTGGTCGTAGAACAGCATGTGTAGGGTATGTGAGTGTCTGATGGATAACGAGGTACCTAAATAACTTAACCTGAGTAGTAATGGGATAACTAGTGAAAGAGGCACCGGTGAGCAATATCTGCTATTTGTTTTTTCATGCTCACTTGTGTCCTGTAGGACCCCGAGTACTTGATGCCTGTTCCTTGTTTATTCGCACTATCCACATCCGGGAGGCCTTATGGACCCCCCTGAGCTAGAGCTTGATTCATTTCTATTTCTTGGGGCCACAAAGTAGTTTGGGCCTTTGTTACTATCCTGTACTTATGCCATGCTTTACTGTTTTATTTTAAGATTGTGCGTGGAGCACCTGTACTATTTTGGATGCGGAATGTTTTCGCGGTATCGACAAGCCCATTCACATTTTCGGGTTCCCAGTTGTTTACAGCCATTGACGCAAACCTTGGGTCCGTCTTGGAGCCGGCCAACTTCGTTGCGGGTAGCTTAATGGGGTGGCCCCCTGAAATATTTCTGAATCCTGTGATCGCTTTGTCGTGAATGCCTCGTTGGGTTTTGATTTGGTTTTTCCGAGGTTGATCGAGTGTGTGTTGCTATCTATGCACCCCTGCAGGGTAAATCTTTCTGAAAGTTGTGTCCGCGGTTATGGACGACTTGGAGCACAGATTTTCGATCATAGACAAGTATAACTAAAGTACCGCTTTTAATTTGACTAAGTACCTGACTAGTAAATAGTGCCATACTCATGGAATGGTTAATAAAACTGCCAACGGATGGGTTGTTCGTCCGCTTTCTCGTTGGTAAGCGAGAAGGAGGATGGATCTGTTAATTATACTGTTATAACTGTTGTTACTAATTAACGGACATCCGTCTATCATTGGTTAGGCGGATGGTTAGCGAGTATCTATAGGCTTGTTAGTTATTATCTTTTGCTACAATTGCGTCACCCCAGGTATATGTCCCCTTTAGAGGCATAAAGACTTGCTGAGTACCCCTAGGGTCTCACACGATAAATTGTTTGATTGAGATGAATAGGTGTATTCGCAAGATGGATACTGGGTGGAGGAGACGGATGATGTTGGCAACGATCACTCGGTGTAGAGATTCCGGGGATGGGGATCCGCGAGATCTGTGGGCAGGATGTGTTTATTTATGTGGCATCCCATGCCGATTTGCTTCTTATCCGTACTCGGATCTTATTTTCCGCTTCCGCCTGATACTCTGATGTCTGATGTATGAGGAGCTATCCTAAACTATTATCTCTATCTAGGATATTTGGATCTTGCTGTATGGCGTTGCAATGTTTCTATTTATTTTAGATGGTATGGCTATGAGAACAGTTGTATGGTGGCTTGCATACATACTCACTTGTGTATGTAGTTAATCCCTTCGCCTGCCGACTACGCCGCTCGTTCTTGTCCCGATGTTCTGAAAGTGGTTAGGACGGCCGACGGGTCTACCTGTGGGTGGCTCCTGGGCCCCCACCGTACTATTTTAACCACTTTCGCTCATCCAGGCATGCAACTTAGAGCATAGTGTCCGAGGTAGTTACCATTGGTATCAAAGCCATCCCGCCCTTCTGGGTCTCAGCCAAATGGTCATTGTCAGTCTAGCAAATATTTTGGTAGCTATGTATACTAGGGAAAAACAAAGCATGAGAGTACGACTGCTTCCATTTTTCTTCTTACCCACCCACCCACCCTTTTCTGGTAAGGAAGTGTAACATTTTCAATCCTCTTCTAAAAATCAAACTAGGATTCACGTTTTCTGGGTTCTGTAGTACCATAGGTTGTGTGTGTGTGTAATTCCTTGTCTATCTGTTGCATCCAACTTGTTATCACTATCGGCATTTTGGTTATCAACTGTTGGTACATTCCATACCGACAGGATTTTGTAAACCGACGCGATCTATCTTACTCTTTGTTATCCAACGATATCTTGTTTGGGATGTTTGTTTCCGTAGTTGCTAATCTTTAGGTTCATCTTAAGAAAGAAGGAAGTTGGGATATGTGTTTTACTTATTCATGTGCGGGGTAATGATTTGAGTGCGGGATGGAGTCGTGACCATACCACTACTTTTATCATTCGCTCTTGTATATTGAATTGGTAGAGTTACTAATCTTGATTCGTTAAGTGGTTTTGCGCATATAGTGGTATTTTAATGCCGAAATTTGCGGAAAAAATTACTTTGATAGCTTTGTGTACCACACCCCTTGTTCAGTCGTGTGCGATATGCTTAATATCTTCTAGGTGCTTTGAACTTTGTTGATATTTTAATATCATCTTAGTAATTTGTATCCTTTAATCTTGGTTAATTCCATTTTGGTACTATTTTGGATTAATATTATTCTCCATTTTGGTACTGACTTGAGTTTTATATCAATCACAGGATGGCACCACCACGCCGTTCTGAGGAGGACATACCACCTGAACTGGGGGCTGTGTTGGCAAGTATTGCTAATGCCTTGTGAGCAATGCAGCAGAACCAGCAGCGTTTTGAAGAAAGTGTCAGGATGAATGAGTTTGTTTCGCTACCTCCACCTCCCAAGCGAGGAGACATCAAGAGTTTTCTGAAGTTCAACCCGCGCCACTTTGAGGTGTCTGATCAGCCTCTAGACGCAGATGATTGGATGCGTGAGATGTCAAGGTTGCTGAGGACTGCTGATGTTCCTGAGCAAGAATGGGTAAAATGTGCCACTCACCTTCTGAAGGGAGATGCAGCTCTGTGGTGGGAGAATTACCTGAAGGAAAACCACTCTGAGTTTCAGCCCACTTGGGAACAGTTCACTGGGGCTTTCAAAGAGCAATATTTTTCAGAAATTGTCATGGAAAGGATGAAGGAAGTGTTTCTCAACCTCAAGCAGGGTAATGACAATGTCAATACCTATATCAGAAACTTCATGAACCTTTCTCGGTATGGTGGCGATGAGATCTCTGATGACAATAAGAAGCAAAAGAGGTTCAGACAAGGGCTCAATGCATCAATCAAATATGCAATCACTCATGCAAGGCCGGGGTTTTTTCTGGAACTCCAACATACAGCTCTGTAGGAAGAAGGATGTAGGCAACTGTTTGAGGAGTCCAAGAAACACAGCCGTGACGCAGCAAGCTCTTCAGCTATGACAGCTCCTTCTAAGCGTCGTGTGTGGGTTCCTAACACCCCACCATCACTCCCGGCTCCACCAAGACCGTCAAGCTACGCGGCAAGGCCACCAAACTCCTTCACCGCGGCTCCTAGGGGCTACAACCACAACTACCCTGGAGCGCCTGGTGGAGTCCCTGGCTACGCTGCTCCACGACCACCTGGTGCCTGTTACACCTGTGGAAACACTGGGCATCAACACTGGAATTGTCCAATGAACAACAAAGCTCTTCCTCCACTACCGCCAAGACCTGCGGCAAGTTCTTCTATGGTTCGTGCACCTCCACCTCGGGCTCTCAACATCAACACCAAGCCCAGGTCTACGGTTGCTCGTGCCAACTGTGTCAACATCGCTCAAGCTGAGCATGCACCTGGAGTTCTGATGGGTACGCTTCCCATTAACTCATTCCATGCACGAGTTTTGTTTGATTCTGGTGCATCGCATTCATTCGTGTCTCACAAATTTGCAAATGAGCATGAGCTAGCTATAGACCAGCTGGATAAAAAGTTAATGGTTCTTTCTCCCAGGGCAAGAATGTTATCTACCAAGATCAGCCATGGCAATCAAATTGAGATTGGTGGTTCTTCTTTTCTGGCCTCATTGACAATTCTCGGGAACTCTGACATTGATGTTATCTTAGGCATGGATTGGTTAACAGCAAGTGCATCTGTGATTGATTGTGCTGAACGCTCGGTTTCTCTAAAAATTCCTGAAGGCCATATAGTCTATTCTCCAAGTCTGACTCCTGCAATTCAGCTTTTCTCTTTGGCGGCTCTGAATGATGATGCTATGGAGGCTATTCAGAGTGTTCCGGTGGTCTGTGAGTTCCCAGATGTTTTTCCTGAAGAGTTGCCAGGTATGCCTCCAGATCGTGAGGTCGAGTCTGTGATTGAGCTTGAACCTGGTACCGCTCCTATCTCCAAGCGGCCTTATAAAATGGGTCCTGCTGAGTTGGCTGAACTCAAACGTCAGCTTGATGAACAAGAGTAGTTGGGTTTCATTCAGCATAGTACTTCTTCTTGGGGTAGCCCAACCATCTTTGTGAAGAAGCGAGACAAGACTGATAGACTTTGTGTTGACTATCGGGCTCTCAATGCTAAAACCATCAAGAATAAATATCCCCTTCCGCGGATTAATGATCTCTTCGATCAGCTAGCTGGAGCTGTGGTATTCTCTAAACTTGACTTGAGAAGTGGATATCATCAAATCAAGATTCGCAAAGAAGACGTTCCCAAAACAGCTTTCACCACCCGCTGTGGCCTGTATGAGTACACGGTCATGTCTTTCGGTCTCACCAACGCACCTGCCACCTTCTCGAGGCTTATGAACTCGGTTTTCATGGAGTATCTTGATAAGTTCGTTGTGGTCTATCTGGATGACATCCTAGTCTATTCAAAGTCAAAAGAAGAACATGAAGAACACCTTCGGTGTGTCTTAAATAAGCTTCGTGAGAACCGCCTGTATGCAAAGTTCTCCAAGTGTGAGTTCTGGCTGCCTGAAGTCACCTACCTTGGTCACGTTATCTCTGCCAATGGCATTGCCGTCAACCCAGAAACTGTTAAGACAATTGTTGACTGGCTTCCACCCATAAATGTCAAAGAAGTCCGGAGTTTCCTTGGTTTGGCTAGTTACTGCCGTCGCTTCGTTCAGAATTTCTTGAAGATTGCAAAGCCTCTTACCGATCTCCTCAAGAAAGGCAAGAAATACCTTTGGTCTCCTGCATGTCAAGCAAGCTTTGAAACACTCAAAGAGAAGCTCACCTCCACACCAGTCTTGATTCCTCCAGATACATCAAAGCCTTTCCAGATATTTTGTGACACCTCCTTGCAAGGATTGGGTGTGGTCCTCATGCAAGAAAAGCAAGTCATTGCAAATGCCTCTCGTCAGTTGAAAATTCATGAGCTCAACTATCCAACACATGACCTTGAACTCGCAGCAGTTGGCTTTGCTTTGAAAGTATGGAGGCACTACTTGCTTGGCAACTGTTGTGAGATCTTTTCTGATCACAAGAGCCTGAAGTATATCTTCACACAACCTGATCTCAACCTTCGTCAGAGGAGGTGGATTGAAGCAATTAATGATTTCGATTTGACCATCAACTACACTCCGGGCAAAGCTAATGTCATGGCCGACGCTCTTAGCCGAAAAGCTTATGTCAACAACCTCATGGTGAAGAACAACAGACTCTCTTGTGTGAGGAATTCCGCAAGCTCAACCTTGAAATTGTGGATCAAGGGTATCTTCTGAACCTTCTGGCAACCCCTCTCTTGGAAGAAAAAGTTCGATCCATTCAACTTGGTGATCCTTACACTAAAAACATCATCTCCAACATTCATCTTCCGAAGTATGAGTCCTTCCACGTCGATGACCAAGGCGCTCTTTTCTTTGAACATCGGATGTTTGTTCCGAACTACCCAAGTTTAAGAGAGCAAGTTCTTAAGGAGGCGCATGATTCAGTTCTTTCTATCCACCCTGGCAGCACTAAGATGTACATGGACTTGAAAACACAGTATTGGTGGCCTGGGTTGAAACGATATTGTGCCAAGTATGTCTCGAAGTGTGATGTCTGTCGCAGAGTTAAAGTTGTTCATCAGAAACCTTCCGGTCTTCTACAGCCATTGAAGCCTCCGGAATGGAAATGGGAGAAAGTAGAGATGGACTTCATAACTGGTTTTCCAAGGTCGCGGAAGGGCAACAATGCAATCTTTGTTGTCATCAACAAGCTTTCTAAAGTGGCTCACTTCTTTCCTGTCAAGGAAACAATCTCTGCAATTCAGTTGGCTGAGCTCTATATTAATAGAATTGTCTCTCTGTATGGGGTTCCTCTTGAGAACAGTTCAGACCGTGGAAGCATCTTCACTTCCAATTTCTGGGGAAGTTTCCAAAATGCTTTGGGAACAAAATTGAACTTCAGCATAGCTTACCACCCTCAGTCGCAAGGACAAGTTGAAAGGATCAATCAGATTCTGGAAGATATGCTCCATGCTTGCGTTATCTCTTTTGGCATGAAGTGGGAAGAATGCCTTCCTTATGCTGAATTCTCTTACAATAACAGCTTCCAGAAAAGTCTAAAGATGGCACCATTTGAGGTTCTCTATGGTCGCAAATGCAGAACTCAAGCGGAGGAGAAGGTTCACATCATTCTTGAAAATCTGAAGGTTTCTCAAAGTCGCCAGAAGAGCAACTATGACAGAAAGCACACGGACATGGAGTATGTCCCTGGTGATCTCGTTTACCTTCGTGTGACTCCCATGAGAGGCATGCACCGCTTTGGTATCAAAGGAAAGATGGCTCCTAGATACATCGGTCCTTTCAAAATTCGTGGAAGAAGAGGAGAAGTTGCTTATGCTCTTGAGCTCCCTGAAAAACTCAAGGTCCATGATGTGTTCCATATCTCTCAACTCAAGAAGTGCTTCAAGGACCCCGGCAGGACCGTGGACCATGATCTTCTCAATCTCCAAGAAGACTTGTCTTATCAAGAACACCCCATAAAAATTCTAGAAGTCGCAGAAAGAAGGACTCGCAACAAGTCCATCAAGTTCTGCAAGGTGCAGTGGTCGCACTATTCCGTTGATGAAGCCACTTGGGAACGCGAGGATGAGCTCCATGCCAAGTATCCTACCCTCTTCGTGTCTTCTTCTTCTTCCTAAAATCTCGGGGCGAGATTCCTGTTTAGTGGGGGAGAGTTGTAGCATCCCATCTGTCTAACTTATGTAATGCTACATGGTCTAGTAATATAATTGCTACTTCCTACATATAATTGTTGCATCATAATTATATCATGCTCATGTCATCATGCCACATTGCATTTGAGCATCATATAAAACCCTTTTCATTTGGTTCTTATCCCATATGCATTATTAATTGTATTTGTCTCTTGATATATTGTATTTGGTTCTTGATAAATGCTTGATGCCCAAGTTGAGTTGGGGGCATATCTTTTATTCAACTCCACCACCTTTCTTGTCACCACATTATAATTCCACCATCTAACTAAATATGAGCTTTGCATCTTATTTGGGTTTACCTCTAGCTCATATGGGTTGGGATGGATCCTTTTTACCACTCCACATGCTTCCATGCAAGCATCATGTTGTTTTCACATTTTTGATATGTGGAGCCACCTTTGCATGCTACGTGAGTGGCATCCCTCTTTCTAGCTTCCATAAGGATTGTATTGGAATATTTGCTCATGTTGGAATATTATTGGGGATATCATGCACCTAGTGGAACACACACACTAGCCTATCCAAAATTATATTCAAATTTGAGCATCTCCATCTACTCCAATTGGAACATCTTTCTAATTCTTTTAGCTTGGCCTTACTCCACATTTTGGAATGCATGTGTATAAATGCCATGATTATTATTTTGTTCTCATAGAATTAGACATGGCATTTAATGCTCATGCATGGGCCATGCAACAATCACCACCATTCTATTCTTTTGGGTTTTTACTTGGTGTTTGAGTGGATCTCCTCTTTTGAGCTCTCTTTTCTCTCAAACCTTCTCACCTTGATCTAGTTCCTTGCCATGTGCATCAAGCCCTCCATGCCTCTCATGTCCTCCATGCATGATCATGTGAGATCATCCCCATATCCATTTTCCCCCCTATATTTGATCATGCCACACATAAAACCCTAATCTCACCACCTTCCCTCTCACCATCTCCTTACCCAACCCCCATCCATGCATGCTCATGTGTGAACTTGCCCAAAACCCTAAACACCCCTCCTCCTCACCTTCACCCCTTACTTGGACTTGTTTTGACATGTTTAAAACCCTTAAGACCCTACCCTAACCTCTCTCTCCAAAACCTTTTCTCCACCCTCACCACACCACCTTGCTCTCACCATGCCGAGACACCACCCTCTCTCTCTACTCCCTCTCTAACCCTAACCGGACAACCTACCCCTAACCTAACACCAACCCTAGCTAACCACCCCTTCAACCCTAGCTCTATCGGAGCCTCTCTCTCACTCTCCCGCTGCAGCCAGGCCCCAAACCCGAACCTCACCTCCCTGCAGGCCCCAGCTGCAGCCACCACCCTCTGTCCCCCGAGCTAGCTGCTCCATGCCGTGCACGTGAAGAAGGAGGGGAAAAAGGTGGCCTAAGCCACCTTTTCTCCACCCGAGCCCCACGGCGCCCCCTCCCTCTCCCCTCGCCTTTATCTGCATCCCCTCCCTTTCTGTCGTGCCGTCCACATCTCCCCTGGCCTCTGCGCCGACCCTCTCATCCCCCGGTACCTCCTCTCCAACTCGGCGACCACCATCGGTGTCGATCACCGTCCCCTTGAAACAAGGCGGCGTGCGTGGCATGTGGGTGTCGGGGAAGAACAAGGCGACCCTCTGCAACCCCCTGTGCCTGTAGACGAGGAGGAGAAGGCTAAGCCATGCGGAACACCGACGAGGCCGACAAAAAAACCCTAGATCCGCCGGCCTCTACATCGCCGTTGACCTGCTGCTCCCCGGCCCGATCTGACTGCACCAGCAACCTCGCGGTGAGCCACGCATCCTCCCTGACACCTCCCCTTTCCCCTTGGTCACCTGTGTTCGCCGGACCGTTAGTCGAGCAGCCTCTGTGCACCGGTGTCGCGTCGCGTTTCCTCGCAGTCGCGTCGCGAGAGCACTCCTAGCCACGCCGCGCTTACCCTGCATCCACCCCAGCCAGTCCCAGTGGTCACCGCCGCCTGCACGCGCGCGATCGATCGCACGATCGAGCCCCCACTGCGCCGCGCGTGTTCTCTGTCAGTTTCGTCAGAAACAGCGAGAAGAAAAACAATACCGCGAGGGTACTTTGCAAATACCTCCCACACACACACCCTTTTGCCTTAACCCGCGGTACCCCAGGTCCACCAGGCAGCCTCTCGGCCTTTTTGCAAAGAGGTACCCTAGTTTCCAGGACCTTAACCCGCGGCTCCCCTTTGCGCCGCATGGCCAGCCCACACCCTCTATCTGTCACGTGGGCCCCGTTTTCCCGCGGACCCACCGATCAGACCCTGTGGCTGGGTATAGCCGCGGTAAGAAAAACCTCTGTGGTCCTTTTTCCGCACAGTCAGCCTGGGCCCAGTCGTCAGTGACTGTGGCTAAGTAGGGCTGGGTATAAGAAGTCTGTCAGTTTTCTGTTTTAATTAAAACATTTTCAGAAATGATTTAAATATGGATTTAATTCTGTTTTTAATAACTTTTAATTTGTAAATCCAAATAACACAAATAATATATTTTTGGAATCAGAAAAATGTGAGGATTTCAAATATGCCATTCAAAATATCATTTGGGCACTTTAAATTTTCGAAATTGTTTAAATGCAATAAAATGCCTTTTCTTAAATAATTAATAACTTTAATTCTACAACTCCAAATTCGACAAATAATATGTCTAAATCGATCAGCGCGACGAGCCCGTTCTATCTATACATTCCATGTTCTGAATTGCAGCATGCATCATATAAATATTAAGTGGACATCAAGTGTTATGGGAGCAAAACATGACTAAAACTTAATAAAATACTTTATTCTTGCACCACACACCTCACCCATGCCATGCTACATTATTGCCATGTAAATTGTGCATCATCCATCATGGCATGCTTGTTTGCTCGTCGCATTTTATATATATGCTTACGCACTTTATTTATGTTGGCACTTGTTTGTTTGGTTCTTCTTTCGAATAGACACCACGCAAGGAAAATACAAGGAATCCCAGGAGTACTACCCAGATCCGCCTCTCGCTTCAACTGAGCTGCCAGGCAAGCACTACCACATGCTTGCATACATATAGTTCCTATTGCCTCTATCTTATTCTTGCATCATTGAGTCGCGATTTCATTAAATTGAATCCCAAGCACTGCATAGCCTTTACTTTTAAACCCCACCGAAGCTTGTTCCCACATCCCATGAGCCAGTACTACAGGAGTTGTTTGAGCCATGCGGGTCGTAGAACAGCATGTGTAGGGTATGTGAGTGTATGATGGATAACGAGGTACCTAAACAACTTAACCTGACTAGTAATGGGATAACTAATGAAAGAGGCACCGGTGAGCAACATCTGCTATTTGGTTTTTCATGCTCACTTGTGTCTCGTAGGACCCCGAGTACTTGATTCCTGTACCTTTTTATTCGCACTATCCACATCCGGGAGGCCTTATGGACCCCCCTGACCCAGAGCTTCATTCATTTCTATTTCTTGGGGCCACAAAGTAGTTTGGGGCTTTGTTACTATCATGTACTTATGCCATGCTTTACTGTTTTATTTTAAGATTGTGCGTGGAGCACCTGTACTATTTTGGATGCGGAATATTTTCGCGGTATCGACAAGCCCAGTCACATTTTCGGGTTCCCAGTCGTTTATAGCCATTGACGCAAACCTTGGGTCCGTCTCGGAGCCAGCCAACTTCGTTGCGGGTAGCTTAATAGGGTGGCCCCCTGAAATATTTCTGAATCCTGTGATCGCTTTGTTGTGAATGCCTCGTTGGGTTTTGATTTGGTTTTTCGGTGGTTAATCGAGTGTGTGTTGCTATTTGTGCACCCCTGCAGGGTAAATCTTTCTGAAAGCCGTGTCCACGGTTATGGACGACTTGGAGCACAGTTTCTCGATCATAGACAAGTACAACTAAAGTACCGCTTTTAATTTGACTAAGTACCTGACTAGTAAATAGTGCCATACTCATGGAATGGTTAATAAAACTGCCAACGGATGGGTTGTTCGTCAGCTTTCTCGTTGGTAAGCGAGAAGGAGGATGGATCTATTAATTATACTGTTATAACTGTTGTTACTAATTAACGGACATCCGTCTATCATTGGTTAGGCAGATGGTTAGCGAGTATCTATAGACTTGTTAGTTATTATCTTTTGCTGCAATTGCGTCACGCCAGGTATATGTCCCCTTTAGAGGCATAAAGACTTGCTGAGTACCCCTAGGGTCTCACACGATAAATTGTTTGATTCAGATGAATAGGTGTATTCGCAAGATGGATACTGGGTGGAGGAGACGGATGATGTTGGCAACGATCACTCGGTGTAGAGATTCCGGGGATGGGGATCCGCGAGATCTGTGGGCAGGATGTGTTGATTATGTGGAATCTCATGCCGATTTGCTTCTTATCCGTACTCGGATCTTGTTTTCCGCTTCCGCCTGATACTCTGATGTCTGATGTATAAGGAGATATCCTAAACTATTATCTCTATCTAGGAAATTTGGATCTTGCCGTATGGCGTTGCAATATTTCTATTTCTTTTAGATGGTATGGCTCTGAGAACAGTTGTATGGTGGCTTGCATACATACTCACTTGTGTATGTAGTTGATCCCTTCGCCTGCCGACTACGCCGCTCGTTCTTGTCCCGATGTTCTGGAAGTGGTTAGGACGGCCAACGGGTCTACCTGTGGGTGGCCCCTGGGCCCCCACCGTACTATTTTAACCACTTTCGCTCATCCAGGCATGCAACTTAGAGCGTAGTGTCCGAGGTAGCGAGGTAGTTACAAAATTCCCTCTCGCGTGCATTGGACGAAATTTTTTGGCACCTTTCCCGAGTACATTTGGGGAGGCCTTGCTCAGGTACCAGACACGCCTGGCCCACAATCTTACTCCCTCCTAGGAACTTGTTATGGCTCGCGCCGGCAGATCCATCCGCTCCACCGCTTCCGGTAGGGATCGCCGCAGCGGATCCACCTCAAGATCCTACCATCGCAGTATCAAATGGCCATGGTTTCTTGAGAGGAGCGACGACGCTACGTATGCGAGCTCGGCCCCTCCTACCTATAGAAGGACTGATGCGGCGTCGAGCTCGATCAGGAGCCGCCAGAGGCAACGGCGCTCGGTCCACGCCAACCCCGTCACCTTCGTCATTGTCGATTCCGATGTGGAGGACGACGGGGACGAAGCTGTGTAGAACGCCATTGTTGCCTCCTTAGCGAAGGGCAAGCCACGGGCGGGAGTGGATGTCACTGGGAAGGGCACGGTGGTGTCACCAATCGAGGTGGACTTCGATGACAGTGGTGTGATGTGGGTTTAGATGTTGTTTAGGATGGTTGCAATTTCAGTTGTGTTTAATGTGAGTACAACTATTGTAATGGGTTTGTCGAGCTATATTGAGAAATATGTGCAATAGCAGCGTGTGAGTGCTTCCACTTTAGAAATTGTGTCTGTGCCATTTGCATGTTGCATTATCAACGTAGATTACTTATAAACAATCCAACAAAAATCAGATTACAACCATCAGACGGGAGTGGCAGGATGGAAGAGAAGTTGGGACAGTGGCTTCGAGGGGAAGGAAGAGGAGGGGGGCGTGACACTGGCAGGTGGGCCCTCGGAACATGTGACACTGACATGCTGGAGCGGGAGCACACGGTATTGTCGGTCTGTCCAGAGGAAGCGGACTTTGCAACATGACAACAGCAAGCTGATTCGACCAATATAATAACTCGTCGAATTATTAAGGAGTACTGAAAACTACAATTGGGGTATATTCGAACAACACGTATGCTCTAAGCACCTGAGAAGCATCGCTTAGGTCTAACAGTAACGACAGCACAAGTACTACATTTCCCTATCGGTCTTCTCGATACAAATGTAGAAATGCATCTGGCTGTTCGGTCCAGCACCGACAAGGTACTGAGATGGCATGCATAGGATCGACCTTAGGTCCACATACTCCACCTCCCGTGGTGTCGGGCAGCTCGGCGCCTCAGCTAGCACAAGAATGCTATCCGACGACGGCGGCTGTGTGTTCGCCCACATGCGCACCGTGTATACGGGCCAGGCGCACGAGACCGACCTGACGCATATGGCACACACGACGGTGGGCTGGCTCTGGTTCCCGGAACACCGGCGGTGATGGTCAGGACAAAAACAGAGCCGCCCCCCCCTCCCCTGGAAAATTAGCCGGCGGCATGCCGAGCCAGTGAACGGCACCTGCTCTTGGAGAAGTTGGGCTTGCCCGTACGAGATCCTAATCACTTCGATCAAGTGCCCCTCTGCAAGGTGGACAACGAGCTCTGTCGGCGGGCCGGTGTAGTTGCAACTCGGCTCCGTGCAGGAGCACGCGCCGTGCGGGCACGCGAGCTCGTGGAGCGGGAGCTCGTGGTAGGAGTAATGGCGAAAGCATCCTGGGTGGGAGCACACGAGCGGGAATGCAGCTGCGAAGTTGCGCGCGAGGATCTCCAGATTCTTGGGCTGCAGCATCTGCCACATCTAAAGTTTGTCGAGAAATCGGAAAAAATATCAGCAGTTAGATTGGTGAATAGCAGGAATATGTAGGATAAGTTCAAAATCTTGTAAAATGATTTCTTAGCATGAAGGTAGCGACCCAAGAATTGGCGGATGTCGTCGCCTTGCGGCTACGGCAGGATGGAAGTGAAGTGGGGAAAGTGGCTTCGAGGGGAAGAAAGAGAAGTACAGGGAGGAAGAGAAGTAACAGGGACGTGACACTGGGATATGGCCCACTGAACTCATGAGTCGTGACACTCGCAACATGCCAGTTTGTCCAGAGAAAGCATGGCCAATCATGCCACAGAACAGCCTACTCGAGGATCGATCTCACGAAGACCATCCCAATCATCCAAGCGCCCCAATCGAATGGTATATAACAATCGTCAAGGAGAACAATTGTGTTATGGCGTGCCTTCTAGAAGACATGATCTAACGGTGGATCCATTGGAGGGGCAGTGAACAATGGTGGATCCATATGTTGTTTGTGAAAAGAACACGCATGCAATGACTCTAGTGCTGGTTTTAGTATAAGAACACACATGCAATGCCATTGGTTGATCCATGTGTGGTTTGTGGAAACCACACACATGCAATGACTCTAATGGATCCATATGTGGTTTGTGGAAAAGAACACACATGCAATGAACAGTGGTAGATCCATGTGTGGTTTGTGGAAACAACACACAGGCAATGACACTGGTTGATCCATCTGTGGTTTGTGGAAAGAACACGCATGCAATGACACTGGTTGATCCATATGTGGTTTGTGGAAAGAACACACGTGCTATGACACCGCTTGATCCATGTGTGGTTTGTGGATAGAACACACATGCAATGACTCTAGTGGGTCCATATGTGGTTCAAGTCAGGAACACACATGCAATGCCACTGGTGGATCCATGTGTGGTTTGTGGAAAGAACACACATGCAATGACTCTAGTGGGTCCATATGTGGTTTGTGAAAAGAACACACATGCAATAACCACTGGATGCTTCACATGTGGTTTGTGGAAAAGAACACACATGCCATGAACACTGGTGGATCCATAAGTGGTTTGTGGAAATAACACACATGCAATGACTCTAATGGATCCATATGTGGTTTGTGGAAAAGAACACACATGCAATGAACACTGGTTGATCCATAAGTGGTTTGTGGAAAGAACACACATGCAGTGACTCTAATGTTGGTTTTAGTATAAGAACACATATGGATCCATATATGGTTTGTGGAAAAGAACACACATGCAATGACCTTTGATTGATCCATGTGTGGTTTGTGGAAAGAACACACATGCAATGACTCTAATGCTTGTTTTAGTATAAGAACACACATGCAATAACTCTAGGTTGATCCATAAGTGGTTTGTGGAAAAGAACACACATGCAATGAACACTGGTTGATCCATAAGTGGTTTGTGGAAAAGAACACACATGCAATGACCACTCGTTGATCCATAAGTGGTTTGTGGAAATAACACACATGCAATGAGTCTAGTGTTGGTTCTAGTATAAAAACACACATGCAATGACTCTAGTGGGTCCACATGTGGTTTGTGAAAAGAACACACATGCAATGACCACTGGTTGATCCATATGTGGTTTGTGGAAAGAACACACGTGCAATGACACCGGTTGATCCATGTGTGGTTTGTGGATAGAACACACATGCAATGACTCTAGTGGGCCCATATGTGGTTCATGTCAGGAACACACATGCAATGCCACTGGTGGATCCATGTGTGGTTTGTGGATAGAACACACATGCAGTGAACACTAGTTGATCCATGTGTGGTTTGTGAAAGGAACACACATGCAATGCCACTGGTTGATCCATGTGTGGTTTGTGGAAAGAACACACATGCAATGACTCTAGTGCTAGTTTTAGTATAAGAACACACATACAATGACTCTAGTGGGTCCACATGTAGTTTGTGGAAAGAACACACATGCAATGACCACTAGTTGATCCATATCTGGTTCGTGGAAAAGAACACACATGCAATGAACACTGGTTGATCCATGTGTGGTTTGTGAAAACAACATGCATGCAATGCCACTGGTTGATCCATGTGTGGTTTGTGGAAAAGAACACACTGGCAAAGACTCTAGTGCTAGTTTTAGTATAAGAACAAACATACAATGACTCTAGTAGGTCCACATGTGGTTTGTGGAAAGAACACACATGCAATGACCACTGGTTTATCCATAAGTGGTTTGTGGAAAAGAACACACATGCAGTGAACACTGGTTGATCCATGTGTGGTTTGTGAAAAGAACACACATGCAATGCCACTGGTTGATCCATGTGTGGTTTGTGGAAAGAACACACATGCAATGACTCTAGTGCTAGTTTTAGTATAAAAACACACATACAATGACTCTAGCGGGTCCACATGTAGTTTGTGAAAAGAACACACATGCAATGACCACTGGTTGATCCATAAGTGGTTTGTGGAAAAGAACACACATGCAATGAACACTGGTGGATCCATAAGTGGTTTATGGAAAGAACACAAATGCAGTGAACACTGGTGGATCCATATGTTGTTTGTGAAAAGAACACACATGCAATGACACTAGTTGATCCATATGTGGTTTGTGGAAAGAACACACGTGCAATGACACCGGTTGATCCATATGTGGTTTGTGGATAGAACACACATGCAATGACTCTAGTGGGTCCATATGTGGTTTGTGGAAAGAACACACATGCAATGACACTGATTGATCCATGTGTGGTTGTGGAAAGAACACACATGCAATGACTCTAGTGCTAGTTTAAGTATAAGAACACACATGCAATGACTAATGGATCCATATGTGGTTTGTGGAAAAGAACACACATGCAATGACCACTGGTTGATCCATGTATGGTTTGTGGAAAGAACACACATGCAATGACAATAGTGGATCCATGTGTGGTTTGTGAAAAGAACACACATGCAATGCCATTGGTTGATCCATATGTGGTTTTTGGAAACAACACACATGCAATGACACTGGTTGATCGAAATATGGTTCATGACAGGAATACACATGCAATGACTCTTGTGGATGCATATGTGGTTTGTGGAAAGAACGCACATGCAATGAACTCTAGTGGGTCCATATGTGGTTTTTGAAACGAACACACATGCAATGACCACTAGTTGATCCATATGTGGTTTGAGGAAAAGAACACACATGTAATGAACACTAGTGGATCCATAAGTGGTTTGTGGAAATAACACACATGCAATGACTCTAATGGATCCATATGTGGTTTGTGGAAAAGAACACACATGCAATGAACACTGGTTGATCCATAAGTGTTTTGTGGAAAAGGACACACATGGAGTGACTCTAATGTTGGTTTTAGTATAAGAACACATATGGATCCATATGTGGTTTGTGGAAAAGAACACACATGCAATGACCACTAGTTGATCTATGTGTGGTGTGTGTAAAGAACACACATGCAATGACTCTAATGCTTGTTTTAGTATAATAACTCTAGGTTGATCAATAAGTGGTTTGCGGAAAATAACACACATACAATGAACACTGGTTGATCCATAAGTGGTTTGTGGAAAAGAACATACATGCAATGACCACTGGTTGATCCATAAGTTCTTTGTGGAAATAACACACATGCAATGATTCGAGTGCTGGTTTTAGTATAAGAACACACGTGCAATGACTCTAGTGGGTCCACATGTGGTTTGTGAAAAGAACACACATGAAATGACCACTAGTTGATCCATATGTGGTTTGTGGAAAGAACACACGTGCAATGACACCGGTTGATCCATGTGTTGTTTGTGGATAGAACACACATGCAATGACTCTAGTGGGTCCATATGTGGTTCATGTCAGGAACACACATGCAATGCCACTGGTGGATATATGTGTGGTTTGTGGAAAGAACACACATGCAATGACCACTGGTTGATCCATGTGTGGTTTGTGGAAAAGAACAAACATGAAGTGAAGACTGGTTGATCCATGTGTGGTTTGTGAAAAGAATACACATGCAATGCCACTGGTTGATCCATGTGCGGTTTGTGGAAAGAACACACATGCAATGACCACTGCTTGATCCATTAGTGGTTAGTGGAAATAACACACATGCAATGAGTCTAGTGCTGGTTTTAGTATTAGAACACACATGCAATGACTATAGTGGGTCCACATGTGGTTTGTGAAAAGAACACACTTGCAATTACCACTGGTTGATCCATATGTGCTTTGTGGAAAAGAACACACATGCAATGAACAATGGTTGATCAATAAGTGATTTGTGGAAAAAACACACATGCACTGACTCTAGTGATGGTTTTAGTATAAGAACACATATGCAATGACTAATGGATCCATATGTGGTTTGTGGAAAAGAACACACATGCAATGACCACTGGTTGATCCATGTGTGGTTTGTGGAAAGAACACACATGCAATGACAGTGGTGGATCCATGTGTGGTTTGTGAAAAGAACACACATGCAATGAGTCTAGTGCTGGTTTTAGTATAAGAACACACATGCAATGACTCTAGTGGGTCCACATGTGGTTTGTGAAAAGAACACACATGCAATGACCACTAGTTGTTCCATATGTGGTTTGTGGAAAAGAACACACATGCAATGAACACTAGTGGATCCATAAGTGGTTTGTGGAAAGAACACACATGCAATGACCACTGGTTGAAACATAAGTGGTTTGTTGAAAAGAACACACATGCACTGACCACTGGTTGATCCATATGTGGTTTGTGGAAAGAACACACATGTAATGAACACTGGTTGATCCATTTGTGGTTTGTGAAAAGAACACACATGCAATGACACTGGATGATCCATGTGTGGTTTGTAGAAAGAACACACATGCAATGCCATTGGTTGATCCATGTGTGGTTTCTGGAAATAACACACATGCAATGACTCTAATGTATCCATATGTGGTTTGTGGAAAAGAACACACACGCAATGACCACTGGTTGATCCATGTGTGGTTTGTGGAAAGAACACACATGCAATGACAGTGGTGGATCCATGTGTGGTTTGTGAAAACAACACACATGCAATGAGTCTAGTGGGTCCACATGTGGTTTGTGGAAAAGAACAGACATGCAATGACTCTAGTGCTAGTTTTAGTATAAGAACACACAAGCAATGACTCTAGTGGGTCCATATGTGATTTCTGGAAAGAACACACATGCAATGACCACTGGTTGATCCATGTGTGGTTTGTGGAAAGAACACACATGCAATGACACTGCTTGATCCATGTGTGTTTTGTGGCAATAACACACATGCAATGACTCTAATGGATCCACATGTGGTTTGATCCATGTGTGGTTTGAGGAAATAACACACATGCAATGACTCTAATGGATCCATATGTGGTTTGGAAAAGAACACACATCCAATGAACACGGGATGATCCATAAGTGGTTTGTGGAAAGAACACACATGCAGTGACTCTAATGCTGGTTTTAGTATAAGAACACACATGCAATGACCACTAGTTGATCCATAAGTGGTTTGTGGAAAAGAACACACATGCAATGAACACTGGTGGATCCATGTGTGGTTTGTGGAAAGAACACACATGCAATGACACCGGTTGATCTATGTGTGGTTTGTGGAAAGAACGCACATGCAATGACATTGGTTGATCCATATGTGGTTTGTGGGAAGAACACACGTGCAATGACACCGGTTGATCCATGTGTGGTTTGTGGATAGAACACACATGCAATGAATCTAGTTGTTCCATATGTGGTTCATGTCAGGAACACAGTTGCAATGCCACTAGTGGATCCTTGTGTGGTTTGTGGAAAGAACACACGTGCAATGACCACTGGTTGATCCATGTGTGGTTTCTGGAAAAGAACACACATGTAGTGAACATTGGTTGATCCATGTGTGGTTTGTGAAAAGAACACACATGCAATGCCACTGGTTGATCCACGTCTGGTTTGTGGAAAGAACACATATGCAATGAATCTAGTGCTAGCTTTAGTATAAGAACACACATACAATGACTCTAGTGTGTCAAATCATGTAGTTTGTGGAAAGAACACACATGGAATGACCATTGGTTGATCCATATGTGGTTCGTGGAAAAGAACACACATGTAGTGAACACTGGTTGATCCATGTGTGGTTTGTGAAAAGAACACGCATGCAATGCCACTAGTTAATCCATGTGTGGTTTGTGGAAAAGAACACACATGCAATGACTCTAGTGCTAGTTTTAGTATAATAACACACATGAAATTACTCTAATGGATCCACATGTGGTTTGATCCGTGTGTGGTTTGTGAAAATAACACACATGCAATGACTCTAATGGATCCATATGTGGTTTGTGGAAAAGAACACACATGCAATGAACACTGGTTGATCCATAAGTGGTTTGTGGAAAGAACACACATGCAGTGACGCTAATCCTGGTTTTAGTATAAGAACACATATGGATCCATATGTGGTTTGAGGAAAAGAACACACCTGCAATGACCACGGTTGATCCATGTGTGGTTTGTGGAAAGAACACACATGCAATCACTCTAATGATGGTTTTAGTATAAGAACACACATGCAATGACCACTGGTTGATCCATAAGTGGTTTGTGGAAAAGAACACTTATGCAATGAACGCTGGTGGATCCATGTGTGGTTTGTGGAAAGAACACACATGCAATGACACTGGTTGATCCATGTGTGGTTTGTGGAAAAAACACACATGCAATGACACTGGTTGATCCATATGTGGTTTGTGGAAAGAACACACGTGCAATGACACCGATTGATCCATATGTGGTTTGTGGATACAACACACATGCAATGACTCTAGTGGGTCCATATGTGGTTCATGTCAGGAACACACATGCAATGCCACTGGTGGATCCATGTGTGGTTTGTGGAAAGAACACACATGCAATGACCACTGGTTAATCCATGTGTGGTTTGTGGAAAAGAACACACATGTAGTGAACACTGGTTGATCCATGTGTGATTTGTGAAAAGAACACACATGCAATGCCAATGGTTGATCCATGTGTGGTTTGTGGAAAGAACACACATGCAATGACTCTAGTGCTAGTGTTAGTATAGGAACACACATATAATGACTCTAGTGGGTCCACATGTAGTTTGTGGAAAGAAGACACATGCAATGACCACTAGTTGATCCATATGTGGTTCGTGGAAAGGAACACACATGCAGTGAACACTGGTTGATCCATGTGTGGTTTGTGAAAAGAACACACATGCAATGCCACTGGTTGATCGATGTGTGGTTTGTGGAAAAGAACACACATGCAATGACTCTAGTGCCAGTTTTAGTATAAGAACACACATACAATGACTCTAGTGGGCCCACATTATGTTTGTGAAAAGAACACACATGCAATGACCACTTGTTGATCCATAAGTGGTTTGTGGAAAACAACACACATGAAGTGAACACTGGTTGATCCATGTGTGGTTTGTGAAAAGAACACACATGCAATGACCACAGGTTGATCCATGTGTGGTTTGTGGAAAGAACACACATGCAATGACACTGCTTGATCCATGTGTGTTTTGTGGCAATAACACACATGCAATGACTCTAATGGATCCACATGTGGTTCGATCCATGTGTGGTTTGAGGAAATAACACACATGCAATGACTCTAATGGATCCATATGTGGTTTGGAAAAGAACACACATGCAATGAACACAGGATGATCCATAAGTGGTTTGTGGAAAGAACACACATGCAGTGACTCTAATGCTGGTTTTAGTATAAGAACACACATGCAATGACCACTAGTTGATCCATAAGTGGTTTGTGGAAAAGAGCACACATGCAATGAACACTGGTGGATCCATGTGTGGTTTGTGGAAAGAACACACATGCAATGACACCGGTTGATCTATGTGTGGTTTGTGGAAAGAACGCACATGCAATGACATTGGTTGATCCATATGTGGTTTGTGGGAAGAACACACGTGCAATGACACCGGTTGATCCATGTGTGGTTTGTGGATAGAACACACATGCAATGAATCTAGTTGTTCCATATGTGGTTCATGTCAGGAACACAGTTGCAATGCCACTAGTGGATCCTTGTGTGGTTTGTGGAAAGAACACACGTGCAATGACCACTGGTTGATCCATGTGTGGTTTATGGAAAAGAACACACATGTAGTGAACATTGGTTGATCCATGTGTGGTTTGTTTAAAGAACACACATGCAATGCCACTGGTTGATCCACGTCTGGTTTGTGGAAAGAACACATATGCAATGAATCTAGTGCTAGTTTTAGTATAAGAACACACATACAATGACTCTAGTGTGTCAAATCATGTAGTTTGTGGAAAGAACACACATGGAATGACCATTGGTTGATCCATATGTGGTTCGTGGAAAAGAACACACATGTAGTGAACACTGGTTGATCCATGTGTGGTTTGTGAAAAGAACACGCATGCAAAGCCACTAGTTAATCCATGTGTGGTTTGTGGAAAAGAACACACATGCAATGACTCTAGTGCTAGTTTTAGTATAATAACACACATGAAATTACTCTAATGGATCCACATGTGGTTTGATCCGTGTGTGGTTTGTGAAAATAACACACATGCAATGACTCTAATGGATCCATATGTGGTTTGTGGAAAAGAACACACATGCAATGAACACTGGTTGATCCATAAGTGGTTTGTGGAAAGAACACACATGCAGTGACGCTAATGCTGGTTTTAGTATAAGAACACATATGGATCCATATGTGGTTTGAGGAAAAGAACACACCTGCAATGACCACGGTTGATCCATGTGTGGTTTGTGGAAAGAACACACATGCAATCACTCTAATGATGGTTTTAGTATAAGAACACACATGCAATGACCACTGGTTGATCCATAAGTGGTTTGTGGAAAAGAACACTTATGCAATGAACACTGGTGGATCCATGTGTGGTTTGTGGAAAGAACACACATGCAATGACACTGGTTGATCCATGTGTGGTTTGTGGAAAAAACACACATGCAATGACACTGGTTGATCCATATGTGGTTTGTGGAAAGAACACACGTGCAATGACACCGATTGATCCATATGTGGTTTGTGGATAGAACACACATGCAATGACTCTAGTGGGTCCATATGTGGTTCATGTCAGGAACACACATGCAATGCCACTGGTGGATCCATGTGTGGTTTGTGGAAAGAACACACATGCAATGACCACTGGTTAATCCATGTGTGGTTTGTGGAAAAGAACACACATGTAGTGAACACTGGTTGATCCATGTGTGATTTGTGAAAAGAACACACATGCAATGCCACTGGTTGATCCATGTGTGGTTTGTGGAAAGAACACACATGCAATGACTCTAGTGCTAGTTTTAGTATAGGAACACACATACAATGACTCTAGTGGGTCCACATGTAGTTTGTGGAAAGAAGACACATGCAATGACCACTAGTTGATCCATATGTGGTTCGTGGAAAGGAACACACATGCAGTGAACACTGGTTGATCCATGTGTGGTTTGTGAAAAGAACACACACGCAATGCCACTGGTTGATCGATGTGTGGTTTGTGGAAAAGAACACACATGCAATGACTCTAGTGCCAGTTTTAGTATAAGAACACACATACAATGACTCTAGTGGGCCCACATTATGTTTGTGAAAAGAACACACATGCAATGACCACTTGTTGATCCATAAGTGGTTTGTGGAAAACAACACACATGAAGTGAACACTGGTTGATCCATGTGTGGTTTGTGAAAAGAACACACATGCAATGCCACTGGTTGATCCATGTGTGGTTTGTGGAAAGAACACACATGCAATGAATCTAGTGCTAGTTTTAGTATAAGAACACAAATACAATGACTCTAGTGGGTCCACATGTAGTTTGTGAGAAGAACAAACGTGCAATGACCACTGGTTGATTCATAAATGGTTTGTGGAAAAGAACACACATGCAATGAACACTGGTTGATCCATGTGTGGTTTGTGGAAAGAACACACATGCAATGACTCTAGTGGGTCCATATGTGATTTGTGGAAAGAACACACATGCAATGACCACTGGTTGATCCATGTGTGGTTTGGCGAAAGAACACACATGCAATGACACTGCTTGATCCATCTGTGTTTTGTGGAAATAACACACATGCAATGACTCTAATGGATCCACATGTGGTTTGATCCATGTGTGGTTTGTGGAAATAACACACATGCAATGACTCAAATGGATCCATATGTGGTTTGTGGAAAAGAACTCACATGCACTGAACATTGGTTGAGCCATAAGTGGTTTGTGGAAAGAACACACATGCAGTGAGTCAAATGCTGGTTTTAGTATAAGAACACATATGGATCCATATGTGGTTTGTGGAAAAGAACACACATGCAATGACCACTGGTTGATCCTTGTGTGGTTTGTGGAAAGAACACACATGCAATGACTCTAATGCTGGTTTTTGTATAAGAACACACATGCAATGACCACTAGTTGATCCATAAGTGGTTTGTGGAAAAGAAGCACATGCAATGAACACTGGTGGATCCATGTGTTGTTTGTGGAAAGAACACACATGCAATGACACTGGTTGATCTATATGTGGTTTGTGGAAAGAACACACATGCAATGACATTGGTTGATCCATATGTGGTTTGTGGGAAGAACACACGTCCAATGACACCGGTTGATCCATGTGTGGTTTGTGGATAGAACACACATGCAATGAATCTAGTGGTTCCATATGTGATTCATGTCAGGAACACACATGCAATGCCACTGGTGGATCCATGTGTGGTTTGTGGAAAGAACACACATGCAATGACCACTGGTTAATCCATGTGTGGTTTGTGGAAAAGAACACACATGCAATGACCACTGGTTGATCCAGGTGTGGATTGTGGAAAAGAACACACATGTAGTGAACATTGGTTGATCCATGAGTGGTTTGTGAAAAGAACACACATGCAATGCCACTGGTTGATCCATGTGTGGTTTGTGGAAAGAACACATATGCAATGACTCTAGTGCTAGTTTTAGTATAAGAACACACATACAATGACTCTAGTGTGTCAAATCATGTAGTTTGTGGAAAGAACACACATGGAATGACCACTGGTTGATCCATATGTGGTTCGTGGAAAAGAACACACATGCAGTGAACACTGGTTGATCCATGTGTGGTTTGTGAAAAGAACACACATGCAATGCCACTAGTTGATCCATGTGTGGTTTGTGGAAAAGAACACACATGCAATGACTCTAGTGCTAGTTTTAGTATAATAACACACATGCAATGACTCTAATGGATCCACATGTGGTTTGATCCGTGTGTGGTTCATGGAAATAACACACATGCAATGACTCTAATGGATCCATATGTGGTTTGTGGAAAAGAACACACATGAAATGAACACTGGTTGACCCATAAGTGGTTTGTGGAAAGAACACACATGCAGTGACTCTAATGCTGGTTTTAGTATAAGAACACATATGGATCCATATGTGGTTTGTGGAAAAGAACACACCTGCAATGACCACAGTTGATCAATGCGTGGTTTGTGGAAAGAACACACATGCAATGACTCTAATGATGGTTTTAGTATAAGAACACACATGCAATGACTCTAATGATGGTTTTAGTATAAGAACACACATGCAATGACCACTGGTTGATCCATAAGTGGTTTGTGGAAAAGAACACACATGCAATGAACACTGGTGGATCCATGTGTGGTTTGTGGAAAGAACACACATGCAATGACACTGGTTGATCCATGTGTGGTTTGTGGAAAAAACACACATGCAATGACACTGGTTGATCCTGATGTGGTTTGTGGAAAGAACACACGTGCAATGACACCGGTTGATCCATGTGTGGTTTGTGGATAGAACACACATGCCATGACTATAGTGGGTCCATATGTGGTTCATGTCAGGAACACACATGCAATGCCACTGGTGGATCCATGTGTGGTTTGTGGAAAGAACACACATGTAATGACCACTGGTTTATCCATGTGTGGTTTGTGGAAAAGAACACACATGCAGTGAACACTGGTTGATCCATGTGTGGTTTGTGAAAAGAACACGCATGCAATGCCACTGGTTGATCCATGTGTGGTTTGTGGAAAGAACACACATGCAATGACCCTAGTGCTAGTTTTAGTATAAGACCACACATACAATGACTCTAGTGGGTCCACATGTAGTTTGTGGAAAGAAGACACATGCAATGACTACTGGTTGATCCATATGTGGTTCGTGGAAAAGAACACACATCTAGTGAACACTGGTTGATCCGTGTGTGGTTTGTGAAAAGAACACGCATGCAATGCCACTGGTTGATCCATGTGTGGTTTGTGGAAAATAACACACATGCAATGACTCTAGTGCTAGTTTTAGTATAAGAACACACATACAATGACTCTAGCCGGCCCACATGTGGTTTGTGGAAAGAGCACACATGCAATGACCACTTGTTGATCTATAAGTGGTTTGTGGAAAACAACACACATGAAGTGAACACTGGTTGATCCATGTGTGGTTTGTGAAAAGAACACACATGCAATGCCACTGGTTGATCCATGTGTGGTTTGTGGAAAGAACACACATGCAATGACTCTAGTGCTAGTTTTAGTATAAGAACACACATACAATGACTCTAGTGGGTCCACATGTAGTTTGTGAGAAGAACACACGTGCAATGACCACTGGTTGATTCATAAGTGGTTTGTGGAAAAGAACACACATGCAATGAACACTGGTTGATCCATGTGTGGTTTGTGGAAAGAACACACATGCAATGACTCTAGTGGGTCCATATGTGATTTGTGGAAAGAACACACTGTTGGGTCCGCAGCATAGAAAACAAAAAATTTCCTACGATGAGGACTATACGCCAAGATCTATCTACTAGATACAGAGCAACGGGTGGACATACATTCATGGAGAACTTACCCTCGAAGACAATGAGTTTTGTTAACGAGTAGGAACTCGTGGTTGATGTAGTCGTACGCTTGCCGATCTCAAGATCGTGTGGAAGTCCGAGCGCCGCAAATCAGCAGCACATCCGTCCTCGCACACACGTTCAAGACACCGGACAACCTCCACCTCCTCGCTCCAGCAATCCAGCGGAAGTAGCAACTCATTCTTGACGAAATGCCACCGGGAACATGTATCTTGCTAATCTGAGACCATGGGGGAATAATTCTAGAGGGGGAGAGAGATCCTTCACAAGGAGGTGTGAGGATGAAGGAGGGAATGGGTGGCCTTTTATAGGAGGAGGGGGGTGCCCTCTCTCTCCATGGCCGGCGCATGGGGGGTGACCCCTCACCTCCCCCATTTATGTGGTGGTAACCCCTCCACATTAAAATGCCTCTTCACATTCCCTTTTAAAGTCTCCACTTTAAATGCATTAAATTTCTCCAAATTTAATGCTCTCTCATTTAATAAAACTCTTTTTATTAAATTTATTCAGAATTTTGTTAATTACTTTAATTAACAAACATTCACATATAGCCCCTTACAATATTTCAATATCACATGAAGAACCACCTTCTGCAATTTCACCCGAAACAATTTCCGGTTTCTATTGAAACAATTCATGTGCTTTGCAATTCTTTCGTCCGAAACATATGTGCTCCAAATGGTGTCCGGTAACTCTTAAGTGTGCCACCCTACGGTTCGCGAATAATGCAGACATGATCGAGACCCTTCTCCGATCAATAATCAGCAGCGGGACCTGGAGATCCGTACTGACTCCTACACATTCAACAATGACTCCTGTGATCGTGAGAACCTTTAACGCTTGTAACTAAATCCCTTTGTCTCTCGATATATTACATGTCCGAGATTCGATCATCGGTATCTCCATACCTAGTTTGATATCGTTACCGACATGCACTCTTTTCTCGTTTCCGTGATATAACATTCTAGTGATCACATCACTTGCTTGCAAGCTATCCTAATGTGATTTCACCGAGAGGGCCCAGAGTATATCTATCCGTCATCTGGATTCACAAATTCCACTCTTGATCCATGAGCGTCAACATAACACCTTCGTAGTACTGAACCCATCTTTATAGTCACCATGTTACGGTGTGACGTTTGATGTTATCAAGATACTCTTCCGGTGTTAGCAATTAACATGATCTCATGGTCTAAGGATAAAGATTACTTCGTATGATGTTATAGCAATATACACATAATGACATGATCGTAATGCTATACTTTGGATGAATGTTCATCACATCATTTCACAAATGTTGTGACCATGTTATTAACAACATCCAATGTCCATGATCAGGAAACCTTGATCATCTTGTTAATCAACAAGCTAGTCTATAAGAGAGGCATAACTAGGAACCCTTTTTGTTTATTAAACACACATGTATTGATGTTTCCTATCAATACAATTATAGCATGCAAAATAAACATCTATCATATACAAGGAATACATAATAACAACTTTATTATTGCCTCTCAGGGCATATTTCCTTCAGTCTCCCACTTGCACTAGAGACAATAATCTAGTTTATATAGTGATAAATCTAACACCCATGGAGTTCTAGTGTTGATCATTTTTTGCCCTAGGGAGTACTTTAGTCAACGGATCTACTACATTCAGGTCCGTGTGCACTTTACAAATCTTTATATCTCCATCCTTGACATGCTCGCGGATGGAGTGAAACCGGCGCTTAATATGCTTGGAATTCTTGTGAGACCTTGGTTCCGTTGCGTTGGCTATGGATCCATTGTTGTCACAATAGATCACTATTGGGTCCAACACACTAGGAACCACACCTAGTTCCGTTATGAACTCCTTCATCCAAACCGCTTCCTACGCTGCTTCTGAAGCAGCAACATATTCCGCCTCCGTCGTTGATCCAGCCACCACAGGTTGTTTGGAGCTCCTCCAACTAACTGCTGCTCCGTTCAAGAGAAATACGTATCCGGATTGAGACTTAGAGTCATCCGGATCAGTGTCAAAGCTGGGCATCGACATAACACTTAGCGACTAGCTCTTCTTCACCTCCGTATACAAGAAACATATCCTTAGTTCTTCTCAAGTACTTAAGGATATTCTTGACCGCTATCCAGTGTTCCGAACCTGGATCAGATTGGTACCCACTAGTCAAACTAATAGCATGTGCCACATCCGGTATTGTACATAGCATGGCATACATTATAGAGCCTATGGCTGAGGCATAGGGGATCTTATCCATCATCTCTCTTTCTTCCGCCGTAGCCGGACTTTGAGTCTTACTCAATGTCTTGCCTTGCAACATAGGTAAGAACCCCTTCTTACTTTCGTCCATATTAAACTTCTTTAATTTCTTATCAAGGTATGTACTCTGTGATAGCCCAATTAGGCGTCTTGATCTATCTCTATAGATTTTAATGCCTAATATATATGAAGCTTCACCAATGTCCTTCATTGAAAATTTGCTGTTTAGATAACTTTTAACACTGTTTAAAAGATCTATATAATTTCCAATCAATAATATGTCATCCACATATAATATCAGAAATGCCACATTGCTCCCACTCACTTTATTGTAAATACAAGCCTCTCCATAAGTTTGGACAAATCCAAACTCTTTGATCACCTCATCAAAGCGGAGATTCCAACTCCGGGATGCTTGCTTCAGTCCATAGATGGATCACTGAAGTTTGCACACCTTATAAGCATCCTTAGGATCGACAAAACCCTTAGGTTGTATCATATACAACTCTTCTTTAATATTACCATTGAGGAATGCGGTTTTGACATCCATCTGCCATATTTCATTATCGAAATATGCAGCAATTGCTAACATAATCCTAACCGACTTAAGCATCGCTACGGGAGAGAATGTCTCATCGTAGTCAACTCCTTGAATTTGTCGAAACCCCTTTGCGACAGGTCGAGCCTTATAGATGGTTACATTACCATCAGCATCAGTTTTTATTTTGAAAATCCATTTATTCTCAATGGCCTTTCGGTCGTGAGGTAAGTCCACCAAGGTCCAAACCTGGTTTTCGTACATGGTTCCATCTCGAATTTCATGGCTTCTAGCCATTTGTTGGAATCCGGGCTCATCATCGCTTCTTCATACGTCGCAGGGTCATCTATTTCATCAATCATTAAATTCATAACAGGATTGCTGTACAGTTCAGGAGCTGCACGTGTCCTCCTTGACCTGCGAGGTTCGGTAGTGTCCTCTTTCGGAGTTTCATGATCATTATCATGAGCTCTCTCTTCATCAGGTGAAGTCAACTCCGAAACAACTTCTAGAGCTGCGCTACTCGCCATTTCATGAAGAGAAGGTTCAATAACCTCTTCGAGTTCTACCTTCCGACTACTCACACCTTTCGCGAGAAACTCCTTCTCAAGAAAGGATCCATTCTTGGCAACAAAGACCATGCCCTCGGATCTGTGATAGAAGGTATACCCAATCGTTTCCTTAGGGTGTCCTATAAAGACGCATTTTTCTTCTTTGGGTCCGAGTTTATCCGGTTGAAGTTTCTTCACATAAACATCGCATCCCCAAACTTTAAGAAATGACAGCTTAGGTTTGTTTCCAAACCATAATTCATACGGTGTCTTTTCAACGGATTTAGATGGTGCCCGATTTAAAGTGAATGTAGCTGTTTCGAGTGCATAACCCCAAAATGACAGAGGTAAGTCAGTCAGAGACATCATAGATCGAACCATATCCAATAAAGTACGATTACGACGTTCTGACACACCAATACGTTCTGGTGTTCCGGCAGGCGTGAGTTGTGAAACTATTCCACAGTCTTTCATATGTGTGCTAAACTCGTAACTAAGATACTCTCCTCCATGCTCGGACCGCAGAAATTTGATCTTTCTGTTATGATGATTTTCCACTTCATTCTGAAATTCTTTGAACCTTTCAAAGGTTTCAGACTTATGTTTCATCAAATAGATATACCCGTATCTACTCAAATCATCCGTGAAAGTAACAAAATAACGATATCCACCTCGCGCGGACACACTCATTGGTCCACACACATCAGTATGTATGATTTCCAATAAATCTGTCGCCCGTTCCATTGAACTGGAAAACGGCGGTCTAGTCATCTTGCCCATAAGGCATGGCTCACATGTATCAAATGATTCAAAATCAAGTGATTCCAAAAGTCCATCAGAATGGAGTTTCTTCATGCGTTTAACGCCAATATGACCTAGACGGCAGTGCCACATATATGTAGATATATCATTATCAAGTTTAATCCTTTTAGCATCAACATTATGAATATGCGTAATACTACTATCGAGATCCAACGGAAATAAACCATTCAACACAGGTGCATGATCATAAAAGATATTATTCATATAAATCGAACAACTATTATTTTCAGACTTAAACGAATAACCACTTTGCATCAAACACGATCCGGATACAATGTTCATGCTCAGTGCAGGCACCAAATAACAATTATTCAGGTTTATAACTAATCCCGACGGCATATGGAGAGGCAGCGTTCTGACGGCGATCACATCAACTCTTGATCCATTGCCGACCCGCATCGTGACCTCATCCCATGCTAGTTGTCGCTTGTTCCGCAGCCCCTGAACCGAGTTACATATATTAGCAACCGATCTCGTATCAAATACCTAGGTGCTACTGCGAGTACTAGTCAAGTACACATCAATAACATGTATATCACATATACCTTTGTTTGCCTTGCCGGCCTTCTTGTCCGCCAAATACTTGGGGCAGTTGCGCTTCTAATGGCCTGTCCCCTTGCAATAGTAGCACTCGGTGTCAGACTTAGGGCCAGCTCGGGGTTTCTTTTCAGGCGCGGCAACATATTTGCCGCCCTTCTTTCCCTTCTGCTTGCCTTTCTTGTCCTTTTTGAAACCGGTGGTCTTATTGATCATCAACACTTGATGTTCTTTCCTAATCTCCACTTATGCAGTCTTAAGCATTGACAGAAGCTCAGGAAGAGACTTCTTCATGCCCTGCATATTATAGTTCATCACGAAGCTCTTGTAGCTGGGTGGTAGAGATTGGAGAACACGATGTATGCCTAAGTCAATGGGAATCGTTATTCCCAAGGACACAAGCTTATCGGTGTTGTTCTCTTCCATCATGCAGCTAAAGAATTTTTCAGAAGCATTATAACTCTCTACGGCAGCATGGGTATCGAAAATCATTTTCAATTCTCCCATGGTATCAAAGGCATTGCCATTTTCGAAACATTTTCGAAGTTCTAGCTCTAGCCCATACAGTATGCCGCAATGAACTAAGTTGTGGTCCTCCTGACGAGTTATATAGACATTCTTTTCCTCGTCAGGGGCATCAGGAGCTGGTGGGGGGCCTAGCGGCGCCTCTAGCACATATAGCTTTTGTGCAGCAGTGAGGAGAATCCTCAAATTCATAGCCCAGTTGGTGAAGTTGCTACCATTCGCAGCAAGCTTCTCTTTCTCCATGAACACATTGAAATTAAAAGCAGGTGGTGCCATCTTCAACAGAATTTGTAAAATATATTTGGACTAAGTTTATGATAGATTGAGTTCAACTAATCCAAATTACTAATGAACTCCCACTCAAAAACGACATCCCTCGTGTCCTTTTGGTGATTACATGAACCAAATCCACTACACCAAGTCCGATCATCACGTGAGTCAGTGTAGCTTCAAAGGCGAGCATCTATATGGGCATCATATCAACTATATGACTCATGCTTAACCTTTCGGTCCGTGTTCCGAGGCCATGTCTGTACATGCTAGGCTTGTCATGTAAGAACCTTAGTATTTGTGTGTGTAAAACTGTCTTACACCTGTTGTATGAAAGCGTAGAGTCGAGAACACCCGATCATCACGTGATGCCTCAAAACACGATCCACAAAACGGTGCATACTTAAGGAAGAACACATTTTATCTTGATATCTAAATGAGGGATCATCTTATAATGCTACGAAAAGCGCCAAACTAGCAATATAAGATGCTAATGTGTGAAGTGAGGTGATATGGTCCATGCATTTGATCTCTATCATTTGCATCGTGGTATGTTCTCTATCATTCCTTTGTGTGTAAGGCCAAGGTCTATGGAACTTACAGTTAAGTGAGTTGTAAGAGTATCTATCATACATCTACTTACAACAATACCATATCAAGATACTAGCCCAGCAACGATCTAAACTAGACGCCTCTAATTTATAAATCGCAAGTTTTACGTGGCTTAGGGCTTTCGGAGATAGAACCGGTCTTACCTACGAACATGAACCACAACGGGGATAACCAAGTTATTAGCAACTCGTTGTAAATCATATATTGACTATAGTAGGAGAGACAGACACCCGCTAGCCACTTATGCAAAACTAGTTGCATGTCAGTCGTGGAACCGGTCTCATGTACGATGACATGTAAGGTTGGTCCGGGCCGCTTCATCGCACTATGCCACCAATATCCAAAGTACATAGAAGATGCAATAACATGATCATCATCGCCCACATATAAACATATGTGTACTACCCGTGCAAAGAACCTACGCATAAACCTGGCTCTGATACCACTGTTGGGTCCGCAGCATAGAAAACAAAAAATTTCCTACGATGAGAACTATATGCCAAGATCTATCTACTAGATACAGAGCAACGGGTGGACATACATCCATGGAGAACTTACCCTCGAAGACAACGAGTTTTGTTAACGAGTAGGAACTCGTGGTTGATGTAGTCGTACGCTTTCCGATCTCAAGATCGTGTGGAAGTCCGAGCGCCGCAAATCAGCAGCGCATCTGTCCTCGCACACACATTCAAGCCACCGGACAACCTCCACCTCCTCGCTCCAGCGATCCAGCGGAAGTAGCAACTCCTTCCAGACGAAATGCCACCGGGAACATGTATCTCGCTAATCCGAGACCATGGTGGAATAATTCTAGAGGGGGAGAGAGATCCTTCACAAGGAGGTGTGAGGATGAAGGAGGGAATGGGTGGCCTTTTATAGGAGGAGGGGGGTGCCCCCTCTATCCAAGGCCGGCGCATGGGGGGGTGACCCCTCACCTCCCCCATTCATGTGGTGGTAACCCCTCCACATTAAAATGCCTCTTCACATTCCCTTTTAAAGTCTCCACTTTAAATGCATTAAATTTCTCCAAATTTAATGCTCTCTCATTTAATAAAACTCTTTTTATTAAATTTATGCAGAATTTTGTTAATTACTTTAATTAACAAACATTCACATATAGCCCCTTGCAATATTTCAATATCACATGCAGAACCACCTTCTGCAATTTCACCCGAAACAATTTCCGGTTTCTATTGAAACAATTCCTGCGCTTTGCAATTCTTTCGTCTCAAACATATGTGCTCCAAAATGGTGTCCGGTAACTCTTAAGTATTCCACCCTATGGTTCGCGAATAATGCAGACATGATCGAGACCCTTCTCCGATCAATAATCAGCAGCGGGACCTAGAGATCCGTACTGACTCCTACACATTCAACGATGACTCTTGTGATCGTGGGAACCTTTAACGCTTGTAACTAAATCCCTTTGTCTCTCGATATATTACATGTCCGAGATTCGATCATTGGTATCTCCATACCTAGTTTGATCTTGTTACCGACATGCACTCTTTTCTCGTTCCCGTGATATAACATTCTAGTGATCACATGACTTGCTTGCAAGCTATCCTAATGTGATATCACCGAGAGGGCCCAGAGTATACCTATCCGTCATCTGGATTGACAAATTCCACTCTTGATCCATGAGCCTCAACATAACACCTTCGTAGTACTGAACCCATCTTTATAGTCACCCTGTTATGGTGTGACGTTTGATGTTATCAAGATACTCTTCCGGTGTTAGCAATTAACATGATCTCATGGTCTAAGGATAAAGATTACTTCGTATGATGTTATACCAATATAAACATAATGACTTGATCGTAATGCTATACTTCGGATGAATGTTCATCACATCATTTCACAAATGATGTGACCTTGTTATTAACAACATCCAATGTCCATGATCAGGAAACCTTGATCATCTTGTTAATCAACAAGCTAGTCTATAAGAGAGGCATAACTAGGAACCCTTTTTGTTTATTAAACACACATGTATTGATGTTTCCTATCAATACAATTATAACATGCAAAATAAACATCTATCATATACAAGGAATACATAATAACAACTTTATTATTGCCTCTCTGGGCATATTTCCTTCACACACAAGCAATGACCACCGGTTGATCCATGTGTGGTTTGTGGAAAGAACACACATGCAATGACACTGCTTGATCCTTGTGTGTTTTGTGGAAATAACACACATGCAATGACTCTAATGGATCCACATATGGTTTGATCCATGTGTGGTTTGTGGAAATAACACACATGCAATGACTCTAATGGATCCATATGTGGTTTGTGGAAAAGAACACACATGCAATGAACACTGGTTGAGCCATAAGTGGTTTGTGGAAAGAACACACATGCAGTGACTCTAATGCTGGTTTTATTATAAGAACACATATGGATCCATATGTGGTTTGTGGAAAAGAACACACATGCAATGACCACTGGTTGATCCTTGTGTGGTTTATGGAAAGAACACACATGCAATGACTCTAATGCTGGTTATTGTATAAGAACACACATGCAATGACCACTAGTTGATCTATAAGTGGTTTGTGGAAAAGAACACACATGCAATGAACACTGGTGGATCCATGTGTTGTTTGTGGAAAGAACACACATGCAATGACACTGGTTGATCCATGTGTGGTTTGTGGAAAGAACACACATGCAAGGACATTGGTTGATCCATATGTGGTTTGTTGGAAGAACACACGTTCAATGACACCGGTTGATCCATGTGTGGTTTGTGGATAGAACCCACATGCAATGAATCTAGTGGTTCCATATGTGGTTCATGTCAGGAACACACATGCAATGCCACTAGTGGATCCATGTGTGGTTTGTGGAAAGAACACACATGCAATGACCACTGGTTGATCCATGTGTGGTTTGTGTAAAAGAACACACATGTAGTGAACATTGGTTGATCAATGTTTGGTTTGTGAAAAGAACACACATGCAATGCCACTGGTTGATCCACGTGTGGTTTGCGGAAAGAACACATATGCAATGACTCTAGTGCTAGTTTTAGTATAGAACACATATACAATGACTCTAGTGTCTCAAATCATGTAGTTTGTGGAAAGAACACACATGGAATGACCACTGGTTGATCCATATGTGGTTCGTGGAAAAGAACACACATGTAGTGAACACTGGTTGATCCATGTGTGGTTTGTGAAAAGAACACGCATGCAATGCCACTAGTGGATCCATGTGTGGTTTGTGGAAAAGAACACACATGCAATGACTCTAGTGCTAGTTTTAGTATAATAACACACATGCAATGACTCTAATGGATCCACGTGTGGTTTGATCCGTGTGTCATTTGTGTAAATAACACACATGCAATGACTCTAATGGATCCATATGTGGTTTGTGGAAAAGAACACACATGCAATGAACACTGGTTGATCCATAAGTGGTTTGTGGAAAGAACACACATGCAGTGACTCTAATGCTGGTTTTAGTATAAGAACACATATGGATCCATATGTGGTTTGTGGAAAAGAACACACCTGCAATGACCACGGTTGATCCATGTGTGGTTTGTGGAAAAAAACACATGCAATGACTCTAATGATGGTTTTAGTATAAGAACACACATCCAATGACCACTGGTTGATCCCTAAGTAGTTCGTGGAAAAGAACACACATGCAATGAACACTGGTGGATCCATGTGTGGTTTGTGGAAAGAACACACATGCAATGACACTGGCTGATCCATGTGTGGTTTGTGGAAAAAACACACATGCAATGACACTGGTTGATCCTGATGTGGTTTGTGGAAAGAACACACGTGCAATGACACTGGTGGATCCATGTGTGGTTTGTGGAAACAACACACATGCAATGACCACTGGTTGATCCATGTGTGGTTTGTGGAAAAGAACACACATGCAGTGAACACTGGTTGATCCATGTGTGGTTTGTGAAAAGAACACACATGCAATGCCACTAGTTGATCCATGTGTGGTTTGTTGGAAGAACACACATGCAATGACTCTAGTGCTAGTTTTAGTATAAGACCACACTTACAATGACTCTAGTGGGTCCACATGTAGTTTGTGGAAATAAGACACATGCAATGACCACTAGCTGATCCATATGTGGTTCGTAAAAAAGAACACATATGCAATGAACACTGGTTGACCTGTGTGTGCTTTGTGAAAAGAACACGCATGCAATGCCACTTGTTGATCCATGTGTGGTTTGTGGAAAAGAACACACATGCAATGACTCTAGTGCTAGTTTTAGTATAAGAAAACACATGCAATGACTCTAGTGGGCCCACATGTGGTTTGTGAAAAGAACACACATGCAATGACCACTTGTTGATCCATAAGTGGTTTGTGGAAAACAACACACATGAAGTGAATACTGGTTGATCCATTTGTGGTTTGTAAAAAGAACACACATGCATTGCCATTGGTTGATCCATGTGTGGTTTGTGGAAAGAACACACATGCAATGACTCTAGTGCTAGTTTTAGTATAAGAACACACATACAATGACTCTAGTGGGCCCACATGTAGTTTGTGAAAAGAACACACATGCAATGACCACTGGTTGATTCATAAGTGGTTTGTGGAAAAGAACACAAATGCAATGAACACTGGTGGATCCATAAGTGGTTTGTGGAAAGAACACACCTGTAGTGAACGCTGGTGGATCCATATGTTGTTTGTGAAAAGAACACACATGCAATGACACTGGTTGATCCATGTGTGGTTTGTCGAAAGAACAGACGTGCAATGACACCGGTTGATCCATGTGTGGTTTGTGGATGGAACACACATGCAATGACTCTAGTGGCTCCATATGTGGTTTATGGTAAGACCACACATGCAATGACCACTGGTTGATCCATAAGTGTGTTTGTGGAAATAACACACATGCAATGAGTCTAGTGCTGGTTTTAGTATAAGAACATAAATGCAATGACTCTATTGGGTCCACATGTGGTTTGTGAAAAGAACACACATGCAATGACCACTAGTTGATCCATATGTGGTTTGTGGAAAACAACACACATGCAATGACCACTGGTTGATCCATCAGTGGTTCGTGGAAAAGAACACACATGCAATGACCACTGGTTGATCCATATGTGGTTTGTGGAAAGAATACACATGCAGTGAACACTGGTTGATGCATGTGTGGTTTGTGAAAAGAACACACATGCAATGACACTGGTTGATCCATGTCTAGTTTGTGGAAAGAACACACATGCAATGCCATTGGTTGATCCATGTGTGGTTTGTGGAAATAAAACACATGCAATGAGTCTAACGGATCCATATGTGGTTTGTGGAAAAGAACACACATGCAATGACCACTGGTTGATCCATCTGTGGTTTGTGGAAAGAACACACATGCAATGACAGTGGTGGATCCATGTGTGGTTTGTGAAAAGAACACACATGCAGTGACTCTAGTGTTAGTTTTAGTATAAGAACACACAAGCAATAACTCTAGTGGGTCTGTGATTTGTGGAAAGAACACACATGCAATGACCATTGGTTGATCCATGTGTGGTTTGTGAAAATAACACACATGCAATGACTCTAATGGATCCACATATGGTTTGATCCATGTGTGGTTTGTGGAAATAACACACATGCAATGACTCTAATGGATCCATATGTGGTTTGTGGAAAAGAACACACATACAATGAACACTGGTTGATCCATAAGTGGTCTGTGGAAAGAAGACACATGCAGTGACTCTAATGCTGGTTTTAGTATAAGAACATATATGCAACTACTCTAATGGATCCATATGTGGTTTGTGGAAAAGAACACACATGCAATGACCACTGGTTCATCCATGTGTGGTTTGTGGAAAGAACACACATGCAATGACAGTGGTGTATCCATGTGTGGTTTGTGAAATGAACACACATGCAATGAGTCTAGTGTTGGTTTTATTATAGGAACACACATGCAATGACTCTAGTGGGTCCACATCTGGTTTGTGAAAAGAACACACTTGCAATGACCAATGGTTGATCTATATGTGGTTTGTGGAAAAGAACACACATGCAATGAACACTGGTGGATCCATAAGTGGTTTGTGGAAAGAACACACATGCAATGACCACTGGTCGATCCATAAGTGGTTTGTGGAAAAGAACACACATGCAATGACCACTGGTTGATCCATATGTGGTTTGTGGAAAGAACACACATGCAGTGAACACTGGTTGATCCCTGTGTGGTTTGTGAAAAGAACACACATGCAATGACACTGGTTGATCCATGTGTGGTTTGTGGAAAGAACACACATGCAATTCCAATGGTTTATCCATGTGTGGTTTGCGGAAATAACACACATGCAATGACTCTAATGGATCCATATGTGGTTTGTGGAAAATAACACACATGCAATGACCACTAGTTGATCCATGTGTGGTTTGTGGAAGGAACACACATGCAATGACAGTGGTGGATCCATGTGTGGTTTGTGAAAACAACACACATGCAATGAGTCTAGTGGGTCCACATGTGGTTTGTGGAAAAGAACACACATGCAATGACTCTAGTGCTAGTTTTAGTATAAGAACACACAAGCAATGACTCTAGTGGGTCCATATGTGATTTGTGGAAAGAACACACATGCAATGACACTGGTTGATCCATGTGTGGTTTGTGGAAAGAACACACATGCAATACCATTGGTTGATCCATGTGTGGTTTGTGGAAATAACACACATGCAATGACTCTAATGCTGGTTTTAGTATAAGAACACACATGCAATGAACACTGGTTGATCCATAAGTGGTTTGTCGAAAAGAACAGACATGCAATGATCACTGGTGGATCCATGTGTGGTGTGTGGAAAGAACACACATGCAATGACACTGGTTGATCCATGTGTGGTTTGTGAAAATAACACACATGCAATGACTCTTATGGATCCACATGTGGTTTGATCCATGTGTGGTTTGTGGAAATAACACACATGCAATGACTCTAATGGATCCATATGTGGTTTGTTGAAAAGAACACACATGCAATGAACACTGGTTGATCCATAAGTGGTTTGTGGAAGGAACACACATGCAATGACACTAATGGATCCATATGTGGTTTGTGGAAAAGAACACACATGCAATGACCACTGGTTGATCCATGTGTGGTTTGTGGAAAGAACACACATACAATGACAGTGGACGATCCATGTGTGGTTTGTGAAAAGAACACACATGCAATGAGTCTAGTGTTGGTTATAGTATAAGAACAGACATGCAATGACTCTAGTGGGTCCACATGTGGTTTGTGAAAAACACACACATGCAATGACCACTGGCTGATCAATATGTGGTTTGTGGAAAAGAACACACATGCAATGAACACTGGTGGATCCATAAGTGGTTTGTGGAAAGAACACACATGCAATGACAACTAGTTGATCCATAAGTGGTTTGTGGAAAAGAACACACATGGAATGACCACTGGTTGATCCATATGTGGTTTGTGGAAAGAACACACTTGTAGTGAACACTGGTTGATCCATGTGTGGTTTGTGAAAAGAACACACATGCAATGACATTGGTTGATCCAAGTGTGGTTTGTGGAAAGAACACACATGCAATGCCATTGGTTGATCCATGTGTGGTTTGTGGAAATAACACACATGCTATGACTCTAATGGATCCACATGTGGTTTGATCCATGCGTGGTTTGTGGAAATAACACACATGCAATGACTCTAATGGATCCATATGTGGTTTGTCGAAAAGAACACACATGCAATGAACACTGGTTGATCCATAAGTGGTTTGTGGAAAGAACACACATGTAGTGACTCTAATGCTGGTTTTAGTATAAGAACACATATGCAATGACTCTAATGGATCCATATGTAGTTTGTGGAAAAGAACACACATGCAATGACCACTGTTTGATCCATGTGTGGTTTGTGGAAAGAACACACATACAATTACAGTGGAGGATCCATGTGTGGTTTGTGAAAAGAACACACATGCAATGAGTCTAGTGTTGGTTTTAGTATAAGAACACACATGCAATGACTCTAGTGGGTCCACATGTGGTTTGTGAAAAGAACACACATGCAATGACCACTAATTGATCAATATGTGGTTTGTGGAAAAGAACACACATGCAATGACCACTAGTTGATCCATATGTGGTTTGTGGAAAGAACACACATGTAGTGAACACTGGTTGATCCATGTGTGGTTTGGGAAAAGAACACACATGCAATGACATTGGTTGATCAATGTGTGGTTTGTGGAAAGAACACACATGCAATGCCATTGGTTGATCCATGTGTGGTTTATGGAAATAACACACATGCAATGACTCTAATGGATTCATATGTGGTTTGTGGAAAAGAACACACATGCAATGACCACTAGTTGATCCATGTGTAGTTTGTGAAAATAACACACATGCAATGACAGTGGTGGATCCATGTGTGGTTTGTGAAAACAACACACATGCAATGAGTCTAGTGGGTCCACATGTGGTTTGTGGAAAAGAACAGACATGCAATGACTCTAGTGCTAGTTTTAGTATAAGAACACACAAGCAATGACTCTAGTGGGTCCATATGTGATTTGTGGAAAGAACACACATGCAATGACCACTGGTTGATCCATGTGTGGTTGGTGGAAAGAACACACATGCAATGACAATGCTTGATCCATGTGTGGTTTGTGGAAATAACACGCATGCAATGACTCTAATGGATCCACATGTGGTTTGATCCATTTGTGGTTTGTGGTAATAACACACATGCAATAACTCTAACGGATCCATATGTGGTTTGTGGAAAAGAACACACATGCAATGAACACTGGTTGATCGATAAGTGGTTTGTGGAAAGAACACAGATGCAGTGACTCTAATGCTGGTTTTAGTATAAGAACACATATGGATCCATATGTGGTTTGTGGAAAAGAACACACATGCAATAACTCTAATGCTGGTTTTACTATAAGAACACACATGCAATGCCACTGGTTGATCCATGTGTGGTTTGTGGAAAGAACACCCATGAAATGACACTGGTTGATCCATATGTGGTTTGTGGAAAGAACACACGTGAAATGACACGGTTGATCCATGTGTGGTTTGTGGATAGAACACACATGCAATGACTCTAGTGGGTCCATATGTGGTTCATGTCAGGAACACACATGCAATGCCACTGGTGGATCCATGTGTGGTTTGTGGAAAGAACACACATGCAATGACCACTGGTTGATCCATGTGTGGTTTGTGGAAAATAACACACATGAAGTGAACACTGGTTGATCCATGTGTGGTTTGTGAAAGGAACACACATGCAATGGCACTGGTTGATCCATGTGTGGTTTGTGGAAAGAACACATATGCAATGACTCTAGTGCTAGTTTTAGTATAAGAACACACATACAATGACTCTAGTGTGTCAAATCATGTAGTTTGTGGAAAGAACACACATGGAATGACCACTTGTTGATCCATATGTGGTTCGTGGAAAAGAACACACATGCAGTGAACACTGGTTGATCCATGTGTGGTTTGTGAAAAGAACACGCATGCAATACCACTGGTTGATCCATGTGTGGTTTGTGGAAAAGAACACACATGCAATGACTCTAGTGCTAGTTTTAGTATAATAACACACATGCAATGACTCTAATGGATCCACATGTGGTATGATCCGTGTGTGGTGTGTGGAAATAACACACATGCAATGACTCTAATGGATCCATATGTGGTTTGTGGAAAAGAACACACATGCAATGAACACTGGTTGATCCATAAGTGGTTTGTGGAAAGAACACACATGTAGTGACTCTAATGCTGGTTTTAGTATAAGAACGCATATGCAATGACTCTAATGGATCCATATGTGGTTTGTGGAAAAGAACACACATGCAATGAACACTGGTTGATCCATAAGTGGTTTGTGGAAAGAACACACATGCAGTGACTCTAATGCTAGTTTTAATATAAGAACACATCTGGATCCATATGTGGTTTGTGGAAAAGAACACACCTGCAATGACCATTGGTTGATCCATGTGTGGTTTGTGGAAAGAACACACATGCAATGACTCTAATGCTGGTTTTAGTATAAAAACACACATGCAATGACCACTGGTTGATCCATAAGTGGTTTGTGGAAAAGAACACACACGCAATGAACACTGGTGGATCCATGTGTGGTTTGTGGAAAGAACACACATGTAATGCGACTGGTTGATCCATGTGTGGTTTGTGGAAAGAACACACATGAAATGACACTGGTTAATCCATATGTGGTTTGTGGAAAGAACACACGTGCAATGACACGGTTGATCCATGTGTGGTTTGTGGATAGAACACACATGCAATGACTCTAGTGGGTCTATATGTGGTTCATGTCAGGAACACACATGCAATGCCACTGGTGGATCCATGTGTGGTCTGTGGAAAGAACACACATGCAATCACCACTGGTTGATCCATGTGTGGTTTGTGGAAAATAACACACATGCAGTGAACACTGGTTGATCCATGTGTGGTTTATGAAAAGAACACACATGCAATGCCACTGGTTGATCCATGTGTGGTTTGTTGAAAGAACACACATGTAATGACTCTAGTGCTAGTTTTGGTATAAGAACACACATACAATGACTCTAGTTAGCGGAATGAACACACATGCAATGACCACTAGTTGCTCCATATGTGGTTCGTGGAAAAGAAAACACATGAAGTGAACACTAGTTGATCCATGTGTGGTTTGTGAAAAGAACACGCATGCAATCCCACTAGTTGATCCATATGTGGTTTGTGGGAAAGAACACACATGCAATGACTCTAGTGCTAGTTTTAGTATAAGAACACACATACAATGACTCTAGTGGGTCCACATGTTGTTTGTGAAAAGAACACACATGCAATGACCACTTGTTGATCCATAAGTGGTTTGTGGAAAAGAACACACATGCAGTGAACACTGGTTGATCTTAGTGTGGTTTGTGAAAAGAACAAACATGCAATGCCACTGGTTGATCCATGTGTGGTTTGTGGAAAGAACACACATGCAATGACTCTAGTGATAGTTTTAGTATAAGAGCACACATACAATGACTCTAGTGGGTCCACATGTAGTTTGTGAAAAGAACACACATGCAATGACCACTGGTTGATCCATAAGTTGTTTGTGGAAAAGAACACACATGCAATGAACATTGGTGGATCCATAAGTGGTTTGTGGAAAGAACACACATGCAGTGAACACTAGTGGATCCATATGTTGTTTGTGAAAAGAACACCCATGCAATGACACTGGTTGATCCGTATGTGGTTTGTGGAAAGAACACACGTGCAATGACACCGGTTGATCCATGTGTGGTTTGTGGATAGAACACACATGCAATGACTCTAGTGGGTCCATATGTGGTTTGTGGAAAGAACACACATGCAATGACCATTGGTTGATCCATAAGTGGTTTGTGGAAATAACACACATGTAATGAGTCTAGTGCTGGTTTTAGTATAAGAACACACATGCAATGACTCTAGTGGGTCCATATGTGGTTTGTGGAAAGAACACACATGCAATGACACTGGTTGATCCATGTGTGGTTTGTGAAAATAACACACATGCAATGACTCTAATGGATCCACATGTGGTTTGATCCATGTGTGGTTTGTGGAAATAACACACATGCAATGACTCTAATGGATCCATATGTGGTTTGTGAAAAACAACACACATGCAATGAACACTGGTTGATCCATAAGTGGTTTATGGAAAGAACGCACATGTAGTGACTCTAATGCTGGATTTAGTATAAGAAAACATATGCAATGACTCTAATGGATCCATATGTGGTTTTTGGAAAAGAACACACATGCAATGACCACTGGTTGATCGATGTGTGGTTTGTGGAAAGAACACACATGCAATGACAATGGTAGATCCATGTGTGGTTTGTGAAAAGAACACACATGCAATGAGTCTCGTGCTGGTTTTAGTATAAGAACACACATGCAATGACTCTAGTGGGTCCTCATGTGGTTTGTGAAAAGAACACACATGCAATGACCACTGGTTAATCAATATGTGGTTTGTGGAAAAGAACACACATGCAATGAACACTGGTGGATCCATAAGTGGTTTGTGGAAAGAACACACATGCAATGACCACTGGTTGATCCATAAGTAGTTTGTGGAAAAGAACACACATGAAATGACCACTGGTTGATCCTTATGTGGTTTGTGGAAAGAACACACATGCAGTGAACACTGGTTGATCCAGGTGTGGTTTGTGAAAAGAACACACATGCAATGACACTGGTTGATCCATGTGTGCTTTGTGGAAAGAAAACACATGCAATGCCATTGGTTGATCCATGTGTGATTTGTGGAAATAACACACATGCAATGACTCTAATGGATCCATATGTGGTTTGTGGAAAAGAACACACATGGAATGACCACTGGTTGATCCATGTGTGGTTTGTGGAAAGAACACACATGCAATGACAGTGATGGATCCATGTGTGGTTTGTGAAAACAACAGACATGCAATGAGTCTAGTGGGTCCACATGTGGTTTGTGGAAAAGAACAGACATGCAATGACTCTAGTGCTAGTTTTAGTATAAGAACACACAAGCAATGACTCTAGTGGGTCCATATGTGATTTGTGGAAAGAACACACATGCAATGACCACTGGTTGATCCATGTGTCGTTTGTCGAAAGAATACACATGCAATGACACTGCTTGATCCATGTGTGGTTTGTGGAAATAACACACATGCAATGACTCTAATGTTTCCACATGTGGTTTGATCCATGTGTGGCTTGTGGAAATAACACACATGCAATGACTCTAATGGATCCATATGTGGTTTGTGGAAAAGAACACACATGCAATGAACACTAGTTGATCCATAAGTGGTTTGTGGAAAGAACACACATGTAGTGACTCTAATGTTGGTTTTAGTATAAGAACACATATGGATCCATATGTAGTTTGTGGAAAAGAACACACACGCAATGACCACTGGTTGATCCATGTGTGGTTTGTGGAAAGAACACACATGCAATGACTCTAATGCTGGTTTTAGTACAAGAACACACATGCAATGACCACTGGTTGATCCACAAGTGGTTTCTGGAAAAGAACAGACATGCAACAAACACTGGTGGATCCATGTGTGGTTTGTGGAAAGAACACACATGCAATAACACTGGTTGATCCATGTGTGGTTTGTGGAAAGAACACACATGCAATGACACTTGTTGATCCATATATGTTTTGTGGGAAGAACACACGTGCAATGACACCGGTTGATCCATGTGTGGTTTGTGGATAGAACACACATGCAATGAATCTAGTGGTTCCATATGTGGTTCATGTCAGGAACACACATGGAATGCCACTGGTGGATCCATGTGTGGTTTGTGGAAAGAACACACATGCAATGACCACTGGTTGATCCATGTGTGGTTTGTGGAAAAGAACACACATGCAGTGAACACTGGTTGATCCATGTGTGGTTTGTGAAAAGAACACACATGCAATGCCACTGGTTGATCCGTGTGTGGTTTGTGGAAAGAACACATATGCAATGACTCTAGTGCTAGTTTTAGTATAAGAACACATATACAATGACTCTAGTGGGTCCAAATGTAGTTTGTGGAAAGAACACACATGAAATCACCACTGGTTGCTCCATATGTGGTTCGTGTAAAAGAACACACATGCAGTGAACACTGGTTGATCCATGTGTGGTTTGTGAAAAGAACACGCATGCAATGCCACTGGTTGATCCATGTGTGGTTTGTGGAAAAGAACACACATGCAATGACTCTAGTGCTAGTTTTAGTATAATAACACACATGAAATGACTCTAATGGATCCACATGTGGTTTGATCCGTGTGTGGTTTGTGCAAATAACACACATGCAATGACTCTAATGGATCCATATGTGGTTTGTGGAAAAGAACACACATGCAATGAACACTGGTTGATCCATAAGTGGTTTGTGTAAAGAACACACATGCAGTGACTCTAATGCTGGTTTTAGTATAAGAACACATATGGATCCTTATGTGGTTTGTGGAAAAGAACACACCTGCAATGACCACTGGTTGATCCATGTGTGGTTTGTGGAAAGAACACACATGTAATGACTCTCATGCTGGTTTTAGTATAAGAACACACATATAGTGACCACTGGTTGATACATTAGTGGTTTGTGGAAAAGAACACACATGCAATGAACACTGGTGGATCCATGTGTGGTTTGTGGAAAGAACACACATGCAATGACACTGGTTGATCCATGAACCACAGCTAGAGTCATTGCATGTGTGTTATTCCCATGAACCACACATGGATCCACCAGTGTCGTTGCATGTGTGTTCTTCCCATGAACCACACATGGATCCACTAGTGTCATTACATGTCTGCTCTTTTCATGAACCACAGCTAGAGTCATTGCATGTCTGTTCTTCTCACAAACCACATATCACCAGTGTCATTGCATGTGTGTTCTTCCCATAGACCACACATGGATCCACCAGTGTCATTGCATGTGTGTTCTTCCCATGAACCACACATGGATCCACCAGTGTCATTGCATGTGTGTTCTTCCCATCAACCACACATGGATCCACAGTGTCATTGCATGTCTGCTCTTTTCATGAACCATAGCTAGAGTCATCGCATGTCTGCTCTTTTCATGAACCATAGCTAGAGTCATTGCATGTGTGTTCTTCCCACAAACCATAACATGAACCACACATAGTGTCATTGCATGTGTGTTTTTCTCATTAACCACACATGGATCCACCGGTGCCATTGCATGTCTGCTCTTCTCATTAACCACAGTTAGAGTCATTGCATGTGTGTTCTTCTCACAAACCACATATCCACCAGTGTCATTGCATGTGTGTTCTTCCCATGAACCACACATGGATCCACCAGTGTCATTGCATGTGTGTTCTTCCCATGAAGCACACATGGATCCACTAGTGTCCTTGCATGTCTGCTCTTTTCATGAACCACAGCTAGAGTCATTGCATGTGTGTTCTTCCCACAGACCACACATGGATCCACCAGTGTCATTGCATGTGTGTTCTTCCTATGAACCACACATGGATCCACTAGTGTCATTGCATGTGTGTTTTTCCAATGAACCACGTAAGGATCCACCGGTGTCATTACATGTCTGCTCTTTTCATGAACTGTAGTTAGAGTCATCGCATGCCTGCTCTTTTCATGAACCACAGCTAGAGTCATTGCATGTGTGTTCTTCCCACAAACAATATCATGAACCACACCCCGTGTCATTGCATGTGTGTTCTTCTCATTAACCACACATGGATCTACCGGTGTCATTGCATGTCTGCTCTTCTCATTAACCATAGTTAGAGTTATTGCATGTGTGTTCTTGTTACAAAGCACATATCACCAGTGTCATTGCATGTGTGTTTTTCCCACAGACCACACATTGATCCACCAGTGTCATTGCATGTGTGTTCTTCCCATGAACCACACATGGATCCACCAGTGTCATTGTATGTCTGCTCTTCTCGTGAACCATAGCTAGAGTCATTGCATGTGTGTTCTACTCACAAACCATATCATGAACCACACCTAGTGCCATTGCATGTGTGTTCTTCTCATTAACCATCCATGGACCCACCGGTGTCATTGCATGTCTGCTCTTTTCATTAACCACAGCTAGAGTCATTGCATGTGTGTTATTTTCACAAACCACATATCACCAGAGTCATTGCATGTGTGTTCTTCCCACACACCACACATGGATCCACCAGTGTCATTGCATGTGTGTTCTTCCCATGAACCACACATGGATCCACCAGTGTCATTGCATGTGTGTTCTTCCCATGACCCGCACATGGATGCACCAGTGTCATTGCATGTCTGCTCTTTTCATGAACCATAGCTAGAGTCATTGCATGTGTGTTCTTCTCAGAAGCCACATATCACAAGTGTCATTGCATGTGTGCTGTTCCCACAGACCACACATGGATCACCAGTGTCATTGCATGTGTGTTCTTCCCACAGACCACACATTGATACCACAGCTAGAGTCATTGCATGTGCGTTCTTCCCATGAACCACACATGGATCCACCCAGTGTCATTGCATGCGTGTTCTTCCCATGAACCACACATGGATCCACAAGTGTCATTGCATGTGTGTTATTCTCACAAACCACGTAAGGATCCACCGGTGTCATTGCATGTGTGTTCCTCTCATAGACCACACATGGATCCACCGGTGGCATCACATGTCTGCACTTTTCATGAACCACACTTAGAGTCATCGCATGTCTGCTCTTTTCATGGACCACAACAAGAGTTATTGCATGTGTGTTCTTCCCACAAACCATATCATGAACCACACCCAGTGTCATTGCATGTGTGTTCTTCTCATTAACCACACATGGATCCACCGGTGTCATTACATGTCTGCTCTTTTCATTAACCACAGCTAGAGTCATTGCATGTGTGTTCTTCTCACAAACCACATATCACCAGTGTCATTTCATGTGTGTTCTTCCCACATACCACAAATGGATCCACCAGTGTCATTGCATGTGTGTTCTTCCCATGAACCACACATGGATCCACCAGTGTCATCGCATGTCTCCTCTTTTCATTAACCACAGCTAGAGTCATTGCATGTGGGTTCTTCCCACAAACCATATCATGAACCATACCCAGTGTCATTGCATTTGTGTTCTTCTCACTAACCACACATGGATCCACCTGTGTCATTGCATGTCTTCTCTTTTCATTAACCACATCTAGAGTCATTGCATGCGTGTTCTTCTCACAAACCACATATCACCAGTGTCATTGCATGTGTGTTCTTCCCACTAACCACACATGGATCCACCAGTGTCATTGCCTGTGTGTTCTTCCCATGAACCACACATGGATCCACCAGTGTCATTGCATGTCTACTCTTTTCATGAACCACAGCTAGAGTCATTGCATGTGTGTTCTTCTCATAAAGCACATATCACCAGTTTCATTGCATGTGTGTTCTTCCCACACACCACACAGGGATCCACAAGTGTCATTCCATGTGTGTTCTTATCATGAACCACACATGGATCCACCAGTGTCATTGCATGTGTGTTCTTCCCATGAAGCACACATGGATCCACCAGTCTCATTGCATGTGCGTTCTTCCCACAGACCACACATGGATCCACCAGTGTCATTGCATGTGTGTTCTTCCCATGAACCACACATGGATCCACCAGTGTCATTGCATGTGTGTTCTTCCCATGAACCACACATGGATCCACCAGTGTCATTGCATGTGTGTTCTTCCCATGAACCACACAGGGACCCACTAGTGTCATTGCATGTGTGTTCTTCCCATGACCCACACACGGATCCACTAGTGTCATTGGATGTGTGTTCTTCCCACAGACCACACATGGATCCACTAGTGTCATTGCATGTGTGTTCTTCCCACGAACCACACATGGATCCACTAGTGTCATTGCATGTCTGCTCTTTTCATGAACCACAGCTAGAGTCATTGCATGTGTGTTCTTCTCACAAACCACATATCACCAGTGTCATTGCATGTGTGTTCTTCCCACAGACCACACATGGATACACCAGTGTCATTGCATGTGTGTTCTTCCCATGAACCACACATGGATCCACTAGTGTCAGTGCATGTGTGTTCTTCCCATGAACCACACATGGATCCACCAGTGTCACTACATGTCTGCTCTTTTCATGAACCACAGCTAGAGTCATTGTATGTGTGTTGTTCTCACAAACCACATATCACCAGTGTCATTGCATGTGTGTTCTTCCCGTAGACCACACATGGATCCACCAGTGTCATTGCATGTGGGTTCTTCCCATGAACCACACATGGATCCACCAGTGTCATTGCATGTGTGCTCTTCGCATGAACCACACATGGATCCACCAGTGTCATTGCATGTCTGCTCTTTTCATGAACCACAGCTAGAGTCATCGCATGTCAGCTCTTTTCATGAACCACAGCTAGAGTCATTGCATGCGTGTTCTTCCCACAAATCATCTCATGAACCACACCCAGTATCATTGCATGTGTGTTCTTCTCATTAACCACACATGGATCCACCGGTGTCATTACATGTGTGTTCTTCCCATGAACCACACATGGATCCACCAGTGTCATTGCATGTGTCTTCTCCCCATGAACCACACTTGGATCCACCCGTGTCATTGCATGTCTGCTCTTTTCATGAACCATAGCTAGAGTCATCACATGTCTGCTCTTTTCATGAACCACACTAGAGTCATTGCATGTGTGTTCTTCCCACAAACCATCTCATGAACCGCACCCAGTGTCATTGCATGTGTGTTCTTCTCATTAACCACACATGGATCCACCGGTGTCATTACATGTCTGCTCTTTTCATTAACCACAGCTAGAGTCATTGCATGTGTGTTCTTCTCACAAACCACATATCACCAGTGTCATTTCATGTGTGTTCTTCCCACATACCACAAATGGATCCACCAGTGTCATTGCATGTGTGTTCTTCCCATGAACCACACATGGATCCACCAGTGTCATCGCATGTCTCCTCTTTTCATTAACCACAGCTAGAGTCATTGCATGTGGGTTCTTCCCACAAACCATATCATGAACCATACCCAGTGTCATTGCATTTGTGTTCTTCTCACTAACCACACATGGATCCACCTGTGTCATTGCATGTCTTCTCTTTTCATTAACCACATCTAGAGTCATTGCATGCGTGTTCTTCTCACAAACCACATATCACCAGTGTCATTGCATGTGTGTTCTTCCCACTAACCACACATGGATCCACCAGTGTCATTGCCTGTGTGTTCTTCCCATGAACCACACATGGATCCACCAGTGTCATTGCATGTCTACTCTTTTCATGAACCACAGCTAGAGTCATTGCATGTGTGTTCTTCTCATAAAGCACATATCACCAGTTTCATTGCATGTGTGTTCTTCCCACACACCACACAGGGATCCACAAGTGTCATTCCATGTGTGTTCTTATCATGAACCACACATGGATCCACCAGTGTCATTGCATGTGTGTTCTTCCCATGAAGCACACATGGATCCACCAGTCTCATTGCATGTGCGTTCTTCCCACAGACCACACATGGATCCACCAGTGTCATTGCATGTGTGTTCTTCCCATGAACCACACATGGATCCACCAGTGTCATTGCATGTGTGTTCTTCCCATGAACCACACATGGATCCACCAGTGTCATTGCATGTGTGTTCTTCCCATGAACCACACAGGGACCCACTAGTGTCATTGCATGTGTGTTCTTCCCATGACCCACACACGGATCCACTAGAGTCATTGGATGTGTGTTCTTCCCACAGACCACACATGGATCCACTAGTGTCATTGCATGTGTGTTCTTCCCACGAACCACACATGGATCCACTAGTGTCATTGCATGTCTGCTCTTTTCATGAACCACAGCTAGAGTCATTGCATGTGTGTTCTTCTCACAAACCACATATCACCAGTGTCATTGCATGTGTGTTCTTCCCACAGACCACACATGGATACACCAGTGTCATTGCATGTGTGTTCTTCCCATGAACCACACATGGATCCACTAGTGTCAGTGCATGTGTGTTCTTCCCATGAACCACACATGGATCCACCAGTGTCACTACATGTCTGCTCTTTTCATGAACCACAGCTAGAGTCATTGTATGTGTGTTGTTCTCACAAACCACATATCACCAGTGTCATTGCATGTGTGTTCTTCCCGTAGACCACACATGGATCCACCAGTGTCATTGCATGTGGGTTCTTCCCATGAACCACACATGGATCCACCAGTGTCATTGCATGTGTGCTCTTCGCATGAACCACACATGGATCCACCAGTGTCATTGCATGTCTGCTCTTTTCATGAACCACAGCTAGAGTCATCGCATGTCAGCTCTTTTCATGAACCACAGCTAGAGTCATTGCATGCGTGTTCTTCCCACAAATCATCTCATGAACTACACCCAGTATCATTGCATGTGTGTTCTTCTCATTAACCACACATGGATCCACCGGTGTCATTACATGTGTGTTCTTCCCATGAACCACACATGGATCCACCAGTGTCATTGCATGTGTGTTCTCCCCATGAACCACACTTGGATCCACCCGTGTCATTGCATGTCTGCTCTTTTCATGAACCATAGCTAGAGTCATCACATATCTGCTCTTTTCATGAACCACACTAGAGTCATTGCATGTGTGTTCTTCCCACAAACCATCTCATGAACCGCACCCAGTGTCATTGCATGTGTGTTCTTCTCATTAACCACACATGGATCCACCGGTGTCATTGCATGTCTGCTCTTCTCATTAACCACAGTTAGAGTCATTGCATGTGTGTTCTTCTCACATACCACATATCACAAGTGTCATTGCATGTGTGTTCTTCCCACTGACCACACATGGATCCACTAGTGTCATTGCAACTGTGTTCTTCCCATGAACCACACATGGATCCACTAGTGTCATTGCATGTCTGCTCTTTTCATGAACCACAGCTAGAGTCATTGCATGCGTGTTCTTCTCACAAACCACATATGACCAGTGTCATTGCATGTGTATTCTTCCCACAGACCACACATGGATCCACCAGTGTCATTGCATGTGTGTTCTTTCCACGAACCACACATGGGTCCACCAGTGTCATTGCATGTGTGTTCTTACCATGACCCACACATGGATCCACCAGTCTCATTGCATGTGTGTTCTTACCACAGACCACACATGGATCCACCAGTGTCATTGCATGTGTGTTCTTCCCATGAACCACAGATGGATCCACCAGTGTTATTGCATGTCTGCTCTTTTCATGAACCACAGCTAGAGTCATCGCATGTCTGCTCTTTTCATGAACCATAGCTAGAGTCATTGCATGTGTGTTCTTCCCACAAACCATCTCATGAACCACACCAAGTGTCATTGCATGTGTGTTCTTCTCATTAACCACACATGGATCCACCGGTGTCATTGCATGTGTGTTCTTCCCATGAACCACACATGGATCCACCCGTGTCATTGCACGTGTGTTCTTCCCATGAACCACACACGGATCCACCAGTGTCATTGCATGTCTGCTCTTTTCATGAACCACAACTAGAGTCATCGCATGTCTGCTATTTTCATGAACCACAGCTAGAGTCATTGCATGTTTGTTCTTCCCACAAACCATCTCATGAACCACACCCAGTGTCATTGCATGTGTGTTATTCTCATTACCCACACATGGATCCACCGGTGTCATTGCATGTCTGCTCTTATCATTAAACACAGTTAGAGTCATTGCATGTGTGTTCTTCTCACAAACCACATATCTCCAGTGTGATTGCATGTGTGTTCTTCCCACAGACCACACATGGATACACCAGTGTCATTGCCTGTGTGTTCTTCCCGCGAACCACACATGGATCCACCAGTGTTGTTGCGTGTCTGCTCTTTTCATGAACCACAGCTAGAGTCATTGCATGTGTGTTCTTCTCACAAACCACATATCACCTGTGTCATTGCATGTGTGTTCTTCCCATTAACCACACATGGATCCAACAGTGTCATTGCATGTGTGTTATTCTCACAAACCACGTAAGGATCCACCGGTGTCATTGCATGTGTGTTCCTCTCATAGACCACACATGGATCCAACAGTGGCATCACATGTCTGCTCTTTTCATGAACCACAGTTAGAGTCATCGCATGTCTGCTCTTCTCATGAACCACATATCACCAGTTTCATTGCATGTGTGTTCTTCCCACAGACCACACATGGATCCCCTAGTGTCATTGCATGTGTGTTCTTCCCATGAACCACACATGGATCCACCAGTGTCATTGCATGTGTGTTCTTCCCATGATACACACATGGATCCACCAGTGTCATTGCATGTCTGCTCTTTTCATGAACCACAGCTAAATTCATTGCATGTGTGTTATTCTCACAAACCATATATCACTAGTGTCATTGCATGTGTGTTCTTCCCACAGAACACACATGGATCTACCAATGTCATTGCATGTGTGTTCTCCCCATGAACCGCACATGGATCCACCAGTGTCATTGCATATCTGCTCTTTTCATGAACCACAGTTAGAGTCATCGCATGTCTGCTATTTTCATGAACCACAACTAGACTCATTGCATGTGTGTTCTTCCCACAAACCATATCATGAACCACACCCAGTGTCATTGCATGTGTGTTCTTCCTATGAACCACACATAGATCCACCAGTGTCATTGCATGTGTGTTCTTCCCATGAACCACACACGGATCCACCAGTGTCATTGCATGTGTTTTCTTCCCACAGACCACACATGGGTCCACCAGTGTCATTGTATGTGTGTTCTTCCCATGAACCACACATGGGTCCACCAGTGTCATTGCATGTCTGCCCTTTTCATGAACCACAGCTAGAGTCATTGCATGTGTGTTCTTCCCACAGACCACACATGGATCCTCCAGTGTCATTGCATGTGTGTTCTTCCCATGAACCACACATGGATCCACCAGTGTCATTGCATGTGTGTTCTTCCCATGAACCACACATGGATCCACCAGTGTCACTGCATGTCTGCTCTTTTCATGAACCACATCTAGAGTCATTGCATGTGTGTTCTTCTCACAAACCACATATCACTAGTGTCATTGCATGTGTGTTCTTCCCGCAGACCACACATGGATCCACCAGTGTCATTGCATGTTTGTTCTTCCCATGAACCACACATGGATCCACCAGTGTCATTGCATGTCTGCTCTTTTCATGAAGCATAGCTAGAGTCATCGCATCTCTGCTCTTTTCATGAACAATAGCTAGAGTCATTGCATGTGTGTTCTTCCCACAAACCATCTCATGAACCACACCAAGTGTCATTGCATGTGTGTTCTTCTCATTAACCACACATGGATCCACCGGTGTCATTGCATGTCTGCTCTTCTCATTAACCATAGTTAGAGTCATTGCATGTGTCTTCTCACATACCACATATCACCAGTGTCATTGCATGTGTGTTCTTCCCACTGACCACACATGGATCCACCAGTGTCATTGCATGTGTGTTCTTCCCATGAACCACACATGGATCCACTAGTGTCATTGCATGTCTGCTCTTTTCATGAACCATAGCTAGAGTCATTGCATGCGTGTTCTTCTCACAAACCACATATCACCAGTTTCATTGCATGTGTATTCTTCCTACAGACCACACATGGATCCACCAGTGTCATTGCATGTGTGTTCTTCCCATGAACCACACATGGATCCACCAGTGTCTTTGCATGTGTGTTCTTCCGATGAACCACACATCGATCCACCAGTCTCATTGCATGTGTGTTCTTCCCACACACCACACATGGATCCACCAGTGTCATTGCATGTGTGTTCTTCCCATGAACCACAGATGGATCCACCAGTGTCATTGCATGTCTGCTCTTTTCATGAACCACAGCTAGAGTCATCACATGTCTGCTCTTTTCATGAACCATAGCTAGAGTCATTGCATGTGTGTTCTTCCCACAAACCATCTCATGAACCACACCAAGTGTCATTGCATGTGTGTTCTTCTCATTAACCACACATGGATCCACCGGTGTCATTGCATGTGTGTTCTTCCCATGAACCACACATGGATCCACCCGTGTCATTGCATGTGTGTTCTTCCCATGAACCACACACGGATCCACCAGTGTCATTACATGTCTGCTCTTTTCATGAACCACAACTAGAGTCATCGCATGTCTGCTATTTTCATGAACCACAGCTAGAGTCATTGCATGTTTGTTCTTCCCACAAACCATCTCATGAACCACACCCAGTGTCATTGCATGTGTGTTATTCTCATTACCCACACATGGATCCACCGGTGTCATTGCATGTCTGCTCTTATCATTAAACACAGTTAGAGTCATTGCATGTGTGTTCTTCTCACAAACCACATATCACCAGTGTGATTGCATGTGTGTTCTTCCCACAGACCACACATGGATACACCAGTGTCATTGCCTGTGTGTTCTTCCCGCGAACCACACATGGATCCACCAGTGTCGTTGCGTGTCTGCTCTTTTCATGAACCACAACTAGAGTCATTGCATGTGTGTTCTTCTCACAAACCACATATCACCTGTGTCATTGCATGTGTGTTCTTCCCATTAACCACACATGGATCCAACAGTGTCATTGCATGTGTGTTATTCTCATAAACCACGTAAGGATCCACCGGTGTCATTGCATGTGTGTTCCTCTCATAGACCACACATGGATCCAACGGTGGCATCACATGTCTGCACTTTTCATGAACCACAGTTAGAGTCATCGCATGTCTGCTCTTCTCATGAACCACATATCACCAGTTTCATTGCATGTGTGTTCTTCCCACAGACCACACATGGATCCACTAGTGTCATTGCATGTGTGTTCTTCCCATGAACCACACATGGATCCACCAGTGTCATTGCATGTATGTTCTTCCCATGATACACACATGGATCCACCAGTGTCATTGCATGTCTGCTCTTTTCATGAACCACAGCTAAATTCATTGCATGTGTGTTCTTCTCACAAACCATATATCACTAGTGTCATTGCATGTGTGTTCTTCCCACAGAACACACATGGATCTACCAATGTCATTGCATGTGTGTTCTCCCCATGAACCGCACATGGATCCACCAGTGTCATTGCATGTCTGCTCTTTTCATGAACCACAGTTAGAGTCATCGCATGTCTGCTATTTTCATGAACCACAACTAGACTCATTGCATGTGTGTTCTTCCCACAAACCATATCATGAACCACACCCAGTGTCATTGCATGTGTGTTCTTCCTATGAACCACACATAGATCCACCAGTGTCATTGCATGTGTGTTCTTCCCATGAACCACACACGGATCCACCAGTGTCATTGCATGTGTGTTCTTCCCACAGACCACACATGGATCCACCAGTGTCATTGTATGTGTGTTCTTCCCATGAACCACACATGGGTCCACCAGTGTCATTGCATGTCCGCCCTTTTCATGAACCACAGCTAGAGTCATTGCATGTGTGTTCTTCCCACAGACCACACATGGATCCGCCAGTGTCATTGCATGTGTGTTCTTCCCATGAACCACACATGGATCCACCAGTGTCATTGCATGTGTGTTCTTCCCATGAACCACACATGGATCCACCAGTGTCACTGCATGTCTGCTCTTTTCATGAACCACATCTAGAGTCATTGCATGTGTGTTCTTCTCACAAACCACATATCACTAGTGTCATTGCATGTGTGTTCTTCCCGCAGACCACACATGGATCCACCAGTGTCATTGCATGTTTGTTCTTCCCATGAACCACAGATGGATCCACCAGTGTCATTGCATGTCTGCTCTTTTCATGAACCATAGCTGGAGTCATCGCATCTCTGCTCTTTTCATGAACAACAGCTAGAGTCATTGCATGTGTGTTCTTCCCACAAACCATCTCATGAACCACACCAAGTGTCATTGCATGTGTGTTCTTCTCATTAACCACACATGGATCCACCGGTGTCATTGCATGTCTGCTCTTCTCATTAACCATAGTTAGAGTCATTGCATGTGTCTTCTCACATACCACATATCACCAGTGTCATTGCATGTGTGTTCTTCCCACTGACCACACATGGATCCACCAGTGTCATTGCATGTGTGTTCTTCCCATGAACCACACATGGATCCACTAGTGTCATTGCATGTCTGCTCTTTTCATGAACCATAGCTAGAGTCATTGCATGCGTGTTCTTCTCACAAACCACATATCACCAGTTTCATTGCATGTGTATTCTTCCCACAGACCACACATGGATCCACCAGTGTCATTGCATGTGTGTTCTTCCCATGAACCACACATGGATCCACCAGTGTCATTGCATGTGTGTTCTTCCCATGAACCACACATGGATCCACCAGTCTCATTGCATGTGTGTTCTTCCCACACACCACACATGGATCCACCAGTGTCATTGCATGTGTGTTATTCCCATGAACCACAGATGGATCCACCAGTGTCATTGCATGTCTGCTCTTTTCATGAACCACAACTACAGTCATCGCATGTCTTCTCTTTTCATGAACCACAGCTAGAGTCATTGCATGTGTGTTCTTCCCACAAACCATCTCATGAACCACACCCAGTGTCATTGCATCTGTGTTCTTCTCATTAACCACACATGGATCCACCGGTGTCATTGCATGTGTGTTCTTCCCATGAACACATGGATCCACCAGTGTCATTGCATGTATGTTCTTCCCATGAACCACACATGGATCCGCCAGTGTCATTGCATGTCTCCTCTTTTCATGAACCACAACTAGAGTCGTCGCATGTCTGCTATTTTCATGAACCACGGCTAGAGTCATTGCATGTGTGTTCTTCCCACAACCCATCTCATGAACCACACGTAGTGTCATTGCATGTGTATTCTTCTCATTCACCACACATGGATCCACCGGTGTCATTACATGTCTGCTCTTCTCATTAACCACAGTTAGAGTCATTGCATGTGTGTTCTTCTCACATACCACATATCACCAGTGTCATTGCATGTGTGGTCTTCCCACTGACCATACATGGATCCACCAGTGTCATTGCATGTGTGTTCTTCCCATGAACCACACATGGATCCACTAGTGTCATTGCATGTCTTCTCTTTTCATGAACTACAGCTAGAGTCATTGCATGCATGTTCTTCTCACAAACCACATATCACCAGTGTCATTGCATGTGTGTTCTTTCCACAGACCACACATGGATCCACCAGTGCCATTGCATGTGTGTTCTTCCCATGAACCACACATGGATCCACCAGTGTCATTGCATGTGTGTTCTTCCCATGAACCACACATGGATCCACCAGTCTCATTGCATGTGTGTTCTTCCCACACACCACACATGGATCCACCAGTGTCATTGCATGTGTGTTCTTCCCATGAACCACAGATGGATCCACCAGTGTCATTGCATGTCTGCTCTTTTCATGAACCACAACTACAGTCATCGCATGTCTTCTCTTTTCATGAACCACAGCTAGAGTCATTGCATGTGTGTTCTTCCCACAAACCATCTCATGAACCACACCCAGTGTCATTGCATCTGTGTTCTTCTCATTAACCACACATGGATCCACCGGTGTCATTGCATGTGTGTTCTTCCCATGAACACATGGATCCACCAGTGTCATTGCATGTATGTTCTTCCCATGAACCACACATGGATCCGCCAGTGTCATTGCATGTCTCCTCTTTTCATGAACCACAACTAGAGTCGTCGCATGTCTGCTATTTTCATGAACCACGGCTAGAGTCATTGCATGTGTGTTCTTCCCACAAACCATCTCATGAACCACACCCAGTGTCATTGCATGTGTGTTCTTCTCATTACCCACACATGGATCCACCGGTGTCATTGCATGTCTGCTCTTATCATTAAACACAGTTAGAGTCATTGCATGTGTGTTCTTCTCACAAACCACATATCACCAGTGTGATTGCATGTGTGTTCTTCCCACAGACCACACATGGATACACCAGTGTCATTGCCTGTGTGTTCTTCCCATGAACCACACATGGATCCACCAGTGTCATTGCATGTATGCTCTTTTCATGAACCACGGATAGAGTCATTGCATGTGTTTTCTTCTCACAAACCACATATCACCTGTGTCATTGCATGTGTGTTCTTCCCATTAACCACACATGGATCCAACAGTGTCATTGCATGTGTGTTATTCTCACAAACCACGTAAGGATCCACCGGTATCATTGCATGTGTGTTCCTCTCATAGACCACACATGGATCCAACGGTGGCATCACATGTCTGCTCTTTTCATGAACCACAGTTAGAGTCATCGCATGTCTGCTCTTCTCATGAACCACAGCTAGTGTCATTGCATGTGTATTCTTCCCATGAACCACACATGGATCCATCGGTGTCATTGCATGTCTGCTCTTTTCATTTACCATAGTTAGAGTCATTGCATGTGTGTTCTTCTCACCAACCACATATTACTAAGGTCATTGCATGTGTGTTCTTCCCACAGACCACACATGGATCCACCAGTGTCATTGCATGTGTGTTCTTCCCATGAACCACACATGGATCCACCAGTGTCATTGCATGTGTGATCTTCCCATGATCCACACATGGATCCACCAGTGTCATTGCATGTCTGCTCTTTTCATTAACCACAGCTAGAGTCATTACATGTGTGTTCTTCTCACAAACCACATATCACCAATGTCATTGCATGTGTGTTCTTCCCACAGAACACACATGGATCCACCAGTGTCATTGCATGTGTGTTCTTCCCATGAACCACACATGGATCCGCCAGTGTCATTGCATGTCTGCTCTTTTCATGAACCACAACTAGAGTCATCGCATGTCTACTATTTTCATGAACCACACCTAGAGTCATTGCATGTGTGTTCTTCCCACAAACCATCTCATGAACCACACCTAGTGTCATTGCATGTGTGTTCTTCTCATTAACCACACATGGATCCACCGGTGTCATTGCATGTCTGCTCTTATCATTAACCATAGTTAGAGTCATTGCATGTGTGTTCTTCTCACAAACCACATATCACTAGTGTGATTGCATGTGTGTTCTTCCCACAGACCACACATGGATCCACCAGTGTCATTGCCTGTGTGTTCTTCCCATGAACCACACATGGATCCACCAGTGTCATTGCATGTCTGCTCTTTTCATGAACCACAGCTAGAATCATTGCATGTGTGTTCTTCTCACAAACCACATATCACCTGTGTCATTGCATGTGTGTTCTTCCCATTAACCACACATGGATCCAACAGTGTCATTGCATGTGTGTTATTCTCACAAACCACGTAAGGATCCACCGGTGTCATTGCATGTGTGTTCCTCTCATAGACCACACATGGATCCAACGGTGGCATCACATGTCTGCTCTTTTCATGAACCACAGTTAGAGTCATCGCATGTCTTCTCTTCTCACGAACCCCAGCTAGTGTCATTGCATGTGTGTTCTTCCCATGAACCACACATGGATCCACCGGTGTCATTGCATGTCTGCTCTTTTCATTAACCATAGTTAGAGTCATTGCATTTGTGTTCTTCTCACAAACCACATATCACCAGGGTCATTGCATGTGTGTTCTTCCCACAGACCACACATGGATCCACTAGTGTCATTGCATGTGTGTTCTTCCCATGAACCACACATGGATCCACCAGTGTCATTGCATGTGTGATCTTCCCATGATCCACACATGGATCGACCGGTGTCATTGCATGTCTGCTCTTTTCATTAACCACAGCTAGACTCATTGCATGTGTGTTCTTCCCACAAACCATATCATGAACCACACCCAGTGTCATTACATGTGTGTTCTTCTCATTAACCACACATGGATCCACCGGTGTCATTACATGTCTGCTCTTTTCATTAACCATAGTTAGAGTCATCGCATGTGTGTTCTTCTCACGTACCACACAAGGATCCAGCAGTGTCATTGCATGTGTGTTCTTGCCATGAACTAGACATGGAACCACCAGTGTCATTGCATGTGTGTTCTTCCCATGAACCACACATGGATGCACCAGTGTCATTGCATGTCTGCTCTTTTCATGAACCACATCTAGAGTCATTGCATGTGTGTTCTTCTCAAAAACAACATATCACCAGTGTCATGGCATGTGTGTTCCTCCAATGAACCACACATGGATCCACCAGTGTCATTGCATGTGTGTTATTCTCACAAACCATGTAAGGATCCACCGGTGTCATTGCATGTGTGTTCCTCTCATAGAACACACATGGATCCACTGGTGGCATCGCATGTCTGCTCTTTTCATGAACCATAGTTAGAGTCATTGCATGTATGCTCTTTTAATGAACCACGGCTAGAGTTATTGCATGTGTGTTCTTCTCACAAACCATATCATGAACCACACCCAGTGTCATTGCATGTGTGTTCTTCTCATTAACCACACATGGATCCACCAGTGTCATTGCATGTCTGCTCTTTTCATGAACCACAGCTAGAGTCATCGCATGTCAGCTCTTTTCATGAACCACAGCTAGAGTCATTGCATGTGTGTTCTTCCCACAAACCATCTCATGAACCACACCCCGTATCATTGCATGTGTGTTCTTCTCATTAACCACACATGGATCCACCGGTGTCATTGCATGTGTGTTCTTCCCATGAACCACACATGGATCCACCAGTGTCATTGCATGTGTATTCTTCCCATGAACCACACATGGATCCACCTGTGTCATTGCATGTCTGCTCTTTTCATGAACCATAGCTAGAGTCATCACATGTCTGCTCTTTCCATGAACCACAGCTAGAGTCATTGCATTTGTGTTCTTCCCACAAACCATCTCATGAACCACACGTAGTGTCATTGCATGTGTGTTCTTCTCATTAACCACACATGGATCCACCGGTGTCATTGCATGTCTGCTCTTCTCATTAACCACAGTTAGAGTCATTGCATGTGTGTTCTTCTCACATACGACATATCACCAGTGTCATTACATGTGTGTTCTTCCCACTGACTACACATGGATCCACCAGTGTCATTGCATGTGTGTTCTTCCCATGAACCACACATGGATCCACTAGTGTCATTGCATGTCTGCTCTTTTCATGAACCACAGCTAGAGTCATTGCATGCGTGTTCTTCTCACAAACCACATATCACCCGTGTCATTGCATGTGTGTTCTTCCCACAAACCATCTCATGAACCACACCAAGTATCATTGCATGTGTGTTCTTCCCATGAACCACACATGGATCCACCAGTGTCATTGCATGTGTGTTCTTCCCATGCACCACACATGGATCCACCAGTCTCATTGCATGTGTGTTCTTCCCACACACCACACATGGATCCACCAGTGTCATTGCATGTGTGTTCTTCCCATGAACCAGAGATGGATCCACCAGTGTCATTGCATGTCTGCTCTTTTCATGAACCAAAGCTAGAGTCATCGCATGTCTGCTCTTTTCATGAACCACAACTAGAGTCATTGCATGTGTGTTCTTCCCACAAACCATCTCATGAACCACACCCACTGTCATTGCATGTGTGTTCTTCTCATTAACCACACATAGATCCACCGGTGTCATTGCATGTGTGTTCTTCCCATGAACCACACATGGGTCCACCAGTGTCATTGCATGTGTGTTCTTCCCATGAACCACGCATGAATCCACTAGTGTCATTGCATGTCTGCTCTTTTCATGAACCACAACTAGAGTCATCGCATGTCTGCTATTTTCATGAACCACAGCTAGAGTCATTACATGTGTGTTTTTCCCACAAACCATCTCATGTACCACACCCAGTGTCATTGCATGTGTGTTCTTCTCATTAACCACACATGGATCCACCGGTGTCATTGCATGTCTGCTCTTATCATTAACCACAGTTAGAGTCACTGCATGTGTGTTCTTCTCACAAACCACATATCACCAGTGTGATTGCATGTGTGTTCTTCCCACAGACCACACATGGATCCACCAGTGTCATTGCCTATGTGTTCTTCCCATGAACCACACATGGATCCCCCAGTGTCATTGCATGTCTGCTCTTTTCATGAACCACAGCTAGAGTCATTGCATGTGTGTTCTTCTCAGAAACCACATATCACCTGTGTCAGTGCATGTGTGTTCTTCCCATTAACCACACATGGATCCAACAGTGTCATTGCATGTGTGTTATTCTCACAAACCACGTAAGGATCCACCAGTGTCATTGCATGTGTGTTCCTCTCATAGACCACACATGGATCCAACGGTGGCATCACATGTCTTCTCTTTTCATGAACCATAGTTAGAGTCATCGCATGTCTGCTATTCTCATGAACCACAGCTAGTGTCATTGCATGTGTGTTCTTCCCATGAACCACACATGGATCCACCGGTGTCATTGCATGTCAACTCTTTTCATTAACCACAGTTAGAGTCATTGCATGTGTGTTCTTCTCACAAACCACATATCACCAGGGTCATTGCATGTGTGTTCTTCCCACAGACCACACATGGATCCACCAGTGTCATGGCATGTGTGTTCTTCCCATGAACCACACATGGATCCACTAGTGTCATTGCATGTGTGATCTTCCCATGATCCACACATGGATCCACCAGTGTCGTTGCATGTCTGCTCTTTTCATGAACCACAGCTAGAGTCATTGCATGTGTGTTCTTCTCACAAATCACATATCACCAGTGTCATTGCATGTGTTTTCTTCCCACAGAACACACATGGATCCACCAATGTCATTGCATGTGTGTTCTCCCCATGAACCACACATGGATCCACCAGTGTCATTGCATGTCAGCTCTTTTCATGAACCACAATTAGAGTCATCGCATGTCTGCTCTTTTCATGAACCACAGCTATACTCATTGCATGTGTGTTCTTCCCACAAACCATATCATGAACCACATCCAGTGTCATTGCATGTGTGTTCTTCCCATGATCCACACATGGATCCACCAGTGTCATTGCATGTCTGCTCTTTTCATGAACCACAGCTAAATTCATTGCATGTGTGTTCTTCTCACAAACCACATATCACCAGTGTCATTGCATGTGTTTCTTCCCATAGAACACGCATGGATCCACCAATGTCATTGCATGTGCGTTCTCCCCATGAACCACACATTTATCCACCAGTGTCATTGCATGTCTGCTCTTTTCATGAACCACAATTAGAGTCATCGCATGTCTGCTCTTTTCATGAACCACAGCTAGACTCATTGCATGTGTGTTCTTCCCACAAACCATATCATGAACCACACCCAGTGTCATTGCATGTGTGTTCTTCCCATGAACCACACAGGGATCCACCAGTGTCATTGCATGTGTGTTCTTACCATGAACCACACACGGATCCACCAGTGTCATTGCATGTGTGTTCTTCCCATGAACCACACACGGATCCACCAGTGTCATTCCATGTGTGTTCTTACCATGAACCACACACGGATCCACCAGTGTCATTGCATGTGTGTTCTTCCCACAGACCACACATGGATCTACCAGTGTCATTGCATGTGTGTTCTTCCGATGAACCACACATGGATCCACCAGTGTCATTGCATGTGTGTTCTTACCATGAACCACACATGGATCCACCAGTGTCATTGCATGTGTGTTCTTCCCACAAACCACACATGGATCCACCAGTGTCATTGCATGTGTGTTCTTCCGATGAACCACACATGGATCCACCAGTGTCATTGCATGTCTGCTCTTTTCATGAACCACAGCTAGAGTCATTACATGTGTGTTCTTCTCACAAACCACACATGGATCCACCAGTGTCATTGCATGTGTGTTCTTCCCATGAACCACACATGGATCCACCAGTGTCATTGCATGTGTGTTCTTCCCATGAACCACACATGGATCCACCAGTGTCACTGCATGTCTGCTCTTTTCATGAACCACATCTAGAGTCATTGCATGTGTGTTCTTCTCACAAACCACATATCACCAGTGTCATTGCATGTGTGTTCTTCCCGCAGACCACACATGGATCCACCAGTGTCATTTCATGTGTGTTCTTCCCATGAACCACACATGGATCCACTAGTGTCATTGCATGTGTGTTATTCCCATGAACCACAAGTAGAGTCATTGCATGTGTGTTCTTCCCACAAACCATCTCATGAACCACACCAAGTATCATTGCATGTGTGTTCTTCCCATGAACCACACATGGATCCACCAGTGTCATTGCATGTGTGTTCTTCCCATGCACCACACATGGATCCACCAGTCTCATTGCATGTGTGTTCTTCCCACACACCACACATGGATCCACTAGTGTCATTGCATGTGTGTTCTTCCCATGAACCAGAGATGGATCCACCAGTGTCATTGCATGTCTGCTCTTTTCATGAACCACAGCTAGAGTCATCGCATGTCTGCTCTTTTCATGAACCACAACTAGAGTCATTGCATGTGTGTTCTTCCCACAAACCATCTCATGAACCACACCTAGTGTCATTGCATGTGTGTTCTTCTCATTAACCACACATAGATCCACCGGTGTCATTGCATGTGTGTTCTTCCCATGAACCACACATGGATCCACCAGTGTCATTGCATGTGTGTTCTTCCCATGAACCACACATGGATCCACTAGTGTCATTGCATGTCTGCTCTTTTCCTGAACCACAACTAGAGTCATCGCATGTCTGCTATTTTCATGAACCACAACTAGAGTCATTGCATGTGTGTTTTTCCCACAAACCATCTCATGAACCACACCCAGTGTCATTGCATGTGTGTTCTTCTCATTAACCACACATGGATCCACCGGTGTCATTGGATGTCTGCTCTTATCATTAACCACAGTTAGAGTCATTGCATGTGTGTTCTTCTCACAAACCACATATCACCAGTGTGATTGCATGTGTGTTCTTCCCACAGACCACACATGGATCCACCAGTCTCATTGCCTATGTGTTCTTCCCATGAACCACACATGGATCCCCCAGTGTCATTGCAAGTCTGCTCTTTTCATGAACCACAGCTAGAGTCATTGCATGTGTGTTCTTCTCACAAACCACATATCACCGGTGTCAGTGCATGTGTGTTCTTCCCATTAACCACACATGGATCCAACAGTGTCATTGCATGTGTGTTATTCTCACAAACCACGTAAGGATCCACCAGTGTCATTGCATGTGTGTTCCTCTCATAGACCACACATGGATCCAACGGTGGCATCACCTGTCTGCTCTTTTCATGAACCATAGTTAGAGTCATCGCATGTCTGCTATTCTCATGAACCACAACTAGTGTCATTGCATGTGTGTTCTTCCCATGAACCACACATGGATCCACCAGTGTCATTGCATGTCTGCTCTTTTCATTAACCACAGTTAGAGTCATTGCATGTGTGTTCTTCTCACAAACCACATATCACCAGTGTCATTGCATGTGTGTTCTTCCCACAGAACACACATGGATCCACCAAGGTCATTGCATGTGTGTTCTCCCCATGAACCACGCATGGATCCACCAGTGTCATTGCATGTCTGCTCTTTTCATGAACCACAATTAGAGTCATCGCACGTCTACTCTTTTCATGAACCACAGCTATACTCATTGCATGTGTATTCTTCCCACAAACCATATCATGAACCACACCCAGTGTCATTGCATGTGTGTTCTTGTCATTAACCACACATGGATCCACTAGTGTCATTGCATGTCTGCTCTTTTCATTAACCATAGTTAGAGTCATCAGATGTGTGTTCTTCCCAAAAACCACACATGGATCTAGCAGTGGCATTGCATGTGTGTTCTTCCCATGAACCACACATGGATCCACCAGTGTCATTGCATGTGTGTTGTTCCATGAACCACACATGGATCCACCAGTGTCATTGCATGTCTGCTCTTTTCATGAACCACATATAGAGTCATTGCATGTGTGTTCTTCTCACAAACAACATATCACCAGTGTCATTGCATGTGTGTTCTTCCCATGAACCACACATGGATCCACCAGTGTCATTGCATGTGTGTTATTCTCACAAACCACGTAAGGATCCACCGGTGTCATTGCATGTGTGTTCCTCTCATAGACCACACATGGATCCACCGGTGGCATCACACGTCTGCTCTTTTCATGAACCACAGTTAGAGTCATCGCATGTCTGCTCTTTTCATGAACCACAGCTAGAGTCATTGCATGTGTGTTCTTCTCAGAAACCATATCATGAACCACACCTAGTGTCATTGCATGTGTGTTCTTCTCATTAACCACACATGGATCCACCAGTGTCATTGCATGTCTGCTCTTCTCATTAACCACAGCTAGAGTCATTGCATGTCTGTTCTTTTCACGAACCATATATCATCAGAGTCATAGCATGTGTGTTCTTCCCACAAACCATATCATGAACCACATCTAGTGTCATTGCATGTGTGTTCTTCCCTTGAACCACACATGGTTCCACCAGTGTCATCGAATGTCTGCTCTTTTCATGAACCACATCTAGAGTCATTGCACGTGTGTTCTTCTCACAGAACACATATCACCAGTGTCATTGCATGTGTGTTCTTCCCACAGACCACACATTGATACCACAGCTAGAGTCATTGCATGTGTGTTCTTCCCATGAACCACACATGGATCCACCCAGTGTCATTGCATGTGTGTTCTTCCCATGAACCACAAATGGATCCACCAGTGTCATTACATGTGTGTTATTCTCACAAACCACGTAAGGATCCACCGGTGTCAATGCATGAGTGTTCCTCTCATAGACCACACATGGATCCACCGGTGGCATCGCATGTCTGCTCTTTTCATGAACCACAGTTAGAGGTATCGCATGTCTGCTCTTTTCATGAACCACACCCAGTGTCATTGCATGTGCGTTCTTCTCATTAACCGCACATGGATCCACCAGTGTCATTGCATGTCTGGTATTCTCATTAACCACAGCTAGATCCACCAGTGTCATTGGATGCATGTTCTTTTCATAAACCGCATATGGATAATAATTAACCTTAGGAGAGCCCTAACCTTAGCGTTAGACCGAGTCTTCTAGAAGGCACGCCCTAACACACCATTCGATTGTTACATACCGTTCGATCGGGGCGCTTGGACGATTGGGATGGTTTTCGTGAGATCGATCCGTGAGTAGTCTGTTCTGCGGCATGATTGGCCACGCTTGCTCTAGACAAACTGGCAACACCGGGGGCTCCCCTATTGCGAGTGTCACGACTCACGAGTTGAGTGGGCCATATCCCAGTGTCACGTCCCCATTACGTCTCTTCCTCCCCGTACTTCTCTTCCTTCCCCTCGAAGCCACATTCCCTACTTCACAACCATCCTGCCGTAGCCGCAAGCCGACGGTGCCTCCATCCCAATCCCCTCTCCGGCAGCCACCCCCCTCCCCTCTAGCCATGGGTTCAAGGGGAGATGACGAGGAAATGCGTCGTGACGACAGGGACGGTGATTTCAATGTGAGTCGTCTCATCTCTATCTCTATTATCCATGGCCAGTTATCTATTTTTTGAGCAAGATCTACTCCGTTTACTCATGCGCGTATGATGTGTTAGGCCAACCAGACAATGTATGATGCCGACTATCACGGTTTAGCGGATGAACACAGTCCTCTGCTATGTAAAGATGGATATGTGCCCGCTAAATTTGTAACGTTCGAAGGACGAAACACAGGCAGGAGGTTTATACGATTTCAAGGGCATCATGCAATGATGCAAGGCGGAAGTTGCGGTGTTGTCAAATGGGTAGATCCAGAGTGGCCCAAATCGATGCAGAAAACGCTGGCCAAACTATGGGAAATGACTGTTGAGTTGAAAGAATCCGCATTTAGCTCACTTCTTGATAGTGTTGAGATGAAGCTATGGGAACCAGTTGACACAACCAAGCATAAGCGAGAACTCATGGGGGTGGAAGACAAGGTTAGCAAAGTCGAGAAGGATGAGAGGTTCTGGTCCGTCCCTGGACGGACCAAGTTCACCGTCATCGCCGCCGCTCACTGCAAAGAGCTGCTCCGTCTCGCGTACAGTACGGAAATCATGGAGGTTCCGTCCGACAAAGACGAGGAAGCCGGCGGCTCGGAGGACAGCGGCAGCGGAAGTGAAATTGTTGACTAGTGGTTGAATTAATGTAGGATGTGAAATCGCACCTTTGTTTAGAAGAATTTGTGGTTGAATTAATGAAATGCCTCGATTTAGATCTCTATCTCGATTAATTTGTGGAAGAATTTGTGATTTATATCAATTTCTACCTCGATTTAGATCTCTGTCCCGGATTGGGAACGTGACCGTGGACCAAAGACCCTTTTTCTACTAGTGTATTCTGACATTGGTGGTTTGTTTAAGCGTAATCTACGTGGATTTGGCTGCATGGAAATGGCACAACCACAATTTATAAAGTGGAAGCACATACACCCGGTTACTGGATATCCGGGAGCTTCGCCAGATGCAAGGGATGCAGGAGCAGAGAGGCGGTGGGATAGACAGGCTCAAGATTAGGCCAGAAAGTGGTACCCATTTCCTCCTCGTCTGGGCATTATCGGTGAGAACTTTGTTGTTTATGTTGCCACGTCGTTGTGCAGCATCTGAAATAAGTTACTGCTTCGTGGAGTGTGGCAGCTTAAATAATTTATTTCTATGCCACTTACATTCCGTCGTATTTGGAGACCTCCTGCCCCTCAGCAATCATGGAACCAGTGGATCCTTGTTTTCAAATAGCAGTGGCACAATCACAATTTCGGATTCAACTACTAACTCGGGCATTTCCAAACCCTAAGTCGCGCTACATTTTACTTAGAGAACGTGGGTAGATTGTTTCGCCCAGCAACGTGCCACACACAGAGCTCCAGAATTTAACAGAGTTACATATATAGGTTCAAGTTCAACACACTACTATGCATCTTCATTGCCAGTAGCCTTCTTCCGCAGCCTGGGTGCCAAGCCTTCACGTCCAATGGCTTCTTCATTTCCTGCCTTCTTCCTCTTCCTCGGTGCCAATTTTCTTAGCTTCATGTACTTTGCATCGCCGAGACAATGGGCACCAGAATCGTGTCCAGCATCATCTTTCCACTCGTTTTTAATTTCTTCGGGCAGCAAAATGACTGACTCGGTAGTCATGTTTCTAACGTTGCGGCGCTTCCTGTCAAAGAAATAAGACTCTTGCATAACTGCCCAATATCTACAGAGTAAATAAAACAAAAATTACAATTCAACACAAACATGCGAACCCCAAGCGACCTTTGCTTACCAGGAGCTAATTGCGTTCGAGCAACCACCCTGTCCAAGAATAGAAGGGCGACTCCCAGTTGCAGTAGCTTCCACATCCAGTACATCACAATTCAGCTCAAACATGCAATCCGAAGCATACCTTTTCATCAACCCAATTAGCTGTCTGTCACACGTTATAGGAACCATGATGCCACATTCATCCATGAAGATGAACTTTGTAGTCTGCTTTGGCCATACTTCAACATGATTATGCAGAGCAGCAACCATACCAGATATAGTGCAGATCTGCGCAGGCGCTTCTTCCATCGTGAAACCATGGCTTTCATACCACTTTCCCTTGGAGTCGTACCTGTAGAGGACTACCGTAACCAGGTAAGGGGGGGTCCACGCAGATCCCACGTGACAGAAAACTGTGGACAAAATATGTTTGTCAGTGTTGGGCTAACGAACAATTTGAGGTTCAGTAGCCAGCTAGCAGTTGTAATTAGTGCGAATAGCAAAGAGAAGGGTAGCTCACCTGCTTGCTAGTAGGATCTGCCATACTCCGAACTGCTCGGCTCGTCGGCGGCGGGGGCGAGCTAGAGCCTCGCAACGGCGGCTACGGCATGCGCCATTGGAGCTCGGTATCAGCGACTGGGCGCAGCAACTGGGCCCCAGAAGTCAAATGTCCGAAGGGATCGTCCTGCCTGGAGGATGGATTCCGACGCCGCCGGTGCTAGGGGAAAGCTGGGAATGGATTTGTGAAATTGGTCAACACATCCAATCCACTTAGCTGCTCGATTTGCCCAAGAGGTTGCCGCGTTGGCGCCCGCGTCACAGACAGATAACCGACATGTGGGTCCCTACCGTCTACTTCACGGGGCGGTTTAACGGAATGTATTTGGCAGGGGTGAGATGAGTTTGCCTCGAAATGGCCCCTCTCAGTAGTTGGCGGCCCAACTTTTCGAAACGCGGTAATTTCAGGCAACTTAGGTACCGCCATGCGCTGGCCTGCCAACTATGGTACCGCAGACGAATAAGCCCTCCATATGTGGTTTGTGGAAAGAACACACATTCAATAACCACTGGTTGATCCATGTGTGGTTGGTGGAAAGAACACACATGCAATGACTCTAATGCTGGTTTTAGTATAAGAACACACATGCAATGACCACTGGTTGATCCATAAGTGGTTTGTGGAAACGAACACACATGCAATGAACACTGGTAGATCCATGTGTGGTTTGTGGAAAGAACACACATGCAATGACACTGGTTGATCCATGTGTGGTTTGTGGAAAGAACACACATGCAATGACACTGGTTGATCCATATGTGGTTTGTGGAAAGAACACACGTGCAATGACACCGGTTGATCCATGTGTGGTTTGTGGATAGAACACACATGCAATGACTCTAGTGGGTCCATATGTGGTTCATGTCAGGAACACACATGCAATGCCACTGGTGGATCCGGAAAGGGTTTCGCAGCATAGTAAATCAAAATTTTCTATGGAAGAGAACAGAGGGAAAGCCAAGATGTAATGTAGGAGATGCAAACAACGAGAGAGATTGGATTAGATCTTCATACCCTTGAAGATTCGCACAGCGGAACGTTCGTCGGAACGTGGGTGATGTAGTCGTACTCGCTTCTCCTCCTCGCGATCCGATCCGATCTAGCACCACAAGTGGCGGTGCCTCCGTGAGATGCACACGTGCAGCACCTCGACAACTCCTCCTTCCTCGGACCAGCAAGTAGGGTGGAAAGATAGATTGGATCTAAAACGCGACGGCGCGGTGTATATGGTGGAGAATTTCTGCAGCAGGACTTCGCCTACAAACAGTCGGGAGGGAGAGAGTTGGGCAGCAGGGTAACTAGGGTTTGGAGGAAGGTGTGTGGGGTAGGGAGGGGGAGCACCAGCCCTCTATTTATAGAGGGGGTGCGGCCAGCCCTTGCCCATCCTCCAAGCCTATCTCTAGTTTAAACGATTTAAACTCTCCCTTCTAGAAACCCTATCTTATCTCTAGTTTAAACGATTTAAACTTATCTAGGATCGGCTGGGCCCTATGGGGCCTTGTGCCCCTAGCACAATGCAGCCAGGACACTCCCTCATAGGCCCATGCCCCCTCCCGGAAGGTGGGACCACGTTGGCCCCCTTCCGGAAGGTTCTAGAAGCTTCCGGTACAATACCGATTAATCCGGAACAATTCCGAACTCCAAAAACTGCACTGCCTTATATGAATCTTATTCTCCGGACCATTCCGGAACCTCTCGTGATATCCCGGATCCCATCCGAGACTCCCAACAAAAATTCATAAACCAATTATCCAATCTATCCTAGCGTCGAGACACGTTAAGTGTGTGACCCTGCGGGTTCGAGAATATGGAGACATGATCTTCTATCAATAATCAACAGCGGGGTCTGGGCACCCATATTGACTCCCACACATTCATCGATGATCATATCGGATGAACCACGATGCCAGGATTCAACCAATCCCATATATATATTCCCTTCGTCTCGCGATATTTTACTTGCCCGAGATTCGATCGTCGGTACCGTCATACCTAGTTCAATCTCGTTCACAGCAAGTACTTTACTCGTTCCGTAATCCGATATCACTTTGTGATTAACTCCTTAACCACATGCTTGCAAGCGGTGTTGATATCGATTACCGAGTGGGCCCGAAGTATATCTCTTCTACTTGGGAGGGACAAATCCCATCTCGATACATACAACCCAACAGATACTTTCCGATCACCTGAGAGACACCTTTATGATCACCCTCTCATAGGATGACGTTTGATGACCTCAAAGCTTTCTTCCGATACCAGGGAGTTGTATTATCTCATGGTCTAAGGAATACAATATTTGACATAAGAAAAGCTTCGCAAAGATGAACACAATGACACGATCTAATTGCTTCGCTTAGTTTGGGTCTGTCCACCATATCATTCTCCCAATGATATGATCTCATTATCAATTGACAACTCATGTCTATGGTTAGGAAACCTTAACCATCATTGATCAATGAGCTAGTCCATAGAGGCGTACTAGGGACACGGTGTTGTTCACAAACCACACAAGTATTAATGTTTCCGCTTAATACAATTCTAGCATGGAATATAAACTTTATCATGAACAAGAATTATAATAATAACATCTTTATTATTTCCTCTAGGGCATAATTCCAACAGTCTCCCACTTGCACTAGAGTCAATAATCTAGTTTACATTTGGCAACAATCTTACACCCATGGCACTGAGGTGCTGATCATGTTTTACACGTGGAAGAGGTTTAGTCAATGGATCTGCGACATTCAGATCTGTATGTACTTTGCTGATCTTCAGATCTCCATCTGCTATATAATCTTGGATTATATGAAACTTGCGGTTGATATGCTTGGTCTTTGGATGATATCTTGGTTCCTTGGCGAGTGCTATGGCGCCAGTGTTGTCACACAATATCTCCAGTGGGTCCAATGCACTTGGAACCACGCCAAGCTCAGTGATGAAGTTTCTGATCCAAACTCCTTCACTTGACGCTTCTGCAGCAGCCATGTATTCCGCTTCTACTGTAGATCTCGCGACCACGCTTTGCTTGCAGCTTCTCCAGCTCACAGCTCCTCCATTCAAAATATACACGTATCCTGTCTGAGATTTAGCATCATCCTTGTCGGTGTCGAAACTAGCATCGACGTAACCTTTTACGACGAGCTGTTCATCACCCCCATAGACTAAGAACATTTCTTTAGTCCTATTTAGGTACCTTAGGATGTTCTTCACGGCTGTCCAGTGTTCCACTCCTGGATCACTTTGATATCTGCTCGTCAAACTAAGAGCATTGGACACATCCGGTCTAGTACACAGCATGGCATACATGATGGAACCTATGGCCGAGGCATAAGGCACTTTGCTCATAGCTTCCCTATCATTTACCGTAGCTGGACACTGAGCCTTGCTCAATATCTTACCTGACAACATAGGCACTGAACCTTTCAATGCCTTATCCATTCTGAACCTTTTCAGAACTTTGTCTAGGTATGTACTTTGGCTTAAAGCTATCAGGCGTCTTTGTCTATCTCTATAGATTTTGATGCCCAATATATAAGCAGCTTCACCTAGGTCTTTCATTGAAAAACACTTGTTCAAATAACTCTTCACATCGTTAAGCATGTCGATGTCATTTCCAATAATCAATATGTCATCCACATATAGTACCAGAAACGTCACCGAGCTCCCACTCACTTTCTTGTAGATGCAAGCTTCGTAGCAATTTGGAACAAATCCAAAGCTCTTGATCACTTGATCAAAACGAAGGTTCCAACTCCGAGACGCTTGCTTCAGTCCATAAATGGAACGCTGAAGTTTGCATACTTTATCAACATCCTTAGGATCGACAAAACCTTCGGGTTGCATCATATACAACTCTTCATCAATGTTGCCATTGAGGAAAGCAGTCTTGACATCCATTTGCCATATTTCATAATCATGAAACGCAGCAATTGCTAATAAAATCCGAATGGACTTAAACATCGCTACGGGAGAGAAAGTCTCATCGTAGTCAACACCTTGAACTTGTCGAAAACCTTTCGCAACAAGCCGTGCTTTATAGACGGTAACATTACCATCCGCGTCCGTTTTCTTCTTGAAGATCCATTTGCACTCAACGGCCTTTCGGTCGCTAGGAGGGTCCACCAAAGTCCATACTTGGTTTTCGCTCATGGATCCCAATTCGGATTTCATGGCTTCTAACCATTTCTCAGAGTCTGGGCTCATCATCGCTTCCTCATAGTTCGTAGGTTTGCTGTCTTCTACTAACAAGACAGTCAAGACAGGGTTGCCGTACCACTCAGGAGGGGCACGCGACCTTGTCGACCTGCGACGTTTAGTAGGAGCATCGTCCGAAGCTTCATGATCCTTGTCATTAGCTTCCTCTATTGTTGGTGCAGGCGGCACTGGAACAATTTCAGGTGCTGCGCTACTCTCCAATTCAAGAGAAGGTTCAATAACCTCGTCTAGCTCTACTTTCCTCCCACTCACTTCTTTCGAGAGAAACTCCTTCTCAAGAAAGGAACCGTTCTTTGCGACAAACACTTTGCCTTCGGTTCTGTGATAGAAGGTATACCCAATAGTTTCCTTAGGGTATCCTATGAAGACGCATTTCTCCGCTTTGGGTTCGAGCTTGTCCGGCATCAACTTCTTGACGTAAGCTTCGCATCCCCAAACTTTAAGAAACGACAACTTAGGTTTAGCACCAAACCACAGTTCATACGGTGTCGTCTCAACGGATTTAGATGGAGCCCTATTTAAAGTGAATGCAGCGGTTTCTAATGCATAACCCCAAAATGATAACGGCAAATCAGTAAGAGACATCATCGATCAGACCATATCTAATAGGGTTCGATTCCGGCGTTCAGACACACCATTGCGCTGTGGTGTTCCGGGTGGCGTGAGTTGTGAAACGATTCCACTTGCTTTGAGATGCGTGAGAAAATCATAACTCAAATATTCGCCCCCACGATCGGATCGTAGAAACTTAATCTTTCTGTTACGATGGTTCTCCACTTCATTCTGAAATTCTTTGAACTTTTCAAACGTTTCAGATTTATGTTTCATTAAATAGACATACCCATATCTACTTAAGTCATCGGTAAAAGTGAGAAAGTAGCGATATCCACCGCGCGTCGAAACACTCATCGGTCCGCATACATCAGTATGTATGATTTCCAACAAGTCCGTTGCTCGCTCCATCATTCCGGAGAACGGGGTTTTGATCATCTTGCCCATGAGGCATGGTTCGCTTGTGTCAAATGATTCAAAATCAAGAGACTCCAAAAGTCCATCAGAATGGAGTTTCTTCATGCGCTTTACACCAATATGACCTAGACGATAGTGCCACAAATAAGTAGTATTATCACTATCTACTTTGCATCTCTTAGCCTCAATGTTATGGATGTGTGTTTCATCCCTTTCAAGATTTAGAAGAAATAAACCATTCACAAGAGGTGCATGACCATAAAAGATGTTACTCATATAAATAGAACAACCATTATTCTCCGATTTAAATGAATAACTGTCTTGCAATAAACACGATCCAGAAATAATGTTCATGCTCAACGCAGGCACATAATAACATTTATTAAGGTTTAAAACTAATCCCGAAGGTAAAACTAAGGAGAGCGTGCCGACGGCCATCACATCAACTCTTGATCCGTTGCCAACGCGCATCGTCACCTCATCCCTCGCAAGCCGTCGTCTATTCCGTAGCTCCTGTTTCGAGTTACAAATATTAGCAACTGAACCAGTATCAAATGCCCAGGCATTACAACGAGGGCTAGTAAGGAAAACATCAATAACATGTATATCAAATATACCTTTGATGGTGCCAGCCTTCTTGTCCGCTAAGTACTTCGGACAGTTGCGCTTCCAGTGACCCTTGTCCTTGCAATAGAAGCACTCAGTGTCCGACTTAGGACCAGACTTGAGCTTCTTCTCAGCAGGGGCATTGCGCTTGCCGCCGCCCTTCTTGAAGGGCTTCTTTGCACCCTTACCTTTCTTAAAGGAGGGCTTGTTGACCATCAACACATGATTATCCTTCTTGATGTCCACCTCCGTAGCCTTCAGCTTTGCGAAGAGCTCGGTGATCGTATCAGTGGAACCAATCTGATTATGAGTCACTACAAAACTTTTGTAGCTGGGAGGGAGTGATTGCAGAACCCTGTCAATCTTGAGATCCTCTGGAATCTTGCAGTCCAGTTGCTCAAGGCGTTGAGTGTAGCCCAACATCTTAATGGCGTGCTCACTAACGGAACTCCCTTCCTCCATCTTGCAGTTAAAGAACTTCTCGGAGATCTCATATCTCTCAGAACGGGCCTGAGTCTGAAACATGGTTTTCAGCTCTTCGAGAATCTCAAAGGGCCCGGGATAGTTTTCAAAACGATTTTGAAGTTCCGGTTCCATAGCAAACAACATGGTGCTCTTAATCACACCATAATCATCTTTGCGCGACTGATAGACAGCTTTCTCATCAGCCGGCGCAGTTGCAGCGGGGGGGTTACCTAACGCTTTCTCAAGGACATAGTCCTTTTGACCGCCAGACAGAATGATTCTTAGATTGCGGAACCAGTTGGTGAAGTTAGACCCATTGTTTCTAAGCTTTTCTTTCTCAGCAAAAACGTTGAAGTTGAAGTTGGACTTGGCCATGTGATCTACAGTATATGCAAGTACAAATTAGACAATGTTCATGATAACTAGTTCAACTTTTAATCAAATTACTAGATGAACTCCCATTAAATTCAACATCCCTCAAGTTGTTTAGTGAACATGATCCAAATTCACCACACCTAATCCGATCTTCACGAGAAGAGATGTGGTTTCAATGGTGGACAACGAAGTGTCAATCATATCATTAATATGACTCATGCTTAACCTTTCGGTTCATGTGTTCCGAGGCCATGTCTGTACATGCTAGGCTCGTCAAGTTAGACCCAAGTATTTCCGCCTGTGCAAAACTGGCTTGCACCCGTTGTATGTGAGCGTAGAGTCTATAGCACCCGATCATCACGTCATGCTTGGACACGACGAACTTTCGCAACGGTGCATACTTGGGGAGAACACAGTTTTTATCTTGATCTTTAAGTGAGGAATCATCTTATAATGCTACCGTCGCGATCTAAGCATGATAAGATACATAAAAGGATAAACATCACATGCATATAACTTTATGTGACATGGTATAGCCAATCTTCGCGCAATGATCTCCATCTTGTGCGTTCCGGCATGATCTCCATCACTCCACCATGATTGCCTCCACCACGAATAGCAACTACAACTATTGCTAACTACTTAGCGATAAAGTAAAGCTATTACATGGCGTATAAGAAGTTGACTCGCAGGTCATACACAATTATAAAGACAACCATATGGCTCCTGCCGGTTGTGTACTCATCGACATGCAAGTCGTGAAACATTACAAAACATGATCGTCGCATACAATATACACATCACATCTTGGGCCATACCATATCACAGAAAACACTCCCTGCAAAAACAAGTTAGACGCCTCTACTTTGTTGTTGCATGTTTTACGTGGCTTATGGGAGTAGATGCTAAGAACGATTCTTACCTACAGAAAGCCACAACGGTGATATTATGGTTGCCAAACTCCGATGTTAATCCCATGACAACTATAGTGAGAGAAACTGACATCCACCAGCCGCATGTATGGTACAAGCCACACGTCAAGTGCGGAGCCGGTCTCGCGAACGACGTCGCGTAAGGTTGGCCTGGACCGCTTCAATCTCACTATCCCGCGCCATAAGAAGAACACAAACAAGAGGCTTGCAACAGAAAACATCAACGCCCGCAACAACCATGTTGCGTTCTACTCGTGAAACACATCTACGCATAGATCTAGCTCTGATACCACTGAAAGGGTTTCGCAGCATAGTAAATCAAAATTTTCTATGGAAGCGAACAGAGGGAAAGCCAAGATCTAATCTAGGAGATGCAAACAACGAGAGAGATTGGATTAGATCTTCATACCCTTGAAGATTCGCACAGCGGAACGTTCGTCGGAACGTGGGTGATGTAGTCGTACTCGCTTCTCCTCCTCGCGATCCGATCCGATCTAGCACCACAAGTGGCGGTGCCTCCGTGAGATGCACACGTGCAGCACCTCGACGTCTCCTCCTTCCTCGGACCAGCAAGTACGGTGGAGAGATAGATTGGATCTACAACGCGACGGCGCGGTGTATATGGTGGAGAATTTCTGCAGCAGGACTTCGCCTACAAACAGTCGGGAGGGAGAGAGTAGGGCAGCAGGGTAACTAGGGTTTGGAGGAAGGTGTGTGGGGTAGGGAGGGGGCGCACCAGCCCTCTATTTATAGAGGGGGGTGCGACCAGCCCTTGCCCATCCTCCAAGCCTATCTCTAGTTTAAACGATTTAAACTCTCCCTTCTAGAAACCCTATCTTATCTCTAGTTTAAACGATTTAAACTTATCTAGGATCGGCTGGGCCCTATGGGGCATTGTGCCCCTGGCCCAATGCGGCCAGGACACTCCCTCATAGGCCCATGCCCCCTCCCGGAAGGTGGGACCACGTTGGCCCCCTTCCGGAAGGTTCTAGAAGCTTCCGGTACAATACCGATTAATCCGGAACAATTCCGAACTCCAAAAACTGCACTGCCTTATATGAATCTTATTCTCCGGACCATTCCGGAACCTCTCGTGATATCCCGGATCCCATCCGAGACTCCGAACAAAAATTCATAAACCAATTATCCAATCTATCCTAGCGTCGAGACACGTTAAGTGTGTGACCCTGCGGGTTCGAGAATATGCAGACATGATCTTCTATCAATAATCAACAGCGGGGTCTGGGCACCCATATTGACTCCCACACATTCATCGATGATCATATCGGATGAACCACGATGCCACGATTCAACCAATCCCATATATATATTCCCTTCGTCTCGCGATATTTTACTTGCCCGAGATTCGATCGTCGGTACCGTCATACCTAGTTCAATCTCGTTCACAGCAAGTACTTTACTCGTTCCGTAATCCGATATCACTTTGTGATTAACTCCTTAACCACATGCTTGCAAGCGGTGTTGATATCGATTACCGAGTGGGCCCGAAGTATATCTCTCCGACTTGGGAGGGACAAATCCCATCTCGATACATACAACCCAACAGATACTTTCCGATCACCTGAGAGACACCTTTATGATCACCCTCTCATAGGATGACGTTTGATGACCTCAAAGCTTTCTTCCGATACCAGGGAGTTGTATTATCTCATGGTCTAAGGAATACAATATTTGACATAAGAAAAGCTTCGCAAATATGAACACAATGACACGATCTAATTGCTTCGCTTAGTTTGGGTCTGTCCACCATATCATTCTCCCAATGATATGATCTCATTATCAATTGACAACTCATGTCTATGGTTAGGAAACCTTAACCATCATTGATCAATGAGCTAGTCCATAGAGGCGTACTAGGGACACGGTGTTGTTCACAAACCACACAAGTATTAATGTTTCCGCTTAATACAATTCTAGCATGGAATATAAACTTTATCATGAACAAGAATTATAATAATAACATCTTTATTATTGCCTCTAGGGCATAATTCCAACAGATCCATGTGTGGTTTGTGGAAAGAACACACATGCAATGACCACTGGTTGATCCATGTGTGGTTCGTGGAAAAGAACACACATGCAGTGAACACTGGTTGATTCATGTGTGGTTTGTAAAAAGAACACACATGCAATGCCACTGTTTGATCCATGTGTGGTTTGTGGAAAGAAAACACATGCAATGACTCTAGTGCTAGTTTTAGTATAAGAACACACATACAATGCCTCTAGTGGGTTCACATATAGTTTGTGGAAAGAAGACACATGCAATGACCACTGGTTGATCCATATGTGGTTCGTGGAAAAGAACACACATGCAGTGAACACTGGTTGATCCATGTGTAGTTTCTGAAAAGAACACACATGCAATGCCACTGGTTGATCCATGTGTGGTTTGCGGAAAAGAACACACATGCAATGACTCTAGTACTAGTTTTAGTATAAGAACACACATACAATGACTCTAGTGGGTCCACATGTGGTTTGTTAAATGAACACACATGCAATGACCACTGGTTGATCCATAAGTGGTTTGTGGAAAAGAACACACATGTAGTGAACATTGGTTGATCCATGTGTGGTTTGTGAAAAGAAAACACATGCAATGCCACTGGTTGGTCCATGTGTGGTTTGTGGAAAGAACACACATGCAATGACTCTAGTGGGTCCATATGTGGTTTGTGAAAAGAACACACATGCAATGACCACTGGTTGATCCATAAGTGGTTTGTGGAAAAGAACACACATGCAATGAACACTGGTGGATCCATAAGTGGTTTGTGGAAAGAACACACATGCAGTGAACACTGGTGGATCCACATGTTGTTTGTGAAAAGAACACACATGCAGTGACACTGGTTGATCCATATGTGGTTTGTGGAAAGAACACACGTGCAATGACACCAGTTGATCCATGTGTGGTTTGTGGATAGAACACACATGCAATGACTCTAGTGGGTCCATATGTGGTTTGTGGAAAGAACACACATGCAATGACCACTAGTTGATCCATGTGTGGTTTGTGGAAAGAACAAACATGCAATGATAGTGGTGCATCCATGTGTGGTTTGTGAAAAGAACACACATGCAATGAGTCTAGTGGGTCCACATGTGGTTTGTGGAAAAGAACACACATGCAATGACTCTAGTGCTAGTTATAGTATAAGAACACACAAGCAATGACTCTAGTGGGTCCATATGTGATTTGTGGAAAGAACACACATGCAATGACCAATGGTTGATCCATGTGTGGTTTGTGAAAATAACACACATGTAATGACTCTAATGGATCCACATGTGGTTTGATCCATGTGTGGTTTCTGGAAATAACACACATGCAATGACTCTACTGGATCCATATGTTGTTTGTGGAAAAGAACACAGATGCAATGAACACTGGTTGATCCATAAGTGGTTTGTGGAAAAGAACACAGATCCAATGAACACTGGTTGATCCATACGTGGTTTGTGGAAAAGAACACACATGCAATGACCACTGGGTGATCCATGTGTGGTTTGTGGAAAGAACACACATGCAATGACAGTGGTGGATCCATGTGTGGTTTGTGAAAAGAACACACATGCAATGAGTCTAGTGCTGGTTTTAGTATAAGAACACACATGCAATGACTCTAGTGGGTCCACATGTGGTTTGTGAAAAGAACACACATGCAATAACCATTGGTTGATCCATATGTGGTTTGTGGAAAAGAACACACATGCAATGAACACTTGTGGATCCATAAGTGGTTTGTGGAAAGAACACACATGCAATGACCACTGGTTGATCCATAAGTGGTTTGTGGAAAATAACACACATGCAATTACCACTGGTTGATCCATATGTGGTTTGCGGAAAGAACACACATGCAAAGACCACTGGTTGATCCATATGTGGTTTGTGGAAAAGAACACACATGCAATGAAGACTGGTGGATCCATAAGTGGTTTGTGGAAAGAACACACATGCAACGACCACTGGTTCATCCATAAGTGGTTTGTGGAAAAGAACACACATGCAATGACCACTGGTTGATCCATAAGTGGTTTGTGGAAAAGAACACACATGCAATGACCACTGGTTGATCCATATGTGGTTTGTGGAAAGAACACACATGCAGTGAACACTGGTTGATCCATGTTTGGTTTGTGAAAAGAACACACATGCACTGACACTGGTTGATCCATGTGTGGTTTGTGGAAAGAACACACATGCAATGCCATTGGTTGATCCATGTGTTTTTTGGAAATAACACAAATACAATGACTCTAATGGATCCATATGTGGGTTGTGCAAAATAACACACATGCAATGACCACTGGTTGATCCATGTGTGGTTTGTGGAAAGGACAAACATGCAATGACAGTGGTGGATCCATGTGTGGTTTGTGAAAAGAACACACATGCAATGAGTCTAGTGGGTCCACATGTGGTTTGTGGAAAAGAACACACATGCAATGACTCTAGTGCTTGTTTTAGTATAAGAACACACAAGCAATGACTCTAGTGGGTCCATATGTGATTTGTGGAAAGAACACACATGCAATGACCATTGGTTGATCCATGTGTGTTTGTGAAAATAACACACATGCAATGACTCTAATGGATCCACATGTGGTTTGATCCATGTGTGGTTTGTGGAAATAACACACATGCAATGACTCTAATGGATCCATATGTGGTTTGTGGAAAAGAACACACATGCAATGAAAACTAGTTGATCCCTAAGTGGTTTGTGGAAAGAACACACATCTAGTGACTCTAATGATGGTTTTAGTATAAGAACACGTATGCAATGACTCTAATGGATCCATATGTGGTTTGTGGAAAAGAACACACATGCAATGAACACTGGTTGATCCATAAGTGGTTTGTGGAAAGAACACACTTGCAGTGACTCTAATGCTGGTTTTAGTATAAGAACACATATGCAATGACTCTAATGGATCCATATGTGGTTTGTGAAAAGAACACACATGCAATGCCACTGGTTGATCCATGTGTGGTTTGTGGAAATAACACACATGCAATAATAGTGGTGGATCCATGTGTGGTTTGTGAAAAGAACACACATGCAATCAGTCTAGTGCTGGTTTTAGTATAAGAACACACATGCAATGACTCTAGTGGGTCAACATGTGGTTTGTGAAAAGAACACACATGCCATGACCACTGGTTGATCCATATGTGGTTTGTGGAAAAGAACACACATGCAATGAAGACTGGTGGATCCATCAGTGGTTTGTGGAAAGAACACACATGCAATGACCACTGGTTGATCGATATGTGGTTTGTGGAAAAGAACACACATGCAATGAAGACTGGTGGATCCATAAGTGGTTTGTGGAAAGAACACACATGCAATGACCACTGGTTGATCCATAAGTGGTTTGTGGAAAAGAACACACATGCAATGACCACTGGTTGATCCATATGTGGTTTGTGGAAAGAACACACATGCAGTGAACACTCGTTGATCCATGTGTGGTTTGTGAAAAGAACACACATGCACTGACACTGGTTTATCCATGTGTGGTCTGTGGAAAGAACACACATGCAATGCCATTGGTTGATCCATGTGTTTTTTGTGGAAACAACACAAATACAATGACTCTAATGGATCCATATGTGGTTTGTGGAAAATAACACACATGCAATGACCACTGGTTGATCCATGTGTGGTTTGTGGAAAGAACAAACATGCAATGACAGTGGTGGATCCATGTGTGGTTTGTGAAAAGAACACACATGCACTGACACTGGTTGATCCATGTGTGGTCTGTGGAAAGAACACACATGCAATGCCATTGGTTGATCCATGTGTTTTTTGTGGAAATAACACAAATACAATGACTCTAATGGATCCATATGTGGTTTGTGGAAAATAACACACATGCAATGACCACTGGTTGATCCATGTGTGGTTTGTGGAAAGAACAAACATGCAATGACAGTGGTGGATACATGTGTGGTTTGTGAAAAGAACACACATGGAATGAGTCTAGTGGGTCCACATGTGGTTTGTCGAAAAGAACACAGATGCAATGACTCTAGTGCTAGTTCTAGTATAAGAACACACAAGCAATGACTCTAGTGGGTCCATATATGATTTGTGGAAAGAACACACATGCAATGACCAATGGTTGATCCATGTGGGTTTGTGAAAATAACACACATGCAATGACTATAATGGATCCACATGTGGTTTGATCCATGTGTGGTTTGTGGAAATAACACACATGTAATGACTCTAATGGATCCATATGTGGTTTGTGGAAAAGAACACACATGCAATGAACACTAGTTGATCCATAAGTGGTTTGTGGAAAGAACACACATCCAGTGACTCTAATGATTGTTTTAGTATGAGAACACATATGCAATGACTCTAATGGATCCATATGTGGTTTGTGGAAAAGAACACACATGCAATGAACACTGGTTGATCCATGAGTGGTTTGTGGAAAGAACACACTTGGAGTGACTCTAATGCTGGTTTTAGTATAAGAACACATATGCAATGACTCTAATGGATCCATGAGTGGTTTGTGAAAAGAACACACATGCAATTCCACTGGTTGATCCATGTGTCGTTTCTGGAAAGAACACACATGCAATAACAGTGGTGGATCCATGTGTGGTTTGTGGAAAGAACACACATGCAATGAGTCTAGTGCTGGTTTTAGTATAAGAACACACATGCAATGACTCTAGTGGGTCAACATGTGGTTTGAGAAAAGAACACACATGCAATGACCACTGGTTGATCCATATGTGGTTTGTGGAAAAGAACACACATGCAATGAAGACTGGTGGATCCATAAGTGGTTTGTGGAAAGAACACACATGCAATGACCACTGGTTGATCCATGAGTGGTTTGTGGAAAAGAACACACATGCAATGCCATTGGTTGATCCATGTGTTTTTTGTGTAAATAACACAAATACAATGACTCTAATGGATCCATATGTGGTTTGTGGAAAATAACACACATGCAATGACCACTAGTTGATCCATGTGTGGTTTGTGGAAAGAACAAACATGCAATGACAGTGGTGGATCCATGTGTGGTTTGTGAAAAGAACACACATGTAATGAGTCTAGTGGGTCCACATGTGGTTTGGGGAAAAGAACACACATGCAATGACAGTGGTGGATCCATGTGTGGTTTGTGAAAAGAACACACATGTAATGAGTCTAGTGGGTCCACATGTGGTTTGTGGAAAAGAACACACATGCAATGACAGTGGTGGATCCATGTGTGGTTTGTGAAAAGAACACACATGCACTGACACTGGTTGATCCATGTGTGGTCTGTGGAAAGAACACACATGCAATGCCATTGGTTGATCCATGTGTTTTTTGTGGAAATAACACAAATACAATGACTCTAATGGATCCATATGTGGTTTGTGGAAAATAACACACATGCAATGACCACTGGTTGATCCATGTGTGGTTTGTGGAAAGAACAAACATGCAATGACAGTGGTGGATACATGTGTGGTTTGTGAAAAGAACACACATGGAATGAGTCTAGTGGGTCCACATGTGGTTTGTCGAAAAGAACACAGATGCAATGACTCTAGTGCTAGTTCTAGTATAAGAACACACAAGCAATGACTCTAGTGGGTCCATATATGATTTGTGGAAAGAACACACATGCAATGACCAATGGTTGATCCATGTGGGTTTGTGAAAATAACACACATGCAATGACTATAATGGATCCACATGTGGTTTGATCCATGTGTGGTTTGTGGAAATAACACACATGTAATGACTCTAATGGATCCATATGTGGTTTGTGGAAAAGAACACACATGCAATGAACACTAGTTGATCCATAAGTGGTTTGTGGAAAGAACACACATCCAGTGACTCTAATGATTGTTTTAGTATGAGAACACATATGCAATGACTCTAATGGATCCATATGTGGTTTGTGGAAAAGAACACACATGCAATGAACACTGGTTGATCCATGAGTGGTTTGTGGAAAGAACACACTTGGAGTGACTCTAATGCTGGTTTTAGTATAAGAACACATATGCAATGACTCTAATGGATCCATGTGTGGTTTGTGAAAAGAACACACATGCAATGCCACTGGTTGATCCATGTGTCGTTTCTGGAAAGAACACACATGCAATAACAGTGGTGGATCCATGTGTGGTTTGTGGAAAGAACACACATGCAATGAGTCTAGTGCTGGTTTTAGTATAAGAACACACATGCAATGACTCTAGTGGGTCAACATGTGGTTTGAGAAAAGAACACACATGCAATGACCACTGGTTGATCCATATGTGGTTTGTGGAAAAGAACACACATGCAATGAAGACTGGTGGATCCATAAGTGGTTTGTGAAAAGAACACACATGCAATGACCACTGGTTGATCCATGAGTGGTTTGTGGAAAAGAACACACATGCAATGCCATTGGTTGATCCATGTGTTTTTTGTGTAAATAACACAAATACAATGACTCTAATGGATCCATATGTGGTTTGTGGAAAATAACACACATGCAATGACCACTAGTTGATCCATGTGTGGTTTGTGGAAAGAACAAACATGCAATGACAGTGGTGGATCCATGTGTGGTTTGTGAAAAGAACACACATGTAATGAGTCTAGTGGGTCCACATGTGGTTTGGGGAAAAGAACACACATGCAATGACTCTAGTGCTAGTTCTAGTATAAGAACACACAAGCAATGACTCTAGTGGGTCCATATGTGATTTGTGGAAAAAACACACATGCAATGACCAATGGTTGATCCATGTGTGGTTTGTGAAAATAACACACATGCAATGACTCTAATGGATCCACATGTGGTTTGATCCATGTGCGGTTTGTGGAAATAACACACATGCAATGACTCTAATGGATCCATCTGTGGTTTGTGGAAAAGAACGCACATGCAATGAACACTAGTTGATCGATAAGTGGTTTGTGGAAAGAACACACATCTAGTGACTCTAATGGTTGTTTTAGTATGAGAACACATATGCAATGACTCTAATGGATCCATATGTGGTTTGTGGTAAAGAACACACATGCAATGAACACTGGTTGATCCATAAGTGGTTTGTGAAAAGAACACACTTGCAGTGACTCTAATGCTGGTTTTAGTATAAGAACACATAATGAATGACTCTAATGGATCCATGTGTGGTTTGTGAAAAGAACACACATGCAATGCCACTGGTTAATCCATGTGTCGTTTCTGGAAAGAACACACATGCAATATTAGTGGTGGATCCATGTGTGGTTTGTGAAAAGAACACACATGCAATGAGTCTAGTGCTGGTTTTAGTATAAGAACACACATGCAATGACTCTAGTGGGTCAACATGTGGTTTGAGAAAAGAACACACATGCAATGACCATTGGTTGATCCATATGTGGTTTGTGGAAAAGAACACACATGCAATGAAGACTGGTGGATCCATAAGTGGTTCATGGAAAGAACACACATGCAATGACCACTGGTTGATCCATAAGTGGTTTGTGGAAAAGAACACACATGCAATGACCACTGGTTGATCCATATGTGGTTTGTGGAAAGAACACACATGCAGTGAACACTGGTTGATCCATGTGTGGTTTGTGAAAAGAACACACATGCACTAACACTGGTTGATCCATGTGTGGTCTGTGGAAAGAACACACATGCAATGCCATTGGTTGATCCATGTGTTTTTTGTGGAAATAACACAAATACAATGACTCTAATGGATCCATATGTGGTTTGTGGAAAATAACACACATGCAATGACCACTGATTGATCCATGTGTGGTTTGTGGAAAGAACAAACATGCAATGACAGTGGTGGATCCATGTGTGGTTTGTGAAAAGAACACACATGTAATGAGTCTAGTGGGTCCACATGTGGTTTGTGGAAAAGAACACACATGCAATGACTCTAGTGCTAGTTCTAGTATAAGAACACACAAGCAATGACTCTAGTGGGTCCATATGTGATTTGTGGAAAGAACACACATGCAATGACCAATGGTTGATCCATGTGTGGTTTGTGAAAATAACACACATGAAATGACTCTAATGGATCCACATGTGTTTTGATCCATGTGTGGTTTGTGGAAATAACAGACATGCAATGACTCTAATGGATCCATATGTGGTTTGTGGAAAAGAACACACATGCAATGAACACTAGTTGATCCATAAGTGGTTTGTGGAAAGAACACACATCCAGTGACTCTAATGATTGTTTTAGTATGAGAACACATATGCAATGACTCTAATGGATCCATATGTGGTTTGTGGAAAAAGAACACACATGCAATGAACACTGGTTGATCCATAAGTGGTTTGTGGAAAGAACACACTTGCAGTGACTCTAATGCTAGTTTTAGTATAAGAACACATATGCAATGACTCTAATGGATCCATGTGTGGTTTGTGAAAAGAACACACATGCAATGCCACTGGTTGATCCATGTGTCGTTTCTGGAAAGAACACACATGCAATAACAGTGGTGGATCCATGTGTGTTTTTTGTGAAAAGAACACACATGCAATGAGTCTAGTGCTGGTTTTAGTATAAGAACACACATGCAATGACTCTAGTGGGTCAACATGTGGTTTGAGAAAACAACACACATGCAATGACCATTGGTTGATCCATATGTGGTTTGTGGAAAAGGACACACATGTAATGAAGACTGGTGGATCCATAAGTGGTTTGTGGAAAGAACACACATGCAATGACCACTGGTTGATCCATAAGTGGTTTGTGGAAAAGAACACACATGCAATGACCACTGGTTGATCCATATGTGGTTTGTGGAAAGAACACACATGCAGTGAACACTGGTTGATCCATGTGTGGTTTGTGAAAAGAACACACATGCACTGACACTGGTTGATCCATGTATGGTCTGTGGAAAGAACACACATGCAATGCCATTGGTTGATCCATGTGTTTTTTGTGGAAATAACACAAATACAATGACTCTAATGGATCCATATGTGGTTTGTGGAAAATAACACACATGCAATGACCACTGGTTGATCCATGTGTGGTTTGTGGAAAGAACAAACATGCAATGACAGTGGTGGATCCATGTGTGGTTTGTGAAAAGAACACACATGTAATGAGTCTAGTGGGTCCACATGTGGTTTGTGGAAAAGAACACACATGCAATGACTCTAGTGCTAGTTCTAGTATAAGAACACACAAGCAATGACTCTAGTGGGTCCATATGTGATTTGTGGAAAGAACACACATGCAATGACCAATGGTTGATCCATGTGTGGTTTGTGAAAATAACACACATGCAATGACTCTAATGGATCCACATGTGTTTTGATCCATGTGTGGTTTGTGGAAATAACAGACATGCAATGACTCTAATGGATCCAGATGTGGTTTGTGGAAAAGAACACACATGCAATGAACACTAGTTGATCCATAAGTGGTTTGTGGAAAGAACACACATGCAGTGACTCTAATGATTGTTTTAGTATGAGAACACATTTGCAATGACTCTAATGGATCCATATGTGGTTTGTGGAAAAGAACACACATGCAATGAACACTGGTTGATCCATAAGTGGTTTGTGGAAAGAACACACTTGCAGTGACTCTAATGCTGGTTTTAGTATAAGAACACATATGCAATGACTCTAATGGATCCATGTGTGGTTTCTGAAAAGAACACACATGCAATGCCACTGGTTGATCCATGTGTGGTTTCTGGAAAGAACACACATGCAATAACAGTGGTGGATCCATGTGTGGTTTGTGAAAAGAACACACATGCAATGAGTCTAGTGCTGGTTTTAGTATAAGAACACACATGCAATGACTCTAGTGGGTCAACATGTGGTTTGAGAAAACAACACACATGCAATGACCATTGGTTGATCCATATGTGGTTTGTGGAAAAGAACACACATGCAATGAAGACTGGTGGATCCATAAGTGGTTTGTGGAAAGAACACACATGCAATGACCACTGGTTGATCCATAAGTGGTTTGTGGAAAAGAACACACATGCAATGACCACTGGTTGATCCATATGTGGTTTGTGGAAAGAACACACTTGCAGTGACTCTAATGCTGGTTTTAGTATAAGAACACATATGCAATGACTCTAATGGATCCATATGTGGTTTGTGAAAAGAACACACATGCAATGCCACTGGTTGATCCATGTGTGGTTTGTGGAAAGAACACACATGCAATAATAGTGGTGGATCCATGTGTGGTTTGTGAAAAGAACACACATGCAATCAGTCTAGTGCTGGTTTTAGTATAAGAACACACATGCAATGACTCTAGTGGGTCAACATGTGGTTTGTGAAAAGAACACACATGCCATGACCACTGGTTGATCCATATGTGGTTTGTGGAAAAGAACACACATGCAATGAAGACTGGTGGATCCATAAGTGGTTTGTGGAAAGAACACACATGCAATGACCACTGGTTGATCCATATGTGGTTTGTGGAAAAGAACACACATGCAATGAAGACTGGTGGATCCATAAGTGGTTTGTGGAAAGAACACACATGCAATGACCACTGGTTGATCCATAAGTGGTTTGTGGAAAAGAACACACATGCAATGACCACTAGTTGATCCATATGTGGTTTGTGGAAAGAACACACATGCAGTGAACACTGGTTGATCCATGTGTGGTTTGTGAAAAGAACACACATGCACTGACACTGGTTGATCCATGTGTGGTCTGTGGAAAGAACACACATGCAATGCCATTGGTTGATCCATGTGTTTTTTGTGGAAATAACACAAATACAATGACTCTAATGGATCCATATGTGGTTTGTGGAAAATAACACACATGCAATGACCACTGGTTGATCCATGTGTGGTTTGTGGAAAGAACAAACATGCAATGACAGTGGTGGATCCATGTGTGGTTTGTGAAAAGAACACACATGGAATGAGTCTAGTGGGTCCACATGTGGTTTGTCGAAAAGAACACAGATGCAATGACTCTAGTGCTAGTTCTAGTATAAGAACACACAAGCAATGACTCTAGTGGGTCCATATATGATTTGTGGAAAGAACACACATGCAATGACCAATGGTTGATCCATGTGGGTTTGTGAAAATAACACACATGCAATGACTCTAATGGATCCACATGTGGTTTGATCCATGTGTGGTTTGTGGAAATAACACACATGCAATGACTCTAATGGATCCATATGTGGTTTGTGGAAAAGAACACACATGCAATGAACACTAGTTGATCCATAAGTGGTTTGTGGAAAGAACACACATCCAGTGACTAATGATTGTTTTAGTATGAGAACACATATGCAATGACTCTAATGGATCCATATGTGGTTTGTGGAAAAGAACACACATGCAATGAACACTGGTTGATCCATGAGTGGTTTGTGGAAATAACACACTTGGAGTGACTCTAATGCTGGTTTTAGTATAAGAACACATATGCAATGACTCTAATGGATCCATGTGTGGTTTGTGAAAAGAACACACATGCAATGCCACTGGTTGATCCATGTGTCGTTTCTGGAAAGAACACACATGCAATAACAGTGGTGGATCCATGTGTGGTTTGTGGAAAGAACACACATGCAATGAGTCTAGTGCTGGTTTTAGTATAAGAACACACATGCAATGACTCTAGTGGGTCAACATGTGGTTTGAGAAAAGAACACACATGCAATGACCACTGGTTGATCCATATGTGGTTTGTGGAAAAGAACACACATGCAATGAAGACTGGTGGATCCATAAGTGGTTTGTGGAAAGAACACACATGCAATGACCACTGGTTGATCCATGAGTGGTTTGTGGAAAAGAACACACATGCAATGCCATTGGTTGATCCATGTGTTTTTTGTGTAAATAACACAAATACAATGACTCTAATGGATCCATATGTGGTTTGTGGAAAATAACACACATGCAATGACCACTAGTTGATCCATGTGTGGTTTGTGGAAAGAACAAACATGCAATGACAGTGGTGGATCCATGTGTGGTTTGTGAAAAGAACACACATGTAATGAGTCTAGTGGGTCCACATGTGGTTTGGGGAAAAGAACACACATGCAATGACTCTAGTGCTAGTTCTAGTATAAGAACACACAAGCAATGACTCTAGTGGGTCCATATGTGATTTGTGGAAAAAACACACATGCAATGACCAATGGTTGATCCATGTGTGGTTTGTGAAAATAACACACATGCAATGACTCTAATGGATCCACATGTGGTTTGATCCATGTGCGGTTTGTGGAAATAACACACATGCAATGACTCTAATGGATCCATCTATGGTTTGTGGAAAAGAACGCACATGCAATGAACACTAGTTGATCGATAAGTGGTTTGTGGAAAGAACACACATCTAGTGACTCTAATGGTTGTTTTAGTATGAGAACACATATGCAATGACTCTAATGGATCCATATGTGGTTTGTGGTAAAGAACACACATGCAATGAACACTGGTTGATCCATAAGTGGTTTGTGAAAAGAACACACATGCAATGCCACTGGTTGATCCATGTGTGGTTTGTGGAAAGAACACACATGCAATAATAGTGGTGGATCCATGTGTGGTTTGTGAAAAGAACACACATGCAATCAGTCTAGTGCTGGTTTTAGTATAAGAACACACATGCAATGACTCTAGTGGGTCAACATGTGGTTTGTGAAAAGAACACACATGCCATGACCACTGGTTGATCCATATGTGGTTTGTGGAAAAGAACACACATGCAATGAAGACTGGTGGATCCATAAGTGGTTTGTGGAAAGAACACACATGCAATGACCACTGGTTGATCCATATGTGGTTTGTGGAAAAGAACACACATGCAATGAAGACTGGTGGATCCATAAGTGGTTTGTGGAAAGAACACACATGCAATGACCACTGGTTGATCCATAAGTGGTTTGTGGAAAAGAACACACATGCAATGACCACTGGTTGATCCATATGTGGTTTGTGGAAAGAACACACATGCAGTGAACACTGGTTGATCCATGTGTGGTTTGTGAAAAGAACACACATGCACTGACACTGGTTGATCCATGTGTGGTCTGTGGAAAGAACACACATGCAATGCCATTGGTTGATCCATGTGTTTTTTGTGGAAATAACACAAATACAATGACTCTAATGGATCCATATGTGGTTTGTGGAAAAGAACACACATGCAATGACCACTGGTTGATCCATGTGTGGTTTGTGGAAAGAACAAACATGCAATGACAGTGGTGGATCCATGTGTGGTTTGTGAAAAGAACACACATGGAATGAGTCTAGTGGGTCCACATGTGGTTTGTCGAAAAGAACACAGATGCAATGACTCTAGTGCTAGTTCTAGTATAAGAACACACAAGCAATGACTCTAGTGGGTCCATATATGATTTGTGGAAAGAACACACATGCAATGACCAATGGTTGATCCATGTGGGTTTGTGAAAATAACACACATGCAATGACTCTAATGGATCCACATGTGGTTTGATCCATGTGTGGTTTGTGGAAATAACACACATGCAATGACTCTAATGGATCCATATGTGGTTTGTGGAAAAGAACACACATGCAATGAACACTAGTTGATCCATAAGTGGTTTGTGGAAAGAACACACATCTAGTGACTAATGATTGTTTTAGTATGAGAACACATATGCAATGACTCTAATGGATCCATATGTGGTTTGTGGAAAAGAACACACATGCAATGAACACTGGTTGATCCATGAGTGGTTTGTGGAAAGAACACACTTGGAGTGACTCTAATGCTGGTTTTAGTATAAGAACACATATGCAATGACTCTAATGGATCCATGTGTGGTTTGTGAAAAGAACACACATGCAATGCCACTGGTTGATCCATGTGTCGTTTCTGGAAAGAACACACATGCAATAACAGTGGTGGATCCATGTGTGGTTTGTGGAAAGAACACACATGCAATGAGTCTAGTGCTGGTTTTAGTATAAGAACACACATGCAATGACTCTAGTGGGTCAACATGTGGTTTGAGAAAAGAACACACATGCAATGACCACTGGTTGATCCATATGTGGTTTGTGGAAAAGAACACACATGCAATGAAGACTAGTGGATCCATAAGTGGTTTGTGGAAAGAACACACATGCAATGACCACTGGTTGATCCATGAGTGGTTTGTGGAAAAGAACACACATGCAATGCCATTGGTTGATCCATGTGTTTTTTGTGTAAATAACACAAATACAATGACTCTAATGGATCCATATGTGGTTTGTGGAAAATAACACACATGCAATGACCACTAGTTGATCCATGTGTGGTTTGTGGAAAGAACAAACATGCAATGACAGTGGTGGATCCATGTGTGGTTTGTGAAAAGAACACACATGTAATGAGTCTAGTGGGTCCACATGTGGTTTGGGGAAAAGAACACACATGCAATGACTCTAGTGCTAGTTCTAGTATAAGAACACACAAGCAATGACTCTAGTGGGTCCATATGTGATTTGTGGAAAAAACACACATGCAATGACCAATGGTTGATCCATGTGTGGTTTGTGAAAATAACACACATGCAATGACTCTAATGGATCCACATGTGGTTTGATCCATGTGTGGTTTGTGGAAATAACACACATGCAATGACTCTAATGGATCCATCTGTGGTTTGTGGAAAAGAACGCACATGCAATGAACACTAGTTGATCGATAAGTGGTTTGTGGAAAGAACACACATCTAGTGACTCTAATGGTTATTTTAGTATGATAACACATATTCAATGACTCTAATGGATCCATATGTGGTTTGTGGAAAAGAACACACATGCAATGAACACTGGTTGATCCATAAGTGGTTTGTGAAAAGAACACACTTGTAGTGACTCTAATGCTGGTTTTAGTATAAGAACACATAATGAATGACTCTAATGGATCCATGTGTGGTTTGTGAAAAGAACACATATGCAATGCCACTGGTTAATCCATGTGTCATTTCTGGAAAGAACACACATGCAATATTAGTGGTGGATCCATGTGTGGTTTGTGAAAAGAACACACATGCAATGAGTCTAGTGATGGTTTTAGTATAAGAACACACATGCAATGACTCTAGTGGGTCAACATGTGGTTTGAGAAAAGAACACACATGCAATGACCACTGGTTGATCCATATGTGGTTTGTGGAAAAGAACACACATGCAATGAAGACTGGTGGATCCATAAGTGGTTCATGGAAAGAACACACATGCAATGACCACTGGTTGATCCATAAGTGGTTTGTGGAAAAGAACACACATGCAATGACCACTGGTTGATCCATATGTGGTTTGTGGAAAGAACACACATGCAGTGAACACCGGTTGATCCATGTGTGGTTTGTGAAAAGAACACACATGCACTAACACTGGTTGATCCATGTGTGATCTGTGGAAAGAACACACATGCAATGCCATTGGTTGATCCATGTGTTTTTTGTGGAAATAACACAAATACAATGACTCTAATGGGTCCATATGTGGTTTGTGGAAAATAACACACATGCAATGACCACTGATTGATCCATGTGTGGTTTGTGGAAAGAACAAACATGCAATGACAGTGGTGGATCCATGTGTGGTTTGTGAAAAGAACACACATGTAATGAGTCTAGTGGGTCCATATGTGATTTGTGGAAAGAACACACATGCAATGACCAATGGTTGATCCATGTGTGGTTTGTGAAAATAACACACATGCAATGACTCTAATGGATCCACATGTGTTTTGATCCATGTGTGGTTTGTGGAAATAACAGACATGCAATGACTCTAATGGATCCATATGTGGTTTGTGGAAAAGAACACACATGCAATGAACACTAGTTGATCCATAAGTGGTTTGTGGAAAGAACACACATCCAGTGACTCTAATGATTGTTTTAGTATGAGAACACATATGCAATGAAGCTAATGGATCCATATGTGGTTTGTGGAAAAGAACACACATGCAATGAACACTGGTTGATCCATAAGTGGTTTGTGGAAAGAACACACTTGCAGTGACTCTAATGCTAGTTTTAGTATAAGAACACATATGCAATGACTCTAATGGATCCATGTGTGGTTTGTGAAAAGAACACACATGCAATGCCACTGGTTGATCCATGTGTCGTTTCTGGAAAGAACACACATGCAATAACAGTGGTGGATCCATGTGTGGTTTGTGAAAAGAACACACATGCAATGAGTCTAGTGCTGGTTTTAGTATAAGAACACACATGCAATGACTCTAGTGGGTCAACATGTGGTTTGAGAAAACAACACACATGCAATGACCATTGGTTGATCCATATGTGGTTTGTGGAAAAGAACACACATGCAATGAAGACTGGTGGATCCATAAGTGGTTTGTGGAAAGAACACACATGCAATGACCACTGGTTGATCCATAAGTGGTTTGTGGAAAAGAACACACATGCAATGACCACTGGTTGATCCATATGTGGTTTGTGGAAAGAACACACATGCAGTGAACACTGGTTGATCCATGTGTGGTTTGTGAAAAGAACACACATGCACTGACACTGGTTGATCCATGTGTGGTCTGTGGAAAGAACACACATGCAATGCCATTGGTTGATCCATGTGTTTTTTGTGGAAATAACACAAATACAATGACTCTAATGGATCCATATGTGGTTTGTGGAAAATAAGACACATGCAATGACCACTGGTTGATCCATGTGTGGTTTGTGGAAAGAAGAAACATGCAATGACAGTGGTGGATCCATGTGTGGTTTGTGAAAAGAACACACATGTAATGAGTCTAGTGGGTCCACATGTGGTTTGTGGAAAAGAACACACATGCAATGACTCTAGTGCTAGTTCTAGTATAAGAACACACAAGCAATGACTCTAGTGGGTCCATATGTGATTTGTGGAAAGAACACACATGCAATGACCAATGGTTGATCCATGTGTGGTTTGTGAAAATAACACACATGCAATGACTCTAATGGATCCACATGTGTTTTGATCCATGTGTGGTTTGTGGAAATAACACACATGCCATGACTCTAATGGATCCATATGTGGTTGGTGGAAAAGAACACACATGCAATGAACACTAGTTGATCCATAAGTGGTTTGTGGAAAGAACACACATCCAGTGACTCTAATGATTGTTTTAGTATGAGAACACATTTGCAATGACTCTAATGGATCCATATGTGGTTTGTGGAAAAGAACACACATGCAATGAACACTGGTTGATCCATAAGTGGTTTGTGAAAAGAACACACTTGTAGTGACTCTAATGCTGGTTTTAGTATAAGAACACATAATGAATGACTCTAATGGATCCATGTGTGGTTTGTGAAAAGAACACATATGCAATGCCACTGGTTAATCCATGTGTCATTTCTGGAAAGAACACACATGCAATATTAGTGGTGGATCCATGTGTGGTTTGTGAAAAGAACACACATGCAATGAGTCTAGTGATGGTTTTAGTATAAGAACACACATGCAATGACTCTAGTGGGTCAACATGTGGTTTGAGAAAAGAACACACATGCAATGACCACTGGTTGATCCATATGTGGTTTGTGGAAAAGAACACACATGCAATGAAGACTGGTGGATCCATAAGTGGTTCATGGAAAGAACACACATGCAATGACCACTGGTTGATCCATAAGTGGTTTGTGGAAAAGAACACACATGCAATGACCACTGGTTGATCCATATGTGGTTTGTGGAAAGAACACACATGCAGTGAACACCGGTTGATCCATGTGTGGTTTGTGAAAAGAACACACATGCACTAACACTGGTTGATCCATGTGTGATCTGTGGAAAGAACACACATGCAATGCCATTGGTTGATCCATGTGTTTTTTGTGGAAATAACACAAATACAATGACTCTAATGGGTCCATATGTGGTTTGTGGAAAATAACACACATGCAATGACCACTGATTGATCCATGTGTGGTTTGTGGAAAGAACAAACATGCAATGACAGTGGTGGATCCATGTGTGGTTTGTGAAAAGAACACACATGTAATGAGTCTAGTGGGTCCATATGTGATTTGTGGAAAGAACACACATGCAATGACCAATGGTTGATCCATGTGTGGTTTGTGAAAATAACACACATGCAATGACTCTAATGGATCCACATGTGTTTTGATCCATGTGTGGTTTGTGGAAATAACAGACATGCAATGACTCTAATGGATCCATATGTGGTTTGTGGAAAAGAACACACATGCAATGAACACTAGTTGATCCATAAGTGGTTTGTGGAAAGAACACACATCCAGTGACTCTAATGATTGTTTTAGTATGAGAACACATATGCAATGAAGCTAATGGATCCATATGTGGTTTGTGGAAAAGAACACACATGCAATGAACACTGGTTGATCCATAAGTGGTTTGTGGAAAGAACACACTTGCAGTGACTCTAATGCTAGTTTTAGTATAAGAACACATATGCAATGACTCTAATGGATCCATGTGTGGTTTGTGAAAAGAACACACATGCAATGCCACTGGTTGATCCATGTGTCGTTTCTGGAAAGAACACACATGCAATAACAGTGGTGGATCCATGTGTGGTTTGTGAAAAGAACACACATGCAATGAGTCTAGTGCTGGTTTTAGTATAAGAACACACATGCAATGACTCTAGTGGGTCAACATGTGGTTTGAGAAAACAACACACATGCAATGACCATTGGTTGATCCATATGTGGTTTGTGGAAAAGAACACACATGCAATGAAGACTGGTGGATCCATAAGTGGTTTGTGGAAAGAACACACATGCAATGACCACTGGTTGATCCATAAGTGGTTTGTGGAAAAGAACACACATGCAATGACCACTGGTTGATCCATATGTGGTTTGTGGAAAGAACACACATGCAGTGAACACTGGTTGATCCATGTGTGGTTTGTGAAAAGAACACACATGCACTGACACTGGTTGATCCATGTGTGGTCTGTGGAAAGAACACACATGCAATGCCATTGGTTGATCCATGTGTTTTTTGTGGAAATAACACAAATACAATGACTCTAATGGATCCATATGTGGTTTGTGGAAAATAAGACACATGCAATGACCACTGGTTGATCCATGTGTGGTTTGTGGAAAGAAGAAACATGCAATGACAGTGGTGGATCCATGTGTGGTTTGTGAAAAGAACACACATGTAATGAGTCTAGTGGGTCCACATGTGGTTTGTGGAAAAGAACACACATGCAATGACTCTAGTGCTAGTTCTAGTATAAGAACACACAAGCAATGACTCTAGTGGGTCCATATGTGATTTGTGGAAAGAACACACATGCAATGACCAATGGTTGATCCATGTGTGGTTTGTGAAAATAACACACATGCAATGACTCTAATGGATCCACATGTGTTTTGATCCATGTGTGGTTTGTGGAAATAACACACATGCCATGACTCTAATGGATCCATATGTGGTTGGTGGAAAAGAACACACATGCAATGAACACTAGTTGATCCATAAGTGGTTTGTGGAAAGAACACACATCCAGTGACTCTAATGATTGTTTTAGTATGAGAACACATATGCAATGACTCTAATGGATCCATATGTGATTTGTGTAAAAGAACACACATGCAATGAACACTGGTTGATCCATAAGTGGTTTGTGGAAAGAACACATTTGCAGTGACTCTAATGCTGGTTTTAGTATAAGAACACATATGCAATGACTCTAATGGATCCATGTGTGGTTTGTGAAAAGAACACACATGCAATGCCACTGGTTGATCCATGTGTCGTTTCTGGAAAGAACACACATGCAATAACAGTGGTGGATCCATGTGTGGTTTGGGAAAAGAACACACATGCAATGAGTCTAGTGCTGGTTTTAGTATAAGAACACACATGCAATGACTCTAGTGGGTCAACATGTGGTTTGAGAAAAGAACACACATGCAATGACCATTGGTTGATCCATATGTGGTTTGTGGAAAAGAACACACATGCAATGAAGACTGGTGGATCCATAAGTGGTTCATGGAAAGAACACACATGCAATGACCACTGGTTGATCCATAAGTGGTTTGTGGAAAAGAACACACATGAAATGACCACTGGTTGATCCATATGTGGTTTGTGGAAAGAACACACATGCAGTGAACACCGGTTGATCCATGTGTGGTTTGTGAAAAGAACACACATGCACTAACACTGGTTGATCCATGTGTGATCTGTGGAAAGAACACACATGCAATGCCATTGGTTGATCCATGTGTTTTTTGTGGAAATAACACAAATACAATGACTCTAATGGGTCCATATGTGGTTTGTGGAAAATAACACACATGCAATGACCACTGATTGATCCATGTGTGGTTTGTGGAAAGAACAAACATGCAATGACAGTGGTGGATCCATGTGTGGTTTGTGAAAAGAACACACATGTAATGAGTCTAGTGGGTCCATATGTGATTTGTGGAAAGAACACACATGCAATGACCAATGGTTGATCCATGTGTGGTTTGTGAAAATAACACACATGCAATGACTCTAATGGATCCACATGTGTTTTGATCCATGTGTGGTTTGTGGAAATAACAGACATGCAATGACTCTAATGGATCCATATGTGGTTTGTGGAAAAGAACACACATGCAATGAACACTAGTTGATCCATAAGTGGTTTGTGGAAAGAACACACATCCAGTGACTCTAATGATTGTTTTAGTATGAGAACACATATGCAATGAAGCTAATGGATCCATATGTGGTTTGTGGAAAAGAACACACATGCAATGAACACTGGTTGATCCATAAGTGGTTTGTGGAAAGAACACACTTGCAGTGACTCTAATGCTAGTTTTAGTATAAGAACACATATGCAATGACTCTAATGGATCCATGTGTGGTTTGTGAAAAGAACACACATGCAATGCCACTGGTTGATCCATGTGTCGTTTCTGGAAAGAACACACATGCAATAACAGTGGTGGATCCATGTGTGGTTTGTGAAAAGAACACACATGCAATGAGTCTAGTGCTGGTTTTAGTATAAGAACACACATGCAATGACTCTAGTGGGTCAACATGTGGTTTGAGAAAACAACACACATGCAATGACCATTGGTTGATCCATATGTGGTTTGTGGAAAAGAACACACATGCAATGAAGACTGGTGGATCCATAAGTGGTTTGTGGAAAGAACACACATGCAATGACCACTGGTTGATCCATAAGTGGTTTGTGGAAAAGAACACACATGCAATGACCACTGGTTGATCCATATGTGGTTTGTGGAAAGAACACACATGCAGTGAACACTGGTTGATCCATGTGTGGTTTGTGAAAAGAACACACATGCACTGACACTGGTTGATCCATGTGTGGTCTGTGGAAAGAACACACATGCAATGCCATTGGTTGATCCATGTGTTTTTTGTGGAAATAACACAAATACAATGACTCTAATGGATCCATATGTGGTTTGTGGAAAATAAGACACATGCAATGACCACTGGTTGATCCATGTGTGGTTTGTGGAAAGAAGAAACATGCAATGACAGTGGTGGATCCATGTGTGGTTTGTGAAAAGAACACACATGTAATGAGTCTAGTGGGTCCACATGTGGTTTGTGGAAAAGAACACACATGCAATGACTCTAGTGCTAGTTCTAGTATAAGAACACACAAGCAATGACTCTAGTGGGTCCATATGTGATTTGTGGAAAGAACACACATGCAATGACCAATGGTTGATCCATGTGTGGTTTGTGAAAATAACACACATGCAATGACTCTAATGGATCCACATGTGTTTTGATCCATGTGTGGTTTGTGGAAATAACACACATGCCATGACTCTAATGGATCCATATGTGGTTGGTGGAAAAGAACACACATGCAATGAACACTAGTTGATCCATAAGTGGTTTGTGGAAAGAACACACATCCAGTGACTCTAATGATTGTTTTAGTATGAGAACACATATGCAATGACTCTAATGGATCCATATGTGATTTGTGTAAAAGAACACACATGCAATGAACACTGGTTGATCCATAAGTGGTTTGTGGAAAGAACACATTTGCAGTGACTCTAATGCTGGTTTTAGTATAAGAACACATATGCAATGACTCTAATGGATCCATGTGTGGTTTGTGAAAAGAACACACATGCAATGCCACTGGTTGATCCATGTGTCGTTTCTGGAAAGAACACACATGCAATAACAGTGGTGGATCCATGTGTGGTTTGGGAAAAGAACACACATGCAATGAGTCTAGTGCTGGTTTTAGTATAAGAACACACATGCAATGTCTCTACTGGGTCAACATGTGGTTTGAGAAAAGAACACACATGCAATGACCATTGGTTGATCCATATGTGGTTTGTGGAAAAGAACACACATGCAATGAAGACTGGTGGATCCATAAGTGGTTTGTGGAAAGAACACACATGCAATGACCACTGGTTGATCCATAAGTGGTTTGTGGAAAAGAACACACATGAAATGACCACTGGTTGATCCATATGTGGTTTGTGGAAAGAACACACATGCAGTGAACACTGGTTGATCCATGTGTGGTTTGTGAAAAGAACACACATGCACTGACACTGGTTGATCCATGTGTGGTTTGTGGAAAGAACACACATGCAATGCCATTGGTAGATCCATGTGTTTTTTGTGGAAATAACACAAATACAATGACTCTAATGGATCCATATGTGGTTTGTGGAAAATAACACACATGCAATGACCACTGGTTGATCCATGTGTGGTTTGTGGAAAGAACAAACATGCAATGATAGTGGTGGATCCATGTGTGGTTTGTGAAAAGAAAACACATGCAATGAGTCTAGTGGGTCCACATGTGGTTTGTGGAAAAGAACACACATGCAATGACTCTAGTGCTAGTTCTAGTATAAGAACACACAAGCAATGACTCTAGTGGGTCCATATGTGATTTGTGGAAAGAACACACATGCAATGACCAATGGTTGATCCATGTGTGGTTTGTGAAAATAACACCCATGCAATGACTCTAATGGATCCACATGTGGTTTGATCCATGTGTGGTTTGTGGAAATAACACACATGCAATGACTCTAATGGATCCATATGTGGTTTGTGGAAAAGAACGCACATGCAATGAACAGTAGTTGATCCATAAGTGGTTTGTGGAAAGAACACACATCCACTCTAATGATGGTTTTAGTATAAGAACACATATGCAATGACTCTAATGGATCCATATGTGGTTTGTGGAAAAGAACACACATGCAATGAACACTGGTGGATCCATAAGTGGTTTGTGGAAAGAACACACTTGTAGTGACTCTAATGCTGGTTTTAGTATAAGAACACATATGCAATGACTCTAATGGATCCATGTGTGGTTTGTGAAAAGAACACACATGCAATGCCACTGGTTGATCCATGTGTGGTTTGTGGAAAAAACACACATGCAATAACAGTGGTGGATCGATGTGTGGTTTGTGAAAAGAACACACATGCAATGAGTCTAGTGCTGGTTTTAGTATAAGAACACACATGCAATGACTCTAGTGGGTCAACATGTGGTTTGTGAAAAGAACACACATGCAATGACCACTGGTTGATCCATATGTGGTTTGTGGAAAATAACACACATGCAATGAAGACTGGTGGATCCATAAGTGGTTTGTGGAAAGAACACACATGCAATAACCACTGGTTGATCCATAAGTGGTTTGTGGAAAAGAACACACATGCAATGACCACTGGTTGATCCATATGTGGTTTGTGGAAAGAACACACATGCAGTGAACACTGGTTGATCCATGTTTGGTTTGTGAAAAGAACACACATGCACTGACACTGGTTGATCCATGTGTGGTTTGTGGAAAGAACACACATGCAATGCCATTGGTGGATCCATGTGTTTTTTTGGAAATAACACAAATACAATGACTCTAATGGATCCATATGTGGGTTGTGCAAAATAACACACATGCAATGACCACTGGTTGATCCATGTGTGGTTTGTGGAAAGGACAAAGATGCAATGACAGTGGTGGATCCATGTGTGGTTTGTGAAAAGAACACACATGCAATGAGTCCAGTGCTGGTTTTAGTATAAGAACACACATGCAATGACTCTAGTGGGTCCACATGTGGTTTGTGAAAAGAACACACATGCAATGAGCACTAGTTGATCCATATGTGGTTTGTGGGAATGAACACACATGCAATGAACACTGGTGGATCCATAAGTGGTTTGTGGAAAGAACACACATACAATGACCACTAGTTGATCCATAAGTGGTTTGTGGAAAAGAATACACATGCAATGACCACTGGTTGATCCATATGTGGTTTGTGGAAAGAACACACATGTAATGACACTGGTTGATCCATGTGTGGTTTGTGGAAAGAACACACATGCAATGCCATTGGTTGATCCATGTGTGGTTTGTGGAAATAACACACATGCAATGACTCTAATGGATCCATATGTGGTTTGTGGAAAAGAACACACATGCAATGACCACTGGTTGATCCATGTGTGGTTTGTGGAAAGAACACACATGGAATGACATTGGTGGATCCATGTGTGGTTTGTTAAAAGAACACACATGCAATGAGTCTAGTGGGTGCACATGTGTTTTGTGGAAAATAACACACATGCAATGACTCTAGTGCTAGTTTTAGTATAAGTACACACAAGCAATGACTGTAGTGGGTCCATATGTGATTTGTGGAAAGAACACACATGCAATGACCACTGGTTGATCCATGTGTGGTTTGTGAAAATAATACACATGCAATTACTCTAATGGATCCACATGTGGTTTGATCCATGTGTGGTGTGTGGAAATAACACACATGCAATGACTCTAATGGTTCCATATGTTGTTTGTGGAAAATAACACACATGCAATGAACACTGGTTGATCCATAAGTGGTTTGTGGAAAGAACACACATGCAGTGACTCTAATGCTAGTTTTAGTATAAGAACACATATGCAATAACTCTAATGGATCCATATGTGGTTTGTGGAAAAGAACACACATGAAATGACCACTGGTTGATCCATGTGTGGTTTGTGGAATGAACACATATGCAATGACAGTGGTGGATCCATGTGTGGTTTATGAAAAGAACACACATGCAATGAGTCTAGTGCTGGTTTTAGTATAAGAACACACATGCAATGACCTAGTGGGTCCACATGTGGTTTGTGAAAAGAACACACATGCAATAACCACTGGTTGATCCATATGTGGTTTGTGGAAAAGAACACACATGCAATGAACACTAGTGGATCCATAAGTGGTTTGTGGAAAGAACACACATGCGATGACCACTAGTTGATCCATAAGTGGTTTGTGGAAAAGAACACACATGTAATGACCACTGGTTGATCCATATGTGGTATGTGGAAAGAACACACATGCAATGAACACTGGTTGATCCATGTGTGGTCTGTGGAAAGAACACACATGCAATGCCATTGGTTGATCCATGTGTTTTTGTGGAAATAACACAAATACAATGACTCTAATGGATCCATATGTGGTTTGTGGAAAATAACACACATGCAATGACCACTGGTTGATCCGTGTGTGGTTTGTGGAAAGAACAAACATGCAATGACAGTGGTGGATCCATGTGTGGTTTGTGAAAAGAACACACATGGAATGAGTCTAGTGGGTCCACATGTGGTTTGTCGAAAAGAACACACATGCAATGACTCTAGTGCTAGTTCTAGTATAAGAACACACAAGCAATGACTCTAGTTGGTCCATATGTGATTTGTGGAAAGAACACACTTGCAATGACCAATGGTTGATCCATGTGTGGTTTGTGAAAATAACACACATGCAATGACTCTAATGGATCCACATGTGGTTTGATCCATGAGTGGTTTGTGGAAATAACACACATGCAATGACTCTAATGGATCCATATGTGGTTTGTGGAAAAGAACACACATGCAATGAACACTAGTTGATCCATAAGTGGTTTGTGGAAAGAACACACATCCAGTGACTCTAGTGATTGTTTTAGTATGAGAACACATATGCAATGACTCTAATGGATCCATATGTGGTTTGTGGAAAAGAACACACATGCAATGAACACTGGTTGATCCATGAGTGGTTTGTGGAAAGAACACACTTGAAGTGACTCTAATGCTGGTTTTAGTATAAGAACACATATGCAATGACTCTAATGGATCCATGTGTGGTTTGTGAAAAGAACACACATGCAATGCCACTGGTTGATCCATGTGTCATTTCTGGAAAGAACACACATGCAATAACAATGGTGGATCCATGTGTGGTTTGTGAAAAGAACACACATGCAATGAGCCTAGTGCTGGTTTTAGTATAAGAACACACATGCAATGACTCTAGGGGGTCAACATGTGGTTTGAGAAAAGAACACACATGCAATGACCACTGGTTGATCCATATGTGGTTTGTGGAAAAGAACACACAAGCAATGAAGACTGGTGGATCCATAAGTGGTTTGTGGGAAGAACACACATGCAATGACCACTGGTTGATCCATAAGTGGTTTGTGGAAAAGAACACACATGCAATGCCATTGGTTGATCCATGTGTTTTTTGTGGAAATAACACAAATACAATGACTCTAATGGATCCATATGTGGTTTGTAGAAAATAACACACATGCAATGACCACTGGTTGATCCATGTGTGGTTTGTGGAAAGAAAAAACATGCAATGACAGTGGTGGATCCATGTGTGGTTTGTGAAAAGAACACACATGTAATGAGTCTAGTGGGTCCACATGTGGTTTGTGGAAAAGAACACACATGCAATGACTCTAGTGCTAGTTCTAGTATAAGAACACACAAGCAATGACTCTAGTGGGTCCATATGTGATTTGTGGAAAGAACACACATGCAATGACCAATGGTTGATCCATGTGTGGTTTGTGAAAATAACACACATGCAATGACTCTAATGGATCCACATGTGTTTTGATCCATGTGTGGTTTGTGGAAATAACACACATGCAATGACTCTAATGGATCCATATGTGGTTTGTGGATAAGAACACACATGCAATGAACACTAGTTGATCCATAAGTGGTTTGTGGAAAGAACACACATCCAGTGACTCTAATGATTGTTTTAGTATGAGAACACATATGCAATGACTCTAATGGATCCATATGTGGTTTGTGGAAAAGAGCACACATGCAATGAACACTGGTTGATCCATAAGTGGTTTGTGGAAAGAACACACTAGCAGTGACTCTAATGCTGGTTTTAGTATAAGAACACATATGCAATGACTCTAATGGATCCATGTGTGGTTTGTGAAAAGAACACACATGCAATGCCATTGGTTGATCCATGTGTCCTTTCTGGAAAGAACACACATGCAATAACAGTGGTGGATCCATGTGTGGTTTGTGAAAAGAACACACATGCAATGAGTCTAGTGCTGGTTTTAGTATAAGAACACACATGCAATGACTCTAGTGGGTCAACATGTGGTTTGAGAAAAGAACACACATGCAATGACCATGGGTTGATCCATATGCGGTTTGTGGAAAAGAACACACATGCAATGAAGACTGGTGGATCCATAAGTGGTTTGTGGAAAGAACACACATGCAATGACCACTAGTTGATCCATAAGTGGTTTGTGGAAAAGAACACACATGAAATGACCACTAGTTGATCCATATGTGGTTTGTGGAAAGAACACACATGCAGTGAACACTGGTTGATCCATGTGTGGTTTGTGAAAAGAACACACATGCACTGACACTGGTTGATCCATGTGTGGTTTGTGGAAAGAACACACATGCAATGCCATTGGTTGATCCATGTGTTTTTTGTGGAAAGAACACAAATACAATGACTCTAATGGATCCATATGTGGTTTGTGGAAAATAACACACATGCAGTGACCACTGGTTGATCCATGTGTGGTTTGTGGAAAGAACAAACATGCAATGAGAGTGGTGGATCCATGTGTGGTTTGTGAAAAGAACACACATGCAATGAGTCTAGTGGGTCCACATGTGGTTTGTGGAAAAGAACACACATGCAATGACTCTAGTGCTAGTTCTAGTATAAGAACACACAAGCAATGACTCTAGTGGGTCCATATATGATTTGTGGAAAGAACACACATGCAATGACCAATGGTTGATCCATGTGTGGTTTGTGAAAATAACACCCATGCAATGACTATAATGGATCCACATGTGGTTTGATCCATGTGTGGTTTGTGGAAATAACACACATGCAATGACTCTAAGGGATCCATATGTGGTTTGTGGAAAAGAACACACATGCAATGAACACTAGTTGATCCATAAGTGGTTCGTGGAAAGAACACACATCCAATGACTCTAATGATGGTTTTAGTATAAGAACACATATGCAATGACTCTAATGGATCCATATGTGGTTTGTGGAAAAGAACACACATGCAATGAACACTGGTTGATCCATAAGTGGTTTGTGGAAAGAACACACTTGTAGTGACTCTAATGCTAGTTTTAGTATAAGAACACATATGCAATGACTCTAATGGATCCATAAGTGGTTTGTGGAAAGAACACACATGCAATGACCACTGGTTGATCCATAAGTGGTTTGTGGAAAAGAACACACATGCAATGACCATTGGTTGATCCATAAGTGGTTTGTGGAAAAGAACACACATGCAATGACCACTGGTTGATCCATATGTGGTTTGTGGAAAGAACACACATGCAGTGAACACTGGTTGATCCATGTTTGGTTTGTGAAAAGAACACACATGCACTGACACTGGTTGATCCATGTGTGGTTTGTGGAAAGAACACACATGCAATGCCATTGGTTGATCCATGTGTTTTTTGGAAATAACACAAATACAATGACTCTAACGGATCCATATGTGGGTTGTGCAAAATAACACACATGCAATGACCACTGGTTGATCCATGTGTGGTTTGTGGAAAGGACAAACATGCAATGACAGTGGTGGATCCATGTGTGGTTTGTGAAAAGAACACACATGCAATGAGTCTAGTGGGTCCACATGTGGTTTGTGGAAAAGAACACACATGCAATGACTCTAGTGCTTGTTTTAGTATAAGAACACACAAGCAATGACTCTAGTGGGTCCATATGTGATTTGTGGAAAGAACAGACATGCAATGACCATTGGTTGATCCATGTGTGGTTTGTGAAAATAACACACATGCAATGACTCTAATGGATCCACATGTGGTTTGATCCATGTGTGGTTTGCGTAAATAACACACATGCAATGACTCTAATGGATCCATATGTGGTTTGTGGAAAAGAACACACATGCAATGAAAACTAGTTGATCCATAAGTGGTTTGTGGAAAGAACACACATCTAGGGACTCTAATGATGGTTTTAGTATAAGAACACATATGCAATGGCTCTAATGGTTTCATATGTGGTTTGTGGAAAATAACACACATGAAATGACCACTGGTTGATCCATGTGTGGTTTGTGGAAAGAACACACATGCAATGACAGTGGTGGATCCATGTGTGGTTTGTGAAAAGAACACACATGCAATGAGTCCAGTGCTGGTTTTAGTATAAGAACACACATGCAATGACTCTAGTGGGTCCACATGTGGTTTGTGAAAAGAACACACATGCAATGAGCACTAGTTGATCCATATGTGGTTTGTGGGAATGAACACACATGCAATGAACACTGGTGCATCCATAAGTGGTTTGTGGAAAGAACACACATGCAATGACCACTGGTTGATCCATAAGTGGTTTGTGGAAAAGAACACACATGCAATGACCACTGGTTGATCCATATGTGGTTTGTGGAAAGAACACACATGCAGTGAACACTGGTTGATCCATGTTTGGTTTGTGAAAAGAACACACATGCACTGACACTGGTTGATCCATGTGTGGTTTGTGGAAAGAACACACATGCAATTCCATTGCTTGATCCATGTGTTTTTTTGGAAATAACACAAATACAATGACTCTAATGGATCCATATGTGGGTTGTGCAAAATAACACACATGCAACGACCACTGGTTGATCCATGTGTGGTTTGTGGAAAGGACAAACATGCAATGACAGTGGTGGATCGATGTGTGGTTTGTTAAAAGAACACACATGCAATGAGTCTAGTGGGTCCACATGTGTTTTGTGGAAAATAACACACGTGCAATGACTCTAGTGCTAGTTTTAGTATAAGTACACACAAGCAATGAATGTAGTGGGTCCATATGTGATTTGTGGAAAGAACACACATGCAATAACCACTGGTTGATCCATGTGTGGTTTGTGAAAATAACACACATGCAATGACTCTAATGGATCCACATGTGGTTTGATCCATATGTGGTGTGTGGAAATAACACACATGCAATGACTCTAATGGATCCATATGTTGTTTGTGGAAAAGAACACGCATGCAATGAACACTGGTTGATCCATAAGTGGTTTGTGGAAAGAACACACATGCAGTGACTCTAATGCTAGTTTTAGTATAAGAACACATATGCAATGACTCTAATGGATCCATATGTGGTTGGTGGCAAAGAACACACATGAAATGACCACTGGTTGATCCATGTGTGGCTTGTGGAAAGAACAGATATGCAATGACAGTGGTGGATCCATGTGTGGTTTGTGAAATGAACACACATGCAATGAGTCTAGTGCTGGTTTTAGTATAAGAACACACATGCAATGACTCTAGTGGGTCCACATGTGGTTTGTGAAAAGAACACACATGTAATAACCACTGGTTGATCCATATGTGGTTTGTGGAAAAGAACACACATGCAATGAACACTAGTGGATCCATAAGTGGTCTGTGGAAAGAACACACATGCAATGACCACTAGTTGATCCATAATTGGTTTGTGGAAAAGAACACACATGCAATGACCACTGGTTGATCCATATGTGGTATGTGGAAAGAACACACATGCAGTGAACACTCGTTGATCCATGTGTGGTTTGTGAAAAGAACACACATGCAAAGACACTAGTTGATCCATGTGTGGTTTGTGGAAAGAACACACATGCAATGCTATTGGTTGATCCATGTGTGGTTTGTGGAAATAACACACATGCAATGACTCTAATGGATCCATATGTGGTTTGTGGAAAAGAACACACATGCAATGACCACTGGTTGATCCATGTGTGGTTTGTGGAAAGAACACACATGCAATGCCAGTGGTGGATCCATGTGTGGTTTGTGAAAAGAACACACATGCAATGCAACTGGTTGATCCATGTGAGGTTTGTGGAAAAAACGCACATGCAATAACAGTGGTGGATCCATGTGTGGTTTGTGAAAAGAACACACATGCAATGAGTCTAGTGCTGGTTTTAGTATAAGAACACACATGCAATGACTCTAGTGGGTCAACATGTGGTTTGTGAAAAGAACACACATGCAATGAGTCTAGTGGGTCCACATGTGGTTTGTGGAAAAGAACACACATGCAATGACTCTAGTGCTTGTTTTAGTATAAGAACACACAAGCAATGACTCTAGTGGTTCCATATGTGATTTGTGGAAAGAACACACATGCAAAGACCATTGGTTGATCCATGTGTGGTTTGTGAAAATAACACACATGCAATGCTTCTGATGGATCCACATGTGGTTTGATCCATGTGTGGTTTGTGGAAATAACACACATGCAATGACTCTAATGGATCCATATGTGGTTTGTGGAAAAGAACACACATGCAATGAAAACTAGTTGATCCATAAGTTGTTTGTGGAAAGAACACACATCTAGTGACTCTAATGATGGTTTTAGTATAAGAACACATATGCAATGACTCTAATGGATCCATATGTGGTTTGTGGAAAATAACACACATGAAATGACCACTGGTTGATCCATGTGTGGTTTGTGAAAAGAACACACATGCAATGAGTCCAGTGCTGGTTTTAGTATAAGAACACACATGCAATGACTCTAGTGGGTCCACATGTGGTTTGTGAAAAGAACACACATGCAATGAGCACTAGTTGATCCATATGTGGTTTGTGGGAATGAACACACATGCAATGAACACTGGTGGATCCATAAGTGGTTTGTGGAAAGAACACACGTGCAATGACCACTGGTTGATCCATAAGTGGTTTGTGGAAAAGAACACACATGCAATGACCACTGGTTGATCCATATGTGGTTTGTGGAAAGAACACACATGCAGTGAACACTGGTTGATCCATGTTTGGTTTGTGAAAAGAACACACATGTACTGACACTGGTTGATCCATGTGTGGTTTGTGAAAGAACACACATGCAATGCCATTGGTTGATCCATGTGTTTTTTTGGAAATAACACAAATACAATGACTCTAATGGATCCATATGTGGGTTGTGCAAAATAACACACATGCAATGACCACTGGTTGATCCATGTGTGGTTTGTGGAAAGGACAAACATGCAATGACAGTGGTGGATCCATGTGTGGTTTGTTAAAAGAACACACATGCAATGAGTCTAGTGGGTCCACATGTGTTTTGTGGAAAATAACACACGTGCAATGACTCTAGTGCTAGTTTTAGTATAAGTACACACAAGCAATGACTCTAGTGCTAGTTTTAGTATAAGTACACACAAGCAATGACTGTAGTGGGTCCATATGTGATTTGTGGAAAGAACACACATGCCATAACCTTTGGTTGATCCATGTGTGGTTTGTGAAAATAACACACATGCAATGACTCTAATGGATCCACATGTGGTTTGATCCATGTGTGGTGTGTGGAAATAACACACATGCAATGACTCTAATGGATCCATATGTTGTTTGTGGAAAAGAACACACATGCAATGAACACTGGTTGATCCATAAGTGGTTTGTGGAAAGAACACACATGCAGTGACTCTAATGCTAGTTTTAGTATAAGAACACATATGCAATGACTCTAATGGATCCATATGTGGTTTGTGGAAAAGAACACACATGAAATGACCACTGGTTGATCCATGTGTGGTTTGTGGAAAGAACACATATGCAATGACAGTGGTGGATCCATGTGTGGTTTGTGAAATGAACACACATGCAATGAGTCTAGTGCTGGTTTTAGTATAAGAACACACATGCAATGACTCTAGTGGGTCCACATGTGGTTTGTGAAAAGAACACACATGCAATAACCACTGGTTGATCCATATGTGGTTTGTGGAAAAGAACACACATGCAATGAACACTAGTGGATCCATAAGTGGTTTGTGGAAAGAACACACATGCAATGACCACTAGTTGATCCATAAGTGGTTTGTGGAAAAGAACACACATGCAATGACCACTGGTTGATCCATATGTGGTATGTGGAAAGAACACACATGCAGTGAACACTCGTTGATCCATGTGTGGTTTATGAAAAGAACACACATGCAAAGACACTAGTTGATCCATGTGTGGTTTGTGGAAAGAACACACATGCAATGCCATTGGTTGATCCATGTGTGGTTTGTGGAAATAACACACATGCAATGACTCTAATGGATCCATATGTGGTTTGTGGAAAAGAACACACATGCAATGACCACTGGTTGATCCATGTGTGGTTTGTGGAAAGAACACACATGCAATGCCAGTGGTGGATCCATGTGTGGTTTGTGAAAAGAACACACATGCAATGCAACTGGTTGATCCATGTGAGGTTTGTGGAAAAAACGCACATGCAATAACAGTGGTGGATCCATGTGTGGTTTGTGAAAAGAACACACATGCAATGAGTCTAGTGCTGGTTTTAGTATAAGAACACACATGCAATGACTCTAGTGGGTCAACATGTGGTTTGTGAAAAGAAAACACATGCAATGAGTCTAGTGGGTCCACATGTGGTTTGTGGAAAAGAACACACATGCAATGACTCTAGTGCTTGTTTTAGTATAAGAACACACAAGCAATGACTCTAGTGGGTCCATATGTGATTTGTGGAAAGAACACACATGCAATGACCATTGGTTGATCCATGTGTGGTTTGTGAAAATAACACACATGCAATGCTTCTAATGGATCCACATGTGGTTTGATCCATGTGTGGTTTGTGGAAATAACACACATGCAATGACTCTAATGGATCCATATGTGGTTTGTGGAAAAGAACACACATGCAATGAAAACTAGTTGATCCATAAGTTGTTTGTGGAAAGAACACACATCTAGTGACTCTAATGATGGTTTTAGTATAAGAACACATATGCAATGACTCTAATGGATCCATATGTGGTTTGTGGAAAATAACACACATGAAATGACCACTGGTTGATCCATGTGTGGTTTGTGGAAAGAACACACATGCAATGACAGTGGTGGATCCATGTGTGGTTTGTGAAAAGAACACACATGCAATGAGTCCAGTGCTGGTTTTAGTATAAGAACACACATGCAATGACTCTAGTGGGTCCACATGTGGTTTGTGAAAAGAACACACATGCAATGAGCACTAGTTGATCCATATGTGGTTTGTGGGAATGAACACACATGCAATGAACACTGGTGGATCCATAAGTGGTTTGTGGAAAGAACACACATGCAATGACCACTGGTTGATCCATAAGTGGTTTGTGGAAAAGAACACACATGCAATGACCACTGGATGATCCATATGTGGTTTGTGGAAAGAACACACATGCAGTGAACACTGGTTGATCCATGTGTGGTTTGTGAAAATAACACACATGCAATGCTTCTAATGGATCCACATGTGGTTTGATCCATGTGTGGTTTGTGGAAATAACACACATGCAATGACTCTAATGGATCCATATGTGGTTTGTGGAAAAGAACACACATGCAATGAAAACTAGTTGATCCATAAGTGGTTTCTGAAAGAACACACATCCAGTGACTCTAATGATGGTTTTAGTATAAGAACACATATGCAATGACTCTAATGGATCCATATGTGGTTTGTGGAAAATAACACACATGAAATGACCACTGGTTGATCCATGTGTGGTTTCTGGAAAGAACACACATCCAATGACAGTGGTGGATCCATGTGTGGTTTGTGAAAAGAACACACATGCAATGAGTCCAGTGTTGGTTTTAGTATAAGAACACACATGCAATGACTCTAGTGGGTCCACATGTGGTTTGTGAAAAGAACACACATGCAATGAGCACTAGTTGATCCATATGTGGTTCGTGGGAATGAACACACATGCAATGAACACTGGTGGATCCATAAGTGGTTTGTGGAAAGAACACACATGCAATGACCACTAGTTGATCCATAAGTGGTTTGTGGAAAAGAATACACATGCAATGACCACTGGTTGATCCATATGTGGTTTGTGGAAATAACACACATGAAGTGAACACTGGTTGATCCATGTGTGGTTTGTGAAAAGAACACACATGCAATGACACTGGTTGATCCATGTGTGGTTTGTGGAAATAACACACATGCAATGACTCTAATGGATCCATATGTGGTTTGTGGAAAAGAACACACATGCAATGACCACTGGTTGTTCCATGTGTGGTTTGTGAAAAGAACACACATGCAATGCCACTGGTTGATCCATGTGTGGTTTGTGGAAAAAACACACATGCAAAGACACTACTTGATCCATGTGTGGTTTGTGGAAAGAACACACATGCAATGCCATCGGTTGATCCATGTGTGGTTTGTGGAAATAACACACATGCAATGACTCTAATGGATCCATATGTGGTTTGTGGAAAAGAACACACATGCAATGACCACTGGTTGATCCATGTGTGGTTTGTGGAAAGAACACACATGCAATGCCATTGGTTGATCCATGTGTGGTTTGTGGAAATAACACACATGCAATGACTCTAATGGATCCATATGTGGTTTGTGGAAAAGAACACACATGCAATGACCACTGGTTGATCCATGTGTGGTTTGTGGAAAGAACACACATGGAATGACATTGGTGGATCCATGTGTGGTTTGTTAAAAGAACACACATGCAATGAGTCTAGTGGGTCCACATGTGTTTTGTGGAAAATAACACACATGCAATGACTCTAGTGCTAGTTTTAGTATAAGTACACACAAGCAATGACTGTAGTGGGTCCATATGTGATTTGTGGAAAGAACACACATGCAATGACCACTGGTTGATCCATGTGTGGTTTGTGAAAATAACACACATGCATTGACTCTAATGGATCCACATGTGGTTGATCCATGTGTGGTTTGTGGAAATAACACACATGCAATGACTCTAATGGGTCCACATGTGGTTTGTGAAAAGAACACACATGCAATAACCACTGGTTGATCCATATGTGGTTTGTGGAAAAGAACACACATGCAATGAACACTAGTGGATCCATAAGTGGTTTGTGGAAAGAACACACATGCAATGACCCCTAGTTGATCCATAAGTGGTTTGTGGAAAAGAACACACATGCAATGACCACCGGTTGATCCATATGTGGTTTGTGGAAAGAACACACATGCAGTGAACACTGGTTGATCCATGTGTGGTTTGTGAAAAGAACACACATGCACTGACACTGGTTGATCCATGTGTGGTTTGTGGAAAGAACACACATGCAATGCCATTGGTTAATCCATGTGTGATTTTTGGAAATAACACACATGCAATGACTCTAATGGATCCATATGTGTTTTGTGGAAAAGAACACACATGAAATGAACACTGGTTGATCCATGTGTGGTTTGTGGAAAGAACACACATGCAATGACAGTGGTGGATCCATGTGTGATTTGTGAAAAGAACACACATGCAATGAGTCTAGTGGGTCCACGTGTGCTTTGTGGAAAAGAACAGACATGCAATGACTGTAGTGCTAGTTTAAGTATAAGAACACACAAGCAATGACTCTAGTGGGTCCATATGTGATTTGTGGAAAGAACACACATGCAATGACCACTGGTTGATCCATGTGTGGTTTGTGGAAAGAACACACATGCAATGACCACTGGTTGATCCATGTGTGGTTTGTGAAAATAACACACATGCAATGACTCTAATGGATCCACATGTGGTTTGATCCATATGTGGTGTGTGGAAATAACACACATGCAATGAATCTAATGGATCCATATGTTGTTTGTGGAAAAGAACACACATGCAATAAACACTGGTTGATCCATAAGTGGTTTGTGGAAAGAACACACATGCAGTGACTCTAATGCTAGTTTTAGTATCACATATACAATGACTCTATTGGATCCATATGTGGTTTGTGGAAAAGAACACACATGAAATGACCACTGGTTGATCCATGTGTGGTTTGTGGAAAGAACACACATGCAATGACACTAGTTGATCCATGTGTGGTTTGTGGAAAGAACACACATGCAATGCCATTGGTTGATCCATGTGTGGTTTGTGGAAATAACACACATGCAATGACTCTAATGGATCCATATGTGTTTGTGGAAAATAACACACATGCAATGACCACTGGTTGATCCATGTGTGGTTTGTGGAAAGAACACACATGCAATGCCAGTGGTGGATCCGTGTGTGGTTTGTTAAAAGAACACACATGCAATGAGTCTAGTGGGTCCACATGTGGTTTGTGGAAAATAACACACATGCAATAACTCTAGTGCTAGTTCTAGTATAAGAACACACAAGCAATGACTCTAGTGGGTCCATATGTGATTTGTGGAAAAAACACACATGCAATGACCACTGGTTGATCCATGTGTGGTTTGTGAAAATAACACACATGCAATTACTATAATCGATCAACATGTGGTTTGATCCATGTGTGGTTTGTGGAAATAACACACATGCAATGACTCTAATGGATCCATATGTTTTTTGTGGAAAAGAACACAGATGCAATGAACACTGGTTGATCCATAAGTGGTTTGTGGGAAGAACACACATGCAATGACTCTAATGGATCCATATGTTGTTTGTGGAAAAGAACACAGATGCAATGAACACTGGGTGATCCATACGTGGTTTATGGAAAAGAACACACATGCAATGACTACTGGGTGATCCATGTGTGGTTTGTGGAAAGAACACACATGCAATGACAGTGGTGGATCCATGTGTGGTTTGTGAAAAGAACACACATGCAATGAGTCTAGTGCTGGTTTTAGTATAAGAACACACATGCAATGACTCTAGTGGGTCCACATGTGGTTTGTGAAAAGAACACACATGCAATAACCACTGGTTGATCCATACGTGGTTTGTGGAAAAGAACACACATGCAATGAACACTGGTGGATCCATAAGTGGTTTCTGGAAAGAACACACATGCAATGACCACTGGTTGATCCATAAGTGGTTTGTGGAAAATAACACACATGCAATGACCACTAGTTGATCCATACGTGGTTTGTGGAAAGAACACACATGCAGTGAACACTGGTTGATCCATGTGTGGTTTGTGAAAAGAACACACATGCAATGACATTGGTTGATCCATGTGTGGTTTGTGGAAAGAACACACATGCAATGCCATTGGTTGATCCATGTGTGATTTGTGGAAATAACACACATACAATGACTCTAATAGATCCGTATGTGATTTGTGGAAAAGAACACACATGAAATGAACACTGGTTGATCCATGTGTGGTTTGTGGAAAGAACACACATGCAATGACAGTGGTGGATACATGTGTGATTTGTGAAAAGAACACACATGCAATGAGTCTAGTGGGTCCACATGTGCTTTGTGGAAAAGAACAGACATGCAATGACTGTAGTGCTAGTTTAAGTATAAGAACACACAAGCAATGACACTAGTGGGTCCATATGTGATTTGTGGAAAGAACACACATGCAATGACCACTGGTTGATCCATGTGTGGTTTGTGGAAAGAACACACATGCAATGACACTGCTTGATCCATGTGTGGTTTGTGGAAATAACACACATGCAATGACTCTAATGGATCCACATGTGGTTTGATCTATGTGTCGTTTGTGGAAATAACACACATGCAATGACTCTAATGGATCCATGTGTGGTTTGTGGAAAAGAACACACATGCAATGAACACTGGTTGTTCCATAAATGGTTTGTGGAAAGAACACACATGCAGTGACTCTAATGCTGGTTTTAGTATAAGAACACATATGGATCTATATGTGGTTTGTGGAAAAGAACACACATGCAATGACCATTGGTTGATCCATGTGTGGTTTGTGGAAAGAACACACATGCAATGATTCTAATGCTGGTTTTAGTATAAGAACAAACATGCAATGACCACTGGTTGATCCATGTGTGGTTTGTGGAAAGAGCACACATGCAATGAACACTGGTGGATCCATGTGTGGTTTGTGGCAAGAACACACATGCATTGACACTGGTTGATCCATGTGTGGTTTGTGGAAAGAACACACATGCAATGACACGGGTTGATCCATATGTGGTTTGTGGAAAGAACACACGTGCAATGACACCGGTTGATCCATATGTGGTTTGTGGAAAGAACACACGTGCAATGACACCGGTTGATCCATGTGTGGTTTCTGGATAGAACACACATGCAATGACTCTAGTGGGTCCATATGTGGTTCATGTCAGGAACACAGATGCAATCCCACTGGTGGATCCATGTGTGGTTTGTGGAAAGAACACACATGGAATGACCACTGGTTGATCCATGTATGGTTTGTGGAAAAGAACACACATGCCGTGAACACTGGTTGATCCATGTTTGGTTTGTGAAAAGAAGACACATACAATGCCACTAGTTGATCCATGTGTGGTTTGTGGAAAGAACACGCATGCAATGACTCTAGTGCTAGTTCTAGTATAAGAACCCACATACAATGACTCTAGTGGGTCCACATGTAGTTTTCGGAAAGAACACGCATGCAATGACCACTGGTTGATCCATATGTGGTTCGTGGAAAAGAACACACATGAAGTGAACACTGGTTGATCCATGTGTGGTTTGTGAAAAGAACACGCATGCAATGCCACTAGTTGATCGATGTGTGGTGTGTGGAAAATAACACACATGCAATGAATATAGTGCTAGTTTTAGTATAAGAATACACATACAATGACTTTAGTGGGTCCACATGTGGTTTCTGGAAAGAACACACATGCAATGACCACTGGTTGATCCATAAGTGGTTTGTGGAAAAGAACACACATGTAGTGAACACTGGTTGATCCATGTGTGGTTTGTGAAAAGAACACACATGCAATGCCACTGGTTGATCGATGTGTGGTTTGTGGAAAGAACACACATGCAATGACAGTGGTGGATCCATGTGTGGTTTGTTAAAAGAACACACATGCAATGAGTCTAGTGCTGGTTTTAGTATAAGAACACACATGCAATGACTCTAGTGGGTCCACATGTGGTTTGTGAAAAGAACACACATGCAATGAGCACTAGTTGATCCATATGTGGTTTGTGGGAATGAACACACATGCAATGAACACTGGTGGATCCATAAGTGTTTTGTGGAAAGAACACACATGCAATGACCACTGGTTGATCCATAAGTGGTTTGTGGAAAAGAACACACATGCAATGAATACTGGTGGATCCATAAGTGGTTTGTGTAAAGAGCACACATGTAGTGAACATTGGTGGATCCATATGTTGTTTGTGAAAAGAACACACATGCAATGACACTGGTTGATCCATATGTGGTTTGTGGAAAGAACACACGTGCAATGACACCGGTTGATCCATGTGTGGTTTGTGGATAGAACACACATGCAATGACTCTAGTTGGATCCATAAGTGGTTTGTGGAAAGAACACACATGGAGTGACTCTAATTCTAGTTTTAGTATAAGAACACATATGGAATGACTCTAATGGATCCATATGTGGTTTGTGGAAAAGAACACACATGAAATGACCACTAGTTGATCCATGTTTGGTTTGTGGAAAGAACACATATGCAATGACAGTGGTGGATCCATGTCTGGTTTGTGAAAAGAACACATATGCAATCAGTCTAGTGCTGGTTTTAGTATAAGAACACACATGTAATGACTCTAGTGGGTCCACATGTGGTTTGTGAAAATAACACACATGCAATAACCACTGGTTGATCCATATGTGGTTTGTGGAAAAGAACACACATGCAATGAACACTAGTGGATCCATAAGTGGTTTGTGGAAAGAACACACATGCAATGACCACTAGTTGATCCATAATTGGTTTGTGGAAAAGAACACACGTGCAATGACCACTGGTTGATCCATATGTGGTATGTGGAAAGAACACACATGCAGTGAACACTGGTTGATCCATGTGTGGTTTGTGAAAAGAACACACATGCAAAGACACTAGTTGATCCATGTGTGGTTTGTGGAAAGAACACACATGCAATGCCATCGGTTGATCCATGTGTGGTTTGTGGAAATAACACACATGCAATGACTCTAATGGATCCATATGTGGTTTGTGGAAAAGAACACACATGCAATGACCACTGGTTGATCCATGTGTGGTTTGTGGAAAGAACACACATGCAATGCCATTTTTTGATCATGTGTGGTTTGTGGAAATAACACACATGCAATGACTCTAATGGATCCATATGTGGTTTGTGGAAAAGAACACACATGCAATGACCACTGGTTGATCCATGTGTGGTTTGTGGAAAGAACACACATGGAATGACATTGGTGGATCCATGTGTGGTTTGTTAAAAGAACACACATGCAATGAGTCTAGTGGGTCCACATGTGTTTTGTGGAAACTAACACACATGCAATGACTCTAGTGCTAGTTTTAGTATAAGTACACACAAGCAATGACTGTAGTGGGTCCATATGTGATTTGTGGAAAGAACACACATGCAATGACCACTGGTTGATCCATGTGTGGTTTGTGAAAATAACACACATGCAATGACTCTAATGGATCCACATGTGGTTTGATCCAGGTGTGGTGTGTGGAAATAACACACATGCAATGAATCTAATGGATCCATATGTTGTTTGTGGAAAAGAACACACATGCAATGAACACTGGTTGATCCATAAGTGGTTTGTGGAAAGAACACACATGCAGTGACTCTAATGCTAGTTTAGTATAAGAACACATATGCAATGACTCTAATGGATCCATATGTGGTTTGTGGAAAAGAACACACATGAAATGACCACTGGTTGATCCATGTGTGGTTTGTGGAAAGAACACACATGCAATGATCACTGGTTGATCCATGTGTGGTTTGTGAAAATAACACACATGCAATGACTCTAATGGATCCACATGTGGTTTGATCCATGTGTGGTGTGTGGAAATAACACACATGCAATGAATCTAATGGATCCATATGTTGTTTGTGGAAAAGAACACGCATGCAATAAACACTGGTTGATCCATAAGTGGTTTGTGGAAAGAACACACATGCAGTGACTCTAATGCTAGTTTTAGTGTAAGAACACATATACAATGACTCTATTGGATCCATATGTGGTTTGTGGAAAAGAACACACATGAAATGACCACTGGTTGATCCATGTGTGGTTTGTGGAAAGAACACACATGCAATGACACTAGTTGATCCATGTGTGGTTTGTGGAAAGAACACACATGCAATGCCATTGGTTGATCCATGTGTGGTTTGTGGAAATAACACACATGAAATGACTCTAATGGATCCATATGTGGTTTGTGCAAAATAACACACATGCAATGACCACTGGTTGATCCATGTGTGGTTTGTGGAAAGAACACTCAGGCAATGCCAGTGGTGGATCCGTGTGTGGTTTGTTAAAAGAACACACATGCAATGAGTCTAGTGGGTCCACATGTGGTTTGTGGAAAATAACACACATGCAATGACTCTAGTGCTAGTTCTAGTATAAGAACACACAAGCAATGACTCTAGTGGGTCCATATGTGATTTGTGGAAAGAACACACATGCAATGACCACTGGTTGATCCATGTGTGGTTTGTGAAAATAACACACATGCAATGACTATAATGGATCAACATGTGGTTTGATACATGTGTGGTTGGTGGAAATAACACACATGCAATGACTCTAATGGATCCATATGTTGTTTGTGGAAAAGAACACAGATGCAATGAACACTGGTTGATCCATAAGTGGTTTGTGGGAAGAACACACATGCAATGACTCTAATGGATCCATATGTTGTTTGTGGAAAAGAACACAGATGCAATGAACATTGGGTGATCCATACGTGGTTTATGGAAAAGAACACACATGCAATGACTACTGGGTGATCCATGTGTGGTTTGTGGAAAGAACACACATGCAATGACAGTGGTGGATCCATGTGTGGTTTGTGAAAAGAACACACATGCAATGAGTCTAGTGCTGGTTTTAGTATAAGAACACACATGCAATGACTCTAGTGGGTCCACATGTGGTTTGTGAAAAGAACACACATGCAATAACCACTGGTTGATCCAGATGTGGTTTGTGGAAAAGAACACACATGCAATGAACACTGGTGGATCCATAAGTGGTTTGTGGAAAGAACACACATGCAATGACCACTGGTTGATCCATAAGTGGTTTGTGGAAAATAACACACATGCAATGACCACTAGTTGATCCATAAGTGGTTTGTGGAAAGAACACACATGCAGTGAACACTGGTTGATCCATGTGTGGTTTGTGAAAAGAACACACATGCAATGACATTGGTTGATCCATGTGTGGTTTGTGGAAAGAACACACATGCAATGCCATTGGTTGATCCATGTGTGATTTGTGGAAATAACACACATGACTCTAATAGATCCATATGTGGTTTGTGGAAAAGAACACACATGAAATGAACACTGGTTGATCCATGTGTGGTTTGTGGAAAGAACACACATGCAATGAGTCTAGTGGGTCCACATGTGCTTTGTGGAAAAGAACAGACATGCAATGACTGTAGTGCTAGTTTAAGTATAAGAACACACAAGCAATGACACTAGTGGGTCCATATGTGATTTGTGGAAAGAACACACATGCAATGACCACTGGTTGATCCATGTGTGGTTTGTGGAAAGAACACACATGCAATGGCACTGCTTGATCCATGTGTGGTTTGTGGAAATAACACACATGCAATGACTATAATGGATCAACATGTGGTTTGATCCATGTGTGGTTGGTGGAAATAACACACATGAAAGGACTCTAATGGATCCATATGTTGTTTGTGGAAAAGAACACAGATGCAATGAACACTGGTTGATCCATAAGTGGTTTGTGGGAAGAACAGACATGCAATGACTCTAATGGATCCATATGTTGTTTGTGGAAAAGAACACAGATGCAATGAACACTGGGTGATCCATACGTGGTTTATGGAAAAGAACACACATGCAATGACTACTGGGTGATCCATGTGTGGTTTGTGGAAAGAACACACATGCAATGACAGTGGTGGATCCATGTGTGGTTTGTGAAAAGAACACACATGCAATGAGTCTAGTGCTGGTTTTAGTATAAGAACACACATGCAATGACTCTAGTGGGTCCACATGTGGTTTGTGAAAAGAACACACATGCAATAACCACTGGTTGATCCATATGTGGTTTGTGGAAAAGAACACACATGCAATGAACACTGGTGGATCCATAAGTGGTTTGTGGAAAGAACACACATGCAATGACCACTGGTTGATCCATAAGTGGTTTGTGGAAAATAACACACATGCAATGACCACTAGTTGATCCATATGTGGTTTGTGGAAAGAACACACATGAAGTGAACACTGCTTGATCCATGTGTGGTTTGTGAAAAGAACACACATGCAATGACATTGGTTGATCCATATGTGGTTTGTGGAAAGAACACACATGCAATGCCATTGGTTGATCCATGTGTGATTTGTGGAAATAACACACATGCAATGACTCTAATAGATCCATATGTGGTTTGTGGAAAAGAACACACATGAAATGAACACTGGTTGATCCATGTGTGGTTTGTGGAAAGAACACACATGCAATGATAGTGGTGGATCCATGTGTGATTTGTGAAAAGAACACACATGCAATGAGTCTAGTGGGTCCACATGTGCTTTGTGGAAAAGAACAGACATGCAATGACTGTAGTGCTAGTTTAAGTATAAGAACACACAAGCAATGACACTAGTGGGTCCATATGTGATTTGTGGAAAGAACACACATGCAATGACCACTGGTTGATCCATGTGTGGTTTGTGGAAAGAACACACATGCAGTGAACACTGGTTGATCCATGTTTGGTTTGTGAAAAGAACACACATGCACTGACACTGGTTGATCCATGTGTGGTTTGTGGAAAGAACACACATGCAATGACAGTGGTGGATCCATGTGTGGTTTTTGAAAAGAACACACATGCAATGAGTCTAGTGCTTATTTTAGTATAAGAACACACATGCAATGACTCTAGTGGGTCCACATGTGGTTTGTGAAAAGAACACACATGCAATAACCACTAGTTGATCCATATGTGGTTTGTGGAAAAGAACACACATGCAATGAACACTGGTGGATCCATAAGTGGTTTATGGAAAGAACACACATGCAATGACCACTGGTTGATCCATAAGTGGTTTGTGGAAAATAATACACATGCAATGACCACTGGTTGATCCATATGTGGTTTGTGGAAAGAACACACATGCAGTGAACACTGGTTGATCCATGTGTGGTTTGTGAAAAGAACACACATGCACTGACACTGGTTGATCCATGTGTGGTTTGTGGAAAGAACACATATGCAATGCCATTAGTTAATCCATGTGTGATTTTTGGAAATAACACACATGCAATGACTCTAATGGATCCATATGTGTTTTGTGGAAAAGAACACACATGAAATGAACACTGGTTGATCCATGTGTGGTTTGTGGAAAGAACACACATGCAATGAGAGTGGTGGATCCATGTGTGATTTGTGAAAAGAAGACACATGCAATGAGTCTAGTGGGTCCACGTGTGCTTTGTGGAAAAGAACAGACATGCAATGACTGTAGTGCTAGTTTAAGTATAAGAACACACAAGCAATGACTCTAGTGGGTCCATATGTGATTTGTGGAAAGAACACACATGCAATGACCACTGGTTGATCCATGTGTGGTTTGTGGAAAGAACACACATGCAATGACCACTGGTTGATCCATGTGTGGTTTGTGAAAATAACACACATGCAATGACTCTAATGGATCCACATGTGGTTTGATCCATGTGCGGTATGTGGAAATAACACACATGCAATGAATCTAATGGATCCATATATTGTTTGTGGAAAAGAACACGCATGCAATAAACACTGGTTGATCCATAAGTGGTTTGTGAAAATAACACACATGCAGTGACTCTAATGCTAGTTTTAGTATAAGAACACATATACAATGACTCTATTGGATCCATATGTGGTTTGTGGAAAAGAACTCACATGAAATGACCACTGGTTGATCCATGTGTGGTTTGTGGAAAGAACACACATGCAATGACACTAGTTGATCCATGTGTGGTTTGTGGAAAGAACACACATGCAATGCCATTGGTTGATCCATGTGTGGTTTGTGGAAATAACACACATGCAATGACTCTAATGGATCCATATGTGGTTTGTGCAAAATAACACACATGCAATGACCACTGGTTGATCCATGTGTGGTTTGTGGAAAGAACACTCAGGCAATGCCAGTGGTGGATCCGTGTGTGGTTTGTTAAAAGAACACACATGCAATGAGTCTAGTGGGTCCACATGTGGTTTGTGGAAAATAACACACATGCAATGACTCTAGTGCTAGTTCTAGTATAAGAACACACAAGCAATGACTCTAGTGGGTCCATATGTGATTTGTGGAAAGAACACACATGCAATGACCACTGGTTGATCCATGTGTGGTTTGTGAAAATAACACACATGCAATGACTATAATGGATCAACATGTGGTTTGATCCATGTGTGGTTGGTGGAAATAACACACATGCAAGGACTCTAATGGATCCATATGTTGTTTGTGGAAAAGAACACAGATGCAATGAACACTGGTTGATCCATAAGTGGTTTGTGGGAAGAACACACATGCAATGACTCTAATGGATCCATATGTTGTTTGTGGAAAAGAACACAGATGCAATGAACACTGGGTGATCCATACGTGGTTTATGGAAAAGAACACACATGCAATGACTACTGGGTGATCCATGTGTGGTTTGTGGAAAGAACACACATGCAATGACAGTGGTGGATCCATGTGTGGTTTGTGAAAAGAACACACATGCAATGAGTCTAGTGCTGGTTTTAGTATAAGAACACACATGCAATGACTCTAGTGGGTCCACATGTGGTTTGTGAAAAGAACACACATGCAATAACCACTGGTGATCCAGATGTGGTTTGTGGAAAAGAACACACATGCAATGAACACTGGTGGATCCATAAGTGGTTTGTGGAAAGAACACACATGCAATGACCATTGGTTGATCCATAAGTGGTTTGTGGAAAATAACACACATGCAATGACCACTAGTTGATCCATATGTGGTTTGTGGAAAGAACACACATGCAGTGAACACTGGTTGATCCATGTGTGGTTTGTGAAAAGAACACACATGCAATGACATTGGTTGATCCATGTGTGGTTTGTGGAAAGAACACACATGCAATGCCATTGGTTGATCCATGTGTGATTTGTGGAAATAACACACATGCAATGACTCTAATAGATCCATATGTGGTTTGTGGAAAAGAACACACATGAAATGAACACTGGTTGATCCATGTGTGGTGTGTGGAAAGAACACACATGCAATGACAGTGGTGGATCCATGTGTGATTTGTGAAAAGAACACACATGCAATGAGTCTAGTGGGTCCACATGTGCTTTGTGGAAAAGAACAGACATGCAATGACTATAGTGCTAGTTTAAGTATAAGAACACACAAGCAATGACACTAGTGGGTCCATATGTGATTTGTGGAAAGAACACACATGCAATGACCACTGGTTGATCCATATGTGGTTTGTGGAAAGAACACACATGCAATGACACTGCTTGATCCATGTGTGGTTTGTGGAAATAACACACATGCAATGACTATAATGGATCTACATGTGGTTTGATCCATGTGTGGTTGGTGGAAATAACACACATGCAAGGACTCTAATGGATCCATATGTTGTTTGTGGAAAAGAACACAGATGCAATGAACACTGGTTGATCCATAAGTGGTTTGTGGGAAGAACAGACATGCAATGACTCTAATGGATCCATATGTTGTTTGTGGAAAAGAACACAGATGCAATGAACACTGGGTGATCCATACGTGGTTTATGGAAAAGAACACACATGCAATGACTACTGGGTGATCCATGTGTGGTTTGTGGAAAGAACACACATGCAATGACAGTGGTGGATCCATGTGTGGTTTGTGAAAAGAACACACATGCAATGAGTCTAGTGCTGGTTTTAGTATAAGAACACACATGCAATGACTCTAGTGGGTCCACATGTGGTTTGTGAAAAGAACACACATGCAATAACCACTGGTTGATCCATATGTGGTTTGTGGAAAAGAACACACATGCAATGAACACTAGTGGATCCATAAGTGGTTTGTGGAAAGAACACACATGCAATGACCACTGGTTGATCCATAAGTGGTTTGTGGAAAATAACACACATGCAATGACCACTAGTTGATCCATATGTGGTTTGTGGAAAGAACACACATGCAGTGAACACTGGTTGATCCATGTGTGGTTTGTGAAAAGAACACACATGCAATGACATTGGTTGATCCATGTGTGGTTTGTGGAAAGAACACACATGCAATGCCATTGGTTGATCCATGTGTGATTTGTGGAAATAACACACATGCAATTACTCTAATAGATCCATATGTGGTTTGTGGAAAAGAACACACATGAAATGAACACTGGTTGATCCATGTGTGGTGTGTGGAAAGAACACACATGCAATGACAGTGGTGGATCCATGTGTGATTTGTGAAAAGAACACACATGCAATGAGTCTAGTGGGTCCACATGTGCTTTGTGGAAAAGAACAGACATGCAATGACTATAGTGCTAGTTTAAGTATAAGAACACACAAGCAATGACACTAGTGGGTCCATATGTGATTTGTGGAAAGAACACACATGCAATGACCACTGGTTGATCCATGTGTGGTTTGTGGAAAGAACACACATGCAATGACACTGCTTGATCCATGTGTGGTTTGTGGAAATAACACACATGCAATGACCACTAGTTGATCCATATGTGGTTTGTGGAAAGAACACACATGCAGTGAACACTGGTTGATCCATGTGTGGTTCGTGAAAAGAACACACATGCAATGACATTGGTGGATCCATGTTTGGTTTGTGGAAAGAACACACATGCAATGACACTGCTTGATCCATGTGTGGTTTGTGGAAATAACACACATGCAAGGACTCTAATGGATCCATATGTTGTTTGTGGAAAAGAACACAGATGCAATGAACACTGGTTGATCCATAAGTGGTTTGTGGGAAGAACAGACATGCAATGACTCTAATGGATCCATATGTTGTTTGTGGAAAAGAACACAGATGCAATGAACACTGGGTGATCCATACGTGGTTTATGGAAAAGAACACACATGCAATGACTACTGGGTGATCCATGTGTGGTTTGTGGAAAGAACACACATGCAATGACAGTGGTGGATCCATGTGTGGTTTGTGAAAAGAACACACATGCAATGAGTCTAGTGCTGGTTTTAGTATAAGAACACACATGCAATGACTCTAGTGGGTCCACATGTGGTTTGTGAAAAGAACACACATGCAATAACCACTGGTTGATCCATATGTGGTTTGTGGAAAAGAACACACATGCAATGAACACTAGTGGATCCATAAGTGGTTTGTGGAAAGAACACACATGCAATGACCACTGGTTGATCCATAAGTGGTTTGTGGAAAATAACACACATGCAATGACCACTAGTTGATCCATATGTGGTTTGTGGAAAGAACACACATGCAGTGAACACTGGTTGATCCATGTGTGGTTTGTGAAAAGAACACACATGCAATGACATTGGTTGATCCATGTGTGGTTTGTGGAAAGAACACACATGCAATGCCATTGGTTGATCCATGTGTGATTTGTGGAAATAACACACATGCAATGACTCTAATAGATCCATATGTGGTTTGTGGAAAAGAACACACATGAAATGAACACTGGTTGATCCATGTGTGGTTTGTGGAAAGAACACACATGCAATGACAGTGGTGGATCCATGTGTGATTTGTGAAAAGAACACACATGCAATGAGTCTAGTGGGTCCACATGTGCTTTGTGGAAAAGAACAGACATGCAATGACTGTAGTGCTAGTTTAAGTATAAGAACACACAAGCAATGACACTAGTGGGTCCATATGTGATTTGTGGAAAGAACACACATGCAATGACCACTGGTTGATCCATGTGTGGTTTGTGGAAAGAACACACATGCAGTGAACACTGGTTGATCCATGTTTGGTTTGTGAAAAGAACACACATGCACTGACACTGGTTGATCCATGTGTGGTTTGTGGAAAGAACACACATGCAATGACAGTGGTGGATCCATGTGTGGTTTTTGAAAAGAACACACATGCAATGAGTCTAGTGCTTATTTTAGTATAAGAACACACATGCAATGACTCTAGTGGGTCCACATGTGGTTTGTGAAAAGAACACACATGCAATAACCACTAGTTGATCCATATGTGGTTTGTGGAAAAGAACACACATGCAATGAACACTGGTGGATCCATAAGTGGTTTATGGAAAGAACACACATGCAATGACCACTGGTTGATCCATAAGTGGTTTGTGGAAAATAATACACATGCAATGACCACTGGTTGATCCATATGTGGTTTGTGGAAAGAACACACATGCAGTGAACACTGGTTGATCCATGTGTGGTTTGTGAAAAGAACACACATGCACTGACACTGGTTGATCCATGTGTGGTTTGTGGAAAGAACACATATGCAATGCCATTAGTTAATCCATGTGTGATTTTTGGAAATAACACACATGCAATGACTCTAATGGATCCATATGTGTTTTGTGGAAAAGAACACACATGAAATGAACACTGGTTGATCCATGTGTGGTTTGTGGAAAGAACACACATGCAATGAGAGTGGTGGATCCATGTGTGATTTGTGAAAAGAAGACACATGCAATGAGTCTAGTGGGTCCACGTGTGCTTTGTGGAAAAGAACAGACATGCAATGACTGTAGTGCTAGTTTAAGTATAAGAACACACAAGCAATGACTCTAGTGGGTCCATATGTGATTTGTGGAAAGAACACACATGCAATGACCACTGGTTGATCCATGTGTGGTTTGTGGAAAGAACACACATGCAATGACCACTGGTTGATCCATGTGTGGTTTGTGAAAATAACACACATGCAATGACTCTAATGGATCCACATGTGGTTTGATCCATGTGCGGTATGTGGAAATAACACACATGCAATGAATCTAATGGATCCATATATTGTTTGTGGAAAAGAACACGCATGCAATAAACACTGGTTGATCCATAAGTGGTTTGTGGAAAGAACACACATGCAGTGACTCTAATGCTAGTTTTAGTATAAGAACACATATACAATGACTCTATTGGATCCATATGTGGTTTGTGGAAAAGAACTCACATGAAATGACCACTGGTTGATCCATGTGTGGTTTGTGGAAAGAACACACATGCAATGACACTAGTTGATCCATGTGTGGTTTGTGGAAAGAACACACATGCAATGCCATTGGTTGATCCATGTGTGGTTTGTGGAAATAACACACATGCAATGACTCTAATGGATCCATATGTGGTTTGTGCAAAATAACACACATGCAATGACCACTGGTTGATCCATGTGTGGTTTGTGGAAAGAACACTCAGGCAATGCCAGTGGTGGATCCGTGTGTGGTTTGTTAAAAGAACACACATGCAATGAGTCTAGTGGGTCCACATGTGGTTTGTGGAAAATAACACACATGCAATGACTCTAGTGCTAGTTCTAGTATAAGAACACACAAGCAATGACTCTAGTGGGTCCATATGTGATTTGTGGAAAGAACACACATGCAATGACCACTGGTTGATCCATGTGTGGTTTGTGAAAATAACACACATGCAATGACTATAATGGATCAACATGTGGTTTGATACATGTGTGGTTGGTGGAAATAACACACATGCAATGACTCTAATGGATCCATATGTTGTTTGTGGAAAAGAACACAGATGCAATGAACACTGGTTGATCCATAAGTGGTTTGTGGGAAGAACACACATGCAATGACTCTAATGGATCCATATGTTGTTTGTGGAAAAGAACACAGATGCAATGAACATTGGGTGATCCATACGTGGTTTATGGAAAAGAACACACATGCAATGACTACTGGGTGATCCATGTGTGGTTTGTGGAAAGAACACACATGCAATGACAGTGGTGGATCCATGTGTGGTTTGTGAAAAGAACACACATGCAATGAGTCTAGTGCTGGTTTTAGTATAAGAACACACATGCAATGACTCTAGTGGGTCCACATGTGGTTTGTGAAAAGAACACACATGCAATAACCACTGGTGATCCAGATGTGGTTTGTGGAAAAGAACACACATGCAATGAACACTGGTGGATCCATAAGTGGTTTGTGGAAAGAACACACATGCAATGACCACTGGTTGATCCATAAGTGGTTTGTGGAAAATAACACACATGCAATGACCACTAGTTGATCCATATGTGGTTTGTGGAAAGAACACACATGCAGTGAACACTGGTTGATCCATGTGTGGTTTGTGAAAAGAACACACATGCAATGACATTGGTTGATCCATGTGTGGTTTGTGGAAAGAACACACATGCAATGCCATTGGTTGATCCATGTGTGATTTGTGGAAATAACACACATGCAATGACTCTAATAGATCCATATGTGGTTTGTGGAAAAGAACACACATGAAATGAACACTGGTTGATCCATGTGTGGTGTGTGGAAAGAACACACATGCAATGACAGTGGTGGATCCATGTGTGATTTGTGAAAAGAACACACATGCAATGAGTCTAGTGGGTCCACATGTGCTTTGTGGAAAAGAACAGACATGCAATGACTATAGTGCTAGTTTAAGTATAAGAACACACAAGCAATGACACTAGTGGGTCCATATGTGATTTGTGGAAAGAACACACATGCAATGACCACTGGTTGATCCATATGTGGTTTGTGGAAAGAACACACATGCAATGACCACTGCTTGATCCATGTGTGGTTTGTGGAAATAACACACATGCAATGACTATAATGGATCAACATGTGGTTTGATCCATGTGTGGTTGGTGGAAATAACACACATGCAAGGACTCTAATGGATCCATATGTTGTTTGTGGAAAAGAACACAGATGCAATGAACACTGGTTGATCCATAAGTGGTTTGTGGGAAGAACAGACATGCAATGACTCTAATGGATCCATATGTTGTTTGTGGAAAAGAACACAGATGCAATGAACACTGGGTGATCCATACGTGGTTTATGGAAAAGAACACACATGCAATGACTACTGGGTGATCCATGTGTGGTTTGTGGAAAGAACACACATGCAATGACAGTGGTGGATCCATGTGTGGTTTGTGAAAAGAACACACATGCAATGAGTCTAGTGCTGGTTTTAGTATAAGAACACACATGCAATGACTCTAGTGGGTCCACATGTGGTTTGTGAAAAGAACACACATGCAATAACCACTGGTTGATCCATATGTGGTTTGTGGAAAAGAACACACATGCAATGAACACTAGTGGATCCATAAGTGGTTTGTGGAAAGAACACACATGCAATGACCACTGGTTGATCCATAAGTGGTTTGTGGAAAATAACACACATGCAATGACCACTAGTTGATCCATATGTGGTTTGTGGAAAGAACACACATGCAGTGAACACTGGTTGATCCATGTGTGGTTTGTGAAAAGAACACACATGCAATGACATTGGTTGATCCATGTGTGGTTTGTGGAAAGAACACACATGCAATGCCATTGGTTGATCCATGTGTGATTTGTGGAAATAACACACATGCAATGACTCTAATAGATCCATATGTGGTTTGTGGAAAAGAACACACATGAAATGAACACTGGTTGATCCATGTGTGGTGTGTGGAAAGAACACACATGCAATGACAGTGGTGGATCCATGTGTGATTTGTGAAAAGAACACACATGCAATGAGTCTAGTGGGTCCACATGTGCTTTGTGGAAAAGAACAGACATGCAATGACTATAGTGCTAGTTTAAGTATAAGAACACACAAGCAATGACACTAGTGGGTCCATATGTGATTTGTGGAAAGAACACACATGCAATGACCACTGGTTGATCCATGTGTGGTTTGTGGAAAGAACACACATGCAATGACACTGCTTGATCCATGTGTGGTTTGTGGAAATAACACACATGCAATGACCACTAGTTGATCCATATGTGGTTTGTGGAAAGAACACACATGCAGTGAACACTGGTTGATCCATGTGTGGTTTGTGAAAAGAACACACATGCAATGACATTGGTTGATCCATGTGTGGTTTGTGGAAAGAACACACATGCAATGCCATTGGTTGATCGATGTGTGATTTGTGGAAATAACACACATGCAATGACTCTAATAGATCCATATGTGGTTTGTGGAAAAGAACACACATGAAATGAACACTGGTTGATCCATGTGTGGTTTGTGGAAAGAACACACATGCAATGACAATGGTGGATCCATGTGTGATTTGTGAAAAGAACACACATGCAATGAGTCTAGTGGGTCCACATGTGCTTTGTGGAAAAGAACAGACATGCAATGACTGTAGTGCTAGTTTAAGTATAAGAACACACAAGCAATGACTCTAGTGGGTCCATATGTGATTTGTGGAAAGAACACACATGCAATGACCACTGGTTGATCCATGTGTGGTTTGTGGAAAGAACACACATGCAATGACACAGCTTGATCCATGTGTGGTTTGTGGAAATAACACACATGCAATGACTCTAATGGATCCACATGTGGTTTGATCCATGTGTCGTTTGTGGAAATAACACACATACAATGACTCTCATGGATCCATATGTGGTTTGTGGAAAAGAACACACATGCAGTGAACACTGGTTGTTCCATAAATGGTTTGTGGAAAGAACACACATGCAGTGACTCTAATGCTGGTTTTAGTATAAGAACACATATGGATCCATATGTGGTTTGTGGAAAAGAATACACATGCAATGACCATTGGTTGATCCATGTGTGGTTTCTGGAAAGAACACACATGCAATGATTCTAATGCTGGTTTTAGTATAAGAACAAACATGCAATGACCACTGGTAGATCCATGTGTGGTTTGTGGAAAGAACACACATGCAATGAACACTGGTGGATCCATGTGTGGTTTGTGAAAAGAACACACATGCATTGACACTGGTTGATCCATGTGTGGTTGTGGAAAGAACACACATGCAATGACACTGGTTGATCCATATGTGGTTTGTGGAAAGAACACACGTGCAATGACACCGGTTGATCCATATGTGCTTTGTGGAAAGAACACACGTGCAATGACACCGGTTGATCCATGTGTGGTTTGTGGATAGAACACACATGCAATGACTCTAGTGGGTCCATATGTGGTTCATGTCAGGAACACACATGCAATGCCACTGGTGGATCCATGTGTGGTTTGTGGAAAGAACACACATGGAATGACCACTGGTTGATCCATGTATGGTTTGTGGAAAAGAAGACACATGCCGTGAACACTAGTTGATCCATGTGTGGTTTGTGAAAGGAAGACACATGCAATGCCACTAGTTGATCCATGTGTGGTTTGTGGAAAGAACACACATGCAATGACTCTAGTGCTAGTTCTAGTATAAGAACCCACATACAATGACTCTAGTGGGTCCACATGTAGTTTTCGGAAAGAACACGCATACAATGACCACTGGTTGATCCATATGTGGTTCGTGGAAAAGAACACACATGAAGTGAACACTGGTTGATCCATGTGTGGTTTGTGAAAAGAACACGCATGCAATGCCACTGGTTGATCGATGTGTGGTGTGTGGAAAAGAACACACATGCAATGAATCTAGTGCTAGTTTTAGTATAAGAATACACATACAATGACTTTAGTGGGTCCACATGTGGTTTCTGGAAAGAACACACATGCAATGACCACTGGTTGATCCATAAGTGGTTTGTGGAAAAGAACACACATGTAGTGAACACTGGTTGATCCATGTGTGGTTTGTGAAAAGAACACACATGCAATGCCACTGGTTGATCGATGTGTGGGTTGTGGAAAGACCACACATGCAATGACTCTAGTGCTAGTTTTAGTATAAGAACACCCATACAATGACTGTAGTGGGTCCACATGTAGTTTGTGAAAAGAACACACATGCAATGACCACTGGTTGATCCATAAGTGGTTTGTGGAAAAGAACACACATGCAATGAATACTGGTGGATCCATAAGTGGTTTGTGGAAAGAGCACACATGTAGTGAACATTGGTGGATCCATATGTTGTTTGTGAAAAGAACACACATGCAATGACACTGGTTGATCCATATGTGGTTTGTGGAAAGAACACACGTGCAATGACACCGGTTGATCCATGTGTGGTTTGTGGATAGAACACACATGCAATGACTCTAGTTGGTCCATATGTGGTTCATGTCAGGAACACACATGCAATGACACTGGTTGATCCATGTGTGGTTTGTGGAAAGAACACACATGCAATGACTCGAATGGGTCCATATGTGGTTTGTGAAAATAACACACATGCAATGACCACTGGTTGATCCATATATCGTGTAACACCCCAATTTCAGTAACCCTGATTAGTTGTCTAGAATGCAAAAATCAGGGGGAACAAAAACTTTTTTCTTGTTCATTGGTGCAGTGTTTGCTTGTTGTTTGTTTGTGCTTGTGCATGAGAGTGTATCTTATGATACTCCTTACCTCACCCTCAGTTGACAAAAGCTATTTACCAAAACTATCCTGGCTCAACTTACATATTCTCAAACGTTCTGGCATTTCAAAACATGAGCCAAGATGCTTATGCAACCAAAATTATTTTGGTATCTCCTATTGACAAAAACTATGGAGAGATATATACTACAATCTCCTTATGTTTTCAAGACAGAACCCTCAACTAATCTTATCCTTAGATTTCCCAAAAACCTCTTCTGAAAGCTTTTGATTCCCACTCTTGGTAGAGATACCAAGGACTCTTACCTCATTCAAACTCCAACCTTTCAAAACTACCCCTTCTTACCTCAAGCTAAACTTGATGGTAACCCTAGTAGCATATGATTAGTTTATAATATGAGTTGCCTTGATCTACTGTCTGATGAGTTGCCTTGATCTGCTGTTTGACTTGTTTGCTTAGAAGTAGTATGAGCTACCCTAGGAGCTCACCACTAGGATCAAGTTGCTTCCAAATCATCATCCCTCAAGCAAGAATACAAATCTGGATATGATCCCTAGCCACTAGGTGATCATCTAAAACCTCTAGCTAGATCAACTCTAAAGTGATCCATTCTAGAAGCTTCGAAGTCAACAATGACCAACACCAAGCATGGATCCCTTCTAGTCCATCTATACTTCAACATCATCCACTTGTTTATGATTTGGTACCTTGCAACCCCACAAAAACATTCACTCTCATACTCTAGTCAAAATCCTCAAACTGCAAAATTTGACTAAGTCTAGAAGTTGTTTCAACATCACCTTTTTGAATGCCTCCCTTTCTCGACCCTTGCATATTTTTGGAAATGCATCTGAACCATCTTGTTGAACATCCTAAGGACTACCAAGGCCCACTTTTTCCCTTGGTTACATCATCCTCCAACCTACTTGTTCTTGATGGTTTTGCAGGCAAGAAAATAACTTTTCCTGCAAATCTAGTCATCATGCCTCCTTTGGTAGAAGCTCACACCATCATCCCACCTTCTATGGACCAACTATTTGCATGGTTGTGTTCTACTAATATAGGTATATCAACATCTTCTTCACTTGTTCCAAGTGGATCCTTGTGCTGCTTAACCCACTTGGTTTCTAAGGCATCATGACTCTTTTGGTATGGTAGCCTTATTCTCAACAAAGTTTGCCACCATTCCTAGATCACCTCAAATGCAATAAATTCAAACTCTTCCTGCCATGTTCATATATATGACTTGGTCTACCTATCCACCTACCCCTTGCATTAAGGTGAACTCTGAACTCCAAGTTACAACCATGTTCTGATGGTATGATATTAACATCACCCTAGATCCTCCCCTCCATGTTTCTCCATCTAATTCAAGTTGGAATTCCATTCCACAAGGTTGAAAATGCTTGATACCCCTTGTCCACATCATCTACTTTTATCACCAGGATTTATCAATAATTATCGACAATTATTATAGCTCCAAATCTAGTTAATCCCTTTAATAGACGAGATCTCAAAAACCCCTCCACAATGGAAAGTTTGGTTTTTACCAAAAAACTTCTCCAACTTTTGACTCCTTTGAGATCCATCTATCATCCTCTACCCTTCCCTCTCAAAAATATTTATTTTTGACATTCTTTATTATTTCTTTTGCCCCTTTTTCTTAAATGGCATAAACTAGAAATAATTCCTTAAAAATACTTCCCCATCTCTATAAATATTGGGAAAATTCCCCTAAGTGTGTATTCATATTTGGGACCCTCTCAAACTAGAAACCAACCTTGTCCAATGTAAATTTATCAAATGATCTTCTAGAATCTACTTCTGCCCTTTTTGAATAAATAGTGTTAAGAGGACTAAAACTCCTTTGAAAAATCCCAAATAATTCCTAGAGAAGTCCTTTAACCTCCTCTAACCACCAGTACCATGTCCCCACTCTGTCGTATGCAAAATTTGGAACTTCCTTCACAAGCCCTCTTGTGATCAAAATTTTGCAAACCAAGCAAACTTGAACCAAAATAGGACCAAATCACCACCAAAGCTTGTCAAGCACTCCCCCACAGCACCCAACACACCCCAGGTCGACACCTCTGTAACTCCACCCTTACCCTTGCCCAATTTACCCTTGTACTAGTAGAGAGAGAGAGACCAACAAAATCTTACAAGATTTACCCCAACTATTTACCCCAGCTGTCCTAGCCCTCTCTGCCCCAACCAATACCCTTCCTACCCCTCCCCACCGTTCCCTAGGCCAATCCCTGGCCAGCTCTACCCCTCCCCCATGTCCAAAGTGGACATTTGCATCATCTACTCCTCCCCCTCGGTATAAATGGCCAGAGGCCTCCCCCAGCAAGCCCCTGCCCCTCATTCCGTCCCTCTCGCCTACACTCCCTCTCCCCAAGCTCCACTCCCTCTCCTCTGCCCTATGCTGTCCAGGAGAAGAAGAAGGAGGAGCTCTCGGCCTCCTCACAAAACCGAGCAAGGCTCTCTCCCCCTTGCTCTCCTTCCTCTGCATGTTGGCCCATGAGTTCCACTCCTTCTCCTCTATCTGACCGTTTCCTTCTTTTTGTCCAGGAACGACTCCTCCATCCTCTCCAGCAAGCTCCGACGAGGTCATCCTCGGCCACCGTCGCGCGAGCTGCTTCCTGTGGACCACCGCCGCCGTGCCACCCATCGATCTGCTCAGCATCGTCGACCACGTCGCCCTGCACCCTCCCCGTCGCCTCCCAAGCCCTCTGGTGAGCTCCCGCCTCCCTCTCCGATGAGCTAGGGTTCCGCCGCGCAGACTCTGTTCTGTCGAGGACGATGACGCTTCGCCGTCCATCGCTACTTAAACCGACGGCCGAGATCCTCCAATACCCCTTCGGCCGCCCCCTCTCGCTAACTGCTAGGCCCCGCCTGGCAGGTTCAAGCCGTGGCTCCCGTGCGTCGCCCCGTGCACCGCTAGGCCGATTCCCTCCCGGCCGGCCTAGTAGCCCCAGATTCCAGCCTGCAAACCCTTTTCTTTTATGCAGTTCTGTCCAGACCCAGAATTTGTTCCCAGTTTAAATCATCTTGAAAATGGAAACCAACTCCAATTGACCAAAACTAATTTTCATCTTGATCCCAGATGTTTGGTGCAACATGTAGAAGTGGTCCCTTGCCTAAAATAATTTTTATTATTGATTATAAATTAATCCACAAAAGCTTGTCCTATGCACTAAATAAATTCCTCAGAGAGTTTTGTATCTCCATCCGGGGATAACCAAGACTCTACTGGAAGGTATTTGATATACCTATTTTCTAGCACAGGTCTTATACCAAGGTGAACAGAGGTGTGCCTTTAACAAAAATAACAAAAATAGCCTTTATCTGCCTTGGATAAATTCTCTAGATCAAACCAAATGTGGTATGGACCTGATTCCACCTCCCAGTACCTCCTAGAATCAGTATCTATCAAATCCTAGTAGCTCAGAATATATTGAGCTATGGTCGAATTTTAGTGAATTAAATACTTCTGTAAGTGCTATTTTCACTAATTAAATCACTCCAGAAGTTTGGCAACTCCAAAAGGAGTGAATCCAATTCCTACAGAAAGGTAGTCTAAATTCCCACCACTTTCCCTTGGAATCAACTCAATAGCTTCTGTAGAATTAACCTCGTGAAAAAGAGAGAAACCTTAAAGAACTGTCTTTAGGAATTTCCTGAGGGCATTATGGTAATTGTTTTTACTTGATTCCACTTCTAGGTGGTTCAGTACATCAAATACTCCCTAACCACCAAAGGAAATAATTTTTGGAGCTCCACATAAATTTAGGTGAATTATTTCCTCAAACTAGAAATATTACCACTATAAAAAATCCTCATTAAATCTAGGTAATTGGTAATCAAGTGAAACCACTTGTATTGGTTTTTCTTTGTCAAAAACTATTTGAGGATATCATTGTTGCACATTGGTATCCTATAGACCTCAGAACCCCAATCCAAGTTCAAGGTATTTGGCCTTGACAACTATCCCCCATGAGAAAAACACCCCAATGGCAATCTAGTAAATTCCACACCTAGTATCCCACTCCTCCAAAATCTACTCAGTTAAGTAGGATTCCTTATGTTTTTTTGCTGTATGGTTTGTTGCATGAATGCCTTGTATTGATTGTGGACTTGTCTGCTTGCATGTATACTCGATGACGGCGATAGTATGAGTGTTTAACGTCAAGAAGGAAGGGACTTCTTATTATATTTATTGGGTATTCTTGGTTATCTAAAGAAGTCTAGGGCCATATTTCTGATCACAGGCAAGCCACCATTATCGAATTCTGATACTTGTCCTACTCTCTTTATTACCTATTTTGTATCCTCTTTATAAATTGCATTATTTATCTGCATGTCTTGTTTTATAAATACTGCGCTAATAACTTGGCTCCTCCAAGTTATGACTTTGTGTCCCTCGTGGTACCACCTTGATGTACCTACCATTTTATCCATTTAGATTGAGAGTATGATGGTTAGCATCCTACCTCGTTGAAAACCCCGGCTTTGAGAAAATGATCTGTTTTTGGATTTACCCTACTACAAAATGTTTACAAACTATTTTGGTAAAACCCTTGGGAAGAGGCAACGTTCCCAGCAGATGTTTTAAACTACAAAAATGGTGATGATGAGAAATGAGGAAAAGAAGGGATGTTCTACGCCTCTCCCAGAATAATTCTATCAGTGCAACCACATTACCCCAGGTGCTGGGGCTTAACTCGTAGTTTGTCAGCATTAGCCGATGCAGCTTGTACAATGCTTACAGGGAGAGATCCCTTGAATTCCGGGCAGGCGCTACCAGAACTCGGATCTGAAGCCTGTTGCTTGTTTCGGCAAGAGTGAGCCTGTTCTGGCAGGAGTGTCGGTGCAACAATTGGGTCTCCCACGGACGGTATGACTTAGGTAGTACGGAAGGAAGTGGAGTCACCACATTAAGGTATACGCCAAGTTGCGGCTTGGGTATGCGCGTGTACGGAAGGCAGGACTATGGCTGGGAGGCACATACTCAATGTCGGGGAGAACAAACCCAAAAGGAAAAGCAACCTTTGCTAGGGTCGACAAGCGACAGGTTAGGTTTGATTATCTGGCCCCCCATCTAAAGTGGTAGTGCGCCGTGGTTGTATCCCGGCGGATGTATTGATTCTTGTGGGGAAAGTGCGCAAACTCTGTAGAGTATAATCTATTCAAATAGCTATGTCCACGGTCAAGGACGGTTGTAAAGGTGTTGGCTAGGAGAACCCAAACGGTGTTTGTTTGGAAAGAATGGATGAAAGGACGAAGGTTCCGGGGGAACCCGAGTTCAAAAGCTTTGCTTTGACCCGAGGTGCTTGAAGAGGTTTAAAAAGGGTTTTTGCTCCAAAACTGTTTTCAAAACTCTTTTTCAACAAAGATATGGAGATGTCTGGACTTATAAAACAGAGGCATGTTTTCAAAACCCCTTTTTCAACAAAGATATGGAGATGCCATAACTTCAAAAGTTAGTCTAGGCTTTTCAAAAGCAAATCCAGATAGAGCTATCTCGCCACAGCCAGAATTGCATTTCCTTATGTCCTTTATCCTGGTGGTTTGCGAGTACATTCAAAAGTACTCACGACTGGGTCCGTGGCTATTTACTTGGCCAGACTTTTAGAGTTTCGACTTCGGAAGATTAAGGTGACTTCCAGCGAGCTAGGCTGTCTTCCCAGTCAGCTGCCTGTAGGTTGAGGCACGATTGGGCTCTGCGCATGTTGTTGTTTCGCTGCTAAAGATGGTGTAGCCATGATGGCATTTATGTAAGTCTTGTAATTTCGTTATGTTTCGGATGTTGTAATGATACTGGTTGGTTATGTTCCACGGCTCACTGATCATGGGAACATGGATATATGCATAACAGGGATTTCTTGGATGGTGAATCCGGGGAGCCCATAGATTGTGGAAAGAACACACATGCAATGACACTGCTTGATCCATGTGTGGTTTGTGGAAAGAACACACATGCAATGACTCTAGTGCTAGTTTTAGTATAAGAACACACATGCAATGACTCTAACGGATCCATATGTGGTTTGTGGAAAAGAAGACACATGCAATGACCACTGGTTGATCCATGTATGGTTTGTGGAAAGAACACACATGCAATGATAGTGGTGGATCCATGTGTGGTTTGTGAAAAGAACACACATGCAATGCCATTGGTTGATCCATATGTGGTTTGTGGAAATAACACACATGCAATGACACTGGTTGATCCAAATGTGGTTCATGACAGGAATACACATGCAATGACTCTTGTGGATACATATGTTGTTTGTGGAAAGAACACACATGCAATGAACTCTGGTGGATCTATCTTGGCATAATTTGATGTATGCCACAATGCATTTCATTGTAAAAAACACCCACTTTCCATTTTTATACTACCCAGCTTTGCCCTTAGTTTTTTGATACTACCCAGTTTTGCCCCCCCTCTCTATTTTGTAGAAGCCCAAACCTGTGCCCACTCTATCTGCTACGCCATGATTGGTTGTCACAGTTGTCACGCGGATCGTGCGCACCAACCTTTGATCATGTGTGATCCAACGAGGCTCGTTGCACACGTCGTGCACTTCACAGGACAGCGCGAGACATCACGGACGTCTCCCTCAACGAGACTTCTATAAGAAGGAACACGATGCCGTCCATGGAAAAAGTCGTCGAGTGGTCATGTCATGTTTAATCTAGTCTGCAAAGGCTACAAGTCTACTGCACGGCATATGGTCATCCACGGACCGCTGGCTATACCATTTTACTATGGAGTGCGCCTGCACTCTCACTTCTGACAGGCCCCTACCACACGAACTTTCCACGCGGGAGCCGCAGCCGAAAGAGCTGCCAACCGGGCCCCTCGAGGAGGACTAAACATCCCCGCATTAAAAACCCAGCCTATCGGGTCCTCCATTCGCACTCATCCACTACTCTCTCTTCCCTATCCAGCAAAACCCCACAATCTTGAACGTACTTGCACGAACCTTCTCCATGAAACCAATGTGTGGGAGTGAGTGTCCGGGCATCACCGCTGGGGTGGTGCTTCACATGACAGATCTGGAGGAGCATCACGCAGCACAAGCCGAGGAGGACGTGCAGTTCAAACCCTTGGGCGACCATGTGCTCGCCGGTGCTGACGACTTCAGAGGCGCCGATGAGGGCCTGGAGTTCGACGAACACGCTCCGCTCGTGTACCCGGAGGTACATCTATTTATACATGTTTCATGTTTTCTGCTCGAGCTTAATCTATCCTGGCGTCATAAAAAAATCTAGTCCTAATGATTAGATGCAACATACGAACCAGTACATGGAGAGATCTAGTCTATTCTGAATGAATCCACATTATTTATTTATTAATAAGTTACCAAGAACACAAACCACATTAATTTAGTAGCGAGCTAGGGAGACGGTCATAATGATCTGCTGAACCTGTATAGACATGTTATTATATCGAAAGTAACTTGTAATGGTGGAAGGAATATATATTTATTATTTTGCTCATTTCGGTTTGTATTCCATACATTATAGGTGGATTCAAGTGAGATGGACTCTGACAAGGAGACCAGGGACAACAAGAGCCGCCATGTCATGAAGAAGCTCTAGAGCGGGATAATCCCTTTCCGCACTTGACTTGGGGAGCTGAGGTGCCCTTTCTGTAAGAAAGGAGCCAGCTTGATTCCGCATGCGGTTGGCATCGGTAAAAGCCCGTCTAGTAAACACAAGTCGGCGACCAAGGCTAAGCACGCTACTTATGGCAAATTCATGAGGGAGTATGTCAAGACTGGCCTAGTGTCCCCTTACTTAGGAATCAACAACTTCTAGCCGACCAACCCCATCACTGTGCTGGCCCGACCACTAATAATATTTAGTTCTCTTACCGTTTCTAGACCCTTAATCTATGGGGATTTCTATTTTCATACCCTTCAAAATATATTCAAGTTCATCTATTTATGGAGTTAAAGTTCCAGTGGCATACTTGTTATTTTGCATGGATAGAGGGGTGCCCTGATAGATATAAGGGTTATCCTGTCTGCTAGATCACAGAGGATCAACGGTTGGTGGGAAAAACTAAGTAGAACCGAATCGCTAGGGTTAGACACGAGGGAAAAAAAGCGACTCACGGTACGCTTGTGCGGTGCACGGGGAGGTAGCGGACACGTGTGGCCGTGCAGGGTGCATTAGCGTACACGCTGCATAGTAGTGCAACGAAACGTCGCTTCCCTTCTCCTTTAATAGAGGCCTCCCTACTCCCACTCATTACGCACTCGCTCACTCAACCTTCTCCACTGTCCCATCATCTTCTGCAAACGCCCAACAAAACTCCAACCACGCCGACGGTGGAGAAGAACGGCACGATGGCCATCGGCGCCTCCAAGGCCGCCGGCGAGGAGCCCCCTGTCCCCGTACCCGCATCCGTCGTAGCCTCCGGCGAGGAGGCCCCCGCCGGTCTCGGACAGATCCCGCTCGGCTGGGACCCCTACGAGGAGGTTGTCTACATAAGGCCAGAGAACCCCTACGACACCAGCATCGCCGACCCATGGTCTGAGGTAACCAGGGTTTTCTCCCCTTCCCTTGTTTTTCCCCCGTTCCCATCGTTGGATGCTAGATTGTATGTTATTAGGGCTCGGTTGTTCGTATTTTTTACAGTAGCTAATCCTCTTGTGTTAGATCTCGATTTTCGATGAATCCCCCTGTTCGTCGTTGGGATTAGTGATGCGCTCGATGATCAACGTAGAGCTCGTTGGGAACCCTAAGAGAAAGGTATGATGAGCACAACAGCAAGTTTCCCTCAGTTATGAAACCAAGGTTTAATCGAACCAGTAGGAGCAAGGAAGCACCCCAAAGGTGTTACTAGCTGAGCTTTGGCAGGGCGCACTACCGGTGCTAGTAGCAACGTGGAGACCTGCACAACACAACCACAGAACTTTGTCCCCAACTTGCGATGAGGTTGTCAATCTCACCATGTTTTGCGGAAAACAAAGGATTAAACGTATCGAATGGAAAGAAGTAAAAGTTGGCAGAAAGTAAACACAAAGCAGTAAACAGTTGTAGATAGTATGTAAAGAAGAAGGACCAGGATCCATAGTTCACTAGGGGTGGCTCTCCTTAGATAAATAACATGATGGGTGAACAAATTACAGCGGGGCAATTGACAAACACCGAGAAAGCAATACATGCATATACTAATCATCTTGACTCCTTTGAGACTTGATTGGGCAATACAACATAATACATAGACCGCCATCCAACTGCATCTATGACTAATAATCCACCTTTAGGTTATCATCTGAACCCCCTCCAGTATTAAGTTGCAAGCAACAGATTATTGCTTTACGAACTGCGTGTAAGGTAAACAATACAATTGTTCTATGAACAAAGGATCGTTGTTTTCTCCCTAGTAGCAACAACACATCTAGTACCTTAGAGATTTCTGTCACTTCCCCAGATTACCAGAGGCATGAACCCACTATCGAGCATAAATACTAACTCTTGGAGTTTCTAGCATCTACTTGGCCAAGATAGCTACTAACAATGGAAAGCATGCAAGATCTCAAATAACAAAGACATGATAGAATCAATAATCAATCTGAAATAGCATCTCAATATCCATTAGATCCCGGCAAACACAACATGTATGAATTACAAATAGATGATCTTGATCATGAACGGAGCTCAAAAGATCTAAACATGAAAGCACAAAGGAGGAGAAACCAGCCATCTAGCTACTACATGGATCCGTAGTCCAAGGATGAACTACTCACGCATCACACCGGAGGCTTGCATGGTGATGAAGAAGGCCTCTAGGGTGAATTCCCCTCTCTGGCAGGGTGCCGGGAAGAGCTTCAGATCCCTCCCGATCTAGGGATGGAGATGATGGCGACTATAGACTCTTTCGTGGATTTTTGATCGGGTACTTAGGGTTTTCGTCCCGAGGGCAACCTATAGGAGGAAGGAGAGGCCGAGGGGGTGTTGGGGTCGGCCAGACCACCCCCTGGTGCGGGCCAGGTGGTGTGGCCGGCCCCCAACCCTTCTCCGTCTCGTATTCTGGCACTTGATCCCTTCCGGAAAAATAGGCACTTTGGCTTTTGTCCCGTCCAATTCCGACAATATTCATTTTCTGAATTTCCTAGAACAAAAAATAGGCAGCTGGCACTGTGGCTCTTGTTAATAGGTTAGTCCAAGAAATCATAATAAAAGTACTCCAAAGTTGGAACAAAACACAAGAAAGTGGATAAAACTAAGCATGGAACATCAAAAATTATAGATACATTTGCAATGTATCAACATCCCCAAGCTTAACTCCTGCTCGTCCTCGAGTAGGTAAGTGATAAAAAGAAATAATTTTTGAGGTGACATGCACCATCAAAGACTTGATCAAAGTATTTGCAAAATATTCAAAGCTGGGATCATAGTACTTCAATCATAACATGAAAGACAAAGTTCTAGCAATAAGCAAAGAAACTATGATGCAACATGAAAAGGCACAAACAAAAGATTCAGTAATAACATGCTTTGCAAGATGTTTGTTTGTTTCACATAAAGAAAACATAGCATAAAAGCATTCATCTTGTCCCTCAATAGAGTAGCAAATATAAATGCATGGGACACCTTCAAAGTTCATAAGAGTGACTAGATACAATAGTTTCAAACAAGCAATACCAAGTTATGCATCAATCAACTAGTCTTGGGACAATGCACATAGAACTAAGAATGGCCACTATGCTCTCAAAGTAGTGCATAAAGATAGAAGGTGGAGACTCAATATAATGGTGGAAGAAAGGCCTTTTGTAAAAGGAAGTAGGGATTCAAGTCTCATAAAGAGCTTCCAAAAATTACGGTACTTATAGCTTTCATCTCTCATTGCCCCTATCATAAGCATCTTGAAGGTGATTAAGGTTAAAGTGACACAACTAAGAGGATATGCCTGACAAGTTATAAACCGAAATCTCATGCCCCTTACTTACAAAGACCGATCCTCATGCTACTAAACTTCAGTCACGAGTAAGCTCTTGTCATTGTAAGTATATGTGTATCATTAAGAACCGCCAACGGGGTACCCCTTGCACATGATACGGGAGCTTTCCCATAACCAAAATGACAAGGCAAGCAGACAATGAGCATCTCAGCGATCTTTTTATTTTCTATTTGCATTGGTTTTTATTGAGGATGCTTCATAGAGTGCTCATTATGGTGATGTTGCAAGGTTCCACCATGATTAGGCATGGCTTAGGCTAGCGGCCCAGGCGTTTCTCTAACACACATACAAACTCCATGATCATACAAGTTCCACATTTATTTCACACCGTCGGGATCCGTTAGCAAAAGAACATAATATCAACGGGGTACAAAGTACAAGTACAATGTTGAAAGCGTTCCCCATGAAACATGGTTCTGCTAATTTCAACTTATAAAGTGCAAGCATAAATGCAACAAAGAATGACCCAATGGTTCAAGTTTATTAGAGGTAATAAAGTAAAGTGTGCCATCAAGTTCGTGAGAGCTTTAATCACTAGTTTTCTCATAACAAGTGGAAGGTAAACAAAAGCATGAATATACATGGAATAGCATAAGCTAGTAGGTAGGTATGGTGGACTCTTTGGAATAACTTGGTTTAGGGATTTGGATGCATGAGTGGAACTCATACTTTGTGGTGGAGGCTAGCAAAAGACTGGGAGCGACAAACTAAGAGAGCAATAATGGCCATAATCATGCAGAGCGAAAAAACATCATTGATCAAAGCATAAAGTGATACTACAAGTTGAAAACTAAAGGATCATAAAGGCTGACTTGTGAAAGTCATAACATGGTGTGAGCATGCGCCAACTCAACCCAAATAAAGCATCAAAGGAGAATACCACTATACTATGCTTTAATATGCTAAAACAACGCATGATTTATCCAAGGCACATTAAGCAATCTCAATTGTCTATAACAAGTCATGCTACAGAAAAGAATACTAAGCATAAAGCCAAAAAAATATCAAGCATGGCATGACAAAGCATAGCCATAGTAAAGAACGAGCTCTTTTTACCACATAAGTATGCACTTTCCTACTCTTTTCCAAACCAAACCAAACTATTTGCAAACCAATGTATGAAAGAGGGGGTCCAACCAATTTATTCAGAAAACTAAGCAAACCAAGCAAACTAAAAACCAAAACAAAAATGAAAAAGAAGACGCTCCAAGAAAAACACAACTGGGCATGAAACAATAAAAATGAAGCGTCTGGAAGGAACCTGGAATTTTTATTGATGAAGAAGTGGATGCCTTGGGCATCCCCAAGCTTTGACGCTTGTACTTATTGGATATTTATTGGGCTTACATGTGTGACATCCCCAAGCTTGAGCTTTAGTCCATCCTTCATCTCAGTACTCATTTCTTCCATACACTTGAAAATTTTCCTTCATACGAAACTTCACACAATCTCATTAGCAACATTAGTGCACTTAAGATAAACAAGTCTCAAGGTTCAGTTCTAACACCAAATAAACTTCCGTTAGAACACTAGCTACTGTTGCACTTCCCTCAAAAATCTCAATTCCCCAATGGAACTCAAGAAGGAACTAACAAGAAGCAAATGCAGAAAATGGCAGAAATCTGTCAAAACAGACTAGCAGGTAAAGACGAATTTTTTCGAAGACCTTCTGTTGCTTAAATCAAAAAGTGTTGAACTAACAAAAGTTAGATAACAACCTGCGGCAGCAGAACAAAAAACTACAGCTCAATCGGACGTACAGAGCTCTCTCAGGAATTTTTATGGTGAAGCACAGAAATCTGTTTCGGGACAGCAACTTTCCCAATCATTACTTCACTCTCTTTAGAGGCTACTCTTGGCACAAAAAGCAAATAAAAAGGATAAGGAGAGGTTATTACTGAGGTAATAACTTCCAAGACTCATCTAAAACTCTCGGGTTATCTCCCAACAAGTACTTTTCTTTAACGCCTTTAAGTTAGGCATAATAATTTGAGAAGATGCTCACATAAGAAATATGAGTTGAATTAAAAAAGAGCATCAAGAAGCAAATTCAAAACACATTTAAGTCTAACCCACTTCCTATGCATAGGAATCTTGTAAGAAAATAAATCAAAGAAGCACATAATATCAAGAATGGGTAGATAAAACAAGAGCAACTTCAAAACTTTCAGCACATAGAGATGTGTTTCATTATCATAAAAACTTCTACAACCATATTTTCCTCTCTCATAATAATTTTTAGAAGCCTCATGAATAAAATCAACAATATAACTATCACATAAGGCATGATTTTCATGATCTACAAGCACTAGAGCTTTATTATAAACATTTTCAAAAGAATCCTCGGGAACATAACATTCACCCTCCTTTGATAAGCATGGGGGACAATCAAATAATGTAAGGGATAAAGAGTTACTCTCATTAGAAGGTAGGCAAGGGTAGATCCATTCTTCCTCCTTTTGTCCATCACTCTCCTCCTCTTTTTCATCTAATGACCTTTCAGGTTCAGCAATTTCTTCTTTCATGGAGGTTGTAGCAGGCGGTGGTTCATCTATTACCTTGGCAGTCATAATACTGTTCCCAAATAGGAAACTGAGTGAGCTATCCATAATGAAATAGTGATTGGAGCAGAGCTAGTCATAAAGGCAACTTAAGAAAGGAACTAATTTTTTTTTGTGTTTTTCCAATAAGAAAGCAAACTAGTAAAACTATTTTTTTTTGTGTTTTTGAATAACAAAACAAGCAAACAAAGCAAAAAGAAAACTAAGCAAAACAAAAACAACAAAGTAAAGAGATTGGTTATGAGGGACTCCCCTTGTGAAGATGTCTTTAACTCCCCGGCAACGGCGCCAGAAAATAGCTTGATGCGCTCGACGATCAACGTAGAGCTCGTTGGGAACCCTAGGAGGAAGGTATGATGAGCACAGCAGCAAGTTTCCCTCAGTTATGAAACCAAGGTTTAATCGAACTGGTAGGAGCAAGGAAACACCCCAAAGGTGTTACTAGCTAAGCTTTGGCAGGGCGCACTACCGGTGCTAGTAGCAACGTGGAGACCTGCACAATACAACCACAGAACTTTGTCCCCAACTTGCGATGAGGTTGTCAATCTCACCGTGTTTTGTGGAAAACAAAGGATTAAACATATCGAATGGAAAGAAGTAAAAGTTTGCCGAAAGTAAACAAAAAGCAGTAAACAATTGTAGATTGTATGTAAAGAAGAAGGACCGGGATCCATAGTTCACTAGAGGTGGCTCTCCTTAGATAAATAACATGCTGGGTGAACAAATTACAGCGGGGCAATTGACAAACACCGAGAAAGCAATACATGCATATACTAATCATCTTGACTCCTTTGAGACTTGATTGGGCAATACAACATAATACATAGACCGCCATCCAACTGCATCTATGACTAATAATCCACCTTCAGGTTATCATCCGAACCCCCTCCAGTATTAAGTTGAAAGCAACTGATTATTGCTTTACAAACTTTGTGTAAGGTAAACAATACAATTGTTCTATGAACAAAGGATCGTTGTTTTCTCCCTAGTAGCAACAACACATCTAGTGCCTTAGAGATTTCTGTCACATCCCCAGATTACCAGAGGCATGAACCCACTATCGAGCATAAACTAACTCTTGGAGTTGCTAGCATCTACTTGGCCAAGATAGCTACTAACAACGGAAAGCATGCAAGATCTCAAATAACAAAGACATGATAGAATCAATAATCAATCTAAAACAGCATCTCAATATCCATTGGATCCCCGCAAACACAACATGTATGAATTACAAATAGATGATCTTGATCAGGAACAGAGCTCACAAGATCTAAACATGAAAGCACAAAGGAGGAGAAACCAGCCATCTAGCTACTACATGTATCCGTAGTCCAAGGATGAACTACTCATGCATCACACCGGAGGCTTGCATGGTGATGAAGAAGGCCTCCAGGGTGAATTCCCCTCTCCAGCAGGGTGCCGGGAAGAGCTTCAGATCCCTCCCAATCTAGGTATGGAGATGACGGTGGTTGTAGACTCTTTCATGCATTTTTGATCGGGTACTTAGGGTTTTTGTCCTGAGGGCAACTTATAGGCGGAAGGAGAGGCCGAGGGGGTGCTGGGGTTAGCCAGACCACCCCCTGGCGCGGGCCAGGCCTGGCCGTGCGGCCAGGTGGTGTGGCACTTTGGATTTTGTCCCGTCCAATTCCAAGAATATTCATTTTATGACTTTCCTAGAACCAAAAACAGCAGAAAACAGGCAGCTGGCACTGTGGCTCTTGTTAATAGGTTAGTCCAAGAAATCATAATAAAAGTACTCCAAAGTTGGAACAAAACACAAGAAAGTGGATAAAACTAAGCATGGAACATCAAAAATTATAGATACATTTGCAATGTATCAATCAGTATTCGATTTGGTTTGAGATTTCGGGAATAATCGAGAGATCTCATTCGGTTAATTTATGCAAAAAATCAATCCCCATAATCAAAGTATCTCAGTGATGTCCTTATTTCACTCTACTGTTTTTTTCCAATAGGAGGATAACAGCGACCTCCGCAGCGACGACGAGTCCAAGGACACCAACACTCGTCATGTGCTGAGGAGGCTACAGTCCGGTCAGTACAACAACTTCTTCGCCGGCGACGTGTGCAGGTGCCCCTTCTGCCCCACCAGGAAGCTCCGCGCCACGGACTTCAACTCCCTCGTGAAGCATGCCAAGGACATGAGGACCTACGGCGAGTCCGCGAATGTCCACGGCTTCATGGACAAGCACCAGGCGCTCGGACTTCACCTCCGCAACCTCCAGAAGGTGGCTATCGAGGAGGGTCGCATGCCCCCGATCAGACCCAAGGTGCCCAAAGTCAAGGGGTTGGGCAGCAAGAAGTGGAGGAGGTGCTAGAGGGAGGAGGCGGATGCCCTCCTGGCAGAGGCCATGAGGGGCCACTGATCAGCTACTGCTGCTGCTGTAAAGCAGCTTCTTTTGTCTTGTCTATGTTGAACCTGTCAGCTGCTGCTGCTGCTGCTGAGCAGCCTAATTTTCGAACCTCGTTAAGTACCATAATATATAACCTATATTAGCTGCTTTATCTACATCTGCTCTATTTACTGAATTTACTTATGGTGCTGGTTTGTTTTGCTGCTCTAGATTTGCTACCAGATTGGGGGAAAACGATCACAAAAGGAACAATGAATGAAGAGAGAAGCTGCTTTAGATTCCCTACCTTTTTGGGAAAAAACACAACTGTTAGAGAGTGAGGGGAAAAGGCGCTATTAAAAAGGCCAAATAACAAAAAAAACTTCCACTTTAGGCGTCATGGCGCACGTAACGGCCAAGTCTTTGACAAGACGACACCGCCCTCCGAGCGCATGTGAGGGCTTCGGAATATCTGGAGGGAAAAAGTGAGGACAAACGAGACACAATGTTGCTATAGCTAAATCTGACAAAAATCTGAATTTGGCTTTACCATACAATTTGGCTAGAGCTCCACAATGTAGCTATTCTAAATCCCCGAACTATGTGGTGTGTGAAAACCTAATGCTTTTCCACTGACACGTGTGTTGCAAAGTGGCTTGATCGTGCATGCTTACACAAGTGGCCTACAGAGAAACTTATAGAAGCATGGGCAAACGAGCTTAATTTTGGCAAATTGGGACAAGCTTTGCGCAATCGGCAGGCCTGATCGGCTGGGCGGCTACCTCAGGGTACAGGGATGCTAGATCCATGTCTATGCTTACACTTCTTAAACTTGTTAGGAATTAATAATAACTGTACACTTCCTTATGTCCTATCATGTTACGTCGTTACAGCACCGTGCACCCGCTGCGGATCGGCAACGAAACGGTGGTCTATGTGACTGGTCTCTGCCACGCCAAAGCCACGTCGCACACCCGTCCCATCGCCTACCGGGACTGACGCCGAATTTAATCGCTAGGTTTGGAAACCATCGGTGCTCGCCCGGTCTCCTCAGCACATCACTGTGCAAAAATCCCCAACTCATTCCTTCCGCTGCCGCCGCCACCGCAAGAACCATCGACGCTGCCGTAGGCACCGCCTCCGCCTAGCCATACCACCGCAACAGATCACTCCACCACCAGTCCCAGCCACCGCTACCGACCCTAGGCCACCGCCGCCGCATTAGCTGCTGCCATGGACACAGAGTACGGCGTGTTCGGCGACGGGAGTGACTACACCGACGAGTACACCGTCACCGCCCATGGCACCACCAAGCTGACGGTCCTCCACATAAATGCGCCAGCGGAGGTTGCCAAGGTCATCGCAATGTATGAGCGGTGGCTACAGGAGCCGATGGACAGGTACAAGATCGTCGGCCTTGACCTCGAGTATACCGGAGATAGGAAGAGGACGACGCTTTTGCAGCTGTCCATGCGCAACCACTGCCTCCTATGTCACGTATGTAGGGCCAAATATGTATGCCCGGAGCTTCTTGAGTTCATACACAGGAGGGAGATCTACTTCGTCAGCGTCAACATCAAGAACGACACTCCAAAGCTAGAACGGGATCTCCTCGTTCATGTCGTCAATCACGTCGATCTCCAACGTTTGTGTAAGTACCCGGATGGCGGTACGAGGAAAGCCGGCATGGCAAGACTCGCTGCCGACATCATCGACCGCGAGTACGCCGGCATGAAAGTCGAGTTCCCGAAGCACCTGCACGAGCGATGGGAGCGGAGGCACCTAGATTATGATGCGATCAAGTATGCAGCCAGGGACGCGTATGTCTGCTACGAGATGCTCAACATGATCTAGCGGGTGGGTGAGTGTGCTGTTTACCACTACTAGTTTTGCATTTCGTTCCTAGTTTTATCTCGCCTGTATTTTATCTCGCATGTATTTTCTAAGCATTCTGTGTGTAAGAACCAAGCTCGTATGATCCCTGTGCTATTAGCTACTTAACCTGTATGCTCAACACTACCCCTTTTGTATGCTCAACATTCATTCTTACAAATTCTGTCTGTGCCATTTGTATGCGGCAGAATCCAGGACTGACATGCATAAGGTGTGATACAATCATAAGTCATAACCAAACCCATATTATAGCGAAGGATACAGTCATAACCAAACCCAGATTATAGTTTGACAAAGGTAATACATAGCAGTTCCTAATTGCTCACATAGTGTACTTCTGAAATAACATGTTTTCATAAACACAACAATCATGCACTAATAGTCTACATCCCAGCCTGTTGGAGAAGGCAACCGATCCCAGGATGCCTTCGGTCGCTTGCCCCGGTTTATAGATTCATCTACACTCCGGCAACTGGGGCAAACAATCTGCCTTGGTGGTGGTTCAATGATACGATGCCTGGAACGAGATTTTACAATCTGGCGGTACAACTCGTGGCTAACATACCCGTCAATTGCAGCATACTTCAGATTAGTTTCAGGAAGTGGCTTATCCTCCCAGTAATCGTTCCCTAAACGCCTCCACGAATATCTCGGCAATCTGTCCTTCATGTCAGCGTACCACGGGTCGATGAGTTCGGAGGCAAGAGCGGCCATCCCGGTCTTGCCGCCCTTCGTCCCTGGGATCCAGTAAATTTCCTGGATGTCCACTCTGCACTCCTTTGGGATTCTAATGTTGACAGTCGGGCTTTCGAGCAGTTTAGTGTCATTCGTGATGTCAACACTAGTAAATATTATGTGTTGGTTCACGAGAAAGTCATGAAACAGATCCCTAATGCTTTCACCCCACCTGCATGAAAATGAATTCAGACAAATAATATAGCAATAACTTTTGCAAACCGACGGTTCAGGAACAAAAACACAGCAAAGTCTACCAGATCCCGTCAGCCCCCTTCTCGCAAAAAGGTTGGTATATGAGGACGTGCCCCTTCATGGAGAGTTGCACCACGGCGATCCTACGATGATCTCGGATGTACTCGAGGTCGAGACCTACGAACCTGTTTTCTTCAAACTAGAGCCAACTCATGTAATTACTTAGAGTGTTCCTCACCGTCCGAGGGTCAGTGGTGTAGACGACATCGATCTTCTTCCCGCCATGTACTTCGATGTCGAAGTGCGCAGTTTCTTTCCTGCCGTTGTTTCGTACGTCCGGAGCTTCCATGACTACAGGCAAGAGGGAAAGGATATGGAGGAAGAGGGTGATGCAGTGGTGGAGGAAATGGATGAGGCCATGGAAGAGAAAGACGATGAGGCCGTGGAGGAGAAAATGAGATGGAGAAGTGAAAGATTGGAACCGCCCTTACCAATATCTGGAATGGTGCACGACCGTTCATAGTAGGGTGAAGGTGGAGAAAAACGGCGGTTTTACACGTCGACGCTAGTGCTTCCTAAAATTTGTTCTGCGCCACTTGCATGCGGTGGAATCAATTCAAACATAGGCATGTTTGCGCGTGCCGACCTTCACTCACTAACAGGCGGGCCGCACATTTCTCTCTTACGATTTATTTTTTCACTTCCTCTAGACGGTTCCGGTGCCCGCCCTCAATAATTACGCCCCTCTTCTTGTCTTCCATGTGGACGAGAACCGACGGCGGTAGTGGTTCCTTGCAGATTCACTCCCCACACGAACAACTGCCCCCATCCTGATTCCATCCCCTCTCGAATCCATCCGCCTCCTTATGATAATGCCTCCATTAATATATCGGATTCTAGACTCCATTTTCCGCTATGGGTAGATCTTGGGGTAGCAGCATGCTCAAGCGAAAAGGCATGCGATGACGACGCGGATGGCCAGGGCGACCGCTACCGCGAGGATTGGGGATGGCCGAACCTCAGCGCCGCGAACATGCACAGGATCACCTCGGGGTTGGACATCATCTCAGTTGGCCTCCTCGCTCGCTGCATCCCTAGCTACCGCTTGACGATGCAGAACATGGACGAACAACCATTCGGCACGCCAGGCCTTCTTTACCCTGATAATAGCAAATGGCCAAATGACCACGATGGCCATGTAAGTTCCAGTATCTAGCTTATTCATTCAGTCATATCGTTGATTCATATGTGCTGAACTCTCATCGGAATCCTATGTTCCTTTCGTCGAACGTGTTGTGTGCACGCGCGGTTTGAACAAATCGAACCATTTACTATTCTGTATAGTGGAAGCTCTGCTCGTACCTGATATTCTGGTATTTTCGTAGTGACACAGTCTTACTTTAGGTGATAGACGAGTTGTCAATTTAGATTTTGCAATGGAATGCCTGCTAGGTAATATTCTGTTTCCTAAAATAAAAACAAACACATTAGATGGTTTAAGGCTATTATGCCCTGAGTTGTTTATGATCATCGTTAGGAGTTTGTTCTAGGGGCTCTGCAACTACTCCATATATTGAGTATCTTCGTAGTGACACAAGCACAATTTAGGCGATATTTGAGGAGACACTCGTATTTAGGCGATATTTCGTGTACTTTAATCTAAAGGTCCAGTTGTCAAATTGTATTTGCAATGGAATCCATGCTAGGTGATTGTACCAACTAACAACAAACTCTGCAGAATATCGATGCAAAAATGATGCTGCTGGATAAGTGGTATGAATCAATAGTGGTGAATATCAAGGAAGAAGAAGAGACGGAAATGGAAGATGACCATAACTGGGTGGGTGGCAACGACGAGTGGCTGGTCCTTTTATCATAGGATGGCAGCACATGGACTCTAAAAAATGGCTACAAATTGGTGAGACTTGCAGTGCCATCTTTGAACGGTGTCGGCATTACTGCATTCAACAACGGGTGGCCGCTGCCCATTTCCGAATTTGCTTATAGGTTCAACATGGCAGAACTTGACCTCGTGAAGGTACAGCTCCCACATAGACCATGGGTGGGGGCATGGAAGAACTGGGAGTACGACCTCTTAGCGGTGTTCGACAAGGCAATCACATTCATTAGATGCCCAGAAGACAATGAATGGACAGTCTTGCACAACGACTTCCTGCGGCCGGAGAAGTATGTCGACGCCGTCTTCACCTACGGCTACTCTTCGTATAGACCGCAATGGATTTATGCGGTCACTGAACCTAGCGGCGACGTGCGTGTTTGGGAGCCGTCCATTTGGGATGAGTCATGGTGTCATATAGCATGTAAAATCCCATTCAAAATTCTGCTTACTGACTATTAGTAACACGCAAGTACCCACGCAGCCCCGCGCATCATTCCAGCTCGGGTCATCGAAGATGCAGTAGCAGATGCTGAACTTGGGACACGGCGCTGGTTCCTGGCACCTTTCGGAGACAACACGGAACAGGATGATGAACTCATGTGGAATCATATCAGGGGAGGACTAAATAGCGTTGGTGATACAATAGAACATATGGGGACACAACTTTCTTCATACCCATCGCTGCGGTGTCACGTTTTCTCGAGGTCCGCATGCCCATCCAAAGACCCAGTAGAGCACATCTGGAGCAGAGTCAACAATCTGAAGGGACAATCTGTAACATACCAATTTCAGCCACCCTGATTAGTTGTCCAGAAGGCAAAAATCAGGGGGAATACAAACTTTTTCTTGTCTAATGCTGAAGTGTTTGCTTGTTGTCTGGATATGCTTATGCATATGAATGTGTATTAGATGATATCCCCCTTACCTTAACCCCAGTTGACAAAATCTATTTAACAAAACTATCTTGGCTTATTCTTCATATTCCCAAATGTTCTAGTACTTCAAAACCTGAGCCAAGATGCCTTTGCAAAACCAACTATTTTAGTAGCTTCTATTGATCAAACTATGGAGAGCTATATAACATAATCTCCTTATATTTTCCAGGCAGAACCTTCTAATACTCTTATCTCTAGATTTAACTAAACCTTTTACGAACCATTCGAATTCTACTCTTGGTGGAGATACCAAGGACCTTACCTTGTTCAAACTCCAACCTATTTCAAAATACCCATCCTTACCTCAAGCTAAGCTTGCTGGTAACCCCAGTAGTAGTTGATTTGTTTGTAGGATGAGTTGCCTTGATCTGCTGTTTGAATTGATTGCTTAGAAGTAGTATGAGCTACTCTAGGAGCTCATTCTCTAGGGAAAGATACTTTAAGATCACCACACTCTAAGCAAGAATACAATCTGGATCCAATCTCTAGCCACCAGGTGATCACCTAAAACCCTTACCCAGATCAAGTATGCAGTGCTCCATTCTAGAAGTTTCCAAGTCAATGAAGACCAACATCAAGCAAGGATACTTCCTACTCAATCTACACTTCAACATCATCCACTTGATGATGCTTTGGTACCTTGAAATCAATCAAGAACATCCTCCCTCTTATTCTAGTCTTGAATCTGTTTCAACATTCCCTTTTTGGATGCCTCCTTCTCCCAACCCTTGTGCATTTTTGGAAATGCACATGAACCATTTTGTTAACAATCCTAAGGACTACCAAGGCCCACTCTTTCCTTGGTTAGACCACCCTCCAACCCACTTGTTCTTGATGGTTTTGCAGGCAAGATAATAACTTTTCCTGCAAATCTAGTCAACATGCCTACTTTGATAGAAGCTCACACCACCATCCAACATTATTTGGACCAACTCTCTGCATGGTTGTGTTCTACTCATATAGGTCTATCATTACCTACTTTACTTGTTCCAGGTGGAACTTTGTGCTACACAAACCCACAAGGTTTTGAAGGCTGGTTGATAATATGCTTTGGCAGGCTTTTTTTATTCAAAGTTCGAAAGCTTTTCTTGGTGAGCTCAAGAAGGATCAAGCTCAAACCTCTGTACCATGTTGATGTACATCACTTGGTCTATCCATCCATCTACCCCATGCCCCAAGGGGAGATCTGAACTCCAAGATACAACCATGTTTTGATGGTATGAAATTAACATCCCCATAGATCCTTAACCTAGGGTATTCCACCAAAATCAACTTGGATTCTCCAATCCCAAGCTTTCAAATGCTTGCTAAACCTTACCTACATCATCTACCTTGATCACCAAGATTTATCAAAAATTCTCCATAATTATTATGGCTCCAAATCTAATAAATCCCTTTAATAGTCAAAATCTCCAAAACTCCTTCCATAAAGGAAAGTTTGGTTTTTGCCAAAACACTTCCTCAACTTTTGGCCCAATTGAGTCCTATATAGATTACCATATCATCCTACTTCAAAAATAAATATTTCAGAAGAGCTTTATTATTTCTTTTTGACTATTTTCCTAAATGGCAGAAACAAGAAATAATCCTCTAAAAACCCTTTCCCACCTAAATAAATCTTGGGAAAATTCCCCTGAGTGTGTATTCACATTTGGGACCATCTCACATCAAAAGCTCGATTTGTCCAATGTAAAAATATGAAATGAGCTCCAATACTTCACTTCTGCAGTTTTTGAACAAATGGATTTAAGAGGACTTATAAGTCATGGAAAAATCTCAAATAATTCCTAGAGGGGTATCTCAACTCCCTCTATCTACCAGCATCTTTGGTTTATCTTGCCTAAACCAAAAATTGAGACTTCCATCATGATCATCTACATTTGCCAATCTTGTCTACTTCCAAGTTGTTGAGCTATATCAAGTCAAAACCCCTCAAACCTTCCACAGCAAGCCTCCCCTACCCCAGCACACCCCTCTGCTCGAGCTGCACTGTAGCTAAGCTACTATAGCATCCCCTTCCCTTTGTCCTTTAGTGCATGGAGGAAGGAGAGATGCACCCATTGGTCACACTTTCTCCTTACTTCTTGCAGCAGCCATCTCACCTCACCCCTCCTATGCACCCGACCAGAACCACCCCTCCACAGCCCCCAGAAAACCCTCCCCTGGTATCACACCTTCCTCCTTTCCCCTCATGGACTATGTCCATGGTGCACCCTTCCCTCTTGGTATTTAAGGCCAGAGGCCACCCCGTGTGTCCCCCTGCCCGTCATTTGCCCCCTCTGCTCCCTCTTACCCCCCCCCCCCAAGGTCCCTCTCCTCCTCCCTTGCCATGCTCTGCTCGAGAGAAGGAGAGAAAGAAGCATCGGTCTCCCCCTTGATTCGAGCATATCTTCTCCGCCCCTCTATCTCTTCCTTTGCATGCTTCCGAGCCAAGCTCCCCTCCTTCATCTACATCTGACCTGACCTCTCTTTTCTCTTCAGAACCCTCCCTGGCGCCGCCACGGACAAGCTCGGAGCCGTCGTTCCCTGCCCGACGCAGGATTCCTCAGATCTGCACCAAATCCGGCCATGCTGCTTGTCGTTGTAGTCCCCGTCGTGCACCACTTCCTCTCCGCCACATCATGGTCGCCATCGGGCCCTCTGGTGTGCTCCCTGTCCCTGCCGGCGCCGCCCTAGGGTTCCCGCCGTGCCACCTCTATCCTAGCGGAGACCACGGTCTCGAGCCGTCGATCTCACCTAAAACAGACGCCCCCGATCGCCCCGTACCCCTTCACCACCCGCGCTCCCTGACGGCTGGGCCCCGCGCCGGCATTTGAACGAGCCAGCCGCGCGCTGCTGGTAACCCGGGTGGGCCGGTTTGTCCTCTGCTCGGCCTAACTGCCCTGGATCCAACCCGACTCCTTTATTCCTTTTTATCAATTATCCTAGATCTGGTAATTAGCTGCTCAGCTTTAATTCAAATAAAAATGTAACAACCATCCTTTGGACCAAATATAAATTTTACCACGTACCCAAGTGTTTTGTACAACATGCAGAACTAGCCTCTTGCAAAAATAATCTTTATTATTTTCTGGCATTTAATCTACTAAAATGTGTCATTTACACTAAATACTTTTCTCACTAAGCTACCCAACTCCAACTAGAGTAAAACCAACGGCCTCTGATAGGTATTAGAAGTAGCTATCCCTGGACCTTGGTCTCATGCCAAGGTGCACAGTAGTTGGTCTTTAGTAAAAATAACAAAAACAACTACGATTTGACTTTAGGAATTTCTCTAGGTCAAACCAACAGAAGTATTGACCCAAATCCAAATCCCTGTGATGTGGTACACTAAGGTCTACCAAACTCCAGGAGATCAACGTTTATTGAGGCCCTGTTCAATTTTGGTGAATTAATTATCTCTATATGTAGTTTTATCACTAGAAAAATCATCACAGTAGCTTTGCAAATCCACAAAGAGTGAATCCAGTTGGTACTGGGAGGTATTTACAATACCTATCCATTTCCCTTGACCTCATGACAAGGTGAACCTTGTTTTGACTATAGAAAAAATAACAAAAACAGAGACTTTCTGCCTTTAGAAAATTCCCTAGATAAATCTACAACATATTTTGGGTTGATTCCACGTCCTAGTGATGTGGTACATCCATACCTGTCAAAACCAAGGAGCTCAAAAATTATTAAATTTCTGAGGATTTATAATACATTAAACATTTCTATATATAGTTTTATCACTAGATAAATCACTCATGTAGCTCTGTAAATCCAAAAATGTTGATTCCAATGTCTACAGAAAGGTATTCAAAATACCTACCCTGTGCCATTGGAATCAAATAAAAAGCTTCTGTAGATATAATCTGGTGAAAAAGACAACTTGTCTACAGGACTGCCTTTGGGAATTTCCTAAGGGCATTCTGGTAATATTTTGACGTGATTTCAACTCTCAGTGATCAAGTACATCAAACCATACCTAACCGTCCAAGGAAATAATTTTTGGAGCTCCAGAACTTTTCTGGTGAATTATTTCCAAAAACTAGAGTCTTATTCACTATAAAAATCACTGTAAATTGTTGGTATTAGATAAAATGGTGAAACCACTTTTGTTGGTTTAATTTTATCAATACCTATCTGTTGGTATCATGTTTTTACAATGGTATCATACAGAATATGTCTTGGTCCAAAACCCATCTCTTAGGTATTTCCTACACTATAAATCCTAAGGGGGTTTCCTTTCATATTTCCAATACAAAGCCAATCCTAGTAAATCCATTCTTCCTAAGACCTAATGATTTGTGAACTTGTTTTATTCATTTGTTTGCTGTATTGTATTGGTGCTTGCCTGTCTTGTGTTGATTGTGCCCTTGTTTGTTTGCATGTGATGTCTGGACGATGATAGTTGCGATGAATTTGGAGAGCAGGAGAAGGGGTAATTATTAATGGTTATTATGGTTTTCTAAGAAGAATTCCAGGGACAATTATTCCATACAACTGATCTTAGGCAAGCCACCTTCTTGCTCATAAGCCTTGTCCTACTATTTTAATCATGCATGTTTTATCTACTATTTGTGAAACTGCATTGTTTTTCTATATGTTGATGTATGTTTATACGGTAGTGGTTTCACTCCTCCTAACCATTACACTTTTGTACTACTAAGTATAACCCCCTTGGTGACACCTACTTGTCCCTAGTAGAATATGTGGTGCATATCCACCATGCCCCTTTTGAGACCCCGTTATAGCCGAAGCAAAAACTAGCAGATGGGAAGACTCCGGAAAAAGGTTTTACCAAATGTTTTATGAGAAAACCTTGGTGAGGTGGGACCTCCCAAGAGATGTTGAAAAAGAGAAGGTTTTGCTTTATAAAATGCTTGAGGAAAACCAGAGGAAAAACTGTTTTCAAAAACGCACCTGGTTCTTTGTAGTCTAGCTATAACAACTTAACCCTGTGCAACCACATTACTCTCGTATGGGATAGGGCTGGATTTGAAGGTTGTCTATTCCGGTATAAGCTGCCTCATAACTACTACAGGGGATCAGGGATCCCTAGAGGGTGGGCCTTCTCCGATATAGGTACAAGTATCGACCTGGATACTATGAGCCCCTCATTGAAAGTGCGCACGTGGGACGTGCACTAAGCGCTCCGGTTGGTCCTCGCCCAACGTCCCGGTGTTGAGGGGATTAACACTCATAGGGTAGGCACTTATATTGGAGCGGGCATCCAAAGAGTCTTGATCGGTTACTCGACCCACGATCGGTGAAGATCAGGGTAGTGTATCCGGATGGTGTGGGTAAAGTGTACAACCTCTATAGAGTGTAAATCTATTCGAATAGCCGTGTCCGCGGTTAAGGACGGGTTCGACAAACTTATGTAGAGCGGTGCTGGTTTTGTTTTCTAAAAGGATTTCTAAAAAGAAAATGGCTTGGGAATGTTTTGACCATGGGATGGTCAAACAGGATACCTGCTTTGACCATGGGATGGTTAGACAGGTATGGAAGGAGTTTGGTCGTGGGACGACCGGGAGAAGGAAACCAATGGGTGACCCAGTCCTGATGTTTTCTAAAACTTTTCAACAAGAGTTTCCAAAACGATTTACAAAAGTTTTCAACAAAGATATGTAGATGCTATATCTATAAGAGAAACTATTTGAGAAAAGAACCCCTCTTGGTGCCCTCCTACTACCACAGCCATAGTGCATATCCTCTTGTTATTACTGCTATCTTAAGGTGGTTTGCGAGTACATTCAAAGTACTCACTGGCATTGCCCCTGGCTATTAACATGGCCAGATCTCAAGAAGAAGACGAGGATGGCGACTATGCGAGCTAGGACGTTCTCCCAGTCAGTTGTCTGTAGGTTAAGGCATGGCTCGGGCTCTGTGCTTGATGAAGTCCGCTGCTGATTATTGATGTAGCCATAATGGCATTCCTGTAAGTCTTGTTTTTCGGTACAGTATTGGATGTTTACTTTGATACTTGTCGGTTATGTGCCATGACTAACTGATCATGGGATCGTGGTTGTATACATAACAGGGATTCGCGGAGGAGTAATTCGGGGGCCCCACATAATCTGTGTTTCTTGGGATCAACTACCCTTTCTTTGTCGGAGCCCCTGGAGTTGTTGAACCTGTAATTTCTCAGGAAGCCCTGGCCCCTACTGCTGCTGCTGGTGGTGGTGGTGGTGTTGGTGGTGGTGAAGCTGACGAAGGACTAGCTGCTGCTGCTCCTGGTGAAGCTATCGAAATACTTGGTGATGTTGCTGCTGGTGAAGCTCACGAAATACTTGCTAATGCTGCTGCTGGTGAAGTTGACGAAATACCTGCTGAGGCTGCTGTTGGTGAAGCTGACGAAATACCTGTTGAGGCTGCTGCCGGAGTCCAGGAAGAACATTGTGGTGTTGTTGCTGAGGTGCCAGCACTTCCAATTTTGATAGCAGACTGTGTGTTTGCTGCACACTCACGCGCCTATCATGTTGACACTCCAGATCCGACCTGGAGCCGAATCCACATCGGGGGGAGGGGGTCTACAATTGGCTCATCAGTGGGTTCGTATGATTTGAAGGAGAATGAAAGACGGCCAAACGCAGCATTCTGGTTCGTTCCGATGATACCACTAGCTCTAGGGACCTAGTGCTCATACTGGCAGATCCGATGAACCATTTGTCTTTATCTTTATCATTAGTTACGCTTATGTGTGTAAATACTAAGATGTGCTTATTTGTGTAAGACTAAGTTAGGCCTAACTGCGTAATATTCAGTGAAGCCCAGCTTTTCTTTCCACGCCCATAACAACAGAATTGCAGCATACAACATACAAATGTAATGTGCATACTAGGCATTTTTGCTCAGGATAACAACCACTTCAAGCAAATGATACATCATGTACGCATTTGAATGCATCACTAGAATGTGCCACCTATTGATGATTGATGACATGGATCTAGCTTTTCTGCGTGTATTTGCATTGAATCGCTCATTAATTTGTTCACATATTTTTTGGCAATGGCTGATGAACTCCACTCTCTTGGTAACTTGCTTCGTCAGCGAGCACTTGTTGATTCAATGCAAAGTACAGAACATGGTCGTCATTGTCATTCCATTTAGGTTCTCTATGTTTCGTCATCACGGAGCTACTAATTTCAAATGAAAATCTAGGTGGATGTGGCGTTGTGCCGAACTGGGTGGATGGGGTTTTGGGGTTCGGAGAGGAAGGCGCCATGGCTGGTGCGTGTGCGACCACGGTGACGGCGAGCTCGGATTCTGGAGGAGGCCAACAGGACCAATCATGGTCGGCATGGTGACAGATCTCACCCGGGAATGAATTCCCGTCCCCGCGCCGTGCCAATGGTGCGGTCATGGTGAGGGCGAGCTCCGATTCGGGATGGGGAGGAGAACGGGCCAAGCAGGTTCGTCCAAGTCCTAGCTCTGTGCCATGGCCGTGACCATAGATTGCCACCCCGGAGGAAGAAGAAGACGCGTAAAGGATGCATGCGCCAATGCTACAAGCCTACATGGCAGCAACGACGACAGCGACATAACGACGAAAGCTGACAGGGGGCCCCAACTTGATGGCCGTTAGCCTGATTTTTTGTATTGAAACGTAAAGTTGAATTCGTGCCGAAAAAGACCCTGTGAGTATTTGGCACGCCAACTGTAGTCACCCCGGCTGATTTCAGGGAACTCGGGTACCACATTGCCTGGCCACCCCAACTTTCGGGCCGCAAAATGATATTCTCCACTTGAGTGTGTGTGGCCATGTGGATCAGTGTGGTTTGGAAAAGGAAAGATGCAATGACACTCCATGTCTCAAACCATGGTCAGAAAGCCCTACACCATGCTAGAATGCAACAATGGAATGCAATGGAGCACCAGTGTGACATATGTTGCATCACCACACCCACTTAAGTGTGTCTACCAATGTGGATCATTGTGGTTTGGAAAATAACACATGTAATGATAGTCCATGTGTCAAATCATGGTCAGAAAGCCCTAGAACATGCTAGAATGCCACATTGGAATGCAATGGAGCACTAGTGTGATAGAGGTTTGATCACCACACCCACTTGGGTGTGTGGCCATGTGGATTAGTGTAGTTTGGAAAAAAAACACATGCAATGACACTCCATGTGTTGAACCATGGTCGCGAAGCCCTAGAGCATGTTGGAATGCAATGGAGCACCAGTGTGACAAAGGTTACATCACCACACCCACATGAGTGTGTTGAAGGGGTTCCGCGTATGAAAACAATAAAATTTTACCCTATGCCCCTGAATCCCTGAAGCTTCCAGGGCCTATCTTTTAGTAATATAGTAACGGGAGGGGCTTTTCGCGAACTTACCCTTGAAGACCGAAAAGCGTTGTCAACGCTCAGGAGAGCGTGGTTGATGTACACGAGCCGAAGCCGACCTCAAGGTCGTGATGAAGTCCTTGCGCTCCTTCTGGCTCCAACGACTTGAGTGCCTCAAGTGCGACACCTCGCGGGAAGTAACACATGTCCGGTGCCTGACGATGACTCCCGCTTCCCCGATCCAGCAGTAGTTGCGGAAGTAAAGCTCCGGAATCCGAATCCCACAGCGCGACGGTGCTCCATGGTGAAGATGTCTCTCGCTCACGCAGTCTAGACTTGGGACCATGGTCACGAGAGAGAGAGGGGGAGAGAGAAAATATCAATTGGAGGTCCTCCCAAAAGTGGGGAGACCTTTATTGATTATTGGTGTATTTATCTGGCCAAATACCCCCACTATATATAGGAGGAGTAGGGGGTACACCCTCCCTCAAAGTCCCGGGGTGGGACTAAAGGAGAGGAGGGGGAGGGGGGAGGCGCCGCCGGCCACCCCCTCATGGGCCCCACGTGGGAGGGGGGGGGCTGGCCCAATAGGCCCGCCGGACACCCCATGACCCCTTCTCCCCTCTTGCCTTTCCCTAATGGGCCCTCTCCCCTCCGGGAATTGGCCCATTAAGCCTTTGACCATTTAATTGATTTTTCTCTTTATTAAATAATTATGAATAAATGTTTAAATCAATTTTTAACATTCATTCACACATTATTCAATCTCCGTGTGTTGGTGATATACTTTCCGGGTATCCTCACAGTCCTCACTGACCAGGGTGGCCGATGTTGGGTTAGAGCTTTGCTTCACGGGCGGCCCAATCAGCGAGAAGAGACGGAGTCCAGTCTGGCTACGGGAAGGCCCAAAAAACTTACCGACTTAGGCCCATAGTGTTACTTGTAATTCAAGATGTACTCTGTAACCGACTCTTAGTTGTATCCGGATAGATCTCTCCTGTAAACCCTAGGCCGGATATCTATATAAGCCATCCTAGGGAGAGCCTTTAGGGCACCTACCCTCATAGTTACAATCTCAACTCGCACAGGCGAACCCTTGTAACCCATATTCTGGCTCTGCCATATTACTGGATTGCTAGCAGGAGTAGGATCCGTCCAAAGCCGGCGGATTCGAACCTGGGTAAACTTGTGTGCTCACCGTCCCGGAACACCGTACATCTCACACCCCTCTCTTCAGCACTACTCGAGGAACCCCTCATGGTGTACTTGTCATCAATCCGACGATAGTTGGCGCCCACCGTGGGGCAAGTGAGCTTCAGATCTGCGTTCCGACGGAATCTACAAGAATCGAAATCGGCGAGACTATCGCCGTCGGTCGCATCCACTACGCCAGCGACGTCCCTCTCATCGTTCTCGACGAGACCTGGATTCTGGCTAGGGAGGCTGTGACTGCCTACACCATCATGTCTTTTGGCGAGATCGATGTTTACATCGGTTTTGCTGAACCTGTCCCACCCACCCCAGAGGTGATGATAGAGGCAGAAGAATCTTCTGGATCCCCTTTGTCCGTGGAGGCGGCAGAGTTCCGGAGCTATGGAACACCTTTCGCCTCCACTCTGGACATCCTCTGGACTTACGGAAACCCTTCCGGTTTTCTCCCTTCTTTTCTTCGGTGATTCTACCGATCCTATAAACACTCTCTAACCATCATCAAGCCCTTAAGCGTGATACCCCACGGTTCGGGAACACTCTAGACATGGTCGGGACACTCCCGCACCAATAATCGAGAGAGGGACCTTGATGGCCATGTGACCCCTGTGCATTCCACGAAGATCTTTTGTCGTTTGAACCGGGACAGTCGTGTCTTATTCCCTTTGTCACTCGATACTTGCATTGCCAGAGATCTGATCAATGACATCACCATGTCGTGTTCAATATCGTTACTGAATAATGCTACTGGAATCGTTCTGACAAGTGATATCCCTGTGATCAAATCACACGTCGCGCAACTATTGGATATAACCTCTCCGAGTGTGCCCTTGAGTATCTTCCCGTCACATGGACGGACAAATCCCGCCCTTGACATATATTGCCTCTACGGTTTCCTTTGAATACCTGAACACACCTTTATAACCACTGTATTACCAGATGGCGTTTGATGCTATCAAATCATTCTCGGGAGATAGTGATTGATATAGCCTCACGGTCTAAGGAATTGTCTATGAGGATCCATTTCTAATCATCGTAACTTGAACTTTGTGACATGATAGGGTCACGATGTTTAGGTTGGGTATTGGTTCATCATCTCATTCTCAGAATGAGATGACCGCATTTCCAACTGGCATAAATTCCACATGAGCAGGAAACATGATCATCCGTTGACCAATGAACCAGTGACTAGAGTTTCACTAGGAACCCCTGGTTGTTTGTATATCACACGTGTATTGATGTTTCCACTCAATATAGTTATAGCATGATATAAAACTTAATCATAAACTATATGAAACATGATAATAGTCCTTACTACTATTTGTCTCTAGGGCATATTTCCAACAGTCTCCCACTTGCACTAGAGTACAAATACACTAGCTGCATTTGTTCTCCATCATTGGCACCATATATCCGGTACTCTGAACATGCTTGCTCATGGAATAGGTTGAGTCTTGGGTCTGTACTTTACAATCCCAGATCCTTTGCAACTTACTAATGTCACCTTAATTGACATTAATACTTTATCATCACAGATAGCATCTTTGTGTATGCATCGTCTCTATGGCAGTAGAACAAGGTCCGATTCCAGGAACCTACAGTGACGTTAGATCAACCTCGAGGGCTTTCTCATGGGCACTGTGCCCTGGGACACATCATTCTACGTTAAAAGTGAACTAGCCCCGCCATAACATTATACAACACTTTAGATGGTACCCTTATCTATTATTATAAATGTATTCATCGAAACACTAGTGCACTCTATGCAACTTTCGATGTTTTGTTCACCTCGCTTCCTACATGACTTTAATTGGTATCTACAAGAGTTTCCAACATATTCCCTTATAACATAACTCTTTATGCTTTAAGATATGTCATCCTTTATGGATTTGGAAAATATGTCTACAGTTCTCTATTAGACACTGCGGACAAAAACTTAGCTCAACGTTCTGTAATTCAAACTTAATCACTTTCAAAAGTTCCTTATTTGGATCACATATTATGCTAAGTTATCATCATGGTTTACTAAGATAGAACCTATGTCTCAACATAGTGGATGACGATCATCCTTTTCTTTCTTTCAACCATCGATGCTAAACTTAATACTATTCCTAATTTGAGTCATTAAGGACCAGTTCCTTAATTAACTTCTATTCTGAAACCCTTTTTATAATCCCTTAAGGAATACTACATAATACGATAATACACCTATTATGAACTTCTACATCTCATAAATCATTATTTATAAGTATTTGCGCTTTCATTCTTAACACGCTTAAGAATTACTCCTATAAGCTCCCACTCAAAATATGTTCCTACATATTTGAAGTTGAGTCTTATATTGCTCCCACTTAAAAATATGTCAATCACATATTGTTTCAGGAAGACTTTCGTAGCTCCCACTCAATTTTATGCAAATTGCATATCCACTCACTATTTTGAACAATTTCAAAATCCTTTGATCAAATATCAAACTTGGAGATTTTACTATGAGATACTAGCACTTTACTAGTTTTAAATCCACTAGACATTTAGCACATTTGAATCAAATTCATTTGAATTTGTCCAATACCTGACAAATTGTGCTTTTGTCATTTACCCCCTTTTCCACTATGGCTTTGCAGTCATTTGGGAAAATTCAAGTAACTCCTTTTACTTGTGAGATTTAGCAACGAATTGCTTTCTAATCTCAAGGGAATTTTTGCTTTTAGGATTTCTCATAATTTTAGTTTACCATCACTTCCTTTGTAGTTCGTAGGCATGTCATTTTCGAAAAATCATGACACGTGGTTCACAAATGTCTCCATACAAGATATGGATTACATTTTGAATCCTACTTTATGTAGTGAAAACACTAGTGGGGAAAACACAATGATCAAAATCATTGATTCTTTCCTTCTGTGAAGAGAATCGTTCAGGAACATTGTTCGTTGCGCTTCTCAACACTCTGATGCAGGGTTTTGAATCCTCATCGTGTTTTTCACTATTTCCCATTTGCTCCATAATTGAGAAACATCACTAAAATTGAGCTTTCTAAAAAATCCACCAAAATCCTAGCAATACGAATCTTGCTTTCCTTTGGTTTCAGCTATGGGTTTTGTATTCAAAGTTTCCAATGAATACTCTACAAGGACTTATTCGCTATTGTTTTGGTTATATTGAATAACCCCAAAACTTTCACGAATTCAAATGGTTCACTGCCTTCTAATTGAGTGTTAACTATTTCTAAGCTAATGGTCTCTACATCTACACTACAACGATTTATTTGGTGACTTTCTATTCAATCCCTTTGATATCTAATATCAAATTGTCACGCTTTGTATTTTGACATTTCAAAACACTTCGCATTTCACAATTACTTTTATGCCATTCTTATAAAGTTGAATTTCATTACTATTGATCAAATCATAGTAATTGGTTTCTCTTTTATATTTATACCCTTTGTTAATGAAACATTTTGATCAAATCAAATAGTTTTATATTCATGTTTCCTTTGGTAAACTTCTTTACGCATTTAAACAATCATTTAATGATAATTACCATTTTCGTTAAAACACAATACATCGGATATGTATTTAATTTTAACAATTCATTAAACACTTTGTATTCAAGTAATACACGGTGTTCAAGTTAATTTGCCGAACTTAGGCATGATTTATATGTGATAAGAAATTGAATGACTTTCACATATTATCACATAACTTTGAATTTAAACAATGGTTTCATTCATTAATGAATATATCATTAAGTTGGGTATTTTAAACAAGGCATTTTAATGTTTTACAAATGTTCATGTATTATCAATTAGTTTCAAACAACAAGGATAATTCACAAGTAATCAAACAAGATATGAACACGGATAGAAATCATTCATAAAAGCAGAACAACTGTTTGTTACAAACTCATATGAATAACCGTCTCACGAAGTGTAAGACACACTAAAGAAGTTCACAATCTTTTGATTACAAAAATCATCCTAAAATATAAACTAAGTGATAAATGTCGAGGGAGAGTGTCGTCGGCTATCATTATCATGCTCGCCATCAACACGCAACGTCACCTCCTCTCCAGCAAGCACCTCTCATGCAGAAGGACCTATTTTCAGCAAAACAGAACAAGTATCAGATATACTTAACACTACAATGTGTTTGCAAGATTATAACATTTATAAAACTGTATATCAAATATATACCTTTGTTGTTGACGACGTAAGCGACGGCTGGTTCAACCAACACATTCCTAAGATGTGTCATGAACCAGTGGAACTCCATTGTTTCCGTGTCGCCCCTCAATACGCAAGTCCTGACTTGTGCTTGGTAGCTTGGTGGCAGCGACCGTAGCACAACGGCGTTTGCAAAAGAGCCCGTAATCCAGACGTCTAGGAAGTATGCTGGCCTCATGTACACATCATGCATGTGCTGCAAGTGGTTGTCCAGTGATGAGTTCTCCTCCATCTTAATGGAGAGGAAGTCTCCTATCAGCTCATGCTCCCAGATGCGTGTCTGCTCCATGAAATGTGTCCTAAGTTGTAGCATCACCGAACGAGGGTTGATATCACCCACGAAAGGCCACAGCTCATCCACCATTCCGAAACGCATCACAACTGACATATAGGAGGCCATCTCACGACGGAGATAGCGGCCTTTCCTCTCCTCTGGGGTCTCAAGGTCCGTGGGCTGATCCAAATCCATCATGTCGAGTATGTAGTCGACCACGTCGTTCTCGCTAAGGAGAACATGGGGACTGGCAACCCAAATGAAGAAGTTTGATCCATCTAATCTGAGTTTCTCTCCTTCTAACCATTCAATTGTCAACACGAAAGGTCCATTCTACATTTATAATTGCAAAAGGAATTTACACTAAGTTTATAATTAAATGAGTTAGTAATAACTCCACTCAGAAACGCCTATCCCCAATGAGGGTTCCTAGTGATAACACGACCCCTATCAGCCACATCTCCCCCAATCATCACGGCCATTAATGTGGGTTCAAGGGTGGACGCTAAACGTCGGTCACATCATTCATGCGACTCGTGCTCGATCTTTCGATCATCCGTGTTCCGAGGCCATGTCTGTACATGCTAGGCTCGCCAACTCAACCTTAGTGTTTTCGCTGTGCAACATGGCTTAGACCCACTGTATGTGAACATAGATATGTCTGACACCCGATCATCATGGCCTGGCTCATACCGAAGAACTTTCTTGGTGGTGCACACTGAGGGGGAACACAATCGTTGGTAATTTTAATAGGGATCATCTTATTAGGCTACCGTCGAGTATCTAATACTAGCACACAGTAAGATATACAAACAATAACATTGAATGTAAATGCTATGTGATATGGTCCTTCACGTCGTGATCTCCATCCGCCGTCACCGGGTTCCGGCGCCGTAGACACCAGGGTACCGGTGTCATTCCGGCATGGTAGTTTGTCACCTCCGTGACTATCTACTACTACGTAACAAAAGGTAATTACTTTACCTTTGCCACAACCATATCACAAAGCAATGCCCCCTGCAAAACAAAGTTAGACGCCTCTACTTTATCTTTGCATGTCTTACGTGGCTGAATGGGCTTTCGCACAAGAACCGTTCTTACCTATGAACTTTCAGCACAACGCTGATCAAGTAGTTGTCTCTACTACACCCCTTTCGGGGCCCTCTGTTGCAAATGGCGTACCAACTAATGCGAGAGAGACAGACACCCCCCTAAGCCACTTTATACGGTACAAGCCGTATGTCAAGCGTGGACCAGTCTCGCGAATGAACGCGTAAAGTCGGTTGGGGGCCGCTTCATCAAGCATTACTTCGGTATGCACAAGTACACGTGGGAGGGTAACAACTAAAAGATCAACGCCCACACGCTACATCTCATGTGTTCTACCTGTACTAGCATTACTACGCATAGATCTAGCTCTGATACCACTGAAGGGGTTCCGCGTATGAAAACAATAAAATTTTACCGTACGCCCCTGAACCCCTGAAGCTGCCAGGACCTATCTATTAGTAATACAGTAACGGGAGGGGCTTTTCGCGAACTTACCCTTGAATACAGAAAAGCGTTGTCAACGCTCAGGAGAGCGTGGTTGATGTAGACGAGCCGAAGCCGACCTCAAGCTCGTGATGAAGTCCTTGTGCTCCTTCTGGCTCCAACGACTTGAGTGCCTCAAGTGTGACACCTCGCGGGGAGTTACACACGTCCGGTGCCTGACGATGACTCCCGCTTCCCCGATCCAGCAGCAGTTGTGGAAGTAGAGCTTCCGGATTCGAATCCCGCAGCACGACGGCGCTCCGCGGTGAAGATGTCTCTCGCTCGCGCAGTCCAGACTTGGGACCACGGTCACGAGAGAGAGAGAGAGAGGGGGAGAGAAAATATCAATTGGAGGTCCTCCCAAAAGTGGGGATACCTTTATTGATTATTGGTGTATTTATCTGGCCAAATACCCCCACTATATATAGGGGGAGGAGGGGGACCCTCCCTCAAAGTCCCGGCGTGGGACTAAAGGAGAGGAGGGGGAGGGGGGAGGCACCGCCGGCCACCCCCTCATGGGCCCCATGTGGGGGGCTAGCCCAATAGGGACGTCGGCCACCCCATGGCCCCTTCTTCCCTCTTGCCTTTCCCTAATGGGCCCTCTCCCCTCCGAGAATTGGCCCATTAAGCCTTTGGCCATTTAATTGATTTTTCTCTTTATTAAATAATTTTGAATAAATGATTAAATCAATATTTAACATTGATTCACACATTATTCAATCTCCGTGGCTATGGAACACCTTCCGTGTCCACTCCGGACATCCTCCGGACTTATCGAAACCCTTCCGGTTTTCTCCCTTCCTTTCTTCGGTGATTCTACCGATCCTATAAACACTCTCTAAGGATCATCAATCCCTTCCTTTTGTCGTTTGAACTGGGATAGTCGTGTCTTATTCCCTTTGTCACTCGATACTTGCATTGCCCGAGATCTGATCAGTGACATCACCATGTCGTGTTCAATCTCGTTACTGAACAATGCTACTTGACTCGTTCCAACAAGTGATATCCCTGTGATCAAATCACACGCTGCGCAGCTATTGGATATAACCTCTCCGAGTGGGCCCTTGAGTATCTTCCCGTCACATGGACGGACAAATCCCGCTCTTGACATATATTGCCTCTACGGTTTCCTCCGAATACATGAAGACACCTTTATAACCACCATATTACCAGATGGCGTTTGATGCTATCAAAGCATTCTCAGGAGACAGTGATTGATATAGCCTCACGGTCTAAGGAATAGTCTACAAGGATCCATTTCTAATCATCGTAACTTGAACTTCGTGACATGATCGGGTCACAATGTTTAGGTTGGGTATTGATTCATCATCTCATTCTCAAAATGAGATGACCTCATTTCCAACTGGCATAAATGCCACATGATCAGGAAACATGATCATCCGTTGACCAATGAACCAGTGAATAGAGTTTCACTGGGAACCCCTGGTTGTTTGTATATCACACGTGTATTGATGTTTCCACTCAATACAGTTATAGCATGATATAGAACTTAATCATAAACTATATGAAATATGATAATAGTCCTTACTACTATTTGTCTGGAGGGCATATTTCCAACATGTGTGTGGCCATGTGATCAGTGTGGTTTGGAAAAGAACACATGCACTAACACTCCATGTGTCAAACTATGGTCAGAAAGCCCTAGAACATGCTGGAATGCCACATTGGAATGCAATGGAGCACTACTGTGGCAGAGGTTGCATCACCACACCCACTTGAGTGTGTGTGGCCATGCCGATCATTGTGGTTTGGAAAAGAACACATGGAATGACACTCCATGTGCAAACCATGGTAGAAAGCCCTAAAACATGCTAGAATGCAAAATTGGAATGCAATGGAGCACTAGTGTGATAGAGGTTGCATCACCACACCCACTTCAGTGTGGGTGGATATGTGGATCATTGTGGTTTTGGAAAAACACATGCAATGATACTCCATGTGTCAAACCATGGTAAGAAAGCCCTAGAACATGCTGGAATGCAATGGAGCACCATTTTGAAAGATGTTGCATCACCACACCCAATTGAGTGTGTGTGGCCATGTGGATGAGTGTGGTTTGGAAAAGGACATATGCAATGACACTCCATGTTTCAAACGATGGTCAAAAAGCCCTAGAACATGCTAGAATGCCACATTGGAATGTAATGGAGCACCGGTGTGATAGAGGTTCCATCACCACACCAACTTGAGTGTGTGTGGCCATGTGGATCAGTGTGGTTTGGAAAAGGACACATGCAATGACACTCCATTTGTCAAACCATGGTCAAAAAAGCCCTAAAACATGATAGAATGCCACATTGGAATGCAATGGAGCACCAATGTGACAGAGGTTGCATCACCACACCCACTTGAGTGTTTGTGGCAATGTGGATCATTATGGTTTGGAAGAGAACATATGCAGTGATAGTCCATGTGTCAAATCATGGTCAGAAAGCCCTATAACATGCTGGAATACCACATTGGAATGTAATGGACCACCAGTGTGACAGAGGTTGCATCACCACACCCCCTTGAGCGTGTGTGGCCATCTGGATCATTGTGGTTTTGAAAAGAACACATGTAGTGATACTCCATGTCTCAAATCATGGTAAGAAATCCCTAGAACATGCTGGGATGCAACATTGGAATGCAATGGAGCACCAGTTTGAAAGATGTTGCACCACCACGCCACTTGAGTGTGTGTGGCTATGTGTATCAATGTGGTTTGTAAAAGGACACATGCAATGCACTCTGTGTGTCAAACCGTGGTCAGAAAGGCTTAGGACATGCTAGAATGCCGCATTTGAATGCAATTGAGCACCAGTGTGAGAGGGGTTGCATCACATGAGTCTGTGTGGCCAACTGATCAGTGTGTTTTCTAAAATAACAAATGCACTAACACTCCATGTGTGAAACCATGGTTAGAAAGTCCTAGAACATGCTGGAATGCAACATTGGAATGCAATGGAGCACTAGTGTGACAGAGGTTGCGTCACCACACCCACTTGAGTGTGTTTCGCCATGTGGATCATCGTGGTTTGGGAAAGAACACATGCAATGACACTCCATGTGTCAAACCATGGTAGAAAGCCCTAAAACATGCCAGATTGCAACATTGGAATGCAATGGAGCACCAGTGTGATAGAGGTTGCATCACCACACCCACTCGAGTGTGTGTGGCCATGTGGATTATTGTGTTTTTGGAAAAATGCATGCAATGAAACTCCATGTGTCAAACCATGGTAAGAAAGCCCAAGAACATGCTGGAATGCAATGAAGCACCAGTTTGAAAGATGTTGCATCAGCACACCCACTTGAGTGTGTGTGGCCATGTGGATGAGTGTGGTTTGGAAAAGGAAAGATGCAATGAAACTCCATGTCTCAAACCATGGTCAGAAAGCCCTAGACCATGCTAGAATGCCACATTGGAATGCAATGGAGCACCAGTCTGACAGAGGTTGCATCACCACACCCACTTGAGTGTGTGTGGCCATGTGGAGCAGTGTGGTTTTGAAAAGGACACGTGCAATGCCACTCCATGTGTCAAACCATGGTCAGAAAGCCCTAGAACATGCTAGAATGCCACATTGGAATGCAATGGAACACCAGTGTGAAAGATTTTGCATCATCACACACACTTGAGTGTGTGTGGCAATGTGGATCATTGTGGTTTGGTAGAGAACACATGCAATGATATTCCATGTGTCAATTCATGGTCGAAAAGCCCTATTAGATGCTGGAATGCCACATTGGAATGCAATGGAGCACCAGTGCGACAAAGGTTGCATGACCACACCTACTTGAGTGTGTGTGGCCAGGTGGATCACTGTGGTTTGCAAAATAACACATGGAATGACACTCCATGTGTCAAACCATGGTATAAAGTCCTAGAACATGCAGGAATACAACATTGGGATGTAATGGAGCACCAGTGTGACAGAAGTTTTATCACCACACCCACTTGAGTGTGTGTGGCCATGTGGATAATTGTGGTTTGGAAAAGAACACATGCAATGATACTCCATGTGTCAAATCATGGTAAGAAAGCCCTAGAACATGCTGGAATGTAACATTGGAATTCAATGGATCACTAGTTTGAAAGAGGTTGCATCACCACACCCACTTGAGTGTGTGTGGCCATGTGGATCATTGTGGTTTGGAAAAGAAAACATGCAATGACACTCCATGTCTCAAACCATGGTCAGAAAGAATTAGAACATGCTGGAATGCAATGGAGCACCAGTGTGAGAGATATTGCATCACCACACCCACTTGAGTGTGTGTGGCAATGTGGATCATTGTGGTTTGGAAAATAACACATGCAATGATATTCCATGTGTCAATTCATGGTCAGAAAGCCCTAGAACATGCTGGAATGCGACATTGGAATGCAATGGAGGACCAATGTGACAAAGGTTTCGTCACTACACCCACATGCGTGTGTGTGGCCATGTGATCAGTGTGGTTTGGAAAAGAACACATGCAATGACACTCCATGTCTCAAACCATGGTCAGAAAGACCTAGAAAATGCTAGAATGCAATGGAGCACCAGTGTGACAGATGTTGCATCACCACACCCAATTGAGTGTGTGTGGCAATGTGGATCATTGTGGTTTCAAAAATAACACATGCAATGATAGTCCATGTGTCAAATCATGGTAAGAAAGCCCTAGAACATGCTGGAATGTAAGATTGGAATTCAATGGATCACCAGTTTGAAAGAGGTTGCATCACCACACCCACTTGAGTGTGTGTGGCCATGTGGATCATTGTGGTTTGGAAAAGAAAACATGCAATGACACTCCATGTCTCAAACGATGGTCAGAAAGAATTAGAACATGATGGAATGCCATGGAGCACCAGTGTGAGAGATGTTGCATCACCACACCCACTTGAGTGTGTGTGGCAATGTGGATCATTGTGGTTTGGAAAATAACACATGCAATGATATTCCATGTGTCAATTCATGGTCAGAAAGCCCTAGAACATGCTGGAATGCGACATTGGAATGCAATGGAGCACCAATGTGACAAAGGTTTCATCACTACACCCACATGAGTGTGTGTGGCCATGTGATCAGTGTGGTTTGGAAAAGAACACATGCAATGACACTCCATGTCTCAAACCATGGTCAGAAAGACCTAGAAAATGCTGGAATGCAATGGAGCACCAGTGTGACAGATGTTGCATCACCACACCCACTTGAGTGTGTGTGGCAATGTGGATCATTGTGGTTTCGAAAATAACACATGCAATGATAGTCCATGTGTCAATTCAAGGTCAGAAAGCCCTAGAACATGCTGGAATGCCACATTGGAATGCAATGGAGCACTAATGTGACAAAGGTTTCTTCACTACACCCACATGAGTGTGTGTGGCCATGTGATGAGTGTGGTTTGGAAAAGAACACATCCAATGAGACTCGATGTCTCAAACCATGGTCAGAAAGACCTAGAAAATGTTGGAATGCAATGGAGCACTAGTGTGACAGAGGTTGCATCACCACACCCACTTATGTGTGCGTGGCAATGTGGATCATTGTGGTTTGGAAAATAACGCATGCAATGATAGTCCATGTGTCAATTCATTGTCAAAAAGCCCTAGAAAATGCAAGAATGCAACATTGGAATGCAATGGAGCATCAGTGTGACAGAGGTTGTGTGGGGTCCCCCGGATTTATCGTCCGAGAAATCCCTGTTATGCATAGACCCATGTTTCCATGATTAGTGAGCCGTGGAACATAACCGACAAGTATCATTAAAACATCCAAAACTTAATGAACGCAAAACTTACATAAGTGCCATTATGGCTACATAATCTTCAGCAGTGGATCTTCATCAAACGCAGAGCCCAATCATGCCTTGACCTATAGGAAACTGACTGGGAAGACGGCCTAGCTCGCATAGACGTCATCGACTCCAATATGCTTCGTGCTTCCAAAAATCTAGCCAAGTAAATAGCCAGGGACAATGCGAGTGAGTACATTGAATGCACTCGCAAACCACCTTAATAGAATAGTAATAACAAGAGGATATGCAATATGGTTGTGGTAGTAGGAGGGCTCTAAGAGAGTTTCTTTTCTCAAATAGTTTCTCTTGTAGATATAACATCTACATATCTTTGTTGAAAACTTTTGTAAAACATTTTGGAAACCTTTTAGCAAACTTTTAGGGAATCACTAGGATTGGGTCACCCATTTGTTTCGTCCTTCTGGTCATCCCATGACCAAACTCCTTTCCTTCATTTCCGACCATTCCATGTTCAATACATATATCCTTTCCGACCATCCCATGGTCAAAACATTTCCAATCCATTGCTTCCCGAAATACTTTTTGAAAACAAAACCAGCACCGCTCTATAGCAACCGTCCATGACCGTGGACACGGCTATTCGAATAGATTTACACTCTGCAGAGGTTGTACACTTTAAACACACCATCCGGGTACCCTACCCTGATCTACACCGATCGTGGGTCGAGTAACCGATCAAGACTCTCTGGATGCCCACTCCAATATAAGTGTCTACCCTATGAGTGTTGTTTCCCCTCAACACCGGGACACCCTATATAGTTCCCAAGCCAACCGGAGCGATTTTTGCACTGCACAAAGTGTGGGCTTTCAATGAGGGGCTCATAGTAATGCGTGGAGGCCCGTAGACCCTTCGTTCCTTCTCCAGGTCGATGTTGCACATGAACCTTTACAGGAGAAGGCCCAACCTCCAAGATTTTTAAATCCACTGTAGTAGTTGCAGGCAGCTTATACCAGAGTAAACAAACATCAAGCCCAGCCCTGTCCAATTCCAGATTAATGTGGTTGCACGGGTTAATTGTTCTAGCAAAACTGCAAAGAACCTAGTGCGTTTTCATAAAACTTTTTCCTCCATCTTATTTTATCATTTTGTAAAACAAAATCCTTTTTCTTTTCTCAAACTTCTCTTGGTAGGTCAAACCTCACCAAGGTTTTGCCATAAACATTTGTAAAACATTTTCGGGGTCTTCCCTTCCTACAGCTTTGCTTCGGCTAAAACGGGGTCTTCAAAGGGGTATGGTGTATTACACCATGTACGATACTAGAGACAAGTAGGCGTCGTCAAGGGCGTTGTACTTAGTAGTACAAATGTGAAATGTCTTGGAGGATCCAAGCCACTACCATGTATAGATCATTATATAATAAAACAATGCAGTTTCATAATCAGTAGATAAAAACATGCATAAGTAAAATAGTAGGACAAGTCTTATGAGTAAGAAGGTGGCTTGCCTGTGACCAGTGAGATGTCCCTTGGCTTCTTCTTTAGCTCACCAGAATACCAAGAATACCCAATTATATAACAATAATAAACGATTGCTTCATTCTTCTCGGCGTCACACAAACTAAACTATCGCCGTTATCGAGCAAACATGCAAACAAACAAATACCACAATCAATACAAGAATACAAGCATCAATACATACCACAAACAAGATACAACACATGATTTACTTCAGTAGGTTTTGAACAAATTGGACTAAGGCAATTGATTTCATTTTAGTTGCATTTGTGGAATTACTATTAAGATTATAGAGGCCAAAACTACCTACTTAAGGGGTTTTAATCCAAGGTCAAGTTCTGTATGATATTAGTATGAAAAAATGATATCATGAGCTAGGTATTGATAAAATGAAACCAACAAAAGTGGTTTCATTATATTATCAATTACTATTGATTTACTATGCATTTTATAGTGACTAAAACTCTATTTTTAGGGAATAATTCCCTAGAAATGTTCTGTTGGTCCGAAAATTATTTCCTTGGATGGTTATGTAGAGTTTGATGTACTAATTCACTGGGAGTTCGAACCATGTCAATATATTTACCAGAATGCCCTCAGGAAATTCCAAAAGGCAGTTCTGGAGGGTTTTTGTCTTTTTCACCATATTTATTCTACAGAAGATTTTAATATGAGCCTAATGCCACATGGTAGGTATTTGAATTACATTTCTGTAGAATTTTTAATAACTATTTTTTGGTATACAAAACTACTGGAGTGATTTATTTAATTAAATATGCATACACAGAATAGTTTTATTCATTATAAATCAACCAGAGCTCAATAAAATTTGAGATGCTAGGGTTTGATAAATATGAGGGTTGGTGAGGTCTTAGAGTTGGAATTTGGTTGAAATTACTCCTGATATGACCAGGAGAAATTTCTAAAGGCAGAAAAGGCCTCTTTTTGTTATTTATACTAGGGTCAAACTAGGAAGCAAAATTATATGGTGCCAAGTTTACATGAAGGTTACTAGAAATGTCTTGCATTAAAAATTTGTTTCATGCTATTTGGATAAACCAGTCTCACTGAAATGATTTATTTGTGTATAGGACACATGTTGGTGTTTAAGTTGCTATAATTAAACTAGATATTAATTTGGTCCACCTCTGGTACTACATGTTGAAGAAAATCATCACGTATCCTAGGAAATATAGCTCTGACCATTTCTAAGCACTTTTCAATTTCAAAAGGATTTAAACCTAAATGGTGTCCTACAGATCTGGAAAAAGGAAAATGATTCAGGGAGATAAAAAATGAAAAAGGGACGGATATAGGCCGGGAGTGGCCTCACTGGGCTGTATCGGCCCAACAGGGCATCACCGCGCGCGGGACCTGAATTTCAAACAGGCTGCAGCAGGGCTCGCCCGTTAGTGATGGTGGCTCGCGAACGGGTACCCATAGATCTGGGTTGTTGTGGTAAAAAGATCCGACGATGCTCAGGCTTCTTCAACCCTCGACTCGGAGCTAGCTCGTCGGAACCCTAGGGGGTGTCTGTGAGGGCTAGGGAGCTCACTAGAGAGCTCGGCGTGGTCAGGAGGTGGTAGGAGAGGAAGCGGTCGATGACAACGACCCCGTGGAGGTGCGGAACGACGTTGTTTGGTGTAGAGTCGCACATGCACATCCCCCACCAGCGGACGGTGCTTCGGGTTTAGACAAACCACGACAGTCGAGGCGTTCCTGAGCAAAAAGGGGAAGGAGGGTTAGATGCATGAGAGGAGCGGGAGTGCTAAGAGGCTACATGTAGAGAGGGAGAGCAGGGGAAGGAGATCTAGACCTCAAATGTTGAAAACAGCCGAGAGTTCTTCTCTCCTTTATCCTGGCCAGGACCGAGCAGAGGAGGATGAGTGGTGCTGAGGGGTGTGCAGTGGAGGGGAAGGGGAGTAAATGAGGGAAGAGGGAGGTGCTGGGGTGGGCTGAAATCTTATATCTAGGGAGGGGTGGTCTAGGTGCACCGAGTCCATTTTGGACATGGGGGGAAGGGCGGCAGGAGTGGATTGGTCGATAGGGGCGGTGGGAGCTCGTGGAGAGGGAGTGGGGGACGTGAGAGAGGCTTTTGCCAGGCTGCAAGGGATAGGGGGAGTGATTAGACCACTCTCTCTCTAGCCTCGGGTATAGGAAAGAAAAATAGAGAGAGGGGGCTTAGGGCTAGTCATGGGCAGCTGCCAAGTGGGGTAGGGAACGACTGTGGGTGCAGGTACACGCCAGATAAGTGGAGAGGGGAGAGGGTGGCTGCTGTTTGTGAGATATGGGAAGATACCTATTAATGACAAGATCTTCTCCTCTCCTTCTTCCAAGTACTAACGGCAAAAGAAGAGATTCTACAGTACTCGTCACTCGTGCTAAAGTGCAGAACGACCATTAGGGGTGTAGGGTGCTGGAGAAAAATGCTGGTCAAGTTTTGATGATGGTTGGAAGGGGTTTGATTAGTGAATTTGATTAGTTTGCAAAATTGGTCAAATCAAGGGTTATGAAGGAAGTGCATAGATGTAGTCTTTATAAAATTAGGGAGTGGTACTAGTGGGTAGATATAGTCAAGGTATCCCTCCTAGAATTATTTGAAATCTCTCAAGGGAGTTTTAGTCCACATAAATCCATTTATTCGAAAAGTGCAGAAGTGGTTTATAGAATCTCATTGGATATTTTTATATTGAACAAGGGTGGTTTTTTGATGTGAGATAGTTTCAAATACCATGTCACACATTGGGGAATTTTCTTGGAATTTATTGAGTTGTAAAAGCATTTTTAAGCAATTATTTCCTGTTTCTGCCAAGTAAGAGAAATGGAAAAAAGAAATAATAAAGCTTCTTAAGAATATTTATAGATGGGGAGATGGGGTAATATATTTAGGCCTTAACTGTGCTTAAATTTGGGCAAGTGTTTTGGAGAAAAACAAATTTTCCTTTATAGAGAGGGTTTTGGGGTTTCTGTCAATTCAGGAGATTGAATAGGAATAGGTTTTGGTCCATAATAATTATGGATAATATTTTATAAATCTTTATAATCAAGGTAGAGGATGTACACAAGGTGTATCTAGTATTTTCAACCTTGGGTGTTGAGAATCAAAGTTGGTTTTGGTGGAAAACAAGAGATTAGGGATCTAGGGGGATGTTACTTTCATACCAACAAAACATGGTTGGCTCTTGGAGCTCAAAACTCCCCTTGGAATAGGGGATATATGGATGGATAGACCAAGTTGAGTAGATCACAATGGTACAAGAAGTTGAGCTTGATCATGGTTGAACTCTCCAAGGATTGACTCCCAACTTTGAATAAAATAAGGTTGCCAAAGCAGATTATCAAATAGGCTTCAAAACATTGTGGGTTTTTGGAGCAGAAGGATCCATTTGGGACAAGTGAGGTAGGTATTGCTAGAACTTTAGGAGTATAACACAATCATGCAAAGATTTGGTCCAAAGAAGGTAGGATGAATATGTGAACTTCTTACAAAGTAGGCTAGTTGATAAGATTTGCAGGAATTGTTATTTTCTTGCCTGCAAAACTATCAAGAACAAGTGGGTTCAAAGATGATATAGCCAAGGTAAAGAGTGGACCTTGGTAGTCCTTGATATGGTTTACAAGATTGTTCAAGGGCATTTCCAAAAATGCACAAGGGTTGAGAAAGGGAGACATTCAAAGAAGTGATGTTGAAATAGTTTCCAGAGGAATTTGACTAGAGTACAAGAGGGGATGTTTTTGATTGATTGCCAAGTCCCAAAGCATCATCAAATGGATGATGTTGAAGAGTAGATTGAGTAGAATATATGCATGCTTGATATTGGTCTTTATTGACTTGGAAGCTTCAAGAAAATATTAGCCTTAAGGAGATTTGGTTAAGGGTTTTTGGTGATCACCTAGGGTCCAAAGATAAGATCCATGTTGTATTCTTGCTTAGGGTTTATAAACTTATTTTAGTTTGGTACTAGAGAATGAGCTCCTAGGTTATCTCATACTACTTCCTAAGCAAACAAGTCAGACAGCAAATCAAGGTAATTCATCAGACAGCAGATGAGGGCAACTCATCTTACAAGAAAATCAATTACTACTAGGGTTACCATCAAGCTTAGCTTGAGGTAGAGATGGGTGTTTTGAAATGTTGGATTTTGAATAAGGTGAGAGCCCTTGGTATATCTACCAAGACTAGGATTAAAAAGCTTTTTAAAAAGGTTTTGGAAAAACCTAGAGATAAGAGTAGTTGGAAGTCCTGTTTAGAAAACATAGGGAGATTATATCATATAGATCTCCATAATTTTGTTAATAGGAGCTACTAAATTAGTTTGGTTTGAGTGTAACAGAGGTTGCATCACCACACCCATTTGAGTGTGTGTGGCCATGTAGATCAGCGTGGTTTGGAAAAGAACACATGCAATGACACTCCATGTGTCAAACCATGGTCAGACAGCCCTAGAACATGCTGGAATGCAACATTAGAATGCAATAGAGCACTAGTGTGATAGAGGTTACATCACCACACCCACTTGAGTGTGTGTGGCCATGTGGATCAGTGTGGTTTGGAAAAGAACATAGGAAATGACACTACATGTGTTAAACTATGGTCAAAAAGCCCTAGGACATGCTGGAATTCAACATTGAAATGCAATGGAGCACTAGTGTGACAGAGGTTGGATCACCACACCCACTTGAGTGTGTGTGGCCATGTGGATCATTGTGTTTTGGAAAAGAACAAATGCAATGAAACTCCATGTGTCAAACCATGGTTACAAAACCCTAGAACATCCTGGAATGCAACATTGGAATTCAATGGAGAACCAGTGTGATAGAGGTTGCATGACCACACCCACTTGAGTGTGTGTGGCCAAGTGGATTAGCTTGGTTTGGAAAAGAACACATGTAATGACACTCCATGTGTCAAACCATGGTCAGAAAGCGCTAGCACATGCTGGAATGCCACATTGGAATGCAATGGAGAACCAGTGTGACAGAGGTTGCATCACCACACCAACTTCAGTGTGTGTGGATATGTGGATCATTGTGGTTTGGAAAAGAACACATGCAATGACACTCCATGTGTCAAACCATGGTCAGAAAGCCCTAGAACATGCTGGAATGCAATGGAGCACCAGTGTGACAGAGGTTGAATCACCACACCTACTTGAGTGTATGTGGCCATGTGGACCAGTGTAGTTCGGAAAAGAACACATGCAATGACACTCCATGTGTCAAACCATGGTCAGAATACCCTAGAAGATGTTGTAATGCAACATTGGAATTCAATGGAGCACCAATGTGACAGAAGTTGTATCACCACACCCACTTGAGTTTGTGTGGCCATGTGGATCAGTGTGGTTTGGAAAAGAACACAGGCAATGACACTGCATGTGTCAAACCATGGTCAGAAAGCCCTAGAACATGCTGGAATGCAACATTGAAATGCAATGGAGCACCAGTGTGACAGATGTTGCATCACCACACCCACTTTAGTGTGCGTGGCCATGTGGATCATTGTGGTTTGGAAAAGAACACATGCAATGACACTCCATGTGTCAAACCATGGTCAGAAAGCAATAGATAATGCTGGAATGCAACATTGGAATGCAATGGAGCACCAGTGTGACATAGGTTGAATCACCACACCCACTTGAGTGTCTATGGCCATGTGGATCACTGTGGTTTGGAAAAGAACACAGGCAATGACACTATATGTGTCAAACCATGGTTAGAAAGCCCTAGAACATGCTGGAATGCAACATTGGAATGCAATGGAGAACCAGTGTGATAGAGGTTGCATCACCACACCCACTTGAGTGTGTGTGGCCATGTGGATCAGTGCGGTTTGGAAAAGAACAGATGCAATGACACTCCATGTGTCAACCCATGGTCACAAAGCCCTAGAACATGCTGGAATGCAACATTGGAATGCAATGGAGCACCAGTGTGATAGAGGTTGCATCACCACACCCACTTGAGTGTGTGTGGCCATGTGGATCGGCGTGGTTTGGAAAAGAAAACATGCAATGACACTCTATGTGTCAAACCATGGTCAGAAAGCCCTAACACATGCTGGAATGCCACATTGGAATGCAATGGAGCACCAGTGTGACACAGGTTGCATCACCACACCCACTTGAGTTTGTGTGGCATGTGGATCAGTGTTGTTTGGAAAAGAATACATGCAATGACACTCCATGTGTCTAACCATGGTCAGAAAGACCTAGAACAAGATGGAATGCAACATTGGAATGCAATGGAGCACCAGTGTGATAGAGGTTGCATCACCACACCCACTTGAGTTTGTGTGACCATGTGGATCAGTGTGGTTTGGAAAAGAACACAGGCAATGCACTCCATGTGTCAAACCATGGTCAGAAATCCCTAGGACTGAAGGGCCACGCAGGTATAAACAAAAACTTTTATCCTACGCGGTACACACAAGATCTAGGTCAGGTGATAGGCCACGAGATTTACCACTAGACGAGCAGGTGCGGATTGTTGAAGAAGCACGTCAGTTGATGTTGTGCCGAACGATCCCTATACAGCATGTCCAGATCCCCACGGACCTACTTGTCTCCAACCCCGCACGTGCAACGCGTCTACCAGTATGCACACATATAGGAAGGAGCTCTAGGCAAATGACTGCTAGATCCTGTCTAGCCTGAAATGGGAGTAAAGAAAGTGACGGCTAGGTTAGGGACAATCCCTTGTCACTCCACTTATATACACTCCTAGCTAGGTTCAACGCTTGAGGCCCATCTAGGCCATACCCCAATCTCCACATGGATTCCTTACCCTTAAGTGTGTGACCCTGTAGGTTCACGTACACTTGGACACGACACGAGTCACTACTCTGAGTCGATAGCTGGTAGAGGTCTCTAGCAAGACGTGCCAACTCCCAAGCGCCGTAAAGTCAGAAGACAAACCATTCTCAATGTGACTTTCGTCCAAGTCCCTTTGCCTCATGATATATCTTGTTAAGCTATAAGCGAGTTGTTGCCATCCCTTTAATAGCTCGACTCTCTCTTCTCGTTTCGTGATATACGATTCACTAGACTAACACTTAGTCCGACTCCTTGGTTAACAATTAACCAAGTCGCGCATGGCCATGCTTCCGAATCATATCACACGAGAGGGCCCAGAGAATATCTCTCCATTACAGAGGGGCAAATCCCATCTTGGTAATCCACGTCACGCAGCTTGCCTCACAACCAACCCAAACCCTACCTTTATAACTACCCATTTACACAACAACGTTTGATAGGACCTAAGCTGGATATCCACAACTCAGATCATGCGATCACCTCAGGTCGAAGGATTCCATTGCTTGAGACTACAAATGACAACATGCTCGTTGCATCTCAACTATGGGTCAGTCCGATTCGCTAAACTCTTTAGCTGAATCAGTGTAAGTTGGAACAGCATCACCATGCCCAGGACAAGTGGAATCGAGTCATCAGCTGACTTTCACATTAGTCTAAGTTGTGTGGCCAGCACAACCTCAACGATCAAGGACAACTAGTACGAACACCATGAATATATAGTTCCACAATTGAATCACATATCCAATGATACATATTAGTAGTTCATACATGGACAATTACTTTATGAATACATTGGGAATAACATCATGCATGATTGCCTCTAGGGCATATTACCAACAAGGACATGCTGGAATGCAACAATGGAGCACCAGTGTGACAGAGGTTGCATCACCACACCCACTTGAGTGTGCGTGGCCATGTGAATCATTTTGTTTTGGAAAAGAACACATTGCAATGACACTCCATGTGTCAAACCATCGTCACAAAGCCCTAGAACATGCTGGAATGCAACATTGGAATGCAATGGAGCACCAGTGTGATAGAGGTTGCATCACCACACCCACTTGAATGTGTGTGGCCATGTGGATCAGCGTGGTGTGGAAAAGAACACATGTAATGACAACTCCATGTGTCAAACCATGGTCAAAAAGCCCTAGCACATGCTGCAATACATTGGAATACAATGGAGCACCACTGTGACAAAGGTTGCATCAACACCAACTTGAGTGTGTGTGGCCATGTGGATCAGTGTAATTTGGAAAAGAACACATGTAATGACACTCCATGTGTCAAACCATGGTCAGAAAGCCCTAGCACATGCTAGAATGCCACATTGGAATGCAATGGAGCACTAGTGTGACAGAGGTTGCATCAACACCAACTTGAGTGTGTGTGGCCATGTGGATTAGTGTAATTTGGAAAAGAACACATATAATGACACTCCACGTGTCAAACCATGGTCAGAAAGCCCTAGCACATGCTAGAATGCCACATTGTAATTCAATGGAGCACCAGTGTGACCGAGGTTGCATCAACACCAACTTGAGTGTGTGTGGCCATGTGGATCATTGTGGTTTAGAAAACAACACATGCAATGACACTCCATGTGTTAAATCATGGTCAAAAAGCCTTAGAACATGCTGGAATGCAACATTGCAATGCAATGGAGCACCAGTGTGATAAAGGTTGCATCACCACACCCACTTGAGTGTGTGTGGGCATGTGGATTAGTGTGGTTTGGAAAAGAACACAAGTAATGACACGCCATGTGTCAAACCATGGTCACAAAGCCCTAGAACATGCTGGAATGCAACATTGGAATGCAATGGAGCACCAGTGTGGTCGATGTTGCATCAGCACACCCACTTGAGTGGTTGTGACCATGTGGATCATTATGGTTTGGAAAACAACACATGCAATGACACTCCATGTGTCAAACCATGCTCACAAAGCCCTAGAACATGCTGGAATGCAACATTGGAATGAAATGTAGCACCAGTATGACAGAGGTTGCATCACCATACCAACTTGAGTGTGTGTGGCCATGTGGATCAATGTAGTTTGGAAAAGACCACACACAATGACACTCCATCTGTCAAACCATGGTCAGAAAGCCCTAGAACAAGCTGGAATGCAACATTGGAATGCAATGGAGCACCAGTGTGACATAGGTTGCAACACCACACCCACTTGAGTGTGTGTGGCCATGTGGATTAGCGTGGTTTGGAAAAGAACACATGCAATGACACTCCATGTGTCAAACCATGGTCAGAAAGCCCTAGAACATGCTGGAATGCAATATTGGAATGCAATGGAGCACAAGTGTGATAGAGGTTGCATCACCACACCAACTTGAGTGTGTGTGGCTATTTAGATCATTGTGGTTTGGAAAAAAGAACACATTCAATGACACTCCATGTGTCAAACCATGGTCAGAAAGCCCTAGAATTTGCGGGAATGCAACATTGGAATGCAATGGAGCACCAGTGTAACAGAGGTTGCATCACCACACCCACTTGAGTGTGTGTGGCCATGTGGATCAGCGTGGTTTTGAAAAGAACGCATGCAATGATACTCCATGTGTCAAACCATGGTCAGAAATCCCTAGCACATGCTGGAATGCCACATTGGAATGCAATGAAGCACCAGTGTGAAAGAGGTTGCATCAATACCATCTTGAGTGTGTGTGGCCATGTGGATCATTGTGGTTTGGAAAAGAACACATGCAATGACACTCCATGTGTCAAATCATGGTAAAAAATCCCTTGAACATGCTGGAATGCAACATTGGAATGCAATGGAGCACTAGTGTGATAGAGCTTGCATCACCACACCCACTTGAGTGTGTGTGGCCATGTGGATCAGTGTGGTTTGGTAAAGAACGCAAGCAATGACACTCCATGTGTCAAACCATGGTCACAAAGCCCTAGAACATGCTGGAATGCAACATCGCAATGCAATGGAGCACCCGTGTGATAGAGGTTGCATCACCACACTCACTTGAGTGTTTGGGGCCATGTGGATCATTGTGGTTTTGAAAACAAGACATGCAATGACACTCCATGTCTGAAACCATGGATACAAAGCCCTAGAACATGCTAGAATGCAACATTGGAATGAAATCTAGCCCAAGTGTGATAGAGGTTGCATCACTACACCAACTTGAGTGTGTGTGGCCATGTGGATCAGCGTGGTTTGGAAAACAACACATGCAATGACACTCCATGTATCAAACCATCGTCAAAAAGCCCTAGCACATGTTGGAATGCCACATTGGAATGCAATGGAGCACCAGCCTGACAGAGGTTGCATCACCACACCCACTTGAGTGTGTGTGGCCATGTGGATCAGTGTAGTTTGGAAAAGAACACATGCATTCACACTCCATGTGTCAAACCATGGTTAGAAAGCCCTAGAACAAGTTGGAATGCAATGGAGCACCAGTGTGATAGAGGTTGCATCACCAAAGCCACTTGAGTGTTCTGGCTATGTGGATCAGTGTGGTTTGGAAAACAACATAGGCAATAACACTCCAAGTGTCAAACCATGGTCAGAAAGCCCTAGAACATGTTGGTATGCAACATTGGAATGCAATGGAGCACCATTGTGATAGAATTTGCATCACCACACCAACTTGAGTGTGTGTGTGGCTATGTGGATCATTGTGGTTTGGAAAAGAACACATGCAATGACACTCCATGTGTCAAACCTGGTCAGAAAGCCCTAGAATTTGCTGGAATGCAACATTGGAATGCAATGGTGCACCAATGTAATAGAGGTTGCATCACCATTACCACTTGAGTGTGTGTGGCCAAGTGGATCAGCGTGGTTTAAAAAAACACATGCAATGACAGTCCATGTGTCAAACCATGGCCAGAAATCCCTTGAACATGCTAGAATGCAACATTGGAACGTAATGGAGCACCAGTGTGATAGAGGCATAAACACACCCACTTGAATGCAACATTGAAATGCAATGGAGCACCAGTGTGACAGAGGTTGCATCACCACACACACTTGAGTGTTTGTGGCAATGTGGGTCATTGTGGTTTGGAAAATAACACATGCAATGACACTCCATGTGTCAAACCATGGTCACAAAGCCCTAGAACATGCTGGAATACAACATTGGACTGCAATGGAGCACCAATGTAACAGAGGTTGCATCACCACACCCACTTGAGTGTGTGTGGCCATGTGGATCATCGTGGTGTGGAAAAGAACACATGCAATGACACTCCATGTGTCAAACCATTGTGAAAAAGCCCTAGCACATGTTGGAATGCCACATTGGAATGCAATGGAGCACCAGCCTGACAGAGGTTGCATCACCACACCCACTTGAGTGTGTGTGGCCATGTGGATGAGTGTAGTTAGGAAAAGAACACATGCAATGACACTTCTTGTGTCAAACCATGGTCAGAAAGCCCTAGAACAAGCTGGAATGCAACATTGGAATGCAATGGAGCACCAGTGTGACAGAGGTTGCATCACCACACCCACTTGAGTGTGTGTGGGCATGTGGATCAGTGTGGTTTGGAAAAGAACACAGGAAATGAAACTCCATGTGTCAAACCATGGTCAGAAAGCCCTATAACATGGTGGAATGCAACCGTGGAATGCAATAGAGCACTAGTGTGATAGAGGTTAAATCACCACACCAACTTGTGTGTATGTGGCCATGTGGATCATTGTGGTTTGGAAAAAAGAACACATGTAATGACACTCCATGTGTCAACCCATGGTCAGAAAGCCCTAGAATTTGCTAGAATGCAACATTGGAATGGAATGGAGCACCAGTGTAACATAGGTTGCATCACCACACCCACTTAAGTGTGTGTGGCCATGTGGATCAGCGTGGTTTGGAAAAGAACACAGACAATAACACTCCATTTGTCAAACCATGGTCAGAAAGTCCTATAACATGCTAGAATGCAACATTGGAACGCAATGGAGCACTAGTGTGATAGAGGCATCACCACACCCACTTGAGTGTGTGTGGCCATGTGGATCAGCGTGGTTTGGAAAAGAACACACGCAATGACACTCCATGTGTCAAACCATGGTCAGAAAGACCTAGGACATGCTGGAATGCAACATTGAAATGCAATGGAGCACCAGTGTGATAGAGGTTGCATCACCACACACACTTGAGTGTTTGTGGCAATGCGGATCATTGTGGTTTGGAAAATAACACATGCAATGACACTCCATGTGTCAAACCATGGTCACAAAGCCCTAAAACATGCTGGAATACAACATTGGAATGCAATGGACAACCAGTTTGGCAGAGATTGCATCACCACACCCACTTGAGTGTGTGTGGCCATGTGGATCTGCATGGTTTGGAACAGAACACATGCAATGACACTCCATCTATGAAACCATGGTCAGAAAGCCCTAGCACATGCTGGAATGCCACATTGGAATGCAATGGAGCACCAGTGTGATAGAGGTTGCATCACCACACCCACTTGAGTGTATGTGGCCATGTGCATCAGAGTAGTTTGGAAAAGAACACATGCAATGACACTCCATGTGTCAAACCATGGTCAGAATGCCCTAGAACAAGCTGGAAGGCAACATTGGAATGTAATGGAGCACTAGTGTGACATAGGTTGCATCACCACACCCACTTGAGTGTGTGTGGACATGTGGATCAGTGTGGTTTCAAAAAAAAAGACACTCCATGTGTGAAACCATGGTCAAAAAGTCCTAGAACATGCTGGAATGCAACATTGGAATGGAATGGAGCACCAGTGTGATAGAGTTTGCATCACCACACAAACTTGAGTGTGTGTGGCAATGTGGATCATTGTAGTTTGGAAAAGAACACATGCAATGACACTCCATGTGTCAAACCATGGTCAGAAAGCCATAGAACATGCTAGAATGCAACATTGGAACGCAATGGAGCACCAGTGTGATAGAGGCATCACCACACCCACTTGAGTGCGTGTGGCCATGTGCATCAGTATGGTTTGGAAAAGAACACACGCAATGACACTCCATGTGTCAAACCATGGTTAGAAAGCCCTAGGACATGCTGGAATGAAACATTGAAATGCAATGGAGCAACAGTGTGATAGAGGTTGCATCACCACACACACTTGAGTGTTTGTGGCAATGCGGATCATTGTGGTTTGGAAAATAACACATGCAATGACACTCCATGTGTCAAACCATGGTCACAAAGCCCTAGAACATGCTGAAACACAACATTACAATGCAATGGAGAACCAGCATGACAGAGGTTGCATCACCACACCCACTTGAGTGTGTGTGGCCATGTGGATCAGCGTGGTTTGGAAAAGAACACATGCAATGACACTCCATCTATCAAACCATGGTCAGAAAGCCCTAGCACATGCTGGAATGCCACATTGGAATGCAATGGAGCACCAGCGTGACAGAGGTTGCATCACCACACCCACTTGATTGTGTGTGGCCATGTGGATCAGAGTAGTTTGGAAAAGAACACATGCAATGACACTCGATGTGTCAAACCATGTTCAGAATGCCCTAGAACAAGCTGGAAGGCAACATTGGAATGTAATGGAGCACCAGTGTGACAGAAGTTGCATCACCACACCCACTTGAGTGTGTGTGGCCATGTGGATCAGTGTGGTTTGGAAAAGAACACAGGAAATGAAACTCCATGTGTCAAACCATGGTCGGAAAGCCCTAGATAATGCTGGAATGCAACATTGGAATGCAATAGAGCACCAGTGTGATAGACGTTAACTCACCACACCAACTTCCGTGTGTGTGGCCATGTGGATCATCGTGGTTTGGAAAAAAGAAAACATGCAATGACACTCCATGTGTCAACCCATGGTCAGAAAGCCCTAGAATTTGTTAGAATGCAACATTGGAATGGGATGGAGCACCAGTGTAACAGAGGTTGCATCACCACACCCACTTGAGTGTGTGTGGCCATGTGGATCAGCGTGGTTTGGAAAAGAACACAGGCAATGACACTCCATTTGTCAAACCATGGCCAGAAAGTCCCAGAACATGCTAGAATGCAACATTGGAACGCAATGGAGCACCAGTTTGATAGAGGCATCACCACACCCACTTGAGTGTGTGTGGCCATGTGGATCAGCGTGGTTTGGAAAAGAACACACGCAATGACACTCCATGTGTCAAACCATGGTCAGAAAGCCCTAGGACATGCTGGAATGCAACATTGAAATGCAATGGAGCACCAGTGTGATAGAGGTTGCATCACCACACACACTTGAGTGTTTATGGCAATGCGGATCATTGTGGTTTGGAAAATAACACATGCAATGACACTCCATGTGTCAAACCATGGTCACAAAGCCCTAAAACATGCTGGAATACAACATTGGAATGCAATGGACAACCAGTGTGACAAAGGATGCATCACCACACCCACTTGAGTGTGTGTGGCCATGTGGATCTGCGTGGTTTGGAAAAGAACACATGCAATGACACTCCATCTATCAAACCATGGTCAGAAAGCCCTAGCACATGATGGAATGCCACATTGGAATGCAATGGAGCACCAGTGTGATAGAGGTTGCGTAACCACACCCACTTGAGTGTGTGTGGACATGTGGATTAGAGTAGTTTGGAAAAGAACACATGCAATGACGCTCCATGTGTCAAACCATGGTCAAAATGCCCTAGAACATGCTGGAAGGCAACATTGGAATGTAATGGAGCACCAGTGTGACATAGGTTGCATCACCACACCCACTTGAGTGTGTGTGGCCATGTGGATCAGTGTGGTTTGGAAAAGAACACAAGCAATGACATTCCATGTGTCAAACCATGGTTAGAAAGTCCTAGAACATGCTGGAATGCAACATTGGAATGCAATGGAGCACCAGTGTGATAGAGTTTGCATCACCACACCAACTTGAGTGTGTGTGGCAATGTGGATCATTGTAGTTTGGAAAATAACACATGCAATGGCACTCCATGTGTCAAACCATGGTCAGAAAGCCCTAGAACATGCTAGAATGCAACATTGGAATGCAATGGAGCACCGGTGTGATAGAGGCATCACCACACCCACTTGAGTGCGTGTGGCCATGTGGATCAGTATGGTTTGGAAAAGAACACATGCAATGACACTCCATGTGTCAAACCATGGTTAGAAAGCCCTAGGACATGCTGGAATGCAACATTGAAATGCAATGGAGCACCAGTGTGATAGAGGTTGCATCACCACACACACTTGAGTGTTTGTGGCAATTCGGATCATTGTGGTTTGGAAAATAACACATGCAATGACACTCCATGTGTCAAACCATGGTCACAAAGCCCTAGAACATGCTGGAATACAACATTACAATGTAATGGAGTACCAGCGTGACAGAGGTTGCATCACCACACCCACTTGAGTGTGTGTGGCCATGTGGATCAGCGTGGTTTGGAAAAGAACACATGCAATGACACTCCATCTATCAAACCATGGTCAGAAAGCCCTAGCACATGCTGGAATGCCACATTGGAATGCAATGGAGCACCAGCGTGACAGAGGTTGCATTACCACACCCACTTGAGTGTGTGTGGCCATGTGGATCAGAGTAGTTTGGAAAAGAACACATGCAATGACACTCGATGTGTCAAACCATATTCAGAATGCCCTAGAATAAGCTGGAAGGCAACATTGGAATGTAATAGAGCACCAGTGTGATAGAGGTTGCATCACCACACCCACTTGAGTGTGTGTGGCCATGTGGATCAGTGTGGTTTGGAAAAGAACACAGGAAATGAAACTCCATGTGTCAAACCATGGTCGGAAAGCCCTAGAACATGCTGGAATGCAACACTGGAATGCAATAGAGCACCAATGTGATTTAGATTAAATCACCACACCAACTTGTGTGTGTGTGGCCATATGGATCATTGTGGTTTGGAAAAAAGAACACATGCAATGACACTCCATGTGTCAACCCATGGTCAGAAAGCTCTAGGATTTGCTAGAATGCAACATTGGAATGGAATGGAGCACCAGTGTAACAGAGGTTGTATCACAGCACCCACTTGAGTGTGTGTGGCCATGTGGATCAGCGTGGTTTGGAAAAGAACACATGCAATGACACTCCATTTGTCAAACCATGGTCAAAAACCCCTAGGACATTCTGGAATGCAAAATTGAAATGCAATGGAGCACCAGTGTGATAGAGGTTGCATCACCACACACACTTGATTGTTTGTGGCAATGCGGATCATTGTGGTTTGAAAATAACACATGCAATGACACTCCATGTGTCAAACCATGGTCACAAAGCCCTAGAACATGCTGGAATACAACATTACAATGTAATGGAGTACCAGCGTGACAGAGGTTGCATCACCACACCCACTTGAGTGTGTGTGGCCATGTGGATCAGCGTGGTTTGGAAAAGAACACATGCAATGACACTCCATCTATCAAACCATGGTCAGAAAGCCCTAGCACATGCTGGAATGCCACATTGGAATGCAATGGAGCACCAGCGTGACAGAGGTTGCATCACCACACCCACTTGAGTGTGTGTGGCCATGTGGATCAGAGTAGTTTGGAAAAGAACACATGCAATGACACTCCATGTGTCAAACCATGTTCAGAATGCCCTAGAATAGGTTGGAAGACAACATTGGAATGTAATGGAGCACTAGTGTGATAGAGGTTGCATCACCACACCCACTTAAGTGTGTGTGGCCATGTGGATCAGTGTGGTTTGGAAAAGAACACAGGAAATGAAACTCCATGTGTCAAACCATGGTCGGAAAGCCCTAGAACATGCTGGAATGCAACATTGGAATTCAATAGAGCACCAGTGTGATAGACGTTAAATCACCTCACCAACTTGCGTGTGTGTGGCCATATGGATCATTGTGGTTTGGAAAAAAGAACACATGCAATGACACTCCATGTGTCAACCCATGGTCAGAAAGCTCTAGGATTTGCTAGAATGCAACATTGGAATGGAATGGAGCACCAGTGTAACAGAGGTTGTATCACCACACCCACTTGAGTGTGTGTGGCCATGTGGATCAGCGTGGTTTGGAAAAGAACACATGCAATGACACTCCATGTGTCAAACCATGGTCAGAAAGGCCTTGCACATGATGGAATGCCACATTGGAATGCAATGGAGCACCAGTGTGATAAAGGTTGCATCACCACACCCACTTGAGTGTGTGTGGCAATGCGGATCATTGTGGTTTGGAAAATAACACATGCAATGACACTCCATGTGTCAAACCATGGTCACAAAGCCCTAGAACATGCTGGAATACAACATTGGAATGCAATGGAGAACCAGTGTGACAGAGGTTGCAGCACCACACCCACTTGAGTGTGTATGGCCAGGTGGATCTACGTGGTTTGGAAAAGAACACATGCAATGACACTCCATCTATCAAACCATGGTCACAAAGCCCTAGAACATGCTAGAATACAACATTGGAATGAAATGGAGCACCAGTGAGATAGAGGTTGCGTCACCACACCCACTTGAGTGTGTGTGGCCATGTGCATCAGAGTAGTTTGGAAAAGAACACATGCAATGACACTCCATGTGTCAAACCATGGTCAGAATGCCCTAGAACAAGCTGGAAGGCAACATTGGAATGTAATGGAGCACCAGTGTGACATAGGTTGCATCACCACACCCACTTGAGTGTGTGTCGCCATGTGGATCAGTGTGGTTTGCAAAATAACACAAGCAATGACACTCCATGGGTGAAACCATGGTCATAAAGTCCTAGAACATGCTGGAATGCAACATTGGAATGCAATCGAGCACCAGTATGATAGAGTTTGCATCACCACACCAACTTGAGTGTGTGTGGCAATGTGGATCATTGTAGTTTGGAAAAGAACACATGCAATGACACTCCATGTGTCAAACCATGGTTAGAAAGCCCTAGAACATGCTAGAATGCAACATTGGAATGCAATGGAGCACCAGTGTGATAGAGGCATCACCACACCCACTTGAGTGCGTGTGGCCATGTGGATCAGTATGGTTTGGAAAAGAACACACGCAATGACACTCCATGTGTCAAACCATGGTTAGAAAGCCCTAGGACATGCTGGAATGCAACATTGAAATGCAATGGAGCACCAGTGTGATAGAGGTTGCATCACCACACACACTTGAGTGTTTGTGGCAATGCGGATCATTGTGGTTTGGAAAATAACACATGCAATGACACTCCATGTGTCAAACCATGGTCACAAATCCCTAGAACATGCTGGAATACAACATTACAATGTAATGGAGTACCAGCGTGATAGAGGTTGCATCACCACACCCACTTGAGTTTGTGTGGCCATGTGGATCAGCGTGGTTTGGAAAAGAACACATGCAATGACACTCCATCTATCAAACCATGGTCAGAAAGCCCTAGGACATGCTGGAATGCCACATTGGAATGCAATGGAGCACCAGCGTGACAGAGGTTGCATCACCACACCCACTTGAGTGTGTGTGGCCATGTGGATCAGAGTAGTTTGGAAAAGAACACATGCAATGACACTCCATGTGTCAAACCAGGTTCAGAATGCCCTAGAACAAGCTGGAAGGCAACATTGGAATGTAATGGAGCACCAGTGTGACAGAGGTTGCATCACCACACCCACTTGAGTGTGTGTGGCCATGTGGATCGGTGTGGTTTGGAAAAGAACACAGGAAATGAAACTCCATGTGTCAAACCATGGTCGGAAAGCCCTAGAACATGCTGGAATGCAACATTGGAATGCAATAGAGCACTAGTGTGATAGAGGTTAAATCAGGACACCAACTTGCGTGTGTGTGGCCATATGGATCATTGTGGTTTGGAAAAAAGAACACATGCAATGACACTCCATGTGTCAACCCATTGTCAGAAAGCTCTAGGATTTGCTAGAATGCAACATTGGAATGGAATGGAGCACCAGTGTAACAGAGGTTGTATCACCACACCCACTTGAGTGTGTGTGGCCATGTGGATCAGCGTGGTTTGGAAAAGAACACATGCAATGACACTCCATTTGTCAAACCATGGTCAAAAAGCCCTAGGTCATTCTGGAATGCAACATTGAAATGCAATGGAGCACCGGTGTGATAGAGGTTGCATCACCACACACACTTGATTGTTTGTGGCAATGCGGATCATTGTGGTTTGGAAAATAACACATGCAATGACACTCCATGTGTCAAACCATGGTCACAAAGCCCTAGAACATGCTGGAATACAACATTGGAATGCAATGGAGAACCAGTGTGACAGAGGTTGCAGCACCACACCCACTTTAGTGTGTGTGGCCAGGTGGATCTACGTGGTTTGGAAAAGAACACATGCAATGACACTCCATCTATCAAACCATGGTCAGAAAGCCCTAGCACATGCTGGAATGCCACATTGGAATGCAATGGAGCACCAGTGAGATAGAGGTTGCGTCACCACACCCACTTGAGTGTGTGTGGCCATGTGCATCAGAGTAGTTTGGAAAAGAACACATGCAATGACACTCCATGTGTCAAACCATGGTCAGAATGCCCTAGAACAAGCTGGAAGGCAACATTGGAATGTAATGGAGCACCAGTGTGACATAGGTTGCATCACCACACCCACTTGAGTGTGTGTGGCCATGTGGATCAGTGTGGTTTGCAAAAGAACACAAGCAATGACACTCCATGTGTGAAACCATGGTCAGAAAGTCCTAGAACATGCTGGAATGCAACATTGGAATGCAATGGAGCACCAGTGTGATAGAGTTTGCATCACCACACCAACTTGAGTGTGTGTGGCAATGTGGATCATTGTAGTTTGGAAAAGAACACATGCAATGATACTCCATGTGTCAAACCATGTCCAGAATGGCCTAGAACAAGTTGGAAGGCAACATTGGAATGTAATGGAGCACCAGTGTGACAGAGGTTGCATCACCACACTCACTTGAGTGTGTGTGGCCATGTCGATCAGTGTGGTTTGGAAAAGAACACAGGAAATGAAACTCCATGTGTCAAACCATGGTCAGAAAGCCCTAGAACATGCTGGAATGCAACATTGGAATGCAATAGAACAGTAGTGTGATAGAGGTTAAATCACCACACCAACTTGCGTGTGTGTGGCCATATGGATCATTGTGGTTTGGAAAAAAGAACACATGCAATGACACTCCATTGTCAAACCATGGTCAGGAAGCTCTAGAATTTGCTAGAATGCAACATTGGAATGGAATGGAGCACCAGTGTAACAGAGGTTGCATCACCACACCCACTTGAGTGTGTGTGGGCATGTGGATCAGCGTGGTTTGGAAAAGAACGCACGCAATGACACTCCTTTTGTCAAACGATGGTCCGAAAGTCCTATAACATGCTAGAATGCAACATTGGAACGCAATAGAGCAGCAGTGTGATAGAGTCATCACCACACCCACTTGAGTGTGTGTGGCCATGTGGATCAATGTGGTTTGGAAAAGAACACACGCAATGACACTCCATGTGTCAAACCATGGTCAGAAAGCCCTAGGACATGCTGGAATGCAACATTGAAATGCAATGGAGCGCCAGTGTGATAGAGGTTACATCACCACACACACTTGATTGTTTGTGGCAATGCGGATCATTGTGGTTTGGAAAATAACACATGCAATGACACTCCATGTGTCAAACCATGGTCACAAAGCCCTAGAACATGCTGGAATACAACATTGGAATGCAATAGAGAACCAGTGTGACAGAGGTTGCATCACCACACCCACTTGAGTGTGTGTGGCCAGGTGGATCTACGTGGTTTGGAAAAGAACACATGCAATGACACTCCATCTATCAAACCATGGTCAGAAAGCCCTAGCACATGCTGGAATGCCACATTGGAATGCAATGGAGCACCAGTGTGATAGAGGTTGCGTCACCACACCCACTTGAGTGTGTGTGGACATGTGGATTAGAGTAGTTTGGAAAAGAACACATGCAATGACACTCCATGTGTCAAACCATGGTCAAAATGCCCTAGAACATGCTGGAAGGCAACATTGAAATGTAATGGAGCACTAGTGTGACATAGGTTGCATCACCACACCCACTTGAGTGTGTGTGGCCATGTGGATCAGTGTGGTTTGGAAAAGAACACAAGCAATGACACTCCATGTGTCAAACCATGGTCAGAAAGTCCTAGAACATGCTGGAATGCAACATTGGAATGCAATGGAGCACCAGTGTGATAGAGTTTGCATCACCACACCAACTTGAGTGTGTGTGGCAATGTGGATCATTGTAGTTTGGAAAAGAACACATGCAATGACACTCCATGTGTCAAACCATGGTCAGAAAGCCCTAGAACATGCTAGAATGCAACATTGGAATGCAATGGAGCACCAGTGTGATAGAGGCATCACCACACCCACTTGAGTGCGTGTGGCCATGTGGATCAGTATGGTTTGGAAAAGAACACACGCAATGACACTCCATGTGTCAAACCATGGTTAGAAAGACCTAGGACATGCTGGAATGCAACATTGAAATGCAATGGAGCACCAGTGTGATAGAGGTTGCATCACCACACACACTTGAGTGTTTGTGGCAATGCGGATCATTGTGGTTTGGAAAATAACACATGCAATGACACTCCATGTGTCAAACCATGGTCACAAAGCCCTAGAACATGCTGGAATACAACATTACAATGTAATGGAGTACCAGCGTGACAGAGGTTGCATCACCACACCCACTTGAGTGTGTGTGGCCATGTGGATCAGCGTGGTTTGGAAAAGAACACATGCAATGACACTCCATCTATCAAACCATGGTCAGAAAGCCCTAGCACATGCTGGAATGCCACATTGGAATGCAATGGAGCACCAGCGTGACAGAGGTTGCATCACCACACCCACTTGAGTGTGTGTGGCCATGTGGATCAGAGTAGTTTGGAAAAGAACACATGCAATGACACTCCATGTGTCAAACCATGTTCAGAATGCCCTAGAACAAGCTGGAAGGCAACATTGGAATGTAATGGAGCACCAGTGTGACAGAGGTTGCATCACCACACCCACTTGAGTGTGTGTGGCCATGTGGATCAGTGTGGTTTGGAAAAGAACACAGGAAATGAAACTCCATGTGTCAAACCATGGTCGGAAAGCCCTAGAACATGCTGGAATGCAACATTGGAATGCAATAGAGCACTAGTGTGATAGAGGTTAAGTCAGGACACCAACTTGCGTGTGTGTGGCCATATGGATCATTGTGGTTTGGAAAAAAGAACACATGCAATGACACTCCATGTGTCAACCCATGGTCAGAAAGCTCTAGAATTTGCTAGAATGCAACATTGGAATGGAATGGAGCACCAGTGTAACAGAGGTTGTATCACCACACCCACTTGAGTGTGTGTGGCCATGTGGATCAGCGTGGTTTGGAAAAGAACACATGCAATGACACTCCATTTGTCAAACCATGGTCAAAAAGCCCTAGGTCATTCTGGAATGCAACATTGAAATGCAATGGAGCACCAGTGTGATAGAGGTTGCATCACCACACACACTTGATTGTTTGTGGCAATGCGGATCATTGTGGTTTGGAAAATAACACATGCAATGACACTCCATGTGTCAAACCATGGTCACAAAGCCCTAGAACTTGCTGGAATACAACATTGGAATGCAATGGAGAACCAGTGTGACAGAGGTTGCAGCACCACACCCACTTGAGTGTGTGTGGCCAGGTGGATCTACGTGGTTTGGAAAAGAACACATGCAATGACACTCCATCTATCAAACCATGGTCAGAAAGCCCTAGCACATGCTGGAATGCCACATTGGAATGCAATTAAGCACCAGTGAGATAGAGGTTGCGTCACCACACCCACTTGAGTGTGTGTGGCCATGTGCATCAGAGTAGTTTGGAAAAGAACACATGCAATGACACTCCATGTGTCAAACCATGGTCATAATGCCCTAGAACAATCTGGAAGGCAACATTGGAATGTAATGGAGCACCAGTGTGACATAGGTTGCATCACCACACCCACTTGAGTGTGTGTGGCCATGTGGATCAGTGTGGTTTGCAAAAGAACACAAGCAATGACACTCCATGTGTGAAACCATGGTTAGAAAGTCCTAGAACATGCTGGAATGCAACATTGGAATGCAATGGAGCACCAGTGTGATAGAGTTTGCATCACCACACCAACTTGAGTGTGTGTGGCAATGTGGATCATTGTAGTTTGGAAAAGAACACATGCAATGATACTCCATGTGTCAAACCATGTCCAGAATGGCCTAGAACAAGTTGGAAGGCAACATTGGAATGTAATGGAGCACCAGTGTGACAGAGGTTGCATCACCACACCCACTTGAGTGTGTGTGGCCATGTCGATCAGTGTGGTTTGGAAAAGAACACAGGAAATGAAATTCCATGTGTCAAACCATGGTCAGAAAGCCCTAGAACATGCTGGAATGCAACATTGGAATGCAATAGAACAGTAGTGTGATAGAGGTTAAATCACCACACTAACTTGCGTGTGTGTGGCCATATGGATCATTGTGGTTTGGAAAAAAGAACACATGAAATGACACTCCATTGTCAAACCATGGTCAGAAAGCTCTATAATTTGCTAGAATGCAACATTGGAATGGAATGGAGCACCAGTGTAACAGAGGTTGCATCACCACACCCACTTGAGTGTGTGTGGCCATGTGGATCAGCGTGGTTTGGAAAAGAACACACGCAATGACACTCCTTTTGTCAAACCATGGTCAGAAAGTCCTATAACATGCTAGAATGCAACATTGGAACGCAATAGAGCACCAGTGTGATAGAGGCATCACCACACCCACTTGAGTGTGTGTGGCCATGTGGATCAATGTGGTTTGGAAAAGAACACACGCAATGACACTCCATGTGTCAATCCATGGTCAGAAAGCCCTAGGACATGCTGGAATGCAACATTGAAATGCAATGGAGCACCAGTGTGATAGAGGTTGCATCACCACACACACTTGATTGTTTGTGGCAATGCGGATCATTGTGGTTTGGAAAATAACACATGCAATGACACTCCATGTGTCAAACCATGGTCACAAAGCCCTAGAACATGCTGGAATACAACATTGGAATGCAATAGAGAACCAGTGTGACAGAGGTTGCATCACCACACCCACTTGAGTGTGTGTGGCCAGGTGGATCTACGTGGTTTTGAAAAGAACACATGCAATGACACTCCATCTATCAAACCATGGTCAGAAAGCCCTAGCACATGCTGGAATGCCACATTGGAATGCAATGGAGCACCAGTGTGATAGAGGTTGCGTCACCACACCCACTTGAGTGTGTGTGGACATGTGGATTAGAGTAGTTTGGAAAAGAACACATGCAATGACACTCCATGTGTCAAACCATGGTCAAAATGCCCTAGAACATGCTGGAAGGCAACATTGAAATGTAATGGAGCACTAGTGTGACATAGGTTGCATCACCACACCCACTTGAGTGTGTGTGGCCATGTGGATCAGTGTGGTTTGGAAAAGAACACAAGCAATGACACTCCATGTGTCAAACCATGGTCAGAAAGTCCTAGAACATGCTGGAATGCAACATTGGAATGCAATGGAGCACCAGTGTGATAGAGTTTGCATCACCACACCAACTTGAGTGTGTGTGGCAATGTGGATCATTGTAGTTTGGAAAAGAACACATGCAATGACACTCCATGTGTCAAACCATGGTCAGAAAGCCCTAGAACATGCTAGAATGCAACATTGGAATGCAATGGAGCACCAGTGTGATAGAGGCATCACCACACCCACTTGAGTGCGTGTGGCCATGTGGATCAGTATGGTTTGGAAAAGAACACACGCAATGACACTCCATGTGTCAAACCATGGTTAGAAAGACCTAGGACATGCTGGAATGCAACATTGAAATGCAATGGAGCACCAGTGTGATAGAGGTTGCATCACCACACACACTTGAGTGTTTGTGGCAATGCGGATCATTGTGGTTTGGAAAATAACACATGCAATGACACTCCATGTGTCAAACCATGGTCACAAAGCCCTAGAACATGCTGGAATACAACATTACAATGTAATGGAGTACCAGCGTGACAGAGGTTGCATCACCACACCCACTTGAGTGTGTGTGGCCATGTGGATCAGCGTGGTTTGGAAAAGAACACATGCAATGACACTCCATCTATCAAACCATGGTCAGAAAGCCCTAGCACATGCTGGAATGCCACATTGGAATGCAATGGAGCACCAGCGTGACAGAGGTTGCATCACCACACCCACTTGAGTGTGTGTGGCCATGTGGATCAGAGTAGTTTGCAAAAGAACACATGCAATGACACTCCATGTGTCAAACCATGTTCAGAATGCCCTAGAACAAGCTGGAAGGCAACATTGGAATGTAATGGAGCACCAGTGTGACAGAGGTTGCATCACCACACCCACTTGAGTGTGTGTGGCCATGTGGATCAGTGTGGTTTGGAAAAGAACACAGGAAATGAAACTCCATGTGTCAAACCATGGTCGGAAAGCCCTAGAACATGCTGGAATGCAACATTGGAATGCAATAGAGCACTAGTGTGATAGAGGTTAAGTCAGGACACCAACTTGCGTGTGTGTGGCCATATGGATCATTGTGGTTTGGAAAAAAGAACACATGCAATGACACTCCATGTGTCAACCCATGGTCAGAAAGCTCTAGAATTTGCTAGAATGCAACATTGGAATGGAATGGAGCACCAGTGTAACAGAGGTTGTATCACCACACCCACTTGAGTGTGTGTGGCCATGTGGATCAGCGTGGTTTGGAAAAGAACACATGCAATGACACTCCATTTGTCAAACCATGGTCAAAAAGCCCTAGGTCATTCTGGAATGCAACATTGAAATGCAATGGAGCACCAGTGTGATAGAGGTTGCATCACCACACACACTTGATTGTTTGTGGCAATGCGGATCATTGTGGTTTGGAAAATAACACATGCAATGACACTCCATGTGTCAAACCATGGTCACAAAGCCCTAGAACTTGCTGGAATACAACATTGGAATGCAATGGAGAACCAGTGTGACAGAGGTTGCAGCACCACACCCACTTGAGTGTGTGTGGCCAGGTGGATCTACGTGGTTTGGAAAAGAACACATGCAATGACACTCCATCTATCAAACCATGGTCAGAAAGCCCTAGCACATGCTGGAATGCCACATTGGAATGCAATTAAGCACCAGTGAGATAGAGGTTGCGTCACCACACCCACTTGAGTGTGTGTGGCCATGTGCATCAGAGTAGTTTGGAAAAGAACACATGCAATGACACTCCATGTGTCAAACCATGGTCAGAATGCCCTAGAACAAGCTGGAAGGCAACATTGGAATGTAATGGAGCACCAGTGTGACATAGGTTGCATCACCACACCCACTTGAGTGTGTGTGGCCATGTGGATCAGTGTGGTTTGCAAAAGAACACAAGCAATGACACTCCATGTGTGAAACCATGGTTAGAAAGTCCTAGAACATGCTGGAATGCAACATTGGAATGCAATGGAGCACCAGTGTGATAGAGTTTGCATCACCACACCAACTTGAGTGTGTGTGGCAATGTGGATCATTGTAGTTTGGAAAAGAACACATGCAATGATACTCCATGTGTCAAACCATGTCCAGAATGGCCTAGAACAAGTTGGAAGGCAACATTGGAATGTAATGGAGCACCAGTGTGACAGAGGTTGCATCACCACACCCACTTGAGTGTGTGTGGCCATGTCGATCAGTGTGGTTTGGAAAAGAACACAGGAAATGAATTTCCATGTGTCAAACCATGGTCAGAAAGCCCTAGAACATGCTGGAATGCAACATTGGAATGCAATAGAACAGTAGTGTGATAGAGGTTAAATCACCACACTAACTTGCGTGTGTGTGGCCATATGGATCATTGTGGTTTGGAAAAAAGAACACATGAAATGACACTCCATTGTCAAACCATGGTCAGAAAGCTCTATAATTTGCTAGAATGCAACATTGGAATGGAATGGAGCACCAGTGTAACAGAGGTTGCATCACCACACCCACTTGAGTGTGTGTGGCCCTGTGGATCAGCGTGGTTTGGAAAAGAACACACGCAATGACACTCCTTTTGTCAAACCATGGTCAGAAAGTCCTATAACATGCTAGAATGCAACATTGGAACGCAATAGAGCACCAGTGTGATAGAGGCATCACCACACCCACTTGAGTGTGTGTGGCCATGTGGATCAATGTGGTTTGGAAAAGAACACACGCAATGACACTCCATGTGTCAATCCATGGTCAGAAAGCCCTAGGACATGCTGGAATGCAACATTGAAATGCAATGGAGCACCAGTGTGATAGAGGTTGCATCACCACACACACTTGATTGTTTGTGGCAATGCGGATCATTGTGGTTTGGAAAATAACACATGCAATGACACTCCATGTGTCAAACCATGGTCACAAAGCCCTAGAACATGCTGGAATACAACATTGGAATGCAATGGAGAACCAGTGTGACAGAGGTTGCATCACCACACCCACTTGAGTGTGTGTGGCTAGGTGGATCTACGTGGTTTGGAAAAGAACACATGCAATGACACTCCATCTATCAAACCATGGTCAGAAAGCCCTAGCACATGCTGGAATGCCACATTGGAATGCAATGGAGCACCAGTGTGATAGAGGTTGCGTCACCACACCCACTTGAGTGTGTGTGGACATGTGGATTAGAGTAGTTTGGAAAAGAACACATGCAATGACACTCCATGTGTCAAACCATGGTCAAAATGCCCTAGAACATGCTGGAAGGCAACATTGGAATGTAATGGAGCACTAGTGTGACATAGGTTGCATCACCACACCCACTTGAGTGTGTGTGGCCATGTGAATCAGTGTGGTTTGGAAAAGAACACAAGCAATGACACTCCATGTGTCAAACCATGGTCAGAAAGTCCTAGAACATGCTGCAATGCAACATTGGAATGCAATGGAGCACCAGTGTGATAGAGTTTGCATCACCACACCAACTTGAGTGTGTGTGGCAATGTGGATCATTGTATTTTGGAAAATAACACATGCAATGGCACTCCATGTGTCAAACCATGGTCAGAAAGCCCTAGAACATGCTATAATGCAACATTGGAACACAATGGAGCACCAGTGTGATAGAGGTATCACCACACCCACTTGAGTGTGTGTGGCCATGTGGATCAGTATGATTTGGAAAAAAACACACGCAATGACACTCCATCTATCTAACCATGGTCAGAAAGCCCTAGTGTAACTACCTAGGTGAATTACGCTCCTAGTACAAGCTCAGATGATCATAAATGGTTGAAATAGTACGGTGGGGCCCAAATGCCACTCACAGGTAGACCTTTCGGCCGTCCCAACCATTTCCAAACATCGGGACAAGAACGGGCGGCGTAATCAGCAGGCGAAGGGATCAACTACATACACAAATGAGTATGTATGCAAGCCACCATACAATAGTACATCAGAGCCATTCCATCTAAAAAGAAAGGAAATATAGCAACGCCATACGGCAAGATCCAAATATCCTAGATAGATATAATAGTTTAGCATATCTCCTCATACATCAATCAACAGAGTATCAAGCGGAAGCGAAAGACAAAATCCGAGTACGGATAAGAAGCAAATCGGCATAAGATGCCCCATAAATAAGCAGATCCCGCCCACAGATCTCATGGATCCCCGTTCCCGGTATCTCTACACCGAATGATCGTTGCCCACATCGTCCGTCTCCTCCACCCAGTATCCATCTTGCGAGTGTACCTGTTCATCTGAACCAATAATTTATCGTGTGAGACCCTAGGGGTACTCAGCAAGTCTTTATGCCTCTAAAGGGGACACAACCTGGGGTGACGCAATTGCAGCAAAAGATAAACCCTAACAGTTCTATAGATACTCGCTAACCATCCGCCTAACCAGAGATAGACGGATGTCCGTGAATTAGTAACAACAGTTATAACAGTTAAAACGGTAATATCCACAGATCCATCCTCCCCCTCGCTTACCGACGAGGAAGCGGACGAACAACCCGCCCCCCATCCGTTGGCAGTTTGATTATCCATTCCGTGAGTATTGCGCTATTTACTAGTCAGGTACCTAGTCTAGTCAGATTAAAACGGTACTTTAGTTATGCTTGTCTATGATCGAGAAACTGTGCTCCAAGTCGTCCATAACCGCGGACACGGCTTTCAGAAAGTTTTACCCTGCAGGGGTGCACAAATAGCAACACACACTCGATATGCCTCGGAAAAACCAAATCAAAACCCAACGAGGCAGTCACGACAAAGCGATCACAGGATTCAGAAATATTTCAGGGGGCCACCCCATTGAGCTACCCGCAACGAAGTTAGCTGACTCCGAGACGGCCTCAAGGTTTGCGTCAATGGTTGTGAACGATTGGGAACCCGAAAATGTGACTCGGCTTGTCGACACCGCGAAAACACTCCGCTTTCCTAAACAGTACAGTGTGCTCCTCGCACAATCTTAAATAAAGCAGTAAAGCATGGCATAAGTACAGGATAGTAAATAAAACCTCAAACTAGTTTGTGTCCCTCAAGAAATAAGAATGAATCAAGCTCTGGCTCAGGGGGGTTCATAAGCCTCCCGGATGTGGATAGCGCGAATATTCTTGGAACAGGAATCAAGTACTCAGGGTCTTACGGGACACAAGTGAGCCTGAAAAACCAAATAGCAAATATGGCTCACCGATGCCACTTTCATTAGTTATCCCATTACTACTCAGGTTAAGTTGTTTAGGTACCTCGTTATCCATCAGACACTCACATACCCAACACATGCTGTTCTACGACTCGCATGGCTCAAACAACTCCTGTAGTAATGGCTCATGGGATGGAGGAACAAGCTTCGGTGGGGTTTAAAAGTAAAGGCTATGCAATACTTGGGATTCAAATTAATGCAATCGCGACTCAATGATGCAAGAATAAGATAGAGGCAATAGGTACTATATGTATGCAAGCATGTGGTAGTGCTTGCCTGGCAGCTCAGTTGAAGCAAGGGATGGATCTAGGTAGTGCTCCTGGTTCTCTTGATATATCCCCTGCTCAGCGTCTATTCGAAGAAGAACCAAACAAACAAGGCCAACATAAATAAAGTGCACAAGCATATGTATAAATGCATCAAGCAAACAATCATGCCATGATGAATGATGCACAATTTGCATGGCAATAAAGTAGCATGGCATGGGTGAGGTGTGGAATACAAGAATAAACCATTTTATTGAGTTTTGGCCCATTTTATTCTCATATTAGTTGCTTTACTCTTTATATTTATATGATGCATGCTGCAATTCAGATCATGGAATGCATAAACAGAAAGGTCTCGTCGAGCTAAACATTTTAGACATATTATTTGTTAAATTTGGCGTTATAGATCAAAAGTTATTAATTATTTAAAGTGGAAGGGCATTTTATTGTAATTTTAATCATCTTGCAATTTTAAATGTCCAAAATATATTTTAGATGGCATATTTGAATTCCTCATATTTTTCTGATTTGAAAACATATATTATTTGTATTATTTGGAATTATATTTGAAAAGATATTTGAAAACAGAATTAAATTTGAATTTGAATTAATTTAAAAAGGATTTGAATTTAAACAGATTACAGAATTACTTTTGCTACTCAGTCACAGCTAGCCACAGCCAATGACCAGTGGGGCCAGCAGCTGACTCAACAGCGCACTTCGCAGAAAAGGTTTTTTCACCGCGAGCTAACCTAGCCTAAGCGACAGACAGGCGGGCCCGACAGAGACTCCGGCCCCACGTGACAGCGAAAGCCCAGGGTGGACCACGTGGCGTCGCGAGGGGAGCGCGGGTTAAGGAATCCAAAAGCCTAGGGGTTTTTCTGCAAAAGCATTGGCACGGCTGACTGGTGGGGTCTGCGGACCGCGGGTTGATAAAAAAAAGAACGGAGGGCTAAACTGCAAAACGACCACAGCCGTGCTGTGGATCTTCTTCTCTGCGTTGAGCGACAGGTCGATGCACGTCGCGGGCAGGAATCGATCTCTGGACCTGGGGCTAGTGCGCGGAAGCGGCTACCGGTGCGGTGGGGTGGGGATTGCTGACAGAGGACAGATCGGTAGGCTAGGTAGGGTTTCTGCGCGTCGCGGGAGCGAGCAGACGCTAGAGCCGCCGGCGCACGCAGCCTGTTCGACGGAGCGGACGGCGACACTAGGGCGATACGGCGAAGGGGACCATGTCAGGGAGGTTAGCCAGCTCACCGAGAGTGCGTCGGTGTAGGTGGATCGGGTCGGCGAGCAGCAGGGCGACGATGATGCAGAGACCGAGCGATCTAGGGTTTCAGGGTCAGCGTCGCGAGGTCCTGTGGCTCCGGTCCTTCTCCTCCTCGACGGCGGGTACTAGGCGAAGCAGGGGATGCTTGCGGTCTTCCTCGACACCAGAGAGCGCGACGCCACCGGCTGGAAGAGAAGGGACGGTGGAGGCCGAGGGTTTTTTGCCGGCGATGGGGGTAGACGGTGGTGGAGAGGAAGGAGAGAAGAGGGCGAGGCCCTGGCGGATCTGGGGTAGCTGGGCGAGGCAGAGAGGTGGTGGGGTGGTAGTAGGTAGCAGAGAGAGGGGAGATGTCGTGGGGAGGTGGTAGGGTTAAAGGTGGCTCGGTGCCACCTTTCTCTCCTCCTCCTCGCACGTGCTAGGGTCGGCAGGGGCAGGTGGTAGGCTCGGGCAGGACCAGGGTAGGGGCAAGGGGAGCTGCCAGGTGGGGTAGGGCAGGCCAGGGTCGGGGTGGGGAACACCAGGCAGAGAGAGGAGAAAGGAGGAGAGGGGAGGCTCGGGTTTAGGGCGTGGTAGAGGAATGGGTGGCTCGGGTGTAGCTAGGGTTTTGATTGGGATGGAGGGTAGCTAGGGCAGGGGTAGGTGGCCAGGTGGGACCTGCAAGGTGGGGCTCGGCATGGAGACTAAGGGGAGGGTTAGGTTCAGAAGGAGAAGAGAGAGAGAGGGGGAGGGTATGGTGATGGAGGTGTCACTAGGGTAGATGAGGGGGATGCTTTAGATTAGGTATAGATTAGAGAGGAGGTTTAGAGGGAGAGGGTGGGGCTTAGGGTTTAGAAGCATGCATGCTCCAAACCTAGATCAAGCAAGAACATGACAAGCTCCCACAAGATCAAAACAAGAAGAAGAGAGGGAGGTGGTGGTAGGGTTTAAACAAGATCAACATAGATCAAGCCAAAAGGAAGGGATATAGATAGAGAGAGATGATGATCCACTCAAGATTCAAATAAAAACCAAATACTAGAAAAGGTGGCACTTGCATGGCCCATGCAAAATATTTATTGCCATGTTGATTCTTGTGAAAACAACATTATCACATGGCATTATTGTTATGCATTCCAAAATTGAAATAAAAGCCAAGCAAAAGAATTTAGAAGGGATTCCAAGTGGAGTAGATGGAGATGATCACATTGGAGTATAATTGGGAATTACTAGTGTGTATATTCCACTAGATGATTATTAGTCACAAAAATATTCCAACATGAGCATAATTCCATGATAATCCATATGGAAGCTAAGACAAAGGATTCCACTCACAAGGCATGCAAAGGTGGCCATGTGGCTCTCATATATCAATAATGTGAAAACAACATGATGCCAAGATGAGAGCATGTGGAAAAGAATTGGATCCATCCCAACCCACATGAGCTAGAGGTAAACTCAAATAAAGTGCAAAGCTCATATTTAGTTGGATGGTGGAATTATAAGGTGGTGAAAGAAAAGGTGGTGGAGTTAATAAGAGATATGCCCCCAACTCAACTTGGGCATTACACAATATATCAAGAACCAAATACAATATCAAGAGGAAAATACAATTAATAATGCATATGAGATAAGAACCAAATCAAAAGGGTTTTATATGATGCTCAAATGCAAGGTGGCATGATGATGAAACAATTATATATTTGAAGTATCCATTATATTACTAGATCAAGTAGCATTACAATTGTTAGACAATTGGGATGCTACAACTCTCCCCCACTAAACAGGAATCTCGCCCCGAGATTCTAGGATGAAGAAGAAGACACAAAGAGGGTAGGATACTTGAAACGGAGTTCATCTTCGCGTTCCCAAGTGGCTTCATCAACGGAATGGTGCGACCATTGCACCTTGCAGAACTTGATGGACTTGTTGCGAGTCCTTCTTTCTGCGACTTCAAGGATTTTTGTGGGGTGTTCTTGATAAGACAGGTCTTCTTGGAGATTGATAAGCTCATGATCCACGGTCCTGCCGGGATCCTTGAAGCACTTCTTGAGTTGAGAGATGTGGAAAACATCATGGACTTTGAGTTTTTCCGGGAGCTCAAGAGCATAAGCAACTTCTCCTCTTCTTCCACGAACTTTGAAGGGACCGATGTATCTAGGAGCCAGCTTTCCTTTGATACCAAAACGGTGCGTGCCTCTCATGGGAGTGACACGAAGGTAAACGAGATCACCAGGGACATACTCCATGTCCGTGTGCTTCCTGTCATAATTGCTCTTCTGGCGACTTTGAGCAATCCTCAGATTTTCAAGAATGATGTGAACCTTCTCCTCCGCTTGAGTCACAATGTCAGGGCCAAACAAGATCCTTTCACCTGCACCCGACCAACCAATCGGAGTTCTGCACTTGTGACCATAGAGAGCCTCGAATGGTGCCATCTTTAGACTTTTCTAGAAGCTGTTGTTGTAAGAGAATTCAGCATAAGGAAGACATTCTTCCCACTTCATGCCAAAAGAGATGACGCAAGCACAAAGCATATCCTCCAGAATCTGATTGATCCTTTCAACTTGTCCTTGCGACTGAGGATGGTAAGCTGTGCTAAAGTTCAACTTTGTTCCCAAAGCATTTTGGAAACTCTCCCAGAACTTGGAAGTGAAGATGCTTCCATGGTCTGAACTGATCTCGAGAGGAACCCCATACAGAGAGACAATTCTGTTGATATAGAGCTCCGCCAACTGAATTGCAGAAATGGTTTCCTTGACGGGGAAGAAGTGAGCCACTTTAGAAAGCCTGTCAATGACAACAAAGATTGCATTGTTGCCCTTCTGCGACCTTGGAAAACCAGTGATGAAGTCCATCTCTACTTTCTCCCATTTCCATTCCGGGGGTTTCAATGGCTGTAGAAGACCGGAAGGTTTCTGATGAACAGCTTTCACTCTGCGGCAGACATCACACTCTGAGACATACTTGGCACAATACCTTTTCAAACCAGGCCACCAATATTGTGTTTTCAAGTCCATGTACATCTTTGTGATGCCAGGGTGGATAGAAAGAACAGAATCATGCGCCTCCTTGAGAACTTGCTCTCTCAAACCCGGGTAGTTCGGAACAAACATCCGGTGTTCAAAGAAAAGCGTGCCTTGATCCTCGACGTGGAAGAACTCATACTTCGGAAGCTGAATCCTGGAGATGATCTTTCTTGTGTACGGATCACCAAGCTGAGAGGAGCGAACCTTTTCTTCCAAGAGAGGAGTAGCCAGAAGGTTCAGGAGATACCCTTGTCCCACAATTTCAAGGTTGAGCTGACGGAATTCCTCGCACAAGAGAGGCTTTTGTTCTTCCATCATGAGGTTGTTGACATAAGCTTTGCGGCTGAGAGCATCTGCCATGACATTAGCTTTGCCCGGCGTGTAGTTGATGGTCAAATCAAAATCATTGATTGCTTCAATCCATCTCCTTTGCCGAAGGTTGAGATCAGGCTGAGTAAAGATATACTTCAGACTCTTGTGATTAGAAAAGATCTCACAACGGTTACCAAGCAAGTAGTGCCTCCATACTTTCAAAGCAAAGACAACTGCTGCGATCTCGAGGTCATGTGTAGGATAGTTGATCTCATGCGTCTTCAACTGACGAGAGGCATAAGCAACAACTTGTTTTTCTTGCATGAGGACCGCACTCAATCCATGCAAAGAGGCGTCACAGAATATCTGAAACGGCTTGGATGTATCCGGAGGAACCAAGACTGGTGTGGAAGTGAGCTTCTCTTTGAGTGTCTCAAAACTTGCTTGACATGCAGGAGTCCAAAGGTATTTCTTGCCTTTCTTGAGGAGATCGGTAAGAGGCTTTGCTATCTTCGAAAAGTTCTGAACGAAGCGACGGCAATAACTAGCCAAACCAAGGAAACTCCGCACTTATTTGACATTAACAGGAGGAAGCCATTCGACAATTGTCTTCACAGTTTCCGGATTGACTGCAATGCCCTTGGCAGAGATGACGTGACCAAGATAGGTAACTTGAGGCAGCCAAAACTCACACTTGGAGAACTTTGCATACAATCGGTTCTCACGAAGGTTGCTTAGGACACACCGGAGGTGTTCTTCATGCTCTTCTTGTGACTTAGAATAGACTAGGATGTCATCCAGATAGACCACAACGAACTTATCAAGATACTCCATGAAAACCGAGTTCATGAGCCTCGAGAAGGTGGCAGGTGCGTTGGTGAGACCGAAAGACATGACCGTGTACTCATACATGCCATAGCGGGTGGTGAAAGCTGTCTTCGGAACATCTTCCTTGCGAATCTTGATTTGGTGATAACCACTTCTCAAGTCAAGCTTAGAGAACACCACAGCTCTAGCTAGCTGATCAAAGAGATCATTAATCCGCGGAAGGGGATATTTATTCTTGATGGTTTTAGCATTGAGAGCCCGATAGTCAACACAAAGTCTATCCGTCTGGTCTCGCTTCTTCACAAAGAGAGTAGGGATACCCCAAGAAGAAGTACTGTGCTGAATGAAACCCAACTTCTCTTGTTCATCAAGCTGACGTTTGAGTTCAGCCAACTCAGCAGGACCCATTTTATAAGGCCGCTTGGAGATAGGAGCGGTACCAGGTTCAAGCTCAATAACAAACTCAACCTCACGATTCGGAGGCATACCTGGCAACTCTTCAGGAAAGACATCTGGGAACTCACAGACCACCGGAACACTCTGAATAGCTTCCATAGCATCAACATTCAGAGCCGCCAAAGAGAAAAGCTGGATAGCAGGTGTCTGACTTGGAGAATAGACTATATGGCCTTCAGGAATCTTCAGAGAAACCGAGTGTTCAGCACAATCAATCACAGCTGCATTTGCTGTCAACCAATCCATGCCCAAGATGACATCAATGTCAGAATTGCCCAGAATGGTTAAGGAAGCCGAGAACGAAGAGCCACCAATCTCAATTTGATTGCCATGGCTGATTTTAGAAGCTGCCATTGTTGCTCCAGGAGAAAGGACCATTAACCGCTTGAGGAGAGGATCCATGACTAACTCATTCTCATCTGCAAACTTGGTTGACACAAAAGAATGCGATGCACCAGAATCGAACAAAACTCGTGCAGGGACTGAGTTAATGGGAAGCATACCCATCACAACCCCAGGTGCATGCTCAGCTTGAGCGGCGTTGATGCAGTTGGCACGAGCAACAGTAGACCCGGGCTTGGTGTTGATGTTGAGAGCCCGAGGTGGTGGTGCACGAACCATAGGAGAGATTGCCGCAGATCTTGGAGGTGGTGGAGGAAGAGCCTTGTTCTTCATCGGACAGTTCCAGCTTTGATGCCCAGAGTCACCACACGTGTAACAAGCACCAGCTGGACGTGGAGCAACGTAGCCAGGGACTCCGCCAGGCGCTCCAGGGTAGTGGTGGTTGTAGCCCCTGGGAGCAGCAGTGAGGAAGTTTGGTGGCCTTGTCGCGTAGCTTGAAGGTCTTGGTGGAGCCGGGAGCGACAGTGGGGTGTTAGGAACCCAAACATGACGCTTAGAAGGAGCTGACATAGCTGAAGAGCCTGCTGCATCACGGCTGTGTTTCTTTGATTCCTCAAACACTTGCCTACTTGCCTCTTCCTGCAGAGCTGTATGCTGAAGTTCCAGAAAAGACGCCGGCCTTGCATGTGTGATTGCATACTTAATCGATGCATTGAGCCCTTGCCTGAACCTCTTTTGCTTCTTCTTGTCATCAGAGATCTCATCGCCACCATAACGAGAAAGGTTCATGAAGTTCCTGATGTAGGTATTGACATTATCATTGCCCTGCTTGAGGTTGAGAAACACTTCCTTCATCCTCTCCATGACAATTTCTGACAGATACTGCTCTTTGAAAGCTCCAGTGAACTGTTCCCAAGTAGGCTGAAAACCAGTGCAGTTTGCCTTCAGGTAATTCTCCCACCAGAGAGCTGCATCTCCCTTTAGAAGGTGAGTAGCACACTTTACCCATTCTTGCTCAGGAACATCAGCAGTCATCAGCAACCTCGACATCTCACGCAACCAATCATCAGCATCAAGTGGTTGATCAGAAACATCAAATTGGCGTGGGTTGAACTTCAGGAAGCTTTTGATGTCTCCTCGCTTGGGAGGTGGAGGTAGCGGAACAAACTCATTCCTCCTGACACTTTCCTCAAAACGCTGCTGGTTCTGCTGCATTGCTGCCAAGGCATTGGTGATGCTTGACAATGCTACCCCCAGTTCAGGTTGTATGTCCTCCTTAGAACGGCGTGGTGGTGCCATCCTGTGATTGATATAAGAGACAAGTCAGTACTATGACGGAGAATAATAATAATCCAAAATAGTACCAAAATGGAATTAACCAAGATTAAAGGATACAATTTACTAAGATGATATTAAAATATCAACGAAGTTCAAAGCACCTAGAAGATATTAAGCATATCGCACACGACTGAAAAGGAGTGTGGTACACATATATATCAAAGAAAAATTTTCCACAAATTTCGGCATTAAAATACCAATAGATGCGCAAAATTACTTAACGAATCAAGATTAGTGACTCTACCAACTCAATATACAAGAGCAATGATAAATGTAGTGGTATGGTCGCGACTCCATCCCGCACTCAAATCATTACTCCGCACATGAACAAGTAAAACACATATCTCAACACCTTCTTCTCGAGATGATCCTAAAGATTAGCAACTACGGAAACGAACACCCTAAAGAAGATAACGTCGGATAACAAAGAGTAAGACAGATCGCGTCGGTATACAACAAATCAGATAGATCGCGTCGGTTTGCAAAAGCCTGTCGGTATGGAATGTACCAACAGTTGATAACCAAAAGGCCGATCAGATAACAACTTGGATGCAACAGATAGACAAGGAATTACACACACACACACAGACACAGACACAACCTATGGTACTACGGAAACCCAGAACACGTGAATCCTAGTTTGAATTTTAAGAAGAGGATTGAAAACGTTACACTTCCTTACCAGAAAAGGGTGGGTGGGTGGGTAAGAAGAAAAGTTGAAGCAGTCCTACTCTCGCGTTTTGTTTTTCCCTAGTATACATAACTACCAAAAATATTTGCTAGACAGACAACGACCATTTGGCTGAGACCCTGAAGGGCGGGATGGCTCTAATACCAATTGTAACTACCTCGGTGAATTACGCTCCTAGTACAAGCCCGGATGATCAGAAATGGTTGAAATAGTACGGTGGGGCCCAAATGCCACTCACAGGTAGACCTTTCGGCCGTCCGAACCATTTCCAAACATCGGGACAAGAACGGGCGGCGTAATCGGCAGGCGAAGGGATCAACTACATACACAAATGAGTATATATGCAAGCCACCATACAATAGTACATCAAAGCCATTCCATCTAAAAAGAAAGGAAATATAGCAACGCCATACGGCAAGATCCAAATATCCTAGATAGATATAATAGTTTAGGATATCTCCTCATACATCAATCAACAGAGTATCAAGCGGAAGCGGAAGACAAAATCCGAGTACGGATAAGAAGCAAATCGGCATAAGATGCCCCATAAATAAGCAGATCCCGCCCACAGATCCCATGGATCCCCGTTCCCGGAATCTCTACACCGAATGATCGTTGCCCACATCGTCCGTCTCCTCCACCCAGTATCCATCTTGCGAGTGTACCTGTTCATCTGAACCAATAATTTATCGTGTGAGACCCTAGGGGTACTCAGCAAGTCTTTATGCCTCTAAAGGGGACACAACCTGGGGTGACGCAATTGCAGCAAAAGATAAACCCTAATAGTTCTATAGATACTCGCTAACCATCCGCCTAACCAGAGATAGAAGGATGTCCGTGAATTAGTAACAACAGTTATAACAGTTAAATCGGTAATATCCACAGATCCATCCTCCTCCTCGCTTACCGACGAGGAAGCGGACGAACAACCCCCCCCCCCATCCGTTGGCAGTTTTATTATCCATTCCGTGAGTATTGCGCTATTTACTAGTCAGGTACCTAGTCTAGTCAGATTAAAAGCGGTACTTTAGTTATGCTTGTCTATGATCGAGAAACTGTGCTCCAAGTCGTCCATAACCGCGGACACGGCTTTCAGAAAGTTTTACCCTGCAGGGGTGCACAAATAGCAACACACACTCGATATGCCTCGGAAAAACCAAATCAAAACCCAACGAGGCAGTCACGACAAAGCGATCACAGGATTCAGAAATATTTCAGGGGGCCACCCCATTGAGCTACCCGCAACGAAGTTAGCTGACTCCGAGACGGCCTCAAGGTTTGCGTCAATGGCTGTGAACGACTGGGAACCCGAAAATGTGACTGGGCTTATCGACACCGCGAAAACACTCCACTTTCCTAAACAGTACAGTGTGCTCCTCGCACAATCTTAAATAAAGCAGTAAAGCATGGCATAAGTACAAGATAGTAAATAAAACCTCAAACTAGTTTGTGGCCCTCAAGAAATAAGAATGAATCAAGCTCTGGCTCAGGGGGGTTCATAAGCCTCCCGGATGTGGATAGCGCGAATATTCTTGGAACAGGAATCAAGTACTCGGGGTCTTACGGGACACAAGTGAGCCTGAAAAACCAAATAGCAAATATGGCTCACCGATGCCACTTTCATTAGTTATCCCATTACTACTCAGGTTAAGTTGTTTAGGTACCTCGTTATCCATCAGACACTCACATACCCTACACATGCAGTTCTATGACTCGCATGGCTCAAACAACTCCTGTAGTAATGGCTCATGGGATGGAGGAACAAGCTTCGGTGGGGTTTAAAAGTAAAGCCTATGCAATACTTGGGATTCAAATTAATGCAATCGCGACTCAATGATGCAAGAATAAGATAGAGGCAATAGGTATTATATGTATGCAAGCATGTGGTAGTGCTTGCCTAGCAGCTCAGTTGAAGCAAGGGATGGATCTGGGTAGTGCTCCTGGTTCTCTTGATATATCCCCTAGTCAGCGTCTATTCGAAAAAGAACCAAACAAACAAGGCCAACATAAATAAAGTGCACAAGCATATGTATAAATGCATCAAGCAAACAATCATGCCATGATGAATGATGCACAATTTGCATGGCAATAAAGTAGCATGGCATGGGTGAGGTGTGGAATACAAGAATAAACCATTTTATTGAGTTTTGGCCCATTTTATTCTCATATTAGTTGTTGTACTCTTTATATTTATATGATGCATGCTGCAATTCAGATCATGGAATGCATAAACAGAAAGGTCTCGTCGAGCTAAACATTTTAGACATATTATTTGTTAAATTTGGCGTTATAGATCAAAAGTTATTAATTATTTAAAGTGGAAGGGCATTTTATTGTAATTTTAATCATCTTGCAATTTTAAATGTCCAAAATATATTTTAGATGGCATATTTGAATTCCTCATATTTTTCTGATTTGAAAACATATATTATTTGTATTATTTGGAATTATATTTGAAAAGATATTTGAAAACAGAATTAAATTTGAATTTGAATTAATTTAAAAAGGATTTGAATTTAAACAGATTACAGAATTACTTTTGCTACTCAGTCACAGCTAGCCACAACCAATGACCAGTGGGGCCAGCAGCTGACTCAGCAGCGCACTTCGCAGAAAAGGTTTTTACACCGCGAGCTAACCTAGCCTAAGCGACAGACAGGCGGGCCCGACAGAGACTCCGGCCCCACGTGACAGCGAAAGCCCAGGGTGGACCACGTGGCGTCACGAGGGGAGCGCGGGTTTAGGAATCCAAAAGCCTAGGGGTTTTTCTGCAAAAGTGTTGGCGCGGCTGACTGGTGGGGTCTGCGGACCGTGGGTTGATCAAAAAAGAACGGAGGGCTAAACTGCAAAACGACCACAGCCGTACTGTGGATCTTCTTCTCTGCGTTGAGCGACAGGTCGATGCACGGCGCGGGCAGGGATCGATCTCTAGACCTGGGGCTAGTGCGCGGAAGCGGCTACCGGTGCGGTGGGGTGGGGATTGCTGACAGAGGACAGATCGGTAGGCTAGGTAGGGTTTCTGCGCGTCGCGGGAGCGAGCAGACGCTAGCGCCACCGGCGCACGCAGCCTGTTCGACGGAGCGGACGGCGACACTAGGGCGATACGGCGAAGGGGACCATGTCAGGGAGGTTAGCCAGCTCACCGAGAGTGCGTCGGTGTAGGTGGATCGGGTCGGCGATCAGCAGGGCGACGATGATGCAGAGACCGAGCGAGCTAGGGTTTCGGGGTCAGCGTCGCGAGGTCCTGTGGCTCCGGTCCTTCTCCTCCTCGACGGCGGGTACTAGGCAAAGCAGGGGATGCTTGCGGTCTTCCTCGACACCAGAGAGCGCGACGCCACCGGCTGGAAGAGAAGGGACGGTGGAGGCCGAGGGTTTTTTGCCGGCGATGGGGGTAGACGGTGGTGGAGAGGAAGGAGAGAAGAGGGCGAGGCCCTGGCAGATCTGGGGTAGCTGGGCGAGGCAGAGAGGTGGTGGGGTGGTAGTAGGTAGCAAAGAGAGGGGAGATGCCGTGGGGAGGTGGTAGGGTTAAAGGTGGCTCGGTGCCACCTTTCTCTCCTCCTCCTCGCACGTGCTAGGGTCGGCAGGGGCAGGTGGTAGGCTCGGGCAGGACCAGGGCAGGGGCAAGGGGAGCTGCCAGGTGGGGTAGGGCAGGCCAGGGTCGGGGTGGGGAACACCAGGCAGAGAGAGGAGAAAGGAGGAGAGGGGAGGCTCGGGTTTAGGGCGTGGTAGAGGAATGGGTGGCTCGGGTGTAGCTAGGGTTTTGGTTGGGATGGAGGGTAGCTAGGGGAGGGGTAGGTGGCCAGGTGGGACCTGCAAGGTGGGGCTCGGCATGGAGACTAAGGGGAGGGTTAGGTTCAGAAGGAGAAGAGAGAGAGGGGGAGGGTATGGTGATGGAGGTGTCACTAGGGTAGATGAGGGGGATGCTTTAGATTAGGTATAGATTAGAGAGGAGGTTTAGAGGGAGAGGGTGGGGCTTAGGGTTTAGAAGCATGCATGCTCCAAACCTAGATCAAGCAAGAACATGACAAGCTCCCACAAGATCAAAACAAGAAGAAGAGAGGGAGGTGGTGGTAGGGTTTAAACAAGATCAACATAGATCAAGCCAAAAGGAAGGGATATAGATAGAGAGAGAGATGATGATCCACTCAAGATTCAAATAAAAACCAAATACTAGAAAAGGTGGCACTTGCATGGCCCATGCAAAATATTTATTGCCATGTTGATTCTTGTGAAAACAACATTATCACATGGCATTATTATTATGCATTCCAAAATTGAAATAAAAGCCAAGCAAAAGAATTTAGAAGGGATTCGAAGTGGAGTAGATGGAGATGATCACATTGGAGTATAATTGGGAATTACTAGTGTGTATATTCCACTAGATGATTATTAGTCACAAAAATATTCCAACATGAGCATAATTCCATGATAATCCATATGGAAGCTAAGACAAAGGATTCCACTCACAAGGCATGCAAAGGTGGCCATGTGGCTCTCATATATCAATAATGTGAAAACAACATGATGCCAAGATGAGAGCATGTGGAAAAGAATTGGATCCATCCCAACCCACATGAGCTAGAGGTAAACTCAAATAAAGTGCAAAGCTCATATTTAGTTGGATGGTGGAATTATAAGGTGGTGAAAGAAAAGGTGGTGGAGTTAATAAGAGATATGCCCCCAACTCAACTTGGGCATTACACAATATATCAAGAACCAAATACAATATCAAGAGGCAAATACAATTAATAATGCATATGAGATAAGAACCAAATCAAAAGGGTTTTATATGATGCTCAAATTCAAGGTGGCATGATGACATGAGCATGATATAATGATGATGCAACAATTATATATTTGAAGTATCCATTATATTACTAGATCAAGTAGCATTACAATTGTTAGACAATTGGGATGCTACACCTAGCACATGCTGGAATGCCACATTGGAATGCAATGGAGCACTAGTCTGACAGAGGTTGCATCACCACACCCACTTGAGTGTGTGTGGCCATGTGGATCAGAGTAGTTTGGAAAAGAACACATGCAATGACACTCCATGTGTCAAACCATGGTCAGAATGCCCTAGAACAAGCTCGAAGGCAATATTGGAATGTAATGGAGCACTAGTGTGACATAGGTTGCATCACCACACCCACTTGAGTGTGTCTGGCCATGTGGATCAGTGCGGTTTCGAAAAGAAGACAAGCAATGACACTCCATGTGTCAAACCATGGTCAGAAAGTCCTAGAACATGCTGGAATGGAACATTGGAATGCAATGGAGCACCAGTGTGATAGAGTTTGCATCACCACACTAACTTGAGTGTGTGTGGCAATGTGGATCACTGTAGTTTGGAAAAGAACACATGCAATGACACTCCATGTGTCAAACTATGGTCAGAAAGCCCTAGAATTTGCTGGAATGCAACATTGGAATGGAATGGAGCACCAGTGTAACAGAGGTTGCATCACCATACCCACTTGAGTGTGTGTGGCCATGTGGATCAGCGTGGTTTGGAAAAGAACACATGCAATGACAGTCCATGTGTCAAACCATGGCTAGAAAGCCCTAGAACATACTAGAATGCAACATTGGAACGCAATGGAGCACCAGTGTGATAGAGGCATCACCACACCCACTTGAGTGTGTGTGGCCACGTGGATCAGTGTGGTTTGGAAAAGAACACACGCAATGACTCTCCATCTATAAAACCATGGTCAGAAAGCCCTAGGACATACTGGAATGCATCATTGAAATGTAATGGAGCACCAGTGTGATAGAGGATGCATCACCACACACACTTGAGTCTTTGTGGCAATGTGGATCATTATGGTTTGGAAAATAACACATGCAATGACACTCCATGTGTCAAACCATGGTCACAAAGCCCTAGAACATGCTGGAATACAACATTGGAATGCAATGGAGCACCAGTGTAACAGAGGTTGCATCACCACACCCACTTGTGTGTGTGTGTGGCCATGTGGATCAATGTGGTTTTGAAAAGAACACAGGCAATGACACTCCATCTATCGAACCATGGTCAGAAAGCCCTAGCACATGCTGGAATGCCACATTGGAATGCAATGGAGCACCAACATGACAGAGGTTGCATCACCACACCCACTTGAGTGTGTGTGGCCATGTGGATCAGAGTAGTTTGGAAAAGAACACATGCAATGACACTCCATGTGTCAAACCATGGTCAGAAAGCCCTAGAATTTGCTGGAATGCAACATTAGAATGCAATGGAGCACCAGTGTAACAGAGGTTGCATCACCATACCCACTTGAGTGTGTGTGGCCATGTGGATCAGCGTGGTTTGGAAAAGAACACATGCAATGACACTCCATGTGTCAAACCATGGCCAGAAAGCCCTAGAACATACTAGAATGCAACATTGGAACACAATGGAGCACTAGTGTGATAGAGGCTACCCTTCTCTTTGCTATTAGCACTAATTACAACTACTAGCTGGCTACTGAACCTCAAATTGTTCGTTAGCCCAACGCTGACAAACATATTTTGTCCATAGTTTTCTGTCAAGTGGGATCTGTGCGGACCCCCCTTACCTGGTTACGATAGTCCTCTACAGGTACAACTCCAAGGGCAAGTGGTATGGAAGCCATTGTTTCACGATGGAAGAAGCGCCTGCGTAGATCTGCACTATATCTGGTATGGTTGCTGCTCTGCGTAATCATGTTGAAGTATGGCCAAAGCAGACTGCAAAGTTCAGCTTCATGGATGAACGTGGCATCCATGTTCCTATATCGTGTGATAGTCAGCTAATTGGGTTGATGAAAAGGTATGCTTCGGATTGCATGTTTGAGCTGAATTGTGATGTACTGGATGTGGAAGCTGCTGCAACTGGGAGTCGCCCTTCTATTCTTGGACACAGTGGTTGCTCGAACGCAATTAGCTCCTGGTAAGAAAAGGTCGCTTGGGGTTTGCATGTTTGTGCTGAATTGTAATTTTTGTTTTATTTACTCTGTAGATATTGGGGAGTTATGCAACAGTCTTGTTTCTTTGCAGGAAGCGCCGCAAGGTTAGAAACATGACTGCCGGGTCAGTCATTTTGCTGCCCAAAGAAATTAAAAACGAGTGGAAAGATGATGCTGGACACGATTTTTGTGCCCATTGTCCTGGCGATGTAGAGTACGTGAAGCTAAGAAAATTGGCACCGAGAAAGAGGAAGAAGGCAGGAAATGAAGAAGCCATTGGACGTGAAGGCTTGGCACCTAGGCTGCGGAAGAAGGCTGCTGGCAATGAAGATGCATAATAATGTGTTGAACTTGAACCTATATATGTAATTCTGTTAAATTCTGATCGCTCTGTGTGTGGCACGTTGCTGGGCGAAACAATCTACCCACGTTGAATCCGAAATTGTTATTGTGCCACTGCTATCTGAAAACAATGATCCACCGGTTCCACGATTGCTGAGGGGAAGGAGGTCTCCAAATACGCGGAATGTAAGTGACACATAAATAAATTATTTAAGCTACCACACTCCACGAAGCGGCAACTTATTTCAGATGCTGCACAACAACGTGGCAAGATAAACAGCAATGTTCTCACCGATAATGCCCAGATGAGGAGGAAATGGGTACCACTTTCTGGCCTAATCTTGAGCCCGTCTATCTCACCGCCTCTCTGTTCCTGCATCCCCTGCATCAAGCGAAGCTCCCAGATCTCCAGTAACCGGGTGTATGTGCTTCCACTTTATAAATTGTGGTTGTGCCATTTGCATGCGGCACAATCCACGTAGATTATGTTTAAACAAACCACCAGTGTCAGAATACACTAGTAGAAAAGGTGTCTTTGGTCCATGGTTACGTTCCCAATCCGGGACAGAGATCTAAATCGAGGCAGAGATTGATCTAAATCACAAATTCTTCCACAAATTAATTGAGACAGAGATCTAAATCGAGGCATTTCATTAATTCAACCACAAATTCTTCTAAACAAAGGTGCGATTTCACATCCTACATTAATTCAACCAACTAGTCAACAATTTTACTTCCGCTGCCGCTGTCCTCTGAGCCACCGGCTTCCTCGTCTTCGTCGGACGGAACCTCCACGATTTCCATATTGTACGCGAGACGGAGCACCTCTTCGCGGTGAGCGGCGGCGATGACGGTGAACTTGGTCCGTCCAGGGACGGACCAGAACCTCTCCCGCCCTTCTCGGTTGCGGAGATCCCGGTGCACCACGCGCCCGTAAACGAAGCGGTTGCCAATCGTGGCCTTCCGCTCCTTCTTGAACAGCGCCGACCAGTACGGGCTGGCCGCCGCGTACCGGGGCAGCGCCCTCTTCTATGCGGGCATCTGGAGGCGGCGCGCCGCGATTACGCTCTCCATCAAGGCTCCACCGGGGAAGAGGAGCGGAGCCACCGACACTCCCGCATAGCTGATGCGCCATCCGTGGGGCACCGTCGTGGCCGGCGGCACGAGGATGTCGAAGTGCGAGAACATCACCGCCTCGTAGAAGTTCAGCGAGGGCATCTCCATGGCGGCGCGATGGAGATTGGAGAGGGAGCGAGGGGGTGGACGTCGCAGTGGAGATTGGAGAGGGCGAGGGGATGGGCGACGAAGCGACGAGCTATGGCGCCTCCTATTTCTACACGAGGACGATGAAGCGACGGGCGGAATATCCAAGGGGCATTGGTCAGACAAAAGGAAGTAATGCAACATTAAGACAGATTAACGGGCGACCAATTTTTTTACTCCCAGGACTCCGGGGCCAATAGTTCAGACCGCTAGGTCAATAAGTACAACTATGACAACTTAAAAAAGGCACGAAGCTTAAGCTAAATAGAACTAGTTAACACACATCTCCTTGATCTTCCTAATCTTAGCCTTATGCGCATCTTCCTGGGAGAGCAAGGATCAAATCGTCTGGTCCTTCCTTTTAGCATCTTCCTTGCACAACTTCAATTGTTTCTCTACATCTTTCCTCATGCACTTGTCAATACTCGTAGTTGTGAACTGTAGGACTTTGGCCTGGTGAAGATCATTCCTTGCTTGAGTCAGTTCTTGCTCTGCTTTAGCCTTCAGGGTCAACGCCACGTCCCTCTCCTTCTCGACTTTTCTAACCTTGTCTTCCACCCCCATGAGATCTCGCTTATGCTTGGTCGTGTCAACTGGTTCCCATAGCTTCATCTCAGCACTGTCAAGAAGTGAGTTGAATGCGGATTCTTTCAACTCAACAGTCATTTCCCATAGTTTCTCCAGCATTTTCTGCATCGATTTGGGCCACTTTGGATCTACCCATTTGACAACATCGCAACTTCCGCCTCGCATCATTGCACGATGTCCTTGACACTGTAGAAACCTCCTGCCTGCGTTTCGTCCTTCAAACACTACAAATTTAGTGGGCACATATCCATGTTTACATAGCAGAGGACTGGCTTCATCCGCTAAACCGTGATAGTCGGCGTCATACATCGTCTGGTTGGCCTAACACATCATACACGCATGAGTAAACGGAGTAGATCTGGCTCAAAAAAAATAGATAACTGGCCACGGATGATAGAGATAGAGATGAGACGACTCACATCGAAATCACCATCTGTGTCATCACGACGCGTTTCCTCGTCGTCTCCCCTTGAACCCATGGCGAGGGGGGGTGGATGCCGGAGAGGGGATTGGGATGGCGGCATCGTCGGCTTGCGGCTACGGCAGGATGGGAGTGAAGTGGGGAATGTGGCTTCGAGGGGAAGGAAGAGAAGTACGGGGAGGAAGAGAAGTAATGGGGACGCGACACTGGGATATGGCCCGCTCAACTCGTGAGTCGTGACACTCGCAACAGGGGAGCCCCCGGTGTTGCCAGTTTGTCCAGAGCAAGCGTGGCCAATCATGCCGTAGAACAGACTACTCGTGGGTCGATCTCACGAAAACCATCCCAATCGTCCAAGCGCCCCGACCGGATGGTATGTAACAATCGACAAGCAGAACAACTGTGTTAGGGCATGCCTTCTAGAAGACTCGGTCTAACGCTAAGGTTAGGGCTCTCCTAAGGTTAATTAGTATCCATATGCGGTTTATGAAAAGAACATGCATCCAATGACATGGGTGGATCTAGCTATGGTTAATGAGAAGAGCAGACATGCAATGACACCGGTGATATGTGGTTTGTGGGAAAAACACACATGCAATGACTCTAGCTGTGGTTCATGAGAAGAGCATACATGCAATGACACCGGTGGATCCATGTGTGGTTCATGGGAAGAACACACATGCAATGACTCTGGCGATATGCGGTTTTTTGAAAAGAACAGACATGCAATGACTCTAGCTGTGGTTAATTAGAAGAGCAAACATGCAATGACATTGGTGGATCCATGTGTAGTCTGTGGGAAGAACACACATGCAATGACACTGGTGGATCCATGTGTGGTTCATGGGAAGAACACACATGCAATGACATTGGGTGTGGTTCATGATATGGTTTGTGAGAAGAACACACATGCAATGACACTGGTGGATCCATGTGTGGTCTGTGAGAAGAACACACATGCAATGACACTGGGTGTGGTTCATGATATGGTTTGTGAGAAGAACACACATGCAATGACACTGGTGGATCCATATGTGGTCTTTGGTAAGAACACACATGCAATGACACTGGTGATATGTGGTCTGTGAGAAGAACACACATACAATGACTCTAGCTATGGTTCATGAAAAGAGCAGCCATGCAATGACACCGGTGAATCCATGTGTGGTTCATGGGAAGAACACATGCGATGACACTAGGTGGATCCATGTGTGGTTTGTGAGAAGAGCAGACATGCAATGACACTGGTGGATCCATGTGTGGTTCATGGGAAGAACACACATGCAATGACTCTGGTGATATGTGGTTTGTGAAAAGAACAGACATGCAATGACTCTAGCTGTGGTTAATGAGAAGAGCAGACATGCAATGACACCGGTGGATCCATGTGTGGTTTGTGAGAAGAACACACATGCAATGACGTTGGGTGTTGTTCATGATATGGTTTGTAAGAAGAACACACATGCAATGACTCTAGCTGTGGTTTGTGAAAAGAGCACGCATGCGATGACTCTAGCTGTGGTTAATGTGAAGAGTAGACATACAATGACACTGGTGAATCCATGTGTAGTTCATGGGAAGAACACACATGCAATGACACTGGTAGATCCATTTGTGGTCTGTGGGAAGAACACACATGCAATGACACTGGTGGATCCATGTGTGGTCTTTGGGAAGAACACACATGCAATGACACTGGTGATATGTGGTCTGTGAGATGAACACACATCCAATGACTCTAGCTGTGGTTCATGAAAAGAGCAGACATGCAATGACACTGGTGGATCCATGTGTGGCTCATGGGAAGAACACACATGCGATGACACTAGGTGGATCCATGTGTGGTTTGTGAGAAGAACACACATGCAATGAAACCGGTGGATCCATCTGCGGTTCATGGGAAGAACACAAATGCAATGACTCTGGTGATATGTGGTTTGTGAAAAGAACAGACATGCAATGACTCTAGCTGTGGTTAATGAGAAGAGCAGACATGCAATGACACCGGTGGATCCATGTGTGGTTTGTGAGAAGAACACACATGCCATGACACTGGGTGTGGTTCATGATATGGTTTATAAGAAGAACACACATGCAATGACTCTAGCTGTGGTTTGTGAACAGAGCACGCATGCGATGACTCTAGCTGTGGTTCATGGGAAGAGCAAACATACAATGACACCGGTGGATCCATGTGTGGTTCATGGGAAGAACACACATGCAACGACATTGGTGGATCCATGTGTGGTCTGTGGGAAGAACACACATGCAATGACACTGGTGGATCCATGTGTGGTCTTTGGGAAGAACACACATGGAATGACTCCGGTGATATGTGGTCTATGAGAAGAACACACATGCAATGACTCTAGCTGCAGTTAATGAAAAGAGCAGACATGCATTGACACCGGTGGATCCATGTGTGGTTCATGGGAAGAACATACATGCAATGACACTGGGTGTGGTTCATGATATGGTCTGTGAGAAGAACACACATGCAATGACACTGGTGGATCCATGTGTGGTCTATGAGAAGAACACACATGCAATGACACTGGGTGTGGTTCATGATATGGTTTGTGAAAAGAACACACATGCAATGACACTGGTGGATCCATGTGTGGTCTTTGGGAAGAAGACACATGCAATGACACTGGTGATATGTGGCCTGTGAGTAGAACACCCATCCAATGACTCTAGCTGTGGTTCATGAAAAGAGCAGACATGCAATGACACTGGTAGATCCATGTGTGGTTCATGGGAAGAACACACATGCGATGACACTGGTGGATCCATGTGTGGTTTGTGGGAAGAACACACATGCAATGACACTGGTGGATTCATGTGTGGTTCATGGGAAGAACACACATGCAATGCCATTGGTGGATCCATGTGTGGTCTATGAGAAGAGCACACATGCAATGACACTGGTGGATCCATGTGTGGTTCATGGAAAGAACACACATGCAATGACACTGGGTGTGGATCATGATGTGGTTTGTAAGAAGAACACACATGCAATGACTCTAGATGTGGTTTGTGAAAAGAGCATGCATGCGATGACTCTAGCTGTGGTTCATGAAAAGAGTAGACATGCAATGACACTGGTGGATCTATGTGTGGTTCATGGGAAGAACACACATGCAACAACACTGGTGGATCCATGTGTGATCTGTGGGAAGAAAACACATGCAATGACACTGGTGGATCCATGTGTGGTCTTCGGGAAGAACACACACGCAATGACTCCGCTGATATGTGGTTTGCGAGAAGAACACACATCTAATGACTCTAGCTGTGGTTAATGAAAAGAGCACACATGCAATGACACATGTGGATCCATGTGTGGTTCATGGGAAGAACACACATGCCATGACACTAGGTGTGGTTCATGATATGGTTTGTGAGAAGAACACACATGCAATGACACTGGTGGATCCATGTGTGGTCTCTGAGAAGAACACACATGCAATGACACTACGTGTGGTTCATGATATGGTTTGTGAGAAGAACACACATGCAATGACACTGGTGATATGTGGTCTAGGAGAAGAACACACATCCAATGACTCTAGTTGTGGTTCATGAAAAGAGCAGACATGCAATGACACGGGTGGATCCATGTGTGGTTCATGGGAAGAACACACATGCGATGACACTGGTGGATCCATGTGTGGTTTGTGGGAAGAACACACATGCAATGACATTGGTGGTTCCATTTGTGGTTCATGGGAAGAACACACATGCAATGACATTGGTGGATCCATGTGTGGTCTGTGGGAAGAACACACATGCAATGACACTGGTAGATCCATGTGTGGTTCATCGGAAGAACACACATGCAATGATACTGGGTGTGGTTCATGATATGGTTTGTGGGAAGAACACACATGCAATGACACGGGTGGATCCATGTGTGGTCTTTGGGAAGAACACACATGCAATAACACTGGTGATATGTGGTATGTGAGAAGAACACACATCCAATGACTCTAGCTGTGGTTCATGAAAAGAGCAGACATGCAATGACAGTGGTGGATCCATGTGTGGTCCATGGGAAGAACACACATGCGATGAAACTGGGTGGATCCATGTGTGGTTTGTGAGAAGAGCAGACATGCATTGACACCGGTGGATCCATCTGTGGTTCATGGGAACATCACACATGCAATGACTCTCGTGATATGTGGTTTGTGAAAAGAACAGACATGCAATGACTCTAGCTGTGGTTAATGAGAAGAGCAGACATGCAATGACACCGGTGGGTCCATGTGTGGTTTGTGAGAAGAACACACATGCAATGACACTGTTTGTGGTTCATGATATGGTTTGTAAGAAGAACACACATGCAATGACTCTAGCTGTGGTTTGTGAACAGAGCACGCATGCGATGACTCTAGCTGTGGTTCATGGGAAGAGCAGACATACAATGACACTGGTGGATCCATCTGTGGTTCATGGGAAGAACACACATGCAACGACATTGGTGGATCCATGTGTGGTCTGTGGGAAGAACACACATGCAATGACACTGGTGGATCCATGTGTGGTCTTTGGGAAGAACACACATGGAATGACTCCGGTGATATGTGGTCTGTGAGAAGAACACACATGCAATGACTCTAGCTGTGGTTGATGAAAAGAGCAGACATGCATTGACACCGGTGGATCCATGTGTGGTTCATGGGAAGAACACACATGCAATGACACTGGGTGTGGTTCATGATATGGTCCTTGAGAAGAACACACATGCAATGACACTGGTGGATGCATGTGTGGTCTGTGAGAAGAACACACATGCAATGACATTGGGTGTGGTTCATGATATGGTTTGTGAGAAGAACACACATGCAATGACACTGGTGGATCCATGTGTGGTCTTTGGGAAGAACACACATGCAATGACACTGGTGATATGTGGCCTGTAAGAAGAACACCCATCCAATGACTCTAGCTGTGGTTCATGAAAAGAGCAGACATGCAATGACACTGGTGGATCCATGTGTGGTTCATGGGAAGAACACACATGCGATGACACTGGTGGATCCATGTGTGGTTTGTGGGAAGAACACACATGCCATGACACTGGTGGAATCATGTGTGGTTCATGGGAAGAACACACATGCAATGACACTGGTGGATCCATTTGTGGTTCATGGGAAGAACACACATGGAATGACACTGGTAGAAACATGTGTGGTTCATCGGAAGAACACACATGCAATGACACTGGGTGTGGTTCATGATATGGTTTGTGGGAAGTACACACATGCAATGACACTGGTGGATCCATGTGTGGTCTTTGGGAAGAACACACATGCAATGACACTGGTGATATGTGGTCTGTGAGAAGAACACACATCCAATGACTCTAGCTGTGGTTCATGAAAAGAGCAGACATGCAATGACACTGGTGGATCCATGTGTGGTTCATGGGAAGAACACACATGCGATGACACTGGGTGGATCCATGTGTGGTTTGTGAGAAGAGCAGACATGCAATGACACCGGTGGATCCATCTGTGGTTCATGGGAAGAACACACATGCAATGACTCTGGTGATATGTGGTTTGTGAAAAGACCAGACATGCAATAACTCTAGCTGTGGTTAATGAGAAGAGCAGACATGCAATGACACCGGTGGATCCATGTGTGGTTTGTGAGGAGAACACACATGCAATGACACTGGGTGTGGATCATGATGTGGTTTGTAAGAAGAACACACATGCAATGACTCTAGCTGTGGTTTGTGAAAAGAGCACGCATGCGATGACTCTAGCTGTGGTTCATGAAAAGAGCAGACATGCAATGACACTGGTGGATCTATGTCTGGTTCATGGGAAGAACACACATGCAACAACACTGGTGGATCCATGTGTGATAGGTGGGAAGAAAACACATGCAATGACACTGGTGGATCCATGTGTGGTCTTTGGGAAGAACACACATGCAATGACTCCGCTGATATGTGGTTTGCGAGAAGAACACACATGCAATGACTCTAGCTGTGGTTAATGAAAAGAGCACACATGCAATGACACCTGTGGATCCATGTGTGGTTCATGGGAAGAACACACATGCAATGACACTAGGTGTGGTTCATGATATGGTCTATGAGAAGAACACACATGCAATGACACTGGTGGATCCATGTGTGGTCTGTGAGAAGAACACACATGCAATGACACTGCGTGTGGTTCATGATATGGTTTGTGAGAAGAACACACATGCAATGACACTGGTGGATCCATGTGTGGTATTTGGGAAGAACACACATGCAATGACACTGGTGATATGTGGTCTGTGAGAAGAACACACATCCAATGACTCTAGCCGTGGTTCAAGAAAAGAGCAGACATGCAATGACACTGGTGGATCCATGTGTGGTTCATGGGAAGAACACACATGCGATGACACTGGTGGATCCATGTGTGGTTTGTGGGAAGAACACACATGCAATGAAATTGGTGGATCCATTTGTGGTTCATGGGAATAACACACATGCAATGACATTGGTGGATCCATGTGTGGTCTGTGGGAAGAACACACATGCAATGACACTGGTAGATCCATGTGTGGTTCATCGGAAGAACACACATGCAATGACACTGGGTGTGGTTCATGATATGGTTTGTGGGAAGAACACACATGCAATGACACGGGTGGATCCATGTGTGGTCTTTGGTAAGAACACACATGCAATGACACTGGTGATATGTGGTCTATGAGAAGAACACACATCCAATGACTCTAGCTGTGGTTCATGAAAAGAGCAGACATGCAATGACACTGGTGGATCCATGTGTGGTTCATGGGAAGAACACACATGCGATGAAACTGGGTGGATCCATGTGTGGTTTGTGAGAAGAGCAGACATGCAATGACACCGGTGGATCCATCTGTGGTTCATGGGAAGAGCACACATGCAATGACTCTGGTAATATGTGGTTTGTGAAAAGAACAGACATGCAATGACTCTAGCTGTGGTTAATGAGAAGAGCAGACATGCAATGACACCGGTGGGTCCATGTGTTGTTTGTGAGAAGAACACACATGCAATGACACTGGGTGTGGTTCATGATATGGTTTGTAAGAAGAACACACATGTAATGACTCTAGTTGTGGTTTGTGAACAGAGCACGCATGCGATGACTCTAGCTGTGGTTCATGGGAAGAGCAGACATACAATGACACTGGTGGATCCATGTGTGGTTCATGGGAAGAACACACATGCAACGACACTAGTGGATCCATGTGTGGTCTGTGGGAAGAACACACATGCAATGACACTGGTGGATCCATGTGTGGTCTTTGGGAAGAACACACATGGAATGACTCTGGTGATATGTGGTCTGTGAGAAGAGCACACATGCAATGACTCTAGCTGTGGTTAATGAAAAGAGCAGACATGCATTGACACCGGTGGATCCATGTGTGGTTCATGGGAAGAACACACATGCAATGACACTGGGTGTGGTTCATGATATGGTCCGTGAGAAGAACACACATGCAATGAAACTGGTGGATCCATGTGTGGTCTGTGAGAAGAACACACATGCAATGACATTGGGTGTGGTTCATGATATGGTTTGTGAGAAGAACACACATGCAATGACACTGGTGGATCCATGTGTGGTCTTTGGGAAGAACACACATGCAATGACACTGGTGATATGTGGCCTGTGAGAAGAACACCCATCCAATGACTCTAGCTCTGGTTCATGAAAAGAGCAGACATGCAATGAGACTGGTGGATCCATGTGTGGTTCATGGGAAGAACACACATGCGATGACACTGGTGGATCCATGTGTGGTTTTTGGGAAGAACACACATGCCATGACACTGGTGGATTCATGTGTGGTTCATGGGAAGAACACACATTCAATGACACTGGTGGATCCATTTGTGGTTCATGGGAAGAACACACATGCAATGACATTGGTGGATCGATGTGTGGTCTGTGGGAAGAACACACATGCAATGACATTGGTAGAAACATGTGTGGTTCATCGGAAGAACACACATGCAATGACACTGGGTGTGGTTCATGATATGGTTTGTGGGAAGAACACGCATGCAATGACACTGGTGGATCCATGTGTGGTCTTTGGGAAGAACACACATGCAATGACACTGGTGATATGTGGTCTGTGAGAAGAACACACATCCAATGACTCTAGCCGTGGTTCATGAAAAGAGCAGACATGCAATGACACTGGTGGATCCATGTGTGGTTCATGGGAAGAACACACATGCGATGACGCTGGGTGGATCCATGTGTGGTTTGTGAGAAGAGCAGGCATGCAATGACACCAGTGGATCCATCTGTGGTTCATGGGAAGAACACACATGCAATGACTCTGGTGATATGTGGTTTGTGAAAAGAACAGACATGCAATGACTCTAGCTGTGGTTATTGAGAAGAGCAGACATGCAATGACACCGGTGGATCCATGTGTGGTTTGTGAGAAGAACACACATGAAGTTACACTAGGTGTGGTTCATGATATGGTTTGTAAGAAGAACACAAATGCAATGACTCTAGCTGTGGTTTGTGAACAGAGCACGCATGCGATGACTCTAGCTGTGGTTCATGGGAAGAGCAGACATACAATGACACCGGTGGATCCATGTGTGGTTCATGGGAAGAACACACATGCAACGACACTGGTGGATCCATGTGTGGTCTGTGGGAAGAACACAAATGCAATGAAACTGGTGGATCCATGTGTGGTCTTTGGGAAGAACACACATGGAATGATTCCGGTGATATGTCGTCTGTGAGAAGAACACACATGCAATGACTCTAGCTGTGGTTAATGAAAAGAGCAAACATGTATTGACACCGGTGGATCCATGTGTGATTCATGGGAAGAACACACATGCAATGACACTGGGTGTGGTTCATGATATGGTCTGTGAGAAGAACACGCATGCAATGACACTGGTGGATCCATGTGTGGTCTGTGAGAAGAACACACATGCAATGACACTAGGTGTGGTTCATGATATGGTTTGTGAGAAGAACACACATGCAATGACACTGGTGGATCCATGTGTGGTCTTTGGGAAGAACACACATGCAATGACACTGGTGATATGTGGCCTGTGAGAAGAACACCCATCCAATGACTCTAGTTGTGGTTCATGAAAAGAGCAGACATGCAATGACACTGGTGGATCCATGTGTTTCATGGGAAGAACACACATGCGATGACACTGGTGGATCCATGTGTGGTCTGTGGGAAGAGCAGACATGCAATGACACCGGTGGATCCATGTGTGGTTCATGGGAAGAACACACATGCAATGACACTGGGTGTGGTTCATGATATGGTTTGTGAGAAGAACACACATGCAATAAAACTGGTGGATCCATGTGTGGTCTGTGAGAAGAACACACATGCAATGACACTGGGTGTGGTTCATGATATGGTTTGTGAGAAGAACACACATGCAACAACACTGGTGGATCCATGTGTGGTCTTCGGGAAGAGCACACATGCAATGACACTGGTGATATGTGGTCTGTGAGAAGAACACACATCCAATGACTCTAGTTGTTGTTCATGAAAAGAGCAGACATGCAATAACACTAGTGGATCCATGTGTGGTTCATGGGAAGAACACACATGCGATGACACAAGGTGGATCCATGTGTGGTTTGTGAGAAGAACACACATGCAATGACACTGGTGGATCCATCTGTGGTTCATGGGAAGAACACACATGCAATGACTCTAGTGATATGTGGTTTGTGAAAAGAACAGACATGCAATGACTCTAGCTGTGGTTAATGAGAAGAGCAGACATGCAATGACACCGATGGATCCATGTGTGGTTTGTCAGAAGAACACACATGCATTGACATTGGGTGTGGTTCATGATATGGTTTGTAAGAAGAACACACATGCAATGACTCTAGCTGTGGTTTGTGAAAAGAGCACGCATGGGATGACTCTAGCTGTGGTTCATGGGAAGAGCAGACATACAATGACACTTGTGGATCCATGTGTGGTTCATGGGAAGAACACACATGCAATGACACTGGTGGATCCATGTGTGGTCTGTGGGAAGAACACACATGCAATGACACTGGTGCATCCATGTGTGGTCTTTGCGAAGAACACACATGCAATGACACTGGTGATATGTAGTCTATGAGAAGAACACACATCCAATGACTCTAGATGTTGTTCATGAAAAGAGAAGACATGCAATGCCACTGGTGGATCCATGTGTGGTTCATGGGAAGAACACACATGCGATGACACTGGGTGGATCCATGTGTGGTTCATGAGAAGAGCAGACATGCAATGACACCGGTGGATCCATCTGTGGTTCATGGGAAGAACACACATGCAATAACTCTGGTGATATGTGGTTTGTGAAAAGAACAGACATGCAATGACTCTAGTTGTGGTTAATGAGAAGAGCAGACATGCAATGACACCGGTGGATCCATGTGTGGTTTGTGAGAAGAACACACATGCAATGACACTGGGTGTGGTTCATGATATGGTTTGTAAGAAGAACACACATGAAATGACTCTAGTTGTGGTTTGTGAAAAGAGCACGCATGCGATGACTCTAGCTGTGGTTCATGGGAAGAGAAGACATATAATGACACTGGGGGATCCATGTGTGGTTCATGGGAAGAACACACATGCAACGACACTGGTGGATCCATTAGTGGTCTGTGGGAAGAACACACATGCAATGACACTGGTGGATCCATGTGTGGTCTTTGGGAAGAACACACATGCAATGACTCCGGTGATATGTGGTTTGTGAGAAGAACACACATGCAATGACTCTAGCTGTGGTTAATGAAAAGAGAAGACATCCAATGACACCGGTGGATCCATGTGTGGTTAATGGGAAGAACACACATGCAATGACACTGGGTGTGGTTCATGATATGGTCTGTGAGAAGAACACACATGCAATGAGACTGGTGGATCCATGTGTGGTCTGTGAGAAGAAGACACATGCAATGACACTAGGTGTGGTTGATGATATGGTTTGTGAGAAGAACACACATGCAATGACACTGGTGGATCCATGTGTGGTCTTTGGGAAGAACACACATGCAATGACACTGGTGATATGTGGTCTGTGAGAAGAACACACATCCAATGACTCTAGTTGTGGTTCATGAAAAGAGCAGACATGCAATGACACGGGTGGATCCATGTGTGGTTCATGGGAAGAATACACATGCAATGACATTGGTGGATCCATGTGTGGTCTGTGGGAAGAATACACATGCAATGACACTGGTGGATCCATGTGTGGTTCATGGGAAGAACACACATGCAATGACACTGGGTGTGGTTCATGATATGGTCTGTGAGAAGAACACACATGGAATGAGACTGGTGGATCCATGTGTGGTCTGTGACAAGAACACACATGCAATGACACTAGGTGTGGTTCATGATATGGTTTGTGGGAAGAACACACATGCAATGACACTGGTGGATCCATGTGTGGTATTTGGGAAGAACACACATACAATGACACTGGTGATATGTGGTATGTGCGAAGAACATACATCCAATGACTCTAGCTGTGGTTCATGAAAAGAACACACATGCAATGACACTGGTGGATCCATGTGTGGTTTTTGGGAAGAAGACACATGCAATGACACTGGTGATATGTGGTCTATGAGAACAACACACATCCAATGACTCTAGCTGTGGTTCATGAAAAGAGCAGACATGCAATGACACGGGTGGATCCATGTGTGGTTCATGGGAAGAATACACATGCAATGACATTGGTGGATCCATGTGTGGTCTGTGGGAAGAATACACATGCAATGACACTGGTGGATCCATGTGTGGTTCATGGGAAGAACACACATGCAATGACACTGGGTGTGGTTCATGAGATGGTCTGTGAGAAGAACACACATGGAATGAGACTGGTGGATCCATGTGTGGTCTGTGACAAGAACACACCTGCAATGACACTAGGTGTGGTTCATGATATGGTTTGTGAGAAGAACACACATGCAATGACACTGGTGGATCCATGTGTGGTCTTTGGGAAGAACACACATGCAATGACACTGGTGATATGTGGTCTGTGAGAAGAACATACATCCAATGACTCTAGCTGTGGTTCATGAAAAGAACAGACATGCAATGACACTGGTGGATCCATGTGTGGTTCATGGGAAGAACACACATGCGATGACACTGGGTGGATCCATGTGTGGTTTGTGAGAATAACACACATGCAATGACACTGGTGGATCCATGTGTGGTTCATGGGAAGAACACACATGCAATGTCTCTGGTGATATGTGGTTTGTGAAAAGAACAAACATGCAATGACTCTAGCTGTGGTTAATGAGAAGAGCAGACATGGAATGACACCGGTGGATCCATGTGTGGTTTGTGAGAAGAACACACATGCAATGACACTGGGTGTGGTTCATGATATGGTTTGTAAGAAGAACACGCATCCAATGACTCTAGTTGTGGTTCATGAAAAGAGCATGCATGCGATGACTCTAGTTGTGGTTCATGGGACAAGCAGACATACAATGACACCGGTGATATGTGTTCTATGAGAAGAACACACATGCAATGACTCTAGTCATGGTTCATGAAAAGAGCAGACATGCGATGACACTGGTGGATCCATGTGTGGTTTGTGAGAAGAACACACATGCAATGACACCGGTGGATCCATGTGTGGTCTGTGGGAAGAACACACATGCAATGACACTAGTGATATTTGGTTTGTGAGAAGAACACACATCTAATGATTCTAGTGGATCCTTACGTGGTTTATGAGTAGTTTATGAGAAGAAGACACATACAATGAACTCTTGTGGATCTATCTTGGCATAATTTGATGTATGCCATGATGTATTTCATTGTGCAAGACACTCACTTTCCATTTTTATACTACTCAGTACCGCCCTTGGTTTTATGTGGTACTACTCAGTTTTCCCCCACCTCTCTATCTTTCGTAGAAGCACAAATTTGTGCTTACCCTGTCTGCTACTCCCTGATTGGTTATCACGGTTGTCACGTGGATCGTGCGCACCAGCTGTTGATTCTGTGCGATCCAACGATGATCGTTGCACACGTCGTGCCCTTCACAGGACAGCGCGAGACAGCACGGACGTCTCCCTCAGCGAGACTTCTACAAGAAGGAACACGATGTCGTCCATGGAAAAAGTCGTCGAGCGGTCATGTCATGTTTAATCAAGTCTGAAAAGCCTACTACTGCTACTACTACGCCACAACGCATGCGTCATCGAGTGCACGATCGTCGATGGACAGCTGCAATTTATTGCCACTTGATTTGAATAAGACATCCCATTTTTTACGCAGCGGCTCTCAATCGCCAATTTTAGGGCCGTGTCAAACTTCATACATAGAAATTGTGTCTGCGCCCTTTGCACGTGGCTCAATACAGAACTGCCATGCATGGCCCGGGAAAAAACGTGATGTACCGTGCGCGTGTCGCGGTGCACGGTGCAGTCGACTGCACGGCACGTTGCACGGTGGTGCAACGAAACGTGCCTTGCTTCTATCCACCTTAGCTATAGAGCCCCTCTCCGCACACCCACTCCCACTCTCGCTCACTGTCCCCACGCAACCCTGTCCATTGTCCCACCAGCATCCGCAAACTCCCGAGAATACCCCGTCCGTGCCGGTGATGGCCGAGGAGGATAAGGTGGCCATCGTCGCCTCCGTGGCCGCCGGCGAGGAGGCCCCCGTCTCCTCGCTGGTCCCCCTCGACGCGTTGAAAGCAGCCGCTGTCCCTGTCCAGGCCCCAGTAGAGGCATCGACGGCAGCCGCCGTTCCCGTCCAAGCCCCCGTCCCAGCTACCAACGGAGCCGCCGAAGAGGAGCCCCCCGCCGGTCACAAGCAGATCACGCCCTTCTTGGGCACCTACGATCCAGATAAGTACATCGCTCTGCTGAACCCCTATGACACCGGCATCGACGACCTATGGTCGGATGTAACTAGGGTTTGCTCCCCTCCCCTGGTTCTTCTACCGTTTATTAGAAATAATGGGCTAATCTATTTAAAATTTAGCTGGTATTGTCATGTTTAATATTTTGGAATTAATCATGGAAATTGTGCCTAATTATCCAACACCATTCCCATTGTTGGATGCTAGATCTTGGTTTATTAGGATTCGCTTGTTCGCATTTCAATTGCTCGATCTTCTTACACCATCTACTCCCCCATTTTCCCTTTCTTCCAATAGGTTTCCGACAGCGATGTCTGGAGTGATGAAGAGTCCATTCACACCAAGGCTCGTCAGGTGCTGAGGAGGCTGCGGGCCGTAAAGTACGACGGCTTCCTCACGGCCCCCTACTACAACTGCACCTTCCGCAAGGGGGGCGTCTACTGCTTGATGAGTCGCGCCGCCGGCGGCACCGTCTTGAACACCTTACTAAAGCATGCAGAGGCCGCGGGCTCTAGCATCCACAAAAGCGGCAAGCCCGAACCCGCGAACATCAACGCCTACATCGCTGAACACCGTGCTCTCGGCATTCACCTCCAAAACTTCCAGCGGGTGGCCATCAAAGAGGGTCGCATGCCTCCAATCAGGCCCAAGGCCCCCAAGTCCAAGAAACTGGGCAGCAAGAAGTGGTGGAGGCGCCAGAGGGAGATGGAGGCGCTCGCGAATGAACGGGTTGGATGTCTCCTTGAATGTATCTGCATCTGCCATGGCTGCTGTTGCTAAGCAGCTTCTTTTGATTTTCTATATTTTGCTTGCATCCTATTTCTGGCTGAATGCATCAAACCCCTTTAAGCAACCTACTACTTTCTATCGCTATATCCTATTTAGCTGTGCACAACTATATCTACATTTGTTTTGTTTTCTGAATGAATGTATTCTGCCTGGTGTGATTTGCTGCTCTAGATTTGCTACCTGATCGGAGGAAAAAAGAGAATCTTGTCTAGATTTGCTACCAATTTGGGGAAAATGAAACATATATTTTTAGCGAGAGAGGAAAAGGGCACTGTTTCAACTGCCAGTGAAGAAACTACCATCTTGACAAGCTACAAGACACATACATAAACATAACACAACGAGGGTTAAATTTATTTTACTAGTATCACTTGATGCGCTAGACATCTTGGCAAGCTAACTGAGTTCCACAAAACAGAAACATAACACTGACAAGTAAAATTTAATTCACTCCTCATCAGACCACTTGACGCGCTTGCTATCATTCCAGGTACTCCACGTCCGACGAACTGCTTTGTCCCAAATGGCATCTGACTTGGCTTTCCTATCTTCAGCGTCCTGCGGCACAATTTGCGGTGCATCACATTCCTAGTTGTTGCCGCTAGAAGATGTCGCCTCTCTGTTTGCTGCTTCAGATGCAGCCTCTCTGTCAGCTGCTTCTTTAGCTGCAAGCTCTCTTTCAGCTGCTTCTGCGACCTCTGTGTCAGCTGCTTTAGATGCAGCCAATTTCTTTGCATATTCAACTTCAAACTCAGCTATTCGGCATTTTCTACAAAGGGCTCCCCTAAGCTCATCTTCCCTCTTGCAAATAGGGCAAAACAAGAGGTAACGTTGAAAAAAATGGATCTTCTTGTACAGCTGGTAGGTCACGTAAGCATCTATGGCTTCATACTTCAGGTTTATATGAGACAACGGCCACTTGTTCCAGAAATCGTGCCTATCCTTAGAGAAATCTTCCTTCACTGTGACGAATGACTCATCGAGGATTCTAGTTGCGAGTGATGCCATTCCATCCTTCTTCCTGCCCATAGGATCTTGACAAGATGCTGAATATCGATCCAGTTGTGCGCAGGAATTATAATTTCCTCTTGATACAATTTTGAAAAATCAGTTGTTGTGTCGACAGTGCAGAAAACAATTCCCTTTTTTCAAGGAACTGGCGCAGCGCTGGACATTTCCTGTCAATCCTGAAAGTATGTAGTTTGTCATCACCAAAATTTGTAACTACACATATTTTGTCAATGCAAGATCATCATCTCAATATAATTTTCGAAAGTTTAGTAAATGCAAGATCAAGACTCTCAACATTGTATTGTCGTAATTTATTCGGTTTTGCTATTTCTCAGTCGACTCAACGAGTTGCACATTTCTTTTAACTACGGTTGCACTTTTCTTAGGTGATTGAGACTAAAGAAAATCTCACCGGGAGAAAACCCTAATTTATTTGGTCCTAAGTAAAATCCAGTAGTGGCAAGATGATCAAGTGGATAAAGAAAAAGAGGAGAAAACCCTAAAAGCGGTTAGCTATAGAGAGCAGATCTACAAACCGGGAGAGGTGGTAGACGACGACGTGTTTCTGCATGGCAAGTTGAACGACGACGACTTCACAACCCTTCATATGGGTGATCCGGGGTGTACTCGAGGTCCAATCCCACAAACTTGTCCTCGTCTATCCCAAGCCAACCCTCGTACATCCTCAGGACATGCACCACTGTCTCCTCCTCATTGGTGTAGACAACGTCTATCTTCTTGTTGTCATGGGTAGTGAAGCTTGTCTCTAGAGTGCGTAGATCTTCCATGGCGGCAAGGAGAAGACGGGAAGAAGATAGTAGATGATAGGAAGAAGAAGAGTGGTTTCTGCGAAGCAGGGGAATGGTGGAACCGTCAATGCGCTTTTATAGTAGGGGTTAACGATTGGGACGGAAGTCCAAGGAGAGACATGTGGCGGTGGCCGTTCCAGCTTCTGAGTAAACAAAAAATAATTATAACGCTGATACATGGTCCCTATTTTGTCACATCAATACACTGGGTAGGTGGTGTTGTCCTATCCACTGTGCCAACGCTTCAAGCCTACGTGACAGCCACCCCGCCTAAGCGATGGGAGCGACATAACGGCGAACTGACAGGAGGGGCCCAACTTGACGCTCGTTAGCCTGATTTTTTGTATTGAAACGTAAAGTTAAATTCGTGCCGAAAAGACCCTCTGAGTATTTGGCACACCAACTATAGTCATCCCGGCTGATTTCAGGGAACTCGGGTACCGCGTTGCCTGTACACCCCAACTTTCGGGCCGCAAAGTGATAATCTCCATTGGAATGCAATGGAGCACTAGTGTGACAGAGGTTGCATCAACACCAACTTGAGTGTGTGTGGCCATGTGGATCATTGTGGTTTGGAAAATAACACATCCAATGACACTCCATGTGTCAAATCATGGTCAGAAATCCCTAGAACATGCTGGAATGCAACATTGGAATGCAATGGAGAACCAGTGTGATAGAGGTTGCATCGCCACACCTACTTGAGTGTGTGTGGCCATGTGGATCGGTGTGGTTTGGAAAAGAACATAATCAATGACACTCCATGTGTCAAACCATGGTCACAAAGCCCTAGAACATGCTGGAATGCAACATCAGAATGCAATGGAGCACCCGTGTGATAGAGGTTCAATCACCACACCCACTTGAGTGTTTGAGGCCATGTGGATCATTGTGGTTTGGGAAACAACACATGCAATGACACTCCATGTGTCAAACCATGGTCACAAAGCCCTAGAACATGCTGGAGTGCAACATTGGAATGAAATGTAGCACCAGTGTGACAGAGGTTGCATCACCACACCAACTCGAGTGTGTGTGTCCATGTGGATCAGCGTGGTTTGGAAAACAACACATGCAATGACACTCCATGTGTCAAACCATGGTCAGAAAGCCCTAGCACATGCTGGAATGCCACATTGGAATGCAATGGAGCACCAGCGTGACAGAGGTTGCATCACCACACCCACTTGAGTTTATGCGGCCATGTGGATCAGTGTAGTTTGGAAAAGAACACATGCAATGACACTCCATGTGTCAAACCATGGTCGGAAAGCCCTAGAACAAGCTGGAATGCAACATTGGAATGTAATGGAGCACCAGTTTGATAGAGGTTGCATTAGCACACCCACTTGAGTGTTCTGGCCATGTGGATCAGTGTGGTTTGGAAAAGAACATAGGTGACGAGGGTTTAACTCGTCAATGCCCATTGTTATGGACTTGGGTTTTGGAGAAGGAGGGAGCACTGGAGACATCTATCGGCTTGCAAACAACCACACAGGGGACAAAGGATTTACCCAGGTTCAGGCCTCGTAGAGGTCCCTACTCCTGCTTGTCTGCTCGTGGAATTATTGAGGGTGTCGAAAGTTACAATGGTGCTCAGATGCAATCTAGCAAGGGTTGTGGAAACTAGGGTTGCGTGTGTCCTCCTCGCCGCTCCCTCCTAGCCCTTATATAGATAGGCTAGGTCTCGGGTAGTAGGTCGAGTCGGTTACAGGTTAGGGTTTTCCCCTTCAAACTTTCTATCTTTAGCTTCTTCTTGTCCTTCAAGCAATCGAGAGTCCATAGGTTACTCGAGTCCTTTCATATGGGCCTTGGCGACACCGTAGGCCTGTACGTACTCGGACCGTATATACCAAGCTCGAGTGCCTGTAGGGTATACCCATGTCAGTAGCCCCCGAGTGTCCAATGGAATCACAGATTCGACTGGGGACTTTTGAAGCCTTCGAATGCCTAAGTGAGTACATTTTGATTGCTTTTATTCGTGTCATAGGGATTGTTGATATACGTGCCTGATATAACCGAAGTATCGGTATCAGTTAACCACCTTAGGGTGAAACAACGCAATCTACTCAAATTCGAGTCCCTGGACTTGAATCCGGAAAAGTGCTGGTGTAATTCGACTCGGGCCGCAGAGGTCTTACAGGAGTCGAATTCCAGTTATATGGGTGTGAGCACTTGACGCGTCCGTCAAGGCATGTTCATCGTGCCTGTAGGCATGGATATGTTTCCGGTAGTGCGTAGTTAAATGCGTTGCCAGGCCTTATTCAGGTCTTACCTTCATGCCGTAGGCGCGGCATCCGAATTGTATCATCGCGGAGACGATTCGGGTGACCCAGGAGACACAGTCTCTTTGTAGGGGGGAAATTATGAGGCGGTGTCGCCATGAGTTTCGAGTGTAGATGTTATCAACACACATTTTTTTGTACAAGTAATCATAGGGTGCGCGACCAGCGCTCTCTATGGGAGTAGCCCCCCGAGTTCTTGGTTGAGTTGAAGACTCAGGCAGGGACTAAAGAACTTTTTGCGACTGCTGTCGTCTTTTGCTTGCTTGTTTCAGTCAATAACTCAGGCGGGTACTAAAACACTTTTGCGACTGCTGTCGTCTTTTGCCTGCTTGCTTCAGTTGATGACTCAGGCAGGTACTAAAACACTTTTGCGACTGCTGTCGTCTTTTGCCTGCTTGTTTAAGTCGAATTTGTTTCTAGTGCTCCCTATGGGAGTAACCCATATCCATAATCGAACTGTGTTTCGAGTGATTGCGTTTGCTTTTATGATTGTCCATGTTCCTGCAACAAGAAAAAGGAAAGTCGTAGGGTGCACGGCCAGCACTTCTTATGGGAGTAGCCCCCGAGTGCTTGGTGGAGTCGAAGACTCTAGCAAGGACTAAAAATAGTCGAAGTTTTCCACTGCGTAGCCTTGGTGACGTCAGTGCTGACGCTTGTATGACCTTGGTTGCCCGCATGAGCGAGTTTGACGGGACGTGACGAGCGATGGGTCCCACTTTCTGACTTTGATTTGACTGGGTGTGCGTAATCTTATTTTTAATTGTGCCTCCTCGATTTCCGCGCGTAATGGTAGAAGTGGGGGGATGGTTCGCGCTTCCTCTTCTCCACATGTCCAACATGATGCGTGCCACGTGTCCAATAGGGCTTTTGTCATTCGTTGGATTGCATCTCCCAGGGGTTAAGTAGCGGTGCTGCGGCGGTAATTTCCCATCTGCGCTCTTTCTTCCTTGTTGCCATCGCCATTGCTGCTGCTTTTCTGCTTTCCCCTGTGCCCATCTTCTCCATGACGCTGGACCAGCTCCGTTCGTTCCCGAGCTACTTCCTTCGCTCACATCGCCGCCGCACAATGGGGAAGAAGAAGGGAGGCCCTGCCGCTGATTCCGCAGCCACCGTTGCTGCGGCAAAGAAGAAAGGTGGCTCCGCTGCTGCAGGCACCAGCACCGCCGCCGGCGGGAAGAAGAAGGTCGCAGGCACCCGCGTGACCAATGGCGCATGGCGTCCCTCTATCATCAAGGCGTCGGATCTCCATTTTCTTCGCCAAGATGGGGTTATCTATGTGGCAGTCGCCGATGCACGCGTCCCTAGCGGTGAGACCATTCATGCTCCTCCCGCTGGTTTTCGAGTGATGTTTCTTGCATTCATCATTCGCGGTGTTTCCTTGCCTCTTCACCCCTTTCTTAGGGGTCTTCTTTGTTTCTATGGGCTCCAGCTCCATCAGCTGTCCCCAAATTCGCTCATCCACATCACTTGTTTCATCACTCTCTGCGAGTGCTGGCTCGGAATCGAGCCGCACTTTGGTCTTTTCAAATGCTTATTTAAGCTAAAGCGTCAATCCGCATCTGGCTCTTTAGTTTATGACGTAGGTGGTTGTGGAATTCATGTCGACCCGTCCGCCACCTTCTTTGACATGAAGCTCACCAAGTCCATCCAGGGATGGAGGGACAAATGGTTCTATGTTCGCGACCAGAAGTCCAAGGACGAGCACTTTGGACTCACGCCTTTTGATCCCGCGATGCCCTGTAAGAAGATGCGTTCTTGGAAGAACGTGATCATGCCCTCTGAACTCGCAGAGACAGACATGCTATATCAACGCGTCTGCGACCTCGAGAGCCGCATAGGCGCGGAAGAGGGAGGATGCACCCTTGTCAGGACTTGGCTGCGTCGTCGCGTCCAGCCTCTCCAGGCCAGGGTCCATCCCATGTTTCAATGGGGTGGCGCTGATGATGCCACTCGCGTGTCTACCGATGGCATGTCCACGAGTGAGGTAGATAAGAGGGTGCGACTGGTCACGAAGTATACCTTCAAGGATGTGCTTCCAAATGAATCAGTCATTCCTCCCTTCGATGCTTCGAATCCTCCTCCCGAGGTACAGTTGTGATACGTAGTAGCTTATTTTCTCGATTGCGTTTTCTGTTGCTTACCTGTTATGTTTGCTGATCTTTACTGTTTGTATGCAGGAGTGGGCGGTGTCGCCTTGTATGCCTCCCCTTCTCGAGGGGATTATTCCTCGTGAAGCTTTGGAAGAGGATGAGTCTGAGTCGACTGTCCCTTCTGATGTGGAAGAGGAAGGCCCCGAGTCCGAGAGCCCGGATACTCGCAAGCGTTCGCGTAGCGGGGATTCCGATGCGTCGACTCCTTCAACTCCAGGAGGCATGGCTGTTGGCGCGGAGTCGCCAATTCAAGCTATTCCTGTGAGGGCTGTGGCACCGTCTTCTCCCAAGAAGATGCGATTGCCCAAGGAGTCTTCGTCGGAGTCGGCGAAGGCCACATTTGATCTTGACAAATTTGACTGGTAAGTTTGCTAGTGCATTCATTCTTCTCTTGTTTTCTTCTTGTTGGCTTTGCCCTGGAGTTTGCCCTTTCTGAGTGCGGATTTTGTCTTGCAGTCAAGAGGCGTCGTCATCTTCTGGCGATGTCGAGTTTTTGAAAGAATCAGGAGTCGCGACCTCAAGGGCCAAGGTAGAGGTTGAGCGTGCTCCTTCTCCTCCGGCGGTGGCCCACTCCAGGCACAATTCTTCGAGCTCTCCTCACGTAGGGGAGCATCGAGTAGTTGCTCGGATGACGGTTCAGCAAACTTCTTCGGATTTGCTGGAGGACCATGTAAGTATATCTCTCTTTCTTTTGTAACTTGGCAGTCAACGCCTTTTGTTGCCCTCTGCTGACTCCTTGTTTTGTGCGACAGCTCCTTGTAAACAAAGCCACACAGGTGGCGGAGGAGGTGATGGTGATGGGTCGCCAGCATGCGATGCTGGAGACGCGCCACCGCGTGGTCGAGAGTGAGTGTTCTATACTTATTCTTTTCGTCTTCTCTATATTTTGGTATAATCGACTGACAGCCAATTATTGACTGCCATGTAGCTGAGCATAACGCTTTACTGCGCGACGTCGCCACGTTGGAGAAGACACTAGCCGCAGCTGTGAAGGGGCGCGACGAGGCAATCGCGGCTCGTGATGATGCCCAGAAGCGCGAAGAGGATCTGCGCGCCTCCTTTGCGGCCAGCGAGAAGTTGTTCGAAGAGCAACTGTTCTCAGTCGCCAAGGCCCTCTCATGTACCTTTACTGGTAGATATTTTATTGATGTTCTTCTCTGCATCTGGAGTGCCGATGGCACTAGAAGTTTGATCCATGTGTGTATTTTGGTGTAGATGTTGGCGACTTGAGTTTCGATCCGCAGGCCCTGCGTCGCGATGATGCTCTGGCGGGCGCGGTGTCTGCGGTCGAGGACCGAAGCGCCGCCATCCAAAATACGTTGTCCAAGGCCAAGGGCACTCTCAGTCACCTCCGGGAGGAGCTGATGCCGAAGGCGAAGCTGATCAACAATGTGGAAGAGCTGGTGGAGTCGCTCGCTGGGGGTGTGCCTGCCACGTATAAGAACTCCCTAGGCGCAGCTGGCGCGACCATGTCACTTGCCATGGTGCAAGCCCACGGAGTCGAAGTAGATCCTTCTGCGGTGTCGAAGACGATGCCTATTGGCGCAGATGGTTAGCAGGTAGTATTCGCTCCCTTTGCGACTGCCTGTGCCAAATATGGCCATTCCTTGATAAACACTGTTGCCAAGTATTCGGAGGAGCTCAATCGTGCGAAGAAGGCGGCGAAGACTTCGGCCTCAGGGGACGGCGGAAAGTCAGTGGCATCTGATACTGCCACGGACTTGATGAAGCCCCCGAGGTCATCAAAGTCGAAGAAGCCAGCTGCTTCGTAGTTAGTTTCTTGTAATAGTTGATGAATTGCTCTTTTGATTGGAGAACATGCCTGTTGGTGAATGTGTTTGTAGATACTTTTATGCTGATCCTGAATGCATCTGTTACTTTTGACTTTTGAGTTGGTCGCCTTATTTGCCTATGGCTTGATTTTTGGTAGGGTACATCAAGTGGTCCTATGGGGGGAACCCCGGACTCGCCGTCTCTTGAGGATACAATGGCACCACCACGCTCCAGGGTAGAGGAGCTGTCCTTGCTTTCGCGACTTCGTGATCGTGTTAAGCAACTAGAGCGTGAGTTTCCCGTGATCCACGGTAGCGCGAACGTGTGGAAGTCAAAAGCTGAAAAAGCCGTCGCCCGCGAGCAGTATCTGCTTGGCGAGGTGACGCAGCTGGGCGACCAGTTTAAGTGTTAGTTTGCTCATCCTCGTCTTTTCCTTTGTATTAATCGCAATGGTACGTTGTACTCATGCTGTTGATGCTGCTCCGTGTAGTTGTTAGCGCACGCCATCCGCAGGAGGAGAGGGATAGGATTGCCATCCGCCTTCATGATCTCACTCAAGAGCAACTTCAGGAGAGTGGATACTTCTGGGTAGATCACGATCATGCGACTATGTTGGCGACCCTGCAGGATCGCGCCTCGCGAGTGCTGCTCTTTCTGAAGAAGTCGTAGTCGTGTTTGAAGAACATCTATCGGGCGATGTTCCTGCTGAATGATACTCCATCAAGCCTGCTGGCTCTCCTGACCAAATTTCAAGATATGTCCGCGGTTCGCGAGTGCGTGAGGCAGCAGTTGGTGGCTAGTGCCAAGGCTGCCCTCTCCATGGTGCGTTTGCACAAGCCTGACGCAGATGTCGCCGCCATTGCCTCTGGGCCACCGGTGCCACCAGCAGGATCTTCCTGGAACATGGTGCCACACTATCAGGCGGTGGACCGTCTAGCCGAGGAGGTCATCGACTTCTTCGAGGAGCAGACTAATGTTCTTTTGTTGCAAGGGTAGCCAAATATGTATCCTGCACATAAGTGTACTAGTGTTGTAAAGCTCATATATATTTGTAGATAATTTACTGTTGAATGTGTACAAATGGCTTTATAAGCGTGGGGTGCGTTGCACTTATGCGAGTCCTATTCGTTAGCCTGGCCATCTTTGTATCTCGTTCCCTTGTCAACCTATCAGGTGCGTTGCAGCTGGGTTGAGTTTGTGTTAAGGGGTTCGATTGATGTGCCAGTTACTCAGGATGTCGCGTTTTTGTTCGAAGAACATATGTGTATAGGGTGGTGTAGCCCCCGAGTATGAAAATTGACAAAGTAAAGGAGGGCACAGAGTTTTGGGGCACTTAGCGTTTATTTATTCGAAAAATAGTACGAGGTACAATGTGCGGCTAAGTAGCCTTGACTGAATAGCCTTATTTTTGATGCAAAAGGAAAGAAAAAAAACGACTAAGGGTAGAAGCGTCGCAGTTGTGCGACGTTCCAAGGGTTGGAGTGTGCGACTCCTGTCTCTAAATCTTGAAGGAGATAGGCGCCACCTGGGATTACTTCTGTAATCACGTACGGTCCTTCCCAGGGGGATTCAAGCTTGAGATGCCCCTGCTGTTTCAGTCACAGGACCAGGTCACCATCGACGAAGGATCTAGGGCGAAGCCTTCTACTGTGGTAGTTGCGCAGGTTCTGCTGGTAGATCGTGGATCTTGCTGCGGCGACTTCTCTTGCCTCGTCGAGGAGATCGACGGAGTCTTCGAGTGCAAGAGATGACTCTTGTTCGCTGTAAGCGACTATACGTGACGCCTTGTATCGCACTTCGGCGGGTAGTACTGCTTCTGCTCCATGCACCATAAAGAATGGTGTGTAGCCCGTGGCGTTGTTTGGAGTTGTTCGCAGGCTCCAGAGTACGGATTGCAGTTTGTCTGGCTAGCAGCCCACGGCTTGTTCGAGTGGTCGGAGGAGTCGCTTCTTGATACCGCTGCAGATGAGCCCGTTTGCCTTTTCCACCTGACCGTTGGTCTGTGGGTGTGCTACTGAGGCGTAGCTGATGTTGATCCCCAGGTTCTCGCAGAATTCTTGGAACTCCTTGGATGTGAAGTTCGTTCCGTTGTCAGTGATGATGTTGTGCGGTACGCCGAAGCGGTAGACGATGGACTCGAAGAACTTGACTGCGCTGAGCCCTAATTGCTTGGTCACTGGCATGGCCTCAATCCACTTCGTGAATTTGTCGACTGCGACCAAGAGGTAGACGTAGCCTCCTTGCGAGGACCTTGGAAGTTTGCCAACCATATTGAGTCCCCGCTGGGCGAAGGGCCAGGCCAATGGAATAGGTCGTAGTTCTGCGCCTGGTGCGTGTGGCTTGTCCGCGAATCGTTGGAAAGCATTGCATTTTTGGACAATGTAGTCGGCATCACGCATGGCCGTGGGCTAGTAAAATCCAGCTCATAGAGCTTTGGCGACGAGGGCGTGACTGCCCGCGTGGTGCCTGCAGGTCCCTTCGTGGATGTCGAGGAGGACTGCTCTTCCATCGGCTAGGGAGACGCATCGCTGTAATACACCTATGATGATGCGTTTATACAGTTCGCCGTTGATAACAGTGAATGCCTTGGAGCGTCGCGTGATGTGTCGTGCGTCTGTCGGGTCGTCCGGTAGGCGCTTGCTAGGAGGTACGTAATGTACGGCTGCGTCCAGGATTGTTCGATCATCATGATGCTAATAGGTCCCTCGAGTCCTGTGTCGATCTCCAAATCATCGAGTGTCATTGGCTCATTGGGTGGCGTAACCCCCGAGTCCGTTGCTGCGCTTGTTTTCTTCTCTGCGGCCTTTGGCTTGATGGAGCGTTCGCATATGCGCTTGAGAAATACCCCAGGTGGTATGGGTGCGCAGGTGGAGCCTATGTTGGCGAGTGCGTCTGCCTCCTCATTGCTTTCGCGACCTATGTGTCGCAGTTCGCAACCATCGAAGTCTCCTTCAAGTGTGTCGTAGAGGTCACGGTATGCGATCATATTGTCGTTCAGTGCGTCGCACTCGTGCATTGTTTGGTTGATGACCAGCTTGGAGTCGCCATATATGATTAGCCTCTTTGCGTCGCAGGCTTTTGCCATCCTCATCACGTGCAACAGGGCCTCGTATTCAGCCTCGTTGTTTGAGGTTGTGAACTGCATTCGCAGTATGTATTTCAGCTTGTCCCCTTGGGGTGATGTCAGTATGACACCTGCTCCTGCTCCATCTTTCCTCTTGGACCCATCGAAGTGCATTGTTCAGAGGTAGGACATATCTGGCTTGTCCGGGAGTTGGTTTTCCATCCAATGCATGAGGAAGTCAGGGAGAACTTGTGACTTGATTGTGTCGCGCTTTTCGTATGTGATGTCTCGTGGAGACAGTTAGATTCCCCAAAGCGCGACTCGTCCCGTGGCGTCGGGGTTATTGAGTATATGTCCCAATGGGGCGTCGTTGACTACCACGATTGGGTGTTCCTGGAAGTAATGGCGCAGTTGCCGGGCGGTCATGAAGACGCCGTACGCCAGCTTCTAGTAGTGCAGGTACCGCTGTTTTGTTGGCGTGAGGACCTCGCTAAGGTAGTATACCGGGCGTTGTACGCCATGGACCTTGTTTTCCTCTGCCCGTTCGACGACGAGCATTGTACTAACCACTTGGTTGGTAGCGGAGATGTACAGCAGTAGTGGTTCCCTTTCCCGTGGAGTCACCAGTACTGGCGATGTGGATAATAGGCGCTTGAGATCTTCGAATGCTTCTTGCGCTTCATTGGTCCATTCGAATTTATCAGCTTTGCGGAGGAGTTGATAGAAGGGCAGTGCCTTTTCTCCCATTCGACTGATAAATCGACTGAGGGCCGCGATTCATCCGGCTAGTTGCTGGACGCCTCTTATGTTCTTAGGCTTTTCCATGGCCAGTATGGCCTTTATCTTTTTGGGTTTGCCTTAATCCCTCTCGCGGAGATGAGATACCCGAGCAGCTGCCCAGATGGTACACCAAAGGCGCATTTGTCTGGATTGAGCTTGGGTAACGGTCGAGATTGGTGAATGTTTCACGCAAGTCATCGATTAGAGAGGCTTCCTTTTTGGTTTTGATGACTATGTCGTCGACATAGACTTGGATGTTGCGACCCAGCTGTTCCTTGAGGCAAGCCTGCATGCACCGTTGGTAGGTAGCTCCCGCATTTTTTAGCCCGAAGGGCATTGTGTTGTAGCAGAACACACCGAAGGGCGTTGTCAACGCGGTCTTCTCCTGGTCTTCCTCCTTCATTCGAATTTGGTTATAGCCTGAGTAGGCATCGAGGAAGCAGAGGCGCTCGCATCTAGTGGTGGAGTCGATGATTTGATCGATCCGTGGTAGCGGGAAGTGATCTTTTGGGTAGTGCTTGTTTAAAGAAGTGAAGTCCACGCACATCCGTAGGATATCCGTGTCCTTTTTTGGTACCAGCACCGTATTGGCGAGCCAAGTGCTTTCCTTGATCTCGCGTATGAATTTGGCCTCGAGGAGTCTGTTAATCTCTATTCCGACTGTCTGCGCTCGTGGCTCAGACAGTCGCTTGATTGTTTGCTTGACTGGCCTTGCGTCGGGGTTGACATTGAGTGTGTGCTCTGCGAATTCCCTGGGGACCCCTGGCATGTCCGCAGGACACCAGGCAAAAATTTCCCAGTGCTCACGGAGGAATTCGACGAGCGCGAGTTCCTATGTGGGACTCAAGTTGTTGGCGATGAGGGCTGTTTTAGCAGGATCTGATGGATGGACCTACACCTTATTTGTGTGCACAGATGAGTCAAAGGAGAGGTCAGGTGAGCTTGGCCTACTCAGGGGCGGCAGACTGTTGTCTGTTGTTTCCTTCAATCGCGTGAGCTCCTCCTGCATGTCGAAGGACTGGGAGATTCTGTTGAATTCCCTATCGCAACTGTCAGATCGCTCAAACTCCCGTTGATCGTGATGACGCCGTTGGGACCTGGCATCTTCATTTGCAGGTAGGTGTAGTGGGGTACCGCCATGAACCTAGCGAACGCGACGCATCCGAGGATGCAGTGGTATTGTGAGGGCCAGTCGACAACTTCAAAGTCGATGTGCTCGCGCTGGAAGTTCTTCGGCGTGCCGAATATGACGTCGAGGTTGATTTTTCCCAGGGGTATACACCTTTCCCTAGAATGATGCTGTGGAACGTTGTGTCCGATGCCTCCAAGTAGGTTAGAGGGATCCTCATTGCTCGCAAGGTACTCGCGAATATGAGGTTGATACCGCTTCCGCCATCCATGAAGACGCGACTCATGTCGAAGCCTCCAATTTGCGCCTCGAGTATGAGGGGGCAATGACATGGGCGAGGTACTTGAGGTGGGTGGTCGCGTTTGTCGAAGGTAATGCATGACTCACTGCCACTAAGGTACTCAGTGGTGGATGTTGGCGAGTGTGTGGCCAAGTTGACTTGGCGAGTGATGGCCTTCTGCACCCTATTGGAGGGGCGCCCCTTTTAGATCATCATGGTACACATGGCCCGTGGGTATGGTTCGCCTGCATGGTGCTGGTCCGGTGCAGCTCCGTTTAGGGGTGGCCCAGGTGGTGGTGGTGGTGCGCCATGTGCCACGGCGCCTGGAGCGGCTCCGTAGCCTCTTTCGACTGCATTGCGGTTCATCCGAACCAATCCCTCATGTAGCTTGAGGAACTCGCGGCAGTCCTTGAGGAGGTGGCTGGATTTTCTCTTGCCATCATGCTTGTCGATGTAGAAATGTACCGTGCATGGCCCGGACAGTTTGTCCTCGATGGAGGTCGTGGGTGCTTCATCGCGAGTGCGGCGTTGCCATACTTGCGTGGTTTTCCTAGAGTCGCGGTATCCGCCGCTGCGGTATCCGCTATTGCAGTTATCGTCGCGTCTATCGGCGTAGCCGGTTGCGACCATGTTAACGTCATCGCAATCGTCGTAGACACGCATGCGACGCTTACTCCGGCGGTCGCATCTTCGTTTGAGTTCTACCTCCTCGTCAGAGTGAACACGATTCTTCACCGAGTCTTCTCCATCGGCCCACCGATTCGCGATCTCCATCAGGTGGTCGATGGTCTGGGGCTTTGAGCGGCCTAGCTCCTCCCTGAGTTCCATGTGGCGGACACCACCATTGAATGCATCAATCGCGCGGTCTTCCGAGATGTTCTCTGCGGAGTTCTTGATGATGGACCACCTTTGGATGTAAGAGCGCAGAGATTCGCCAGATTTTTGCTGGCAGCATCTCAGTTCTTCGATTGAGGCGGGGCGTTTGTACGTTCCCTTAAAGTTGCGCACGAAGCTGTAGACCAGCTCATCCCAGCTGCAAATGGATCCGCGTGGGAGGTTATTGAGCCATGCCCGGGCGGCACCCTGCAGCTGTAGCTGCAAGCATTACATGGCAGTACTTCGACTGCCTCCATGTAGCCTAACGGAGGAGATGTGATCCTCCAGCCAGATCTTGGGGTCCTGCAGACCGTCAAATTTCGGGTTCTCCGACGGGAGTTTGAACCCTTTAGGCATTCGCTTTTGCCTGATGGATCTGCTGAAGCATCTGGCGCCGCAGAGTTCTCCATCTTCTTCTTCCGAGTCAGTCAACCGAGCACGTCGTGCCCTTGACTTGTCAATCTTGTGCTGCATGAGTTCATCACGTGCATCGTAGTCGCGATCGTGTCGCCGTGAGTGGCGGCGCCGAGACAGGTCATGACTGTCATCGCTGGACGAGGGCGAGGAGTAGCGCTTTGCTAACGCTTTGCCCTTTTTTGGGTCTGGTACCGGTTCCTTGTCGAGAGCGGCCTCGATTAGCCCCAGGCCCGATATCGTAGATCGGTGCATGGCCGTTCGGGGATCTCCAGCCGGTGGCTGGTCATTAAGAAGGTACATGGTGGCCGGTGTCACCGTGGCCTGCGGTGTCCTGGGAACCTCGTTGCCTCTCGTGTCGACTGTCATAGAGCCGAAGTCGAGGACTTTCGTGGTGTCTATGCTCTCTTGTTTGGTGAGGTGAGCCATCCGCGATTGCCTCTTCCTGGCGAGATGCTCGTTGCCTCTTGAGGAGGATCCTCCGTAGGAGGCGAGCCCAGCGCGACGAAGGCTCGATTCGTCCGCCGCCTTTTTACACGCCTCAAGTTGTGTGATTGCTTGCTTTTGGCGCTTGAATTCCTCTTTTAGGAGCCAGTGGTAGCCCATCAGCAGTTCCTGTGGGGACCCGAAGGGTAGAGGTGCACCTCGTAGGGCTTCACGGTAGCATTTCCACTCTTGCTCGTTGAGCCTGATCATGACGCGTTCGCCGGTTTGCTCGTTGATTATGCTAGGAGGTTCGACTGCTCCTCCGTTTCCACCGTTACCGCCGTTGCTGGCGTTAGGCGGGTCGGTGCCGTTGCCGGTGTTACCACCGTTGCTGCGATTGGGTGGATCGGTGCCGTTGCCGGTGTTGCCACCGTTACCGTGGTTGGCGGTGGTGTCGCCCGCATTGATGACGACGCACATGAAGTGATTTGGGAAGCTGCTGCTTCCACAACTTTCAGATCCGGAACCGTAGGTTCCATCTTCAGTGGCCAGATCGCTTAGATCGGAGTCGCGACTGCTGTCGCTGACCATGCTCCCAACTGCTGCTGGAGCATTGAGCTCACTGAGAGTGTCGATCGATGGCAGGAACCACGATGCTGGGGCAATCGTCGGTGCCGTCGGCTGATCGGGCATGCGAAGCGTGCCCATCTGACCAACTTGGAAGTGGAAGCTCCCAATCGCCAGGCTGATTCCGTCGCCCATGGACTCGAAGGCCGGGCGAGTAGTCGGCGTGTGGACGGTGAAGTCGAAGGCAGCAAAAGGCTGGAGAATCTCCGATGTTGCAGAGTTGTAGATCGCGTTTGATGGGGCCGAAGAAGCCGCAACATCAGCACTCCCAATTCCCATAGACGGCTCCAATTAACGAGGGTTTAACTCGTCAATGCCCATTGTTATGGCCTTCGGTTTTGGAGAAGGAGGGAGAGCTGGAGACATCTATCAGCTAGCAAACAAGCACACAGGGGACAAAGGATTTACCCAGTTTCAGGCCTCGTAGAGGTCCCTACTCCTGCTTGTCTTCTCCTGGAATTATTGAGGGAGTCAAAAGTTACAATGGTGCACAGATGCAATCTGGCAAGGGTTGTGGAAACTAGGGTTGTGTGTGTCCTCCTCGCCGCCCCCTCCTAGCCCTTATATAGATAGGCTAGGTCTCGGGTAGCAGGTCGAGTCGGTTACAAGTTAGGGTTTTCCCCTTCAAACTTTCTATCTTTAGCTTCTTCTTGTCCTTCAAGCAATCGAGAGTCCATAGGTTACTCAAGTCCTTTCATATGCGCCTTGGAAACACCGTAGGCCTGTACGTATTCGGACCGTATATACCAAGCTCGAGTACCTGTAGGGTATACCCATGTCAATAGGAAATGACACTGCATGTGTCAAACCTTGGTCAGAAAGCCCTAGAACATGCTGGTATGCAACATTGGAATGCAAAGGAGCACCATTGTGATAGAATTTTCATCACCACACCAACTTGAGTGTGTGTGGCCATGTGGATCATTATGGTTTGGAAAAGAACACATGCAATGACACTCCATGTGTCAAACCATGGTCAGAAAGCCCTAGAATTTGCTAGAATGCAACATTGGAATGCAATGGAGCACCAATGTAATAGAGGTTGGATCACCATTCCCACTTGAGTGTGTGTGGCCATGTGGATTAGCGTGGTTTGGAAAACAACACATGCAATGACACTCCATGTGTCAAACCATGGCCAGAAAGCCCTAGAACATGCTAGAATGCTACATTGGAACGCAATGGAGCACCAGTGTGATAGAGGCATCACCACACCCACTTGAGTGTGTGTGGCCATGTGGATCAGTGTGGTTTGGGAATGAACACACGCAATGACACTCCATGTGTCAAACCATGGTCACAAAGCCCTAGGACATGTTGGAATGCAACATTGAAATGCAATGGAGCACCAGTGTGACAGAGGTTGCATCACCACACACACTTGAGTGTTTGTGGCGATGCGGGTCATTGTGGTTTGGAAAATAACATATGCAATGACACTCCATGTGTCAAACCATGGTCACAAAGCCCTAGAACATACTGGAATACCACATTGCAATGCAATGGAGCACCAATGTAACAGAGGTTGCATCACCACACCCACTTGAGTGTGTGTGACCATGTGGATCAGTGTGGTTTGGAAAATAACACATGCAATGACACTCCATGTGTCAAACCATGCTCAGAAAGCCCTAGCACAAGATGGAATGCCACATTGGAATGCAATGGAGCACTAGTGTGACAGAGGTTGCATCACCACACCCACTTGAGTGTGTGTGGCCATGTGGATGAGTGTAGTTTGGAAAAGAGCACATGCAATGACACTCCTTGTGTCAAACCATGGTCAGAAAGCCCTAGAACAAGCTGGAATGCAACATTGGAATGCAATGGAGCACCAGTGTGACAAAGGTTGCATCACCACACCCACTTGAGTGTGTGTGGCCATGTGGATCAGTGTGGTTTCGAAAAGAACACAGGAAATGACACTCCATGTGTCAAACCATGGTCAGAAAGTCGTAGAACATGCTGGAATGCAACATTGGAATGCAATAGAGCACCAGTGTGATAGAGGTTGCATCACCACACCAACTTGTGTGTGTGTGGCCATGTGGATCATTGTGGTTTGGAAAAAAGAACACATGCAATGACACTCCATGTGTCAAACCATGGTCAGAAAGCCCTAGCATTTGCTAGAATGCAACATTGGAATGCCATGGAGCACCAGTGTAACAGCGGTTGCATCACCACACCCACTTGAGTGTGTGTGGTCATGTGGATCAGCGTGGTTTGGAAAAGAACACATGCAATGACATTCCATTTGTCAAACCATGGTCAAAAAGCCCTAGAACATGCTAGAATGCAACATGGGAACACAATGGAGCACCAGTGTGATAGAGGCATCACCACACCCACTTGAGTGTGTGGCCATGTGGATCAGTGTGGTTTGGAAAAGAACACATGAAATGACACTCAATGTGTCAAACCATGGTCAGAAAGCCCTAGGACATGCTGTAATGCAACATTGAAATGCAATGGAGCACCAGTGTGATAGAGGTTGCATCACCACACACACATGAGAGTTTGTGGCAATGCGGATCATTGTGGTTTGCAAAATAACACATGCAACGACACTCCATGTGTCAAACCATGGTCACAAAGCCCTAGAACATGCTGGAAGACAACATTGGAATGCGATGGAGAACCAGTGTGACAGAGGTTGCATCACCACACTCACTTGAGTGTGTGTGTCCATGTGGATCAGCGTGGTTTGGAAAAGAACACATGCAATGACACTCCATGTGTCAAACCATGGTCACAAAGCCCTAGAACATGCTGGAATACAACATTGGAATGCAATCGAGCACCAGTGTAATAGAGCTTGCATCACCACACACACTTGAGTGTGTGCGGCCATGTGGATCAGCGTGGTTTGGAAAAGAACACATGCAATGACACTCCATGTGTCCAACCATGGTTAGAAAGCCCTTACACATGATGGAATGCCACATTGGAATGCAATGGAGCACCAGTGTGACAGAGGTTGCATCACCACACCCACTTGAGTCTGTGTGGCCATGTGGATCAGTGTAGTTTGGAAAAGAACACATGCAATGACACTCCATGTGTCAAACCATGGTCAGAAAGCCCTAGAACAAGCTAGAATGCAACATTGGAATGTAACGGAGCACCAGTGTGATAGAGGTTGTATCACCACACCCACTTGAGTGTGTGTGGCCATGTGGATCAGTGTGGTTTGGAAAAGAACACAGGCAATGACACTCCATGTGTCAAACCATGGTCAGAAAGCCCTAGCACATGCTGTTATGCCACATTGGAATGCAATGGAGCACCAGTATGATAGAGGTTGGATCACCACACCCACTTGAGTGTGTGTGGCCATGTGGATCAGAGTAGTTTGGAAAAGAACACATGCAATGACACTCCATGTGTCAAACCATGGTCAGAATGCCCTAGAACAAGCTGGAAGGATACATTGGAATGTAATGGAGCACCAGTGTGACATAGGTTGCATCACCACACCCACTTGAGTGTTTGTGCCCATGTGGATCAGTGTGGTTTGGAAAAGAACACAAGCAATGACACTCCATGTGTCAAACCATGGTCATAAAGTCCTAGAACATGCTGGAATGCAATGGAGCACCAGTGTGATAGAGTTTGCATAACCACACCAACTTGAGTGTGTGTGGCAATGTGGATCATTGTAGTTTATAAAAGAACACATGCAATGACACTCCATGTGTCAAACCATGGTCAGAAAGCCCTAGAGTTTGCTGGAATGCAACATTGGAATGGAATGGAGCACCAGTGTAACAGAGGTTGCATCACCATACCCACGTGAGTGTGTGTGGCCATGTGGATCAGCGTGGTTTGGAAAATAACACATGCAATGATAGTCCATGTGTCAAACCATGGCCAGAAAGCCCTAGAACATACTAAAATGCAATGGAGCACCAGTGTGATAGAGGCATCACCACAACCACTTGAGTGTGTGTGGCCATGTGGATCAGTGTGGTTTGGAAAAGAACACACGCAATGACACTCCGTCTGTCAAACCATGGTAAGAAAGCCCTAGGACATACCGGAATGCAACATTGAAATTTAATGGAGCACCAGTGTGACAGAGTTTGCATCACCACACCAACTTGAGTGTGTGTGGCAATGTGGATCATTGTGGTTTGGAAAAGAACACATGCAATGACACTCCATGTGTCAAACCATGGTCAGAAAGCCCTAGAATTTGCTGGAATGCAACATTAGAATGCAATGGATCACCAGTGTAACAGAGGTTGCATCACCATACCCACGTGAGTGTGTGTGTCCATGTGGATCAGCGTGGATTGGAAAAGAACACATGCAATGACACTCCATGTGTCAAACCTTGGCCAGAAAGCACTAGAACATACTAGAATGCAACATTGGAACGCAATGGAGCACTAGTGTGATAGAGGCATCACCACACCCACTTGAGTGTGTGTGGCCATGTGGATCAGCGTGGTTTGGAAAAGAACACACGCAATGACACTCCATGTGTCAAACCATGGTCAAAAAGCCCTACGACATGCTGGAATGCAACATTGAAATGTAATGGAGCACCAGTGTGATAGAGGTTGCATCACCACACACACTTGAGTGTTTGTGGTAATGTGTATCATTAAGGTTTAGAAAATAACACATGCAATGACACTCCATGTGTCAAAGCATGGTCACAAAGCCCTAGAACATGCTGGAATACAACATTGGAATGCAATGGAGCACCAGTGTAATAGAGCTTGCATCACCACACACACTTGAGTGTGTGCGGCCATGTGGATCAGCGTGGTTTGGAAAAGAACACATGCAATGACACTCCATGTGTCAAACCATGGTTAAAAAGCCCTTGCACATGATGGAATGCCACATTGGAATGCAATGGAGCACCAGTGTGACAGAGGTTGCATCACCACACCCACTTGAGTCTGTGTGGCCATGTGGATCAGTGTAGTTTGGAAAAGAACACATGCAATGACACTCCATGTGTCAAACCATGGTCAGAAAGCCCTAGAACAAGCTAGAATGCAACATTGGAATGTAACGGAGCACCAGTGTGATACAGGTTGTATCACCACACCCACTTGAGTGTGTGTGGCCATGTGGATCAGGGTGGTTTGGAAAAGAACACAGGCAATGACACTCCATGTGTCAAACCATGGTCAGAAAGCCCTAGCACATGCTGTTATGCCACATTGGAATGCAATGGAGCACCAGTATGATAGAGGATGGATCACCACACCCACTTGAGTGTGTGTGGCCATGTGGATCAGAGTAGTTTGGAAAAGAACACATGTAATGACACTCCATGTGTCAAACCATGGTCAGAATGCCCTAGAACAAGCTGGAAGGATACATTGGAATGTAATGGAGCACCAGTGTGACATAGGTTGCATCACCACACCCACTTGAGTGTTTGTGCCCATGTGGATCAGTGTGGTTTGGAAAAGAACACAAGCAATGACACTCCATGTGTCAAACCATGGTCATAAAGTCCTAGAACATGCTGGAATGCAATGGAGCACCAGTGTGATAGAGTTTGCATCACCACACCAACTTGAGTGTGTGTGGCAATGTGGATCATTGTAGTTTGGAAAAGAACACATGCAATGACACTCCATGGGTCAAACCATGGTCAAAAAGCCCTAGAGTTTGCTGGAATGCAACATTGGAATGGAATGGAGCACCAGTGTAACAGAGGTTGCATCACCATACCCACGTGAGTGTGTGTGGCCATGTGGATCAGCGTGGTTTGGAAAATAACACATGCAATGACAGTCCATGTGTCAAACCATGGCCAGAAAGCCCTAGAACATACTAGAATGCAATGGAGCACCAGTGTGATAGAGGCATCACCACAACCACTTGAGTGTGTATGGCCATGTGGATCAGTGTGGTTTGGAAAAGAACACACGCAATGACACTCCGTCTGTCAAACCATGGTAAGAAAGCCCTAGGACATACCGGAATGCAACATTGAAATTTAATGGAGCACCAGTGTGATACAGGTTGCATCACCACACACACTTGAGTGCTAGTGGCAATGTGGATCATTATGGTTTGGAAAATATCACATGCAATGACACTCCATGTGTCAAACCATGGTCACAAAGCCCTAGAACATGCTGGAATACAACATTGGAATGCAATGGAGCACCAATGTAACAGAGGTTGCATCACCGCACCCACTTGAGAGTGTGTGGCTATGTGGATCAATGTGGTTTGGAAAAGAACACAGGCAATGACACTCCATGTGTCAAACCATGGTCTGAAAGCCCTAGAACATGCTGGAATGCAACATTGGAATGCCATGGAGTATCAGTGTGACAGACTTTGCATCACCACACCAACTTGAGTGTGTGTGGCAATGTGGATCATTGTGGTTTGGAAAAGAACACATGCAATGACACTCCATGTGTCAAACCATGGTCAGAAAGCCCTAGAATTTGCTGGAATGCAACATTAGAATGCAATGGAGCACCAGCGTAACAGAGGTTGCATCACCATACCCACGTGAGTGTGTGTGTCCATGTGGATCAGCGTGGATTGGAAAAGAACACATGCAATGACACTCATGTGTCAAACCATGGCCAGAAAGCCCTAGAACATACTAGAATGCAACATTGGAACGCAATGGAGCACTAGTGTGACAGAGGTTGCATCACCACACCCACTTGAGTCTGTGTGGCCATGTGGATCAGTGTAGTTTGGAAAAGAACACATGCAATGACACTCCATGTGTCAAACCATGGTCAGAAAGCCCTAGAACAAGCTAGAATGCAACATTGGAATGTAACGGAGCACCAGTGTGATAGAGGTTGTATCACCACACCCACTTGAGTGTGTGTGGCCATGTGGATCAGTGTGGTTTGGAAAAGAACACAGGCAATGACACTCCATGTGTCAAACCATGGTCAGAAAGCCCTAGCACATACTGTTATGCCACATTGGAATGCAATGGAGCACCAGTATGATAGAGGATGGATCACCACACCCACTTGAGTGTGTGTGGCCATGTGGATCAGAGTAGTTTGGAAAAGAACACATGCAATGACACTCCATGTGTCAAACCATGGTCAGAATGCCCTAGAACAAGCTGGAAGGATACATTGGAATGTAATGGAGCACCACTGTGACATAGGTTGCATCACCACACCCACTTGAGTGTTTGTGCCCATGTGGATCAGTGTGGTTTGGAAAAGAACACAAGCAATGACACTCCATGTGTCAAACCATGGTCATAAAGTCCTAGAACATGCTGGAATGCAATGGAGCACCAGTGTGATAGAGTTTGCATCACCACACCAACTTGAGTGTGTGTGGCAATGTGGATCATTGTAGTTTGGAAAAGAACACATGCAATGACACTCCATGTGTCAAACCATGGTCAGAAAGCCCTAGAGTTTGCTGGAATGCAACATTGGAATGGAATGGAGCACCAGTGTAACAGAGGTTGCATCACCATACCCACGTGAGTGTGTGTGGCCATGTGGATCAGCGTGGTTTGGAAAATAACACATGCAATGACAGTCCATGTGTCAAACCATGGCCAGAAAGCCCTAGAACATACTAGAATGCAATGGAGCACCAGTGTGATAGAGGCATCACCACAACCACTTGAGTGTGTGTGGCCATGTGGATCAGTGTGGTTTGGAAAAGAACACACGCAATGACACTCCGTCTGTCAAACCATGGTAAGAAAGCCCTAGGACATACCGGAATGCAACATTGAAATTTAATGGAGCACCAGTGTGATAGAGGTTGCATCACCACACACACTTGAGTGCTAGTGGCAATGTGGATCATTATGGTTTGGAAAATATCTAATGCAATGACACTCCATGTGTCAAACCATGGTCACAAAGCCCTAGAACATGCTGGAATACAACATTGGAATGCAATGGAGCACCAATGTAACAGAGGTTGCATCACCGCACCCACTTGAGTGTGTGTGGCTATGTGGATCAATGTGGTTTTGAAAAGAACACAGGCAATGACACTCCATGTGTCAAACCATGGTCTGAAAGCCCTAGAACATGCTGGAATGCCATGGAGTATCAGTGTGATAGAGTTTGCATCACCACACCAACTTGAGTGTGTGTGGCAATGTGGATCATTGTGGTTTGGAAAAGAACACACGCAATGACACTCCATGTGTCAAACCATGGTCAGAAAGCCCTAGAATTTGCTGGAATGCAACATTAGAATGCAATGGAGCACCAGTGTAACAGAGGTTGCATCACCATACCCACGTGAGTGTGTGTGTCCATGTGGATCAGCGTGGATTGGAAAAGAACACATGCAATGACACTCCATGTGTCAAACCATGGCCAGAAAGCCCTAGAACATACTAGAATGCAACATTGGAACGCAATGGAGCACTAGTGTGATAGAGGCATCACCACACCCACTTGAGTGTGTGTGGCCATGTGGATCAGCGTGGTTTGGAAAAGAACACACGCAATGACACTCCATGTGTCAAACCATGGTCAAAAAGCCCTTCGACATGCTGGAATGCAACATTGAAATGTAATGGAGCACCAGTGTGATAGAGGTTGCATCACCACACTCACTTGAGTGTTTATGGTAATGTGTATCATTAAGGTTTAGAAAATAACACATGCAATGACACTCCGTGTGTCAAAGCATGGTCACAAAGCCCTAGAACATGCTGGAATACAACATTGGAATGCAATGGAGCACCAGTGTAATAGAGCTTGCATCACCACACACACTTGAGTGTGTGCGGCCATGTGGATAAGCGTGGTTTGGAAAAGAACACATGCAATGACACTCCATGTGTCAAACCATGGTTAGAAAGCCCTTGCACATGATGGAATGCCACATTGGAATGCAATGGAGCACCAGTGTGACAGAGGTTGCATCACCACACCCACTTGAGTCTGTGTGGCCATGTGGATCAGTGTAGTTTGGAAAAGAACACATGCAATGACACTCCATGTGTCAAACCATGGTCAGAAAGCCCTAGAACAAGCTAGAATGCAACATTGGAATGTAACGGAGCACCAGTGTGATAGAGGTTGTATCACCACACCCACTTGAGTGTGTGTGGCCATGTGGATCAGTGTGGTTTGGAAAAGAACACACGCAATGACACTCCGTCTGTCAAACCATGGTAAGAAAGCCCTAGGACATACCGGAATGCAACATTGAAATGTAATGGAGCACCAGTGTGACAGAGGTTGCATTACCACACACACTTGAGTGTTAGTGGCAATGTGGATCATTATGGTTTGCAAAATATCACATGCAATGACACTCCATGTGTCAAACCATGGTCACAAAGCCCTAGAACATGCTGGAATACAACATTGGAATGCAATGGAGCACCAATGTAACAGAGGTTGCATCACCGCACCCACTTGAGTGTGTGTGGCTATGTGGATCAATGTGGTTTGGAAAAGAACACAGGCAATGACACTCCATGTGTCAAACCATGGTCTGAAAGCCCTAGAACATGCTGGAATGCAACATTGGAATGCCATGGAGTATCACTGTGATAGAGTTTGCATCACCACACCAACTTGAGTGTGTGTGGCAATGTGGATCATTGTGGTTTGGAAAAGAACACATGCATTGACACTCCATGTGTCAAACCATGGTCAGAAAGCCCTAGAATTTGCTGGAATGCAACATTAGAATGCAATGGAGCACCAGTGTAACAGAGGTTGCATCACCATACCCACGTGAGTCTGTGTGTCCATGTGGATCAGCGTGGATTGGAAAAGAACACATGCAATGACACTCCATGTGTCAAACCATAGCCAGAAAGCCCTAGAACATACTAGAATGCAACATTGGAACGAAATGGAGCACTAGTGTGATAGAGGCATCACCACACCCACTTGAGTGTGTGTGGCCATGTGGATCAGCGTGGTTTGGAAAAGAACACACGCAATGACACTCCATGTGTCAAACCATGGTCAAAAATCCCTACGACATGCTGGAATGCAACATTGAAATGTAATGGAGCACTAGTGTGATAGAGGTTGCATCACCACACACACTTGAGTGTTTGTGGTAATGTGTATCATTAAGGTTTAGAAAATAACACATGCAATGACTCTCCATGTGTCAAACCATGGTCACAAAGCCCTAGAACATGCTGGAATACAACATTGGAATGCAATGGAGCACCAATGTAATAGAGCTTGCATCACCACACACACTTGAGTGTGTGCGGCCATGTGGATCAGCGTGGTTTGGAAAAGAACACATGCAATGACACTCCATGTGTCAAAACATGGTTAGAAAGCCCTTACACATGATGGAATGCCACATTGGAATGCAATGGAGCACCAGTGTGACAGAGGTTGCATCACCACACCCACTTGAGTCTGTGTGGCCATGTGGATCAGTGTAGTTTGGAAAAGAACACATGCAATGACACTCCATGTGTCAAACCATGGTCAGAAAGCCCTAGAACAAGCTAGAATGCAACATTGGAATGTAACGGAGCACCAGTGTGATAGAGGTTGTATCACCACACCCACTTAAGTGTGTGTGGCCGTGTGGATCAGTGTGGTTTGGAAAAAGAACACATGCAATGACACTCTGTCTGTCAAACCATGGTAAGAAAGCCCTAGGACATACCGGAATGCAACACTGAAATGTAATGGAGCACCAGTGTGACAGAGGTTGCATCACCACACACACTTGAGTGTTAGTGGCAATGTGGATCATTATGGTTTGGAAAATATCACATGCAATGACACTCCATGTGTCAAACCATGGTCACAAAGCCCTAGAACATGCTGGAATAAAACATTGGAATGCAATGGAGCACCAATGTAACAGAGGTTGCATCACCGCACCCACTTGAGTGTGTGTGGCTATGTGGATCAATGTGGTTTGGAAAAGAACACAGGCAATGACACTCCATGTGTCAAACCATGGTCTGAAAGCCCTAGAACATGCTGGAATGCAACATTGGAATGCCATGGAGTATCAGTGTGATAGAGTTTGCATCACCACACCAACTTGAGTGTGTGTGGCAATGTGGATCATTGTGGTTTGGAAAAGAACACATGCAATGACACTCCATGTGTCAAACCATGGTCAGAAAGCCCTAGAATTTGCTGGAATGCAACATTAGAATGCAATGGAGCACCAGTGTAACAGAGGTTGCATCACCATACCCACGTGAGTGTGTGTGTCCATGTGAATCAGCGTGGATTAGAAACGAACACATGCAATGACACTCCATGTGTCAAACCATGGCCAGAAAGCCCTAGAACATACTAGAATGCAACATTGGAACGCAATGGAGCACTAGTGTGATAGAGGCATCACCACACCCACTTGAGTGTGTGTGGCCATGTGGATCGGCGTGGTTTGGAAAAGAACCATGGTCAAAAAGCCCTACGACATGCTGGAATGCAACATTGAAATGTAATGGAGCAGCAGCGTGATAGAGGTTGCATCACCACACACACTTGAGTGTTTGTGGTAATGTGTATCATTAAGGTTTAGAAAATAACACATGCAATGACACTCCATGTGTCAAACCATGGTCACAAAGCCGTAGAACATGCTGGAATACAACATTGGAATGCAATGGAGCACCAGTGTAATAGAGCTTGCATCACCACACACACTTGAGTGTGTTCGGCCATGTGGATCAGCGTGGTTTGGAAAAGAACACATGCAATGATACTCCATGTGTCAAACCATGGTTAGAAAGCCCTTGCACATGATGGAATGCCACATTGGAATGCAATGGAGCACCAGTGTGATAGAGGTTGCATCACCACACCCACTTGAGTCTGTGTGGCCATGTGGATCAGTGTAGTTTGGAAAAGAACACATGCAATGACACTCCATGTGTCAAACCATGGTCAGAAAGCCCTAGAACAAGCTAGAATGCAACATTGGAATGTAACGGAGCACCAGTGTGATAGAGGTTGTATCACCACACCCACTTGAGTGAGTGTGGCCATGTGGATCAGTGTGGTTTGGAAAAGAACACAGGCAATGACACTCCATGTGTCAAACCATGGTCAGAAAGCACTAGAACATGATAGAATGCAACATTGGAATGTAAGGCAGCACCAGTGTGATAGAGTTTGCATCACCACACCAACTTCAGTGTGTGAGTCCATGTAGATCATTGTGGTATGGAAAAGAAGACATGCAATGACATTCCATGTGTCAAACCATAGTCAGAAAGCAATAGAATTTGCTGGAATGCAACATTGGAATGCAATGGAGCACCAGTGTAATAGAGGTTGCATCACCACACCCACTTGAGTGTGTGTGGACATGTGGATCAGCGTGGTTTGGAAAAGAACACATGCAATGACACTCCATGTGTCAAACCATGGTCAAAAAGCCCTAGCACATGCTGGAATGCCACATTGGAATGCAATGGAGCACTAGTGTGACAGAGGTTGCATCAACATGAACTTGACTGTGTGTGGCCATGTGGATCATTGTGGTTTGGAAAAGAACACATGCAATGACACTCCATGTGTCAAATCATGGTCAAAAATCCCTAGAACAAGCCGGAATGCAACATTGGAATGCAATGGAGCACCCGTGTGATAGAGGTTGCATCACCACACCCACTTGAGTGTTTGAGGCCATGTGGATCATTGTGGTTTTGAAAACAACACATGCAATGACACTCCATGTGTCAATCCATGGTCACAAAGCCCTAGAACATGCTGGAATGCAACATTGGAATGAAATGTAGCACCAGTGTGACAGAGGTTGCATCACCACACAAACTCGAGTGTGTGTGTCCATGTGGATCAGCGTGGTTTGGAAAACAACACATGCAATGACACTCCATTTGTCAAACCATGGTCAGAAAGCCCTAGCACATGCTGGAATGCCACATTGGAATGCAATGGAGCACCAGCGTGACAGAGGTTGCATCACCACACCCACTTGAGTGTGTGTGGCCATGTGGATTAGTGTAGTTTGGAAAAGAACACATGCAATGACACTCCATGTGTCAAACCATGGTCAGAAAGACCTAGAACAAGCTGGAATGCAACATTGGAATGCAATGGAGCACCATTGTGATAGAGTTTGCATCACCACACCAACTTGAGTGTGTGTGGCCATGTGGGTCATTATGGTTTGGAAAAGAACACATGCAATGACACTCCATGTGTCAAACCATGCTCAACAAGCCCTAGAATTTGGTGGAATGCAACATTGGAATGCAATGGAGCACCAACGTAATAGAGGTTGCATCACCATTCCCATTTGACTGTGTGTGGCCATGTGGATCAGCGTGGTTTGGAAAACAACACATGCAATGACACTCCATGTGTCAAACCATGGCCAAAAAGCCCTAGAACATGCTAGAATGCAACATTGGAACGCAATGGAGCACCAGTGTGATAGAGGCATCACCACACCCACTTGAGTGTGTGTGGCCGTGTGGATCAGTGTGGTTTGGAAAAGAACACAAGCAATGACACTCCATGTGTCAAACCATGGTCAGAAAGTCCTAGAACATGCTGGAATGCAATGGAGCACCAGTGTGATAGAGTTTGCATCACTACACCAACTTGAGTGTGTGTGGAAATGTGGATCATTGTAGTTTGGAAAAGAACACATGCAATGACACTCCATGTGTCAAACCATGGTCAGAAAGCCCTAGAATTTGCTGGAATGCAACATTGTAATGGAATGGAGCACCAGTGTAACAGAGGTTGCATCACCATACCCACTTGAGTATGTGTGGCCATGTGGATCAGCGTGGTTTGGAAAATAACACATGCAATGACAGTCCATGTGTCAAACCATGTCCAGAAAGCCCTAGAACATACTAGAATGCAACATTGGAATGCAATGGAGCACCAGTGTGATAGAGGCATCACCACAACCACTTGAGTGTGTGTGGCCATGTGGATCAGTGTGGTTTGGAAAAGAACACACGCAATGACACTTCGTCTGTCAAACCATGGTAAGAAAGCCCTAGGACATACTGGAATGCAACATTGAAATGTAATTAAGCACTAGTGTGACAGAGGTTGCATCACCACACACACTTGAGTGTTAGTGGCAATGTGGATCATTATGGTTTGAAAATATCACATGCAATGACACTCCATGTGTCAAACCATGGTCACAAAGCCCTAGAACATGCTGGAATACAACATTGGAATGCAATGGAGCACCAGTGTAATAGAGGTTGCATCACCGCACCCACTTGAGTGTGTGTGGCCATGTGGATCAATGTGGTTTGGAAAAGAACACATGCAATGACACTCCATGTGTCAAACCATGGTCAGAAAGCCCTAGAACATGCTGGAATGCAACATTGGAATATAATGGAGTATCAGTGTGATAGAGTTTGCATCACCACACCAACTTGAGTGTGTGTGGCAATGTGGATCATTGTGGTTTGGAAAATAACACATGCAATGACACTCCATGTGTCAAACCATGGTCAGAAAGCCCTAGAATTTGCTGGAATGCAACATTAGAATGCAATGGAGCACCAGTGTAACAGAGGTTGCATCACCATACCCACGTGAGTCTGTGTGTCCATGTGGATCAGCGTGGATTGGAAAAGAACACATGCAATGACACTCCATGTGTCAAACCATAGCCAGAAAGCCCTAGAACATACTAGAATGCAACATTGGAACGCAATGGAGCACTAGTGTGATAGAGGCATCACCACACCCACTTGAGTGTGTGTGGCCATGTGGATCAGCGTGGTTTGGAAAAGAACACACGCAATGACACTCCATGTGTCAAACCATGGTCAAAAATCCCTACGACATGCTGGAATGCAACATTGAAATGTAATGGAGCACTAGTGTGATAGAGGTTGCATCACCACACACACTTGAGTGTTTGTGGTAATGTGTATCATTAAGGTTTAGAAAATAACACATGCAATGACTCTCCATGTGTCAAACCATGGTCACAAAGCCCTAGAACATGCTGGAATACAACATTGGAATGCAATGGAGCACCAATGTAATAGAGCTTGCATCACCACACACACTTGAGTGTGTGCGGCCATGTGGATCAGCGTGGTTTGGAAAAGAACACATGCAATGACACTCCATGTGTCAAACCATGGTTAGAAAGCCCTTACACATGATGGAATGCCACATTGGAATGCAATGGAGCACCAGTGTGACAGAGGTTGCATCACGACACCCACTTGAGTCTGTGTGGCCATGTGGATCAGTGTAGTTTGGAAAAGAACACATGCAATGACACTCCATGTGTCAAACCATGGTCAGAAAGCCCTAGAACAAGCTAGAATGCAACATTGGAATGTAACGGAGCACCAGTGTGATAGAGGTTGTATCACCACACCCACTTAAGTGTGTGTGGCCGTGTGGATCAGTGTGGTTTGGAAAAAGAACACATGCAATGACACTCTGTCTGTCAAACCATGGTAAGAAAGCCCTAGGACATACCGGAATGCAACATTGAAATGTAATGGAGCACCAGTGTGACAGAGGTTGCATCACCACACACACTTGAGTGTTAGTGGCAATGTGGATCATTATGGTTTGGAAAATATCACATGCAATGACACTCCATGTGTCAAACCATGGTCACAAAGCCCTAGAACATGCTGGAATAAAACATTGGAATGCAATGGAGCACCAATGTAACAGAGGTTGCATCACCGCACCCACTTGAGTGTGTGTGGCTATGTGGATCAATGTGGTTTGGAAAAGAACACAGGCAATGACACTCCATGTGTCAAACCATGGTCTGAAAGCCCTAGAACATGCTGGAATGCAACATTGGAATGCCATGGAGTATCAGTGTGATAGAGTTTGCATCACCACACCAACTTGAGTGTGTGTGGCAATGTGGATCATTGTGGTTTGGAAAAGAACACATGCAATGACACTCCATGTGTCAAACCATGGTCAGAAAGCCCTAGAATTTGCTGGAATGCAACATTAGAATGCAATGGAGCACCAGTGTAACAGAGGTTGCATCACCATACCCACGTGAGTGTGTGTGTCCATGTGAATCAGCGTGGATTAGAAACGAACACATGCAATGACACTCCATGTGTCAAACCATGGCCAGAAAGCCCTAGAACATACTAGAATGCAACATTGGAACGCAATGGAGCACTAGTGTGATAGAGGCATCACCACACCCACTTGAGTGTGTGTGGCCATGTGGATCGGCGTGGTTTGGAAAAGAACCATGGTCAAAAAGCCCTACGACATGCTGGAATGCAACATTGAAATGTAATGGAGCAGCAGCGTGATAGAGGTTGCATCACCACACACACTTGAGTGTTTGTGGTAATGTGTATCATTAAGGTTTAGAAAATAACACATGCAATGACACTCCATGTGTCAAACCATGGTCACAAAGCCGTAGAACATGCTGGAATACAACATTGGAATGCAATGGAGCACCAGTGTAATAGAGCTTGCATCACCACACACACTTGAGTGTGTTCGGCCATGTGGATCAGCGTGGTTTGGAAAAGAACACATGCAATGATACTCCATGTGTCAAACCATGGTTAGAAAGCCCTTGCACATGATGGAATGCCACATTGGAATGCAATGGAGCACCAGTGTGATAGAGGTTGCATCACCACACCCACTTGAGTCTGTGTGGCCATGTGGATCAGTGTAGTTTGGAAAAGAACACATGCAATGACACTCCATGTGTCAAACCATGGTCAGAAAGCCCTAGAACAAGCTAGAATGCAACATTGGAATGTAACGGAGCACCAGTGTGATAGAGGTTGTATCACCACACCCACTTGAGTGTGTGTGGCCATGTGGATCAGTGTGGTTTGGAAAAGAACACAGGCAATGACACTCCATGTGTCAAACCATGGTCAGAAAGCACTAGAACATGATAGAATGCAACATTGGAATGTAAGGCAGCACCAGTGTGATAGAGTTTGCATCACCACACCAACTTCAGTGTGTGAGTCCATGTAGATCATTGTGGTATGGAAAAGAAGACATGCAATGACATTCCATGTGTCAAACCATAGTCAGAAAGCAATAGAATTTGCTGGAATGCAACATTGGAATGCAATGGAGCACCAGTGTAATAGAGGTTGCATCACCACACCCACTTGAGTGTGTGTGGACATGTGGATCAGCGTGGTTTGGAAAAGAACACATGCAATGACACTCCATGTGTCAAACCATGGTCAAAAAGCCCTAGCACATGCTGGAATGCCACATTGGAATGCAATGGAGCACTAGTGTGACAGAGGTTGCATCAACATGAACTTGACTGTGTGTGGCCATGTGGATCATTGTGGTTTGGAAAAGAACACATGCAATGACACTCCATGTGTCAAATCATGGTCAAAAATCCCTAGAACAAGCCGGAATGCAACATTGGAATGCAATGGAGCACCCGTGTGATAGAGGTTGCATCACCACACCCACTTGAGTGTTTGAGGCCATGTGGATCATTGTGGTTTTGAAAACAACACATGCAATGACACTCCATGTGTCAATCCATGGTCACAAAGCCCTAGAACATGCTGGAATGCAACATTGGAATGAAATGTAGCACCAGTGTGACAGAGGTTGCATCACCACACAAACTCGAGTGTGTGTGTCCATGTGGATCAGCGTGGTTTGGAAAACAACACATGCAATGACACTCCATTTGTCAAACCATGGTCAGAAAGCCCTAGCACATGCTGGAATGCCACATTGGAATGCAATGGAGCACCAGCGTGACAGAGGTTGCATCACCACACCCACTTGAGTGTGTGTGGCCATGTGGATTAGTGTAGTTTGGAAAAGAACACATGCAATGACACTCCATGTGTCAAACCATGGTCAGAAAGACCTAGAACAAGCTGGAATGCAACATTGGAATGCAATGGAGCACCATTGTGATAGAGTTTGCATCACCACACCAACTTGAGTGTGTGTGGCCATGTGGGTCATTATGGTTTGGAAAAGAACACATGCAATGACACTCCATGTGTCAAACCATGCTCAACAAGCCCTAGAATTTGGTGGAATGCAACATTGGAATGCAATGGAGCACCAACGTAATAGAGGTTGCATCACCATTCCCATTTGACTGTGTGTGGCCATGTGGATCAGCGTGGTTTGGAAAACAACACATGCAATGACACTCCATGTGTCAAACCATGGCCAAAAAGCCCTAGAACATGCTAGAATGCAACATTGGAACGCAATGGAGCACCAGTGTGATAGAGGCATCACCACACCCACTTGAGTGTGTGTGGCCGTGTGGATCAGTGTGGTTTGGAAAAGAACACAAGCAATGACACTCCATGTGTCAAACCATGGTCAGAAAGTCCTAGAACATGCTGGAATGCAATGGAGCACCAGTGTGATAGAGTTTGCATCACCACACCAACTTGAGTGTGTGTGGAAATGTGGATCATTGTAGTTTGGAAAAGAACACATGCAATGACACTCCATGTGTCAAACCATGGTCAGAAAGCCCTAGAATTTGCTGGAATGCAACATTGTAATGGAATGGAGCACCAGTGTAACAGAGGTTGCATCACCATACCCACTTGAGTATGTGTGGCCATGTGGATCAGCGTGGTTTGGAAAATAACACATGCAATGACAGTCCATGTGTCAAACCATGTCCAGAAAGCCCTAGAACATACTAGAATGCAACATTGGAATGCAATGGAGCACCAGTGTGATAGAGGCATCACCACAACCACTTGAGTGTGTGTGGCCATGTGGATCAGTGTGGTTTGGAAAAGAACACACGCAATGACACTTCGTCTGTCAAACCATGGTAAGAAAGCCCTAGGACATACTGGAATGCAACATTGAAATGTAATTGAGCATTAGTGTGACAGAGGTTGCATCACCACACACACTTGAGTGTTAGTGGCAATGTGGATCATTATGGTTTGAAAATATCACATGCAATGACACTCCATGTGTCAAACCATGGTCACAAAGCCCTAGAACATGCTGGAATACAACATTGGAATGCAATGGAGCACCAGTGTAATAGAGGTTGCATCACCGCACCCACTTGAGTGTGTGTGGCCATGTGGATCAATGTGGTTTGGAAAAGAACACAGGCAATGACACTCCATGTGTCAAACCATGGTCAGAAAGCCCTAGAACATGCTGGAATGCAACATTGGAATATAATGGAGTATCAGTGTGATAGAGTTTGCATCACCACACCAACTTGAGTGTGTGTGGCAATGTGGATCATTGTGGTTTGGAAAATAACACATGCAATGACACTCCATGTGTCAAACCATGGTCAGAAAGCCCTAGAATTTGCTGGAATGCAACATTAGAATGCAATGGAGCACCAGTGTAACAGAGGTTGCATCACCATACCCACGTGAGTGTGTGTGTCCATGTGGATCAGCGTGGTTTGGAAAAGAACACATGCAATGACACTCCATGTGTCAAACCATGGCCAGAAAGCCCTAGAACATACTAGAATGCAACATTGGAACGCAATGGAGCACCAGTGTGATAGAGGCATCACCACACCCACTTGAGTGTGTGTGGCCATGTGGATCAGCGTGGTTTGGAAAAGAACACACGCAATGACACTCCATGTGTCAAACCATGGTCAAAAAGTCCTACAACATGCTGGAATGCAACATTGAAATGTAATGGAGCACCAGTGTGATAGAGGTTGCGTCACCACACACACTTGAGTGTTTGTGGTAATGTGTATCATTAAGGTTTAGAAAATAACACATGCAATGAAACTCCATGTGTCAAACCATGGTCACAAAGCCCTTGAACATGCTGGAATACAGCATTGGAATGCAATGGAGCACCAGTGTAATAGAGCTTGCATCACCACACACACTTGAGTGTGTGCGGCCATGTGGATCAGCGTGGTTTGGAAAAGAACACATGCAATGACACTCCATGTGTCAAAACATGGTTAGAAAGCCCTTGCACATGATGGAATGCCACATTGGAATGCAATGGAGCACCAGTGTGACAGAGGTTGCATCACCACACCCACTTGAGTATGTGTGGCCATGTGGATCATTATGGTTTGGAAAAGAACACATGCAATGACACTCCATGTGTCAAACCATGGTCAAAAAGCCCTAGCATTTGCTAGAATGCAACATTGGAATGCAATGGAGCACCAGTGTAACAGAGTATGCATCACCATTCCCACTTGACTGGGTGTGGTCATGTGGATCAGTGTGGTTTGGAAAACAACACATGCAATGACACTCCATGTGTCAAACCATGGCCAGAAAGCCCTAGAACATGCTAGAATGCAACATTGGAACGCAATGGAGCACCAGTGTGATAGAGGCATCACCACACCCACTTGAGTGTGTCTGGCCATGTGGATCAGTGTGGTTTATAAAAGAACACACGCAATGACACTCCATGTGTCAAACCATGGCCAGAAAGCCCTAGGACATGCTGGAATGCAACATTGAAATGCAATGGAACACCAGTGTGACATAGGTTGCATCACCACACACACTTGAGTGTTTGTGGCAATGTCGGTCATTGTGGTTTGGAAAATAACACATGAAACGACACTCCATGTGTCAAACCATGGTCACAAAGCCCTAGAACATGTTGGAATAGCACATTGGAATGCAATGGAGCACCAATGTAACAGAGGTTGCATCAACACACCCACTTGAGTGTGTGTGGCCATGTGGATCAGTGTGGTTTGGAAAAGAACACATGCAATGACACTCCATGTGTGAAACCATGGTCAAAAAGCCCTAGCAAAAGATGGAATGCCACATTGGAATGCAATGGAGCACTAGTGTGACAAAGGTTGCATCACCACACCCACTTGAGTGTGTGTGGCCATGTGGATGAGTGTAGTTTGGAAAAGAACACATGCAATGACACTCCTTGTGTCAAACTATGGTCAGAAAGCCCTAGAACAAGCTGGAATGCAACATTGGAATGCAATAGAGCACCAGTGTAATAGAGGTTGCATCACCACACCAACTTGCGTGTGTGTGGCCATGTGGATCATTGTGGTTTGGAAAAAAGAACACATGCAATGACACTCCATGTGTCAAACCATGGTCAGAAAGCCCTAGCATTTGCTAAAATGCAACATTGGAATGCAATGGAGCACCAGTGTAACAGAGGTTGCATCACCACACCCACTTGAGTGTGTGTGGTCATGTGGATCAGCGTGGTTTGGAAAAGAACACATCCAATGACACTCCATTTGTTAAACCATGGTCAGAAAGCCCTAGAACATGCTAGAATGCAACATTGGAACGCAATGGAGCACATGTGTGATAGAGGCATTACCACACCCACTTGAGTGTGTGTGGCCATGTGGATCAATGTGGTTTGGAAAAGAACACACGCAATGACACTCCATATGTCAAACCATGGTTAGAAAGACCTAGAACATGCTGGAATGCAACATTGAAATGCAATGGAGCATCAGTGTGACAGAGGTTGCATCACCACACACACTTGAGTGTTTGTGGCAATGCGGATCATTGTGGTTTGGAAAATACCACATGCAATGACACTCCATGTGTCAAACCATGGTCACAAAGCCCTAGAACATGCTGGAATACAACATTGGAATGTAATGGAGCACCAATGTAATAGAGGTTGCATCACCACACCCACTTGAGTGTGTGTGGCCATGTGGATCAGCGTGGTTTGGAAAAGAACACATGCAATGATACTCCATGTGTCAAACCATGGTCAGAAAGCCCTAGGACATGCTGGAATGCAACATTAAAATGCAATGGAGCACCGGTGTGATAGAGGTTACATCACCACACACACTTGAGTGTGTGGGTCCATGTGGATGAGTGTAGTTTGGAAAATAACACATGCAATTACACTCCTTGTGTCAAACCATGGTCAGAAAGCCCTAGAACAAGTTGGAATGGAACATTGGAATGCAATGGAGGAGCAGTGTGACAGAGGTTAAATCACCACTCCCACTTGAGTGTGTGGCCATGTGGATCAGTGTGGTTTGGAAAAGAACACAGGAAATGACACTCCATGTGTCAAACTATGGTCAGAAAGCCCTAGAACATGCTGGAATGCAACATTGGAATGCAATAGAGCACCAGTGTGATAGAGGTTGCATCACCACACCAGCTTGCGTGTGTGTGGCCATGTGGATCATTGTGGTTTGGAAAGAACAACACATGTAATGACACTCCCTGTGTCAAACCATGGTCAGAAAGCCCTAGAATTTGCTAGAACGCAACATTGGAATGCAATGGAGCACTAGTGTAACAGAGCTTGCATCACCACACCCACTTGAGTGTGTGTGGCCATGTGGATCAGCGTGGTTTGGAAATCAACACATGCAATGACACTCGTTTTGTCAAAACATGGTCAGAATGCCCTAGAAGATGCTAGAATGCAACATTGGAATGCAATGGAGCACGAGTGTGATAGAGGCATCACCACACCCACTTGAGTGTGTGTGTCCATGTGGATCAGTGTGGTTTGGAAAAGAACACACGCAATGACACTCCATGTGTCAAACCATGGTCAGAAAGCCCTAGGACATGCTGGAATGCAGCATTGAAATGCAATGGAGCACCAGTGTGATAGAGGTTGCATCACCACACACACTTGAGTGTCTGTGGCAATGCGGATCATTGTGGTTTGGAAAATAACACATGCAATGACACTCCATGTGTGAAACCATGGTCACAAAGCCCTAGAACATGCTAGAATACAACATTGGAATGCAATGGAGAACCAGTGTGACAGAGGTTGCATCACCACACCCACTTGAGTGTGTGTGGCCATGTGGATCAGCATGGTTTGGAAAAGAACACATGCAATGACACTCCATCTATCAAACCTTGGTCAGAAAGCACTAGCACTTGCTGGAATGCCACATTGGAATGCAATGGAGCACCAGTGTGACAGAGGTTGCATCACCAAACCCACTTGAGTGTGTGTGGCCATGTGGATCAGAGTAGTTTGGAAAATAACACATGCAATGACATTCCATGTGTCAAACATGGTCAGAATGCCCTAGAACAAGCTGGAAGGCAACATTGGAATGTAATGGAGCACCCGTGTGAAAGAGGTTGTATCACCACACCCACTTGAGTGTGTGTGGCCATGTGGATCGGTGTGGTTTGGAAAAGAACACAGGCAATGACACTCCATGTGTCAAACCATGGTCAGAAAGTGCTAGAACATGCTGGAATGCAACATTGGAATGCAATGGAGCACCAGTGTGAAAGAGTTTGCATCACCACACCAACTTGAGTGTGTGTGGCAATTTGGATCACTGTAGTTTGGAAAAGAACACATGCAATGACACTCCAAGTGTTAAACCATGGTCAGAAAGCCCTAGAATTTGCTGGAATGCAACATTGGAATGGAATGGAGCACCAGTGTAACAGAGGTTGCATCACCATACCCACTTGAGTGTGTGTGGCCATGTGGATCAGCGTGGTTTGGAAAAGAACACATGCAATGACACTCCATGTGTCAAACCATGGCCAGAAATCCCTAGAACAAGCTAGAATGCAACATTGGAATGTAACAGAGCACCAGTGTGATAGAGGTTGTATCACCACACCCACTTTAGTGTGTGTGGCCATGTGGATCTATGTGGTTTGGAAAAGAACACATGCAATGACACTCCATGTGTCAAACCATGGTCAGAAAGCACTAGAACATGATAGAATGCAACAATGGAATGCAATGCAGCACTAGTGTGATAGAGTTTGCATCACCACACCAACTTGAGTGTGTGAGGCCATGTAGATCATTGTGGTATGGAAAAGAAGACATGCAATGACATTCCATGTGTCAAACCATAGTCAGAAAGCAATAGAATTTGCTGGAATGCAACATTGGAATGCAATGGAGCACCAGTGTAACAGAGGTTGCATCACCACACCCACTTGACTGTGTGTGGACATGTGGATCAGCGTGGTTTGGAAAAGAACACATGCAATGACACTCCATGTGTCAAACCATGGTCAAGAAGCCCTAGCACATGCTGGAATGCCGCATTGGAATGCAATGGAGCACTAGTGTGACAGAGGTTGCATCAACACCAACTTGAGTGTGTGTGGCCATGTGGATCATTGTGGTTTGGAAAAGAACACATGCAATGTCACTCCATGTGTCAAATCATGGTCAAAAATCCCTAGAACATGTCGGAATGCAACATTGGAATGCAATGGAGCACCCGTGTGATAGAGGTTGCATCACCACACCCACTTGAGTGTTTGAGGCCATGTGGATCATTCTGGTTTGGAAAACAACACATGCAATGACACTCCATGTGTCAAACCATGGTCACAAAGCCCTAGAACATGCTGGAATGCAACATTGGAATGAAATGTAGCACCAGTGTGACAAAGGTTGCATCACCACACCAACTCGAGTGTGTGTGTCCATGGGGATCAACGTGGTTTGGAAAACAACACATGCAATGACACTCCATGTGTCAAACCATGGTCATAAAGCCCTAGCACGTGATGGAATGCCACATTGGAATGCAATGAGGCACCAGCGTGACAGAGGTTGCATCACCACACCCACTTGAGTGTGTGTGTCCATGTGGATTAGTGTAGTTTGGAAAAGAACACATGCAATGACACTCCATGTGTCAAAGCATGGTCAGAAAGCCCTAGAACAAGCTGGAATGCAACATTGGAATGCAATGGAGCACCATTGTGATAGAGTTTGCATCACCACACCAACTTGAGTGTGTGTGGCCATGGGGATCATTATGGTTTGGAAAAGAACACATGCAATGAAACTCCATGTGTCAAACCATGGTTAGAAAGCCCTAGAATTTGGTGGAGTGCAACATTGGAATGCAATGGAGCACCAGTGTAACAGAGGTTGAATCACCACACCCACTTGAGTGTGTGTGGCCATGTGGATCAGTGTGGTTTGGAAAATAACACATGCAATGACACTCCATGTGTCAAACCATGGTCAGAAAGCACTAGAACATGATAGAATGCAACATTGGAATGCAATTCAGCACCACTGTGATACAGTTTGCATCACCACACCAACTTGAGTGTGTGAGGCCATGTAGATCATTGTGGTATGGAAAAGAAGACATGCAATGACATTCCATGTGTCAAAACATAGTCAGAAAGCAATAGAATTTGCTGGAATGCAACATTGGAATGCAATGGAGCACCAGTGTAACAGAGGTTGCATCACCACACCCACATGAGTGTGTGTGGACATGTCGATCAGCGTGGTTTGGAAAAGAACACATGCAATGACACTCCATGTGTCAAACCATGGTCAAAAAGCCCAAGCACATGCTGGAATGCCACATTGGAATGCAATGGAGCACTAGTGTGACAGAGCTTGCATCAACACCAACTTGAGTGTGTGTGGCCATGTGGATCATTGTGGTTTGGAAAAGAACACATGCAATGACACTCCATGTGTCAAATCATGGTCAAAAATCCCTAGAACATGTCGGAATGCAACATTGGAATGCAATGGAGCACCCATGTGATAGAGGTTGCATCACCACACCCACTTGAGTGTTTGACGCCATGTGGATCATTGTGGTTTGGAAAACAACACATGCAATGACACTCCATGTGGCAAACCATGGACACATAGCCCTAGAACATGCTGGAATGCAACATTGGAATGAAATGTAGCACCGGTGTGACAGAGGTTGCATCACCACACCAACTCGAGTGTGTGTGTCCATGTGGATCAGCGTGGTTTGGAAAACAACACATGCAATGACACTCCATGTGTCAAACCATGGTCAGAAAGCCCTAACACACGCTGGAATGCCACATTGGAATGCAATGGAGCACCAGCGTGACAGAGGTTGCATCACCACACCCACTTGAGTGTGTGTGGCTATGTGGATCAGTGTAGTTTGGAAAAGAACACATGCAATGACACTCCATGTGTCAAACCTTGGTCAGAAAGCCCTAGAACAAGCTGGAATGCAACATTGGAATGCAATAGAGCACCAGTGTGATAGAGGTAGCATCACCACACCAACTTGTGTGTGTGTGGCCATGTGGATCATTGTGGTTTGGAAAAAAGAACACATGCAATGACACTCCATGTGTCAAACCATGGTCACAAAGCCCTAGGACATGCTGGAATACAACATTAAAATGCAATGGAGCACCATTGAGATAGAGGTTACATCACCACACACACATGAGTGTGTGTGGCCATGTGGATGAGTGTAGTTTGGAAAATAACACATGCAATGACACTCCTTGTGTCAAACCATGGCCAGAAAGCCCTAGAACAAGCTGGAATGGAACATTGGAATGCAATGGAGCACCAGTGTGACAGAGGTTGCATCACCACAAACACTTGAGTGTGTGTGGCCATGTGGATCAGTGTGGTTTGGAAAAGAACACAGGAAATGACACTCCATTTGTCAAACTATGGTCAGAAAGCCCTAGAACATGCTGGAATGCAACATTGGAATGCAATAGAGCACCAGTGTAATAGAGGTTGCATCACCACACCAGCTTGCGTGTGTGTGGCCATGTGGATCATTGTGGTTTGGAAAGAACAACACATGTAATGACACTCCCTGTGTCAAACCATGGTCAGAAAGCCCTAGAATTTGCTAGAATGCAACATTGGAATGCAATGGAGCACTAGTGTAACAGAGGTTGCATCACCACACCCACTTGAGTGTGTGTGGCCATGTGGATCAGTGTGGTTTGGAAATGAACACATGCAATGACACTCCATGTGTCAAACCATGGTCATAATTCTTTAGAAGATGCTAGAATGCAACATTGGAATGCAATGGAGCACTAGTGTGATAGAGGCATCACCACACCCACTTCAGTGTGTGTGTCCATGTGGATCAGTGTGGTTTGGAAAAGAACACACGCAATGACACTCCATGTGTCAAACCATGGTCAGAAAGCCCTAGGACATGCTGGAATGCATCATTGAAATGCAATGGAGCACCAGTGTGATAGAGGTTGCATCACCACACACACTTGAGTGTTTGTGGCAATGCGGATCATTGTGGTTTGGAAAATAACACATGCAATGACACTCCATGTGTGAAACCATGGTCACAAAGCCCTAGAACATGCTAGAATACAACATTGGAATGCAATGGAGAACCAGTGTGACAGAGGTTGCATCACCACACCCAGTTGAGTGTGTGTGGCCATGTGGATCAGCGTGGTTTGGAAAAGAACACATGCAATGACATTCCATCTATCAAACCATGGTCAGAAAGCCCTAGCACATGCTGGAATGCCACATTGGATTGCAATGGAGCACTAGTGTGACAGAGGTTGCATCACAACACCCATTTGAGTGTGTGTGGCCATGTGGATCAGAGTAGTTTGGAAAATAACACATGCAATGACACTCCATGTGTCAAAACATGGTCAGAATGCCCTAGAACAAGCTGGAAGGCAACATTGGAATGTAATGGAGCACCCGTGTGAAAGAGGTTGCATCACCACACCCACTTGAGTGTGTGTGGCCATGTGGATCAGTGTGCTTTGGAAAAGAACACAGGCAATGACACTCCATGTGTCAAACCATGGTCAGAAAGTGCTAGAACATGCTGGAATGCAACATTGGAATGCAATGGAGCACCAGTGTGATAGAGTTTGCATCACCACACCAACTTAAGTGTGTGTGGAAATTTGGATCATTGTAGTTTGGAAAAGAACACATGCAATGACACTCCATGTGTCAAACCATGGTCAGAAAGCCCTAGAATTTGCTGGAATGCAACATTGGAATGGAATGGAGCACCAGTGTAACAGAGGTTGCATCACCATACCCACTTGAGTGTGTGTGGCCATGTGGATCAGCGTGGTTTGGAAAAGAACACATGCAATGACACTCCATGTGTCAAACCATGGCGAGAAATCCCTAGAACATACTAGAATGCAACATTGGAACGCAGTGGAGCACCAGTGTGATAGAGGCATCACCACACCCACTTGAGTGTGTGTGGCCATGTGGATCAATGTGATTTGGAAAACAACACACGCAATGACACTCCATGTGTCAAACCATGGTCAGAAATCCCTAGGACATACTTGAATGCGACATTGAAATGTAATGGAGCACCAGTGTGACAGAGGTTGCATCACCACACACACTTGAGTGTTTGTGTCAATGTGGATCATTATGGTTTGGAAAATAACACATGCAATGACACTCCATGTGTCAAACCATGGTCACAAAGCCCTAGAACATGCTGGAATACAACATTGGAATGCAATGGAGCACCAGCGTAATAGAGGTTGCATCACCACACCCACTTGAGTGTGTGTGGCCATGTGGATCAGTGTGGTAAGGAAAAGAACATAGGCAATGACACTCCATGTGTCAAACCATGGTCAGAAAGCCCTAGAACATGCTTGAATGCAACATTGGAATGCAATGGAGCACCAGTGTTATAGAGTTTGCATCACCACACCAACTTGAGTGTGTGTGGCAATGTGGATCATTGTGGTTTGGAAAAGAACACATGCAATGACACTCCATGTGTCAAACCATGGTCAGAAAGCCCTAGAATTTTCTGGAATGCAACATTGGAATGCAATGGAGCACCAGTGTAACAGAGGTTGCATGACCATACCCACTTGAGTGTGTGTGGCCATGTGGATTAGTGCGGTTTGGAAAAGAACACGCGCAATGACACTCCATGTGTCAAACCATGGTCAGAAAGCCCTAGAACATACTAGAATGCAACATTGGAACGCAATTGGGCACCAGTGTGACAGAGGTTGCATCACCACACACACTTGAGTGTTTGTGGCAATGTGGATCATTATGGTTTAGAGAATAACACATGCAATGACACTCCATGTGTCAAACCATGGTCACAAAGCCCTAGAACATGCTGGAATACAACATTGGAATGCAATGGAGCACCAGTGTAATAGAGGTTGCATCACCACACCCACCTGAGTGTGTGTGGCCATGTGGATCAGCGTGGTTTGAAAAAGAACACATGCAATGACACTCCATGTGTCAAACCATGGTAAGAAAGCCCTAGAACAAGATAGAATGAAACATTGGAATGTAATGGAGCACCAGTGTGACAAAGGTTGCATCACCACACCCACTTGACTATGTGTGGCCATGTGGGTTAGTGTGGTTTGGAAAAGAACACATGCAATGACACTCCATGTGTCAAACCATGGTCAGAAAGCACTAGAACATGCTGGAATGCAACATTGGAATTCAATGGAGCACTAGTGTGATAGAGTTTGCATCACCACACCAACTTGAGTGTGTGTGGCCATGTAGATCATTGTGGTATGGAAAAGAAGTCACGCAATGACACTCCGTGTGTCAAACCATAGTTAGAAAGCCCTAGAATTTGCTGGAATGCAACATTGGAATGCAATGGAGCACCAGTGTAACAGAGGTTGCATCACCACTCCCACTTGAGCGTGTGTGGCCATGTGGATCAGCATGGTTTGGAAAATAACACATGCAATGACACTCCATGTGTAAAACCATGATCAGAAAGCCCTAGAACATGCTAGAATACAACATTGGAATGCAATGGAGCACCAGTGTGACAGAGGTTGCATCACCACACCCACTTGAGTGTGTGTGGCCATCTGGATCAGTGTGGTTTGGAAAAGAACACACGCAATGACATTCCTTGTGTCAAACCATCGTCAGTAAGCCCTATGACATGCTGGAATGCAACATTGAAATGCAATGGAGCACCAGTGTGACATAGATTGCATCACCACACCCACTTGAGTGTGCGTGACCATGTGGATCACTGTGGTTTGGCAAATACCACACGCAATCACACTCCATGTGTCAAACCATGGTCACAAAGGCCTAGAACATGCTGGAATACAATATTGGAATGCAATGGAGCACCAGTGTGACAGAGGTTGCATCACCACACCCACTTGAGTGTATGTGGCCATGTGGATCATTGTGGTCTGGAAAATAACACATGCAATGACACTCCATGTGTCAAACATTGTCAGAAAGCCCTAGAACATGCTGGAATGCAACATTTGAATGCAATGGAGCACTAGTGTAACAGAGGTTGCATCACCACACCCACTTGAGTGTTTGTGGCAATGCAGATCATTGTTGTTTGGAAAATAACACATGCAATGACACTCCATGTGTTAAACCGTAGTCAGAAAGCCCTAGAACAAGCAAGAATGCAACATTAGAATGTAATGGAGCACCAGTGTGACAGAGGTTACATCACCACACCCACTTGAGTGTGTGTGGCCATATGGATTAGTGTGGTTTGGAAAAGAACACAGGCAATGACACTCCATGTGTCAAACCATGGTCGGAAAGCCCTAGAACATGCTGGAATGCAACATTGGAATGCAATGGAGCACCGGTGTGATAGAGTTTGCATCACCACACCAACTTGAGTGTGTGTAGCCAAGTGGATCATTGTGGTATGGAAAAGAAGACATGCAATGACACTCCATGTGTCACACCATAGTCAGAAAACCCTAAGATTTACTAGAATGCAACATTGGAATACAATGGAGCACCAGTGTAACAGAGGTTGCATCACCACACCCACTGGAGTGTGTGTGTCCATGTGGATCAGCGTGGTTTGGAAAATAACACATGCAATGACACTCCATGTGTCAAACCATGTCCAGAAAGCCCTTGAACATACTAGAATGGAACATTGGAACGCAATGGAGCACCAGTGTGATAGAAGCATCACCACACCCACTTGAGTGTGTGAGGCCATATGGATCAGTGTGGTTTGGAAAACAACACACGCAATGACACTCCATGTGTCAAACCATGGTCAGAAAGCCCTAGGACATACTGGAATGCAACATTGAAATGTAATGGAGCACCAGTGTGGCAGAGGTTGCATCACCACACACACTTGAGTGTTTGTGGCAATGTGGATCATTATGGTTTGGAAAATAACATATTCAATGACACTCCATGTGTCAAACCATGGTCAAAAATCCCTAGAACATGCTGGAATACAACATTGGAATGCAATGGAGCACCAGTGTAACAGAGGTTGCATCACCACACCCACTTGAGTGTGTGTGGCTATGTGGATTAGTGTCGTTTGGAAAAGAACACAGGCAATGACACTCCATGTGTCAAACCATGGTCAAAAAGCCCTAGAACATGCTGGAATGCAACATTGGAATGCAATGGAGAACCAGGGTGATAGAGTTTGCATCACCACACCAACTTGAGTGTGTGTGGCAATGTGGATCATTGTGGTTTGGAAAAGAACACATGCAATGATACTCCATGTGTCAAACCATGGTCAGAAAGCCCTAGAATTTGCTGGAATGCAACATTGGAATGCAATGGAGCACCAGTGTAACAGAGGTTGCATCACCATACCCACTTGAGTGTGTGTGGCCATGTGGATCAGCGTGGTTAGGAAAAGAACACATGCAATGACACTCCATGTGTCAAACCATGGCCAGAAAGGCCTAGAACATACTAGAATGCAACATTGGAACGCAATGGGGCACCAGTATGATAGCGCATCACCACACGCACTTGAGTGTGAGTGGCCATGTGGATCAGTGTGGTTTGGAAAAGAACACACGCAATGACACTCTATGTGTCAAACCATTGTCCGAAAGCCCTAGGACATGCTGGAATGCAACATTGAAATGTAATGGAGCACCAGTGTGACATAGGTTGCATCACCACACACACTTGAGTGTTTGTGGCAATGTGGATCATTATGGTTTAGAAAATAACACATGCAATGACACTCCATGTGTCAAACCATGGTCACAAAGCCCTAGAACATGCTAGAATACAACATTGGAATGCAATGGTGCACCAGTGTAATAGAGGTTGCATCACCACACCCACTTGAGTGTGTGTGGCCATGTGGATCAGCGTGGTTTGGAAAAGAACACATGTAATGACACTCCATGTGTCAAACCACGGTCAGAAAGCTCTTGCACATGATGGAATGCCACATTGGAATGCAATGGAGCACCAGTGTGATAGAGGTTGCATCACCACACCCACTTGAGTATGTGTGGCCATGTGGATCAGTGTAGTTTGGAAAAGAACACATGCAATGACACTCTATGTGTCAAACCATGGTCAGAAAAACGTAGAACAAGCTAGAATGAAACATTGGAATTTAATGGAGCACCACTGTGACAGAGGTTGCATCACCACACCCACTTGAGTGTGTGTGGCCATGAGGATCAGTCTATTTTGGAAAATAACATATGCAATGACACTGCATGTGTCAAACCATAGTTAGAAAGGCCTAGAACAAGTTGGAATGGAACATTGGATTGCAATGGAGCACCAGTGTGATAGAGGTTGCATCACCACACCCACTTGAGTGTGTGTAGCCATGTGGATTAGTGTGGTTTGGAAGAGAATACAGGTAATGACACTCCATGTGTAAAACCATGGTTAGAAAGCCCTAGAACATGTTGGAATGCATCATTGGAATGCAATGGAGCACCAGTGTGGCAGAGGTTGCATCACCACACCCACTTGAGTGTGTGTGGCCGTGTGTGTAACATCCCAATTTCAGCAACCCTGATTAGTTGTCCATAATGCAAAAATCGGGGGGAACAAAAACTGTTGGGGGGATAACCCCGGGTAGGGTCACTCTGGAGTATAAAGGCCGAGTTAGCTGAGGTTCGGCAAGGCCAAAGCGGATGCCTCCAGGCAGGACGGATCACGGAGTAACCCAGAACGGGGGGGGAGGGTCGCCTAACATTATATCAGCCGACTTAAGGAGTAAGTCGGAAGTGCTTGTCTAACTTGTATGCAGGAACAGGTATAGCCGGATCTACCAGGATCCGGGTCCCGTTTTACTTCTGGGAGAAGGAAGGAATCTCTCTGGTAAAAAAGAAGGCCCGGTACGCACTGCATGAGCGAAGCAAGCAAGGGCAGGACCATAGGGTCATGGCCGACAAGGGTGACGACGCTCGTGTCGGCTGACGCGAGCGCCGTAGAGGCTCACGTAGCTAAAGCATGTGTGACGCTGGGGAAAAGCACCCCGGACGGGTTACCACTTTGAGAGGAGGCATATTCTTAGGAATATGCCTCCACGTATGCGCTAGGCTGAGACCAGGTCGCCTCTATATAAGGGGGGCTAGGGTTTCAGTAGAGGGGGTTGGGTTTTTCTTCTATACCGATTTGGCTAAGGTTCTAGGGGTGAACTGTGGGTGAGAGTAAGAGAGCTCCTTCTTCCTCCTCTCGCCAATACAGCTCTAGGAGCACTTGTAATCTTGGAAGGAAAGCAATACAATCTTCTGTGTGGAGAATTACTCCACTATTCCTCCCTGGATTCCCCTAGCGTGTATTAGTCCCCACCTTTAGCCTATCCATGGCATCTGCCGTGACACCACCACGACAGTTGGCGCCCATCGTGGGGCTAGCGGCGCTAGCAGGGGTGAAGATCCGGACGGGAAACCTCATCGGCACCGGCGAACGCATCGTCTCCGGGCTCGTTCAGCGCTTTGGAGCGCTGGACTTTGTCAGCGACAATGCTGGCTGCTTCGGCACGCGCCCACTTCCGCGCAACAGCCTCTTCGTCAAGTTGTGTGCGCACAAGGTCTACGTTGCTATGGACGTATCATGCGTTCATCCGCGGCGCGTCGTCGAGGCAGGGGAACCAACCCTTAGCGTGGTTCACGAGGCCCGTATCAGTCGCTCCCCGGACCATGCTGAAGTGATGATGATTGCGCCGGGTGCAGGCGCAAGCAAGGATCCAGCACCGCACCCAGAGGTAACACCTAAGGCACCAAGGAAAGGTAGAGGACCCCCACTAGAGAGGCCTAAGAATGTACTGAGAGAAGCTATGGATAGCTTGGCAAACCCGGTAGCAGCAGTGGTAGATCCGGCTCAGGCATAGGCCGAGCTAGAGGAAACTAGGCAAAAAATACTAGAAGGCGCAAAGAAAATAGCCGTGGCTCAGCAGTCCTTGAACATGACATTGCGTGAGTATGCAAAAGCAAACAAAGTTGATACGGTAAAGGTAAAAGGGAGAAATCTCATGAGCGAGATGAACAAAGAAGGTGATACTAGAGCCGAGGAATCGGAAAACTGTTTGTCCGTGGGGCTGCCGAAGTAGAGTACCCCGGCAAAGAACCTCAGAGCAGCAGATGCGGCTGCATCCGAGTTAGAGGGTCTGACGGGTGAGGCCCATCAAAGATAACAAGATAGGGTTAACGAGTTAGTTCGGATTGCGAACGGACAGAACGAAGAGCTACTCAGAGCTAACCCAGAGAGAGCTGGAGCTTCCAAAATTGTCCATTCGGTGATGGGTAACCCGGAGAAATCCGCTGGAGCCCCATCATCACCTCATGGTGGTCTAAGGAGAGAAGAGGTAGTAACCTCGGCCAGACGGAACAAACAGATCGTCTCGTACAACCTGATGCGGGCAGGAAAAGGAAAAGAGGCACAGAAAAATGATGATCGACGAAGTGTGAGCCGAGGTGAAGCTGGCCGAGGTAACCATGACCAAGGCAATACCGGACAGCAAAACTCGGCGGGAGCAGGGCAACTACAACAGCGGAATATACCAAGGCAAGAGCAAGGCGCCGGCCGAGGTATGCAACAGAGAGGTGCACCATAAGAGCAAAACCGGTACAACGACGGTGATTCGGAGACGGTGAACGCGGGGTACCCAAGACCGGACTATCATGTGATAGGGTCAAGATTGGGAAGCAGGGATTTGATGCCGGATGACGCGAGATTGAAACTGGATCGCCTTTATAGGTCGGAACAGATCGAGTGTCAAGGTCCACCGGGTCCAGCGTGCTTTGGACCCCGGATTATGAAGGAGCCACCGGTACCTAACTTCCAGCTGCCCAGGGGCACGAAGACGTATGATGGCAGTACCATGCCGGAGGATTGGCTGATAAACTATGCTACGACTGTGAAAATTGCCACTGGCAACTTGAGATGGGTTGTATGATACGTACCCCAGATGTTAGAAGGTCCGACCAGAGTATGGTTGAAAAATTTGCCACCCGGAAGCATCAACTACTGGATATATTTTGAAGAAATGTTTATCAACAACTTTTCAAGTACATATCAGAGGCCGAATAGGCCGCAGACCCTAGCAATGTGCAAGCAAAGACCTAATGAGACAGACCGTGAATTCTTGACCCGGTGGTGTACCGTAAGAAACTCGTGTGAGGGTGTCATAGAGTCACAGGCCATAGCGTGGTTGGCGCAAGGGTGTAGATATGGCAGCGAGCTGTGGATGAAATTGCAAAGGAAAATGCCAATTACGTTGGCAGAGATGATCCGGATTGCCGATTCGTATGCTTTGGGTGATCTGACTCAACCTAGGCTCGCGTCACACGAGTCAAACGAGGAATACTATCAGAGGGATGGAGCCGGGTCATCTCGGAGGAATGACTATAGAGGAAAAAGAAGAGATGATAGACCGGATCATCGCTACGGTTCGCAACAAGTTGCAGCTGTGAATCAAGATCAACCCGGAGCAGGGAGCAACCAGCGCTAGAAAACTAGAGGGCAATGGACTCCAAGAAATAATGGCAAGAAAAGAAAGACCGTCCGAGGTATACTTATGAGTCGATGTTGGACCAGCCGTGTAAGTTTCACACGCCAAATCCGAGTAGCCCGGCGGGTCACACGACGAGGCAATGTGAGTGGAGGCGTAAGATAGAACAAGGTGGTTCGGGGAATGCTCAAGCACCCCGGGATGATCAACCTCGGCAGGAGTTACCCCGACAGCAATTGCTCTCTGGAGCAAACACGCAACAACTAATGTTGCCTCCCCCTCCGCCGAGGTATGACAACAATGAGAGAAGGGATGCAGTGCATCAGGTGGAAAATCAGCACCAGCCGGATCAGAGATACCCCAGAAATGAGGGGAGAAATGAGTACAGAGAACATCACCAGAGTTATTGTGTGTTCACAACTGAGGAAACAGATAGAAAGAGCTTGCATCACCGACATATGGAGGTCAATGCGGTAATGCCAGCAGTGACGAGGTACATGCCTTGGTCGGACCAGGAAATCACCTGGAACATCAAAGATCATGCCAAGCTTATGCCGAGTCCAGGTTCGTATGCGCTAGTGCCGGACCCGACATTTATTGGGCCGAACATCAATGGGAGGTTCTCCAAGGTACTGATTGACAATGGTAGTAGCATTAACATCATGTATGCGGATACAATGCGCAAGTTGGGTATCTCGGAGAGCATGCTCCAGGCTACAAGGACAACTTTCCATGGTATTGTACCAGGCATTTCTTGTGAGCCCATAGGCAAAGTCCGGGTTGACGTGCTATTCGGCACGAGAGATAATTGCTGAACTGATAATCTGGAGTTTTAGGTGGTGAACTTGGAAAGTGCGTATCACGCGTTACTCGGAAGACCAGCATTGAACAAGTTCATGGCAAGCTGCCACATCAGTTATCTGAAGATGAAATTTCCCGGGCCAAATGGAGCGATTACCATTGCTAGAGATTTCCGACGTTCCATTGAATGTGCCTCAGCTGGGTCTAACCTAGCCGAGTAACTCGTGATCGCGCAAGAGAAAGGAAAAATCCAAGAGGTGGCGGCATTAGCTCAGTCCGCGCAGCAGTATATGTCGGTGTTGAGTAACCCACATAGTAGTGTTTCATTCCAGGCCGCAAAGGATACCAAGAAGGTTCCAGTTGATGACATGTTCCCGGAGCGCACCGTAAAAATTGGTGCCGGGTTAACAGATAAATAGGAAAGCGAGGTCGTCAACTTCCTCCGTGAGAATCGGGACATTTTTGCTTGGTCCACACAGGATTTGCATGGTATTCCGTGGGAGTTGGCCGAGCACTCTTTGAACGTAAGACCCGGAGCAAGGCCGGTGAAGCAACCTCTCCGCCACTTCACCGAGGATAGGAGAAAAGTCATTGGATATGAGATAGCTCGGTTGCTAGCAGCAGGATTTATCATGGAAGTACTATATCCGGATTAGCTCTCTAATCTGATGCTGGTAGAAAAGAAGAAGGATGATCTGAACGTGGCACTGGTTTGGCGTATGTGTATCGATTACACGAACCTGAATAAGGCATGTCCAAAAGATCCATTTCCACTACCGAGGATAGATCAGGTCATAGACTCAACCGCGGGATGTGAACTGTTGTCATTTATTGATGCATATTCTGGTTCCACCAGATACCTCTGAATCCGGATGATCAAATAAAGACCGCATTTATCACCCCGTACGGGGCTTATTGCTATCGCACTATGCCGTTTGGTTTACGTAATGCAGGTGCAACGTACGAAAGATGTATGCAAAAATGTTTGCACAACCAAATAGGTCAAAATGTACAAGTATACGTGGATGATGTTGTTATCAAGACCAAGAAAAGAAAAACGCTCCTTGATGACATCAGACAGACATTCGCGAACTTGAGAAGGTTCCGGATGAAGCTTAACCCGGAAAAATGTACCTTCGGTTTCCCGGCTGGAAATTACTCGGATTTCTCGTCTCCAGCCGAGGTATCGAAGTTAATCCAACTAAGATTCGGGCCATTGAAAGAATGGAGCTTCCGAAGTGCCTTAACGATGTCGAGAAGTTCACTGGGTGCCTAGAATCATTGAGTCCGTTTGTATGTCGGTTGGGAGAAAAGGCATTGCCTCTCTACAAACTCATGAAAAAGTCGGATAAGTTCGTTTGGACACCACAGGCTGATGAAGCCTTTGCCCACTTAAAAAAGATGTTGGCCACTGCACCAGTGTTAGCCTCTCCACTATCAAAGGAGCCAATGTTGCTCTACATAGCCGCAATCAACCGATTTGTAAGTGCAGTGATTGTAGTAGAGCGCAATGAAGAGGGCAAGTCGGTGCATATTACTTGAGCGAAGTATTATCTGCCTCAAAACAGAACTACTCGCACTTTCAAAAGGTGGCATATGGTGTCTATATGGCGGCAAAGAAGTTAAAGCATTACTTTGAGGAGCACCCCATCAAAGTGATATGTGAAGCTCCCATATCCGAGATAATGGGTAACAAGGATGCAAGTGGCAGAATTGCAAAATGGGCAATTGAGCTAGCTCCTTATGCGCCCCAATACGGCAGAAGAGAAGCAATCAAGTCTCAGGCTATGGCGGACTTTTTTGTCGATTGGGCCGAGGTACAATACGAACCACCGCCACCAGATCTGAACTACTAGAGGATGCACTTTGACGGGTCGAAAACCAAAACCGGATTAGGCGCCTGGGTTGTGCTAACCTCGCCAAAGAAGGACCAGCTAAAATACGTATTACAGATCCATTTCGCGGCATCAAACAATGTCGCTGAGTATGAGGCTCTTGTGCATGGGCTCAAAGTGGCAAAAGAGATTGGCATACGTCGGATAATATGCTTTGGCGACTCGGATTTGGTGGTGTAGCAAGTGTCCGGAGTGTGGGACGCCCTGGATCCAAACATGGCACTGTACAAGTTTCATGTGCAGAAGATATCTGGTTATTTTGAGGGGTGTGAATTTCACCATGTACCCCGAGTGGAAAACGAGGTTGCCGACATTCTATCGAAGCTCGGATCAACCCGACAGGCAATTCCACCGGGTGTAGCATTGGAACACCTCAGAAAACCATCTATCAGGCCGTCCCCAGGAACCGACTCGATCTATGTCCCGAAAGATACAGAGTACAGCGCTAAGCCCATGGACATTGACACGGGAGGTAGTACGCGAGACCCGGGGACTGCATCAGCAAACCCGAGGACTGCCTTGGCAAACCCGGGGACTGCATCAGCAAACCTGGGGACTGCCTCAGCAAACCGGGGGACTGCCTCAGCAAACCCGGGGACTACCTCGCTCGACCCGGGGACTGCTCAGCGTGATCCGGCTGAAGTTATGCCGGTAGATCAGATGGAAATTGATGAGGACATGTTCCCTACACGAGCAATACCAGCTTGGGCACTGCCTATATACCAATTCCTGAAACATGGAATGTTACCCACTAAGGAGGTGTTAGCCAGGCAAACTCAGAGGAGAGCAAAAGCATACACAATTATCAATTCCGAGCTATACAAACGGAGTGTAACCAATGTCCTCCAGCGATGTGTTGACCCGGAAGAAGGGCTTGACATCCTCCGAGATATACACCAAGGAGAATGCGGGAATCATGCCTCATCCCGAGCCTTGGTGGCAAAAGCGTTCCGGCATGGATTCTACTGGCCAAGTGCCTTAGAACAAGTAGAGGATCTGGTGAGAAAATGCAATGGCTGTTAGAGGTACACCACTAAGACACATATGCCAATGTCGGAACTCAAGACCATGCCAATTACGTGGCCATTTGCCGTATGGTGCTTGGATATGGTTGGCCCGTTCAAACCAGCAAGGGGAAACATGACACACATTTTGGTCATGGTGGATAAGTTTACAAAATGGATTGAAGTGAAGCCTATAAGAAAATGTGATGGAGCTACCGCCATAACATTTCTCAAAGACATTATCTTGAGATACGGTTATCCTCACAGTATCATAACTGACAATGGCACAAATTTTGCGGAAGGAGCATTTGCACGCTTCTGCCGGGACAAGAAGATCCGACTCGACATAGCCTCGGTAGCCCACCCCGCATCAAACGGACAAGTGGAAAGATCCAACGGATTAGTATTATCCGGGATAAAACCCCGGCTCATTGAGCCGCTGCAAAGATCAGCGGGGTGCTGGATAGAAGAACTACCAGTGGTACTGTGGAGTTTAAGAACAACTCCGAATCGGTCAACAGGCTATACGCCGTTTTTTCTGGTATATGGGGCAGAAGCTGTATTACCAGCCGACATAGAGCATCATTCGCCTAGGGTCACCCAATACACAGAAGCCGAAGTGCAAGAAGCCCGGCAAAATGATGTTGATCTGCTGGAAGAAGCGACAAAACTGGCACTATCCAGATCCGCCATATATCAGCAAAATCTCCGACGCTACCATAGCCAGAAAGTGCGCCCCCGAGTCTTTCGGGAAGGCGATCTGGTGCTCCGGTTGGTACAACGTACTACTGGCATGCATAAATTATCCCCCCCATGGGAAGGGCCATTCATTGAGAGCAAAGCATTGCACAATGATTCTTACTATCTTATAGATGCAAAGCCACAGGAAAAGAACAAGGCGGACAGGTCCAGAGAGGAATCTAAGCGACCGTGGAATGTAGCACTACTTCATCCTTTCTACACTTAGCTAAGAAGTGTATGTATCCGAGTCTTCCCATATGTCGGTATGTATGTCGGCAATGAGCTTATCAATGAAATAGTAGCGCCTCGAGCAGTAACTCGGGGACTGCCTTAATAATTATTGTCGTTGTCTCTTGTGCGTTAGGTGGAATAAGTTTTCTACTTAAACCGGATTAGTAATGTGTGAGCACCAAAAACCCAACTCTTCGACTTGCTGCTGTCCAACAAGAATTGGCTTCATGGCAAGCAAGAGAACAAGTTTGGAATTGCGTAGCACATGAAAAGCGACTAAGGAAACGGATTTATTCAAGCTAACGTTTGTTTTTCAGACTAACCCTGTATTTATTTTCAAGTTATTATGCAGCTTTATTTTTTGAGCTAAGTCTGAAAGTTTCTTAGTATTGTTAAGACGATTTTTGAAGCTTGGATTCGTAAGTCATAAAACCGAATCAAGGTAGACACGATCCGAGCCAAAAGATTGGACGAGCAAGAAAAAGAAACTCGGGGACTACGCCCAAGTTAACTCGGCATAAGAACTTAGTAGCAAAATATCACATATACACAGCATACACTTGCACCCGGCATACCGGGGATCTGATAAATTTCACGTTTTTTGACCTAAGGAGCAGCAGGAGGAGGAAGTTCGGCGTCGTCTTCGCTGTCTTCAATATCTGAGGCATCGCCTTCTTCGTCCTCATCCGACCCGTCTTCAGCGTTCTCAACGTTCTCGTCCCCAGCGGATTCCAGAAAGCTCGGTCCTTCAACCCATTCATGGATAGGAGAATATTCGATGAGGCTGTAGGTGCAAGCCTGACGCCGAGCTACCCACTCCGGGTCATCAGTCCATCTAGATCCGGTGCGCCGGCGTGTAAGGAGGCTGAGGTCGATCTTCTCATACCATGTGAGTATGTGGTGAACGATAGTATCAGCTGCGGCACGCCCAGCGGACTCCCTCTAGAGGTCGAGCTGGGTCTCGATATCCAACAGCTTTTCAGCAAGAAGTGTGATTCTCTTCGGAGCGCTCTCAACGGGCCAGAACATGTTGAAAGCTCGGACTGAAACATCGAGGAGATCCTTGCCGTAGTTCTTGATGATTTCCACGCGAGATGACAGGCTGACCAATAGGTCCTCCATGTCTAAGGGAATGCTCTCACCGTCAAGAGCGACAGAGTACCCCTCTCTCGGTGGAAATTGGCAACAGCAGCGCTCTCAATAGGAGTACCCTCTAGAAAGTGGCCTGGAAACAAGGCAAAGGAAGAAGCTGAAGAAAAGGCATATGAAGTAACCCGGAGAATTATGTCGGATATGGGAAAGGAACTTACGTGAAATGTGGCTGTGAATCTGGGTCAACTCCTTGATGCAGTTGTCGCGTCTCCTGTGAAGTTGCTCAAGCTCAGCGTTTGCCGATCCAGGCTGGATGTTGGATTCTTTGAGTAGGTCTTGGCCCTTGGAGATCTGGAGAGTAAGGCGCTCGCGCTCTTCTATGAAGTTCTGGCCAACCTTTTGGAGCTCGGTTTGGTGTTGGGCCTTCATCTTCTCCATCTCAGCCTTGAGCCTGGCAATCTCATTGTCCTTGGTCCAGAGGAGAGCGAGCTCATCGTATTTTTTCTTTAGCTCGGCTTGATGCTGTCCTGCTTGTTCGAGAAAATGCAGCATCATATCAGGCACGGGCACGTTATCCTCAAGCGATGCTGAAATAGTATGTGGACCCGACAGAGCCGAGGAATGAATGTTTACCGAGCCAAGAAGAAAATAAGATGGAAAGAAAAGCAGGATCGGACAAAAAGGACTTACCCTTGATCTGATCCAGGTTCTTTCGCATGATCTTGTTCTCAGCCTCCACCCCAGATGCAGAAACCGAATGAGGAGATTAGTTCGGCAGAACAAGATGAAGAGAAACGGAAAAGCGCCAAGGTAGAAACTTACCCCTTTTTTCATGTTCTGCAATAAGTGCAACGTGCTTTGCACGTAGCATCTTGTGGGTATCCAGCAGGCGTTGGAATTCAACACTCCGGTGATTGGTGGTTACCTGAAAAAAGTACAGAAGCGTAAAATTAGCTTTGTGCATATTCGAAGTGTACAAGATCTGGGCTAAGTGGAATTTAACTGGGCTCTAGGTGTGTGCATATTCGAAGTGTGCAAGATCCGGGCCAAGTGGAACTTAACCTGGCTCTAGGTGTGTGCATATTCGAAGTGTGCAAGATCCGGGCCAAGTGGAACTTAACCCGGCTCTAGGTGTGTGCATATTCAAAGTGTGCAAGATCCGGGCTAAATGGAACTTAACCCGGCTCTGGGTGTGTGCATATTCGAAGTGTGCAAGATCCGGGCCAAGTGGAACTTAACCCGGCTCTGGGTGTGTGCATATTCGAAGTGTACAAAATCCGGGCCAAGTGGAACTTAACCCGGCTCTAGGTGTGTGCATATTCGAAGTGTACAAGATCCGGGATAAGTGGAACTTAACCCGGCTCTGGGTGTGTGCATATTCGAAGTGTGCAAGATCCGGGCCAAGTGGAACTTAACCCGGCTCTGGGTGTGTGCATATTCGAAGTGTACAAAATCCGGGCCAAGTGGAACTTAACCCGGCTCTAGGTGTGTGCATATTCAAAGTGTACAAGATCCGGGCCAAGTGGAACTTAACCCGGCTCTAGGTGTGTGCATATTCGAAGTGTGCAAGATCCGGGCCAAGTGGAACTTAACCCGACTCTGGGTGTGTGCATATTCGAAGTGTACAAAATCCGGGCCAAGTGGAACTTAACCCGGCTCTAGATGTGTGCATATTCGAAGTGTACAAGATCTGGGCCAAGTGGAACTTAACCCGGCTCTAGGTGTGTGCATATTCGAGGTTCACATGGATCTACGTTAGTTTTCTAATGAGCATCCAGCCGAGTAACAAGTTACTCCACCGGAGGCTCGGGGACTAATGGTTACTATCTACAGCATGTAAAGGAGAAGCGACATACCTCCATCATCCGCCCCGCGAGGTTAATTGCCTTAGCGACTATATTCATTTGGGCGGAAAATTCTGCGGGGCCGAACTTTTCCGGGAGATCGTCGTTGTGGACGAACTCCGCCTTGTTCCAATTCATAACGAACTCAATCAGGATCGGAGGGTACCGCTCACCGGTGGGCATATGGGGTGCCACCAAGCCCTTCGCGTGCGCTTCTTTCCTCTCAACCAAGGCAAGGGCTGGGCTAGTATGTAGAACCATTTGCTGCGCATTAGTTGGCTCGGCAGGAGCATCCTTCGCTGCTGGAGCTTTCTTGGGAAGCATCGACGATAGGGTTCGCTGCCCGGCCTCGACGAATGTTGACTTGGTAGCATCCGGAGCCTTTTTGCCCTTGGCTTGCTGGGAAGAAGTAACTGCAGCGGATTTCCCCTTAGGAGCTGCTAGAGTAGTTCCTCACCGAGGTTGAGATGACTCGGACAAGGCGGAAGAACTTGGCGCTAGAGCTCTTATAGCTGGACTTGGAGTGGTTGTTGATTTTCTTGGTGCCGGAACGGGTGCTGGTGCTGGTTCGTTCACTGGTACTGGAACTGCTGCTGGTGCTAGGGCCGGTGCTGCTGTCAAGGTAATCTCGGTGGCTGCTGGTTACGGCGATGTCGAAGTTGTGGATGCTGTCACCTCGGCTGGGCCGGCCTCTCCTGCCCCGAGGTTGCATTCCTCTCGACGAGGTAGTGCGGAACCCGGAGCAGCCGCAGAACCCTCTGGAATAGGGCTCAGCAGACGTGACTTGTCATCACGAGGAGGAGAAGGGCCAGATCGGAGTGGTGAAGAGATGCTAGATCCGCTCTGAGGGACCTCCACCGGAGGCCTGAAGAAGAGAATAATGTCAGAAGAGAAATTACAACGATGCAAGGAGAAGTGAGTTACGCAACGAAAAATGACTTACGCATTCGAGGTTTGGGCCTCGTTGGGTTTCCGAGCCCTTCGTGCCGGGGCTTTGCCTGCCGTCTTGGAGGCAGTCTTGTCTCCGGCCTTCTTTCGCCTTTTTCTGGGCTGAGAAGGTTCGGAGGAGGAAGTTGATGCGGCTCCGCGCCTCTTCTTCGATGCCACCGGAACCGGTTCGCCCGTAGCAAGCGGAGGATCCTCGTGGATATGCCCACCGGGGTTAGCTGATGCTGGAAAGGCAAAAGAAAGAGGGACAGCCTCAACAGGTACAATCACGTCGACATCCGAGTCATCCTCATCATCGGGTCAGTCTCTAAGAGAAGAGAATTTACCGCTGGGTCGTTTTGTAGCGTCGGTCATAGGGAGAAACATCTCCTGGTCCGGCTCCTCCTCATCCGGGGTTTCTCGGTCCGGCGCCCACTTAAGGGTCGAATCCGTACCATCCTAAAGGGCTTGCTGAAGGAATAGCTGAGAGAAAGCATGAAGAACAGAGTCAGAGATACAACAAAAACTGACACATATTTAATCCGAAGTAAGTTTGCCCCGTGAAGCTTACCGCGGGAGGGAGCCTGTCACGGCAGAAGTCCTCAATTCCCCATGTCCATTCAGCGGAGAAATCCTTGTGGGTGGTGAAGAGAGCCTTAACCCGATGAAAAATCTCCGTGTTGCTCAGCTCGAAGGAGGAGGTTTGGTTGGGGTCGCGGCCGAAACTCATGTGGCACACCTTGTGCGTGCGCTTCTGTAGGGGAGAGATTCGGTTGCGCACGAACGTGATCATAGCATCCTCGTTGCACAATCCAAGTTTCTTCAGTTCCACGAACCTCTTGTTAACCTAGTTGGCCAGAGCCGTGGGCTTCTTGGAGAACTCCTCCCAAAATTCCGGATCAGGTGGACCCGGAGTATAGGGGAGAAACCGAATCAAATCTTCAGTGCCCGTGTTCCGGACATAGAAGAAGGTCCGGGCCCATCCTTTGCAGGAGTCAAGCCCGGTGACCCGGGGGAAAACAGAAGTCCTCCGGGGTGAGATGGACACAGCTCCGAATCGGGTGAGATGATTATCCTCCGACTCAACTTGGATGTTGGGGATGACATTACGACGAAGGCCGAAAAACCGGATCCACAGCTCCTTCGTGGGCCACAATCCGGTGTAGCCTTCGATCATAGAAGAAAAAGCAGAGAGAGAGGTGATAGCCTTGGCTAGAAGGTGGTGCGGCTGCAAGTGGTAGGTGCTAAGCCAATCCCGGAAGAAGTCGCTCACCGGCAAGCCGAACCCCCGTTGGAAGTGGGACAAGAACACGACAAACTCACCCGGATTGGGTGAGGGGGCCAGTTCGGTGGAGGGGAGACGAGCGACGACGCCAGCAGGGATGCGTCTGGTCCAGTAGAGCCAGTCAAGGTCATCTTGACAGACCCATGACCCAGCCCAGGCGCCACGGTCCGCCGCAGCGGCGTCCTCCTCCATTTCTTGCTCGACGACGACGAGCTCCTCGTCTGTCATCTCGTACTCACTATCCTCGCTGGCGCTAGCGGCGGCGGGGATCATAGGCCTGGATTGGCGAGGACCCGTAGCGAGGGAGTTGCGCAGCGGTGGCTGCGACGCAAAGGCACAGGGAAAAGTGCGGTGGCGGTGATGCTGCTAGGAGCACTAGCGGCAGCGCGGTCGCGAGTAAGATGAAGAAGAAGGGTAACGGGCAGAGGGGCGCAGAAGAGGAAAAAATCCTAAGGGGTGCGCCCCTCCGCTATTTAACCACCCCCTAAGAAGGTGAGTGGGATCGCGCCCTGCAAATGAGCCACATGGTGTGGCCGTGTATCAACTGCCTCAGTCAATCAGTGAGGAGCCACACGGAGGGCCACAGGGCAGAGGTGATCCCATGACGTGACACACTGATGCGGTAAAGGAGGAGGCAGGCGCGACGTGACGCTCGCATAGTAATAACTGACAATTACTGCGGCAGTTACTGTGCAGGCCCTTAAAATAAGACAACGTAATGATTAGCCACCACATGGGTTGGTGTATGAAAGAAGGAAACAAGGCCCGGATAAAGCCATGGTAGCCCGGACAGCAGGTAAAAACTTAGAATGTGCAGAGGGAACATAAATCCATGAAATCCGAGTCAAAGTGGTAACCCGGCCGACAAGTGAAAACTTGGAACGTGCGAAGGGAACATAAATCCACATAATCCGAGATAAATAGATAAATCGGAAATAACATCCAAGGCTCGAACTTAAATGAACCTGATGTGGCCTTAGCGGCCGAGGCAGCTAAGACCGCACCAGCTTCGGGGACTAATGTTGGGGGGATAAACCCGGGTAGGGTAACTCCGGAGTATAAAGGCCGAGTTAGCCGAGGTTCGGCAAGGCCAAAGCGGATGCTGGCCAGGTCACCTCCAGGCAGGCCGGATAACGAAGTAACCCGGACCGGGGGGGAGGGGTCGCCTAACATTATATCAGCCAACTTAAGGAGTAAGTCGAAAGTGCTTGTCTAACTTGTATGCAGGAACAGGTATAGCCAGATCTACCAGTATCCGGGTCCCGTTTTGCTTCTGGGAGAAGGAAGAAATCTCTCTGGTCAAAAAGAAGGCCTGGTACGCACTGCATGAGCGAAGCAAGCAAGGGCAGGACCACCGGGTCATGGCCGACAAGGGTGACGACGCTCGTGTTGGCTGACGCGAGCGCCGCAGAGGCTCACATAGCTAAAGCATGTGTGACGCGGGGGAAAAGCACCCCGGTCGGGTTACCACTTTGAGAGGAGGCATATTCTGCCTCCACGTATGCCCTAGGCTGATACTAGGTCGCCTCTATATAAGGGGGGCTAGGGTTTCAGTAGAGGGGGTTGGGTTTTTCTTCTATACCGATTTGGCTAAGGTTCTAGGGGTGAACTGTGGGTCAGAGTAATAGAGCTCCTTCTTCCTCCTCTTGCCAATATAGCTCTAGGAGCACTTGTAATCTTGGAAGGAAAGTAATACAATCTTCTGTGTGGAGAATCACTCCACTATCCCTCCCTGGATTCCCCTAGCGTGTATTAGTCCCCACCTTTAGCCTATCCATCGCATCTGCCGTGACACCACCACGCCAAAAAAAATTCTTGTTTAATGCTGAAGTGTTTGCTTGTTGTTTGGATATGCTTATGCATATGAATGTGTATTAGATGATATACTCCTTACCTCACCATCAGTTGGCAAAAGCTATCTAACAAAACTATCCTGGCTCATTTTACATATTCTCAAATGTTCTGGCATTTCAAAACATGAGCCAAGAAGCCTTTACAAACCAACTAATTTACTAGTTTCTATTGATTAAACTATGGAGAGCTATAGAATACTATCTCCTTATGTTTTCAAGACAGAACCTTCTAATACTCTTACCTCTAGATTTAACAAAACCTTTTTGTAAAATTTTTGAATTCTACTCTCAGTAGAGATACCAAGGACCTTACCTTGTTCAAACTCCAACCTATTTCAAAATACCCATCCTTACCTCAAGCAGGGATTGATGGTAACCCTAGGAGTAGTTGATTTGTTTGTAAGATGAGTTGCCTTGATCTGTTGTTTAAATTGTCTGCTTAGGAGATAGTATGAGCTACTCTAGGAGCTAATCCCTATCTATTAGGAGATCACCTAAAACCCTTAACCAAATCAATTCCGAAGTGATCCCTTCTAGAAGCTTCCATTTCAATGAAGCCCAATAGGAAGCATGGATCCCTTCTACTCAATCTACAACTCAACATCATCCACTTGATGATGCTTGGGTCCCTTGCAACCCATCAAAAACATCTCCTCTCATGCTCTAGTCAAAAACCCTAAATCTGCCAAATTTGACTAAGTCTGGAAAACTATTTCCAACATCACCTATTTTGAATGCCTCCCTTTCTCAACCCTTGTGCATTTTTGGAAATGCATCTGAACCATATTGTTAACCATCCTAAATACTACCAAGGCCCACTCTTTCCCATGGATAGATCGTAATCCAATCCACTTGTTCTTGATGGTTTTGCAGGCAAGAAAATAACTAATCATGCAAATCTAATCAACATGCCTACTTTGCTAGAGGCTCACACCACCATCCAACCTTCTATGGACCAACTATTTGCATGGTTATGTTCTACTCATATAGTTCTATCATTATGTACTTCACTTGTCCCTAGTGGATCTCTGTGCTGATTAAACCTACATGGTTTATTAGGCATCATGACCCATATTTCATGGCAGCCTTAATTTCAACAAAGTTTGCCATCACTTCTAGATCATCCCAAATGATATTAGTTCAAAATCCTCCTTCCATGATCATCTATATGACTTGGTGTACCTATCCATCTATCCCTTGCACCAAGGTGAGTTCTGAGCTCCAAGATGCAAGCATGTTTTGGTAGTATAAAAATAACACCACCCTAGATCATCAACTCCTTGGTTTCCATCCTTTTCTAGTTGGAATTCCATTCGACAAGGTTGCAAATGATTGCTACACCTTGTCTATCCCATCTGCCTTGATCACCTATAATTATCAATTATTATCCATAACTATTATGGCCTCAAAACTATTTAACTACTTAAATAGTCAAAATCTCCAAAACTCCCTCCGTAAAGGAAAGTTTGGTTTTTACCAAAACAATTCCACAACTTTTGTCTCTTGTGAGTTCCATATATCTTACCTCAACTTCCCACCTCAAAAATAAATATTTTTGAGAAGCTTTATTATTTCTTTTTGTCCATTTTCTTAAATGGCTGAATTGGAATAATAATTGTTTTAAATACTTTTAATCCCCAATAAATCTTTGCAAAATTCCCCTATGTGTGTATTCACATTTGGGACCCTCTCAAACCAAAATCCATCCTTGTCCAATGTAAGTTTATCAAATGATATTCTAAAAATCATTTCTGTCCTTTGTGAGGAATTAGATTTAGGAGGACAAAACTCCTCTGAAAATCTCAAATAAATCCTAGGAGTCTACTTTGACGCTATCTACCTACCAGTACCATTTTCTCCTCTGGTCCAATGCAGGAATTTGGACTTCCTTCACAATCATCTATTAGATCAATATTTGCCAATCAAGCAAATCACCTCTCTAAGCACTTCCTTTTCAATCAATTCTTGACCAATGCTTCTCCTCAACATCAAGACACACCATTGGTCGACTAGTACTGTAGCTCCACCCTAACCAATCCCCAGTATGCCCTTGTACTAGTGGTAAGAGGAGAATTAACCCCAATTCTTACAAGGATCTTATCCATTAATCACCACAGCCTCCCTCTCTGATCCAACATGACCCAATTACCATCCTACCCCTCTCCACCTCCCCCTGGACCCATCACTAGCCAGCATCCCCTCTCCCCCATGTCCAATTTGGTAAATTGCCTCAACCCCTCCTCCCCCTTGGTATATATGGCCAGAGGCCACCCCAGCCAGCCTCTACCCCTCCCTCATTTTCTCCCTCTCCACCCCACATACCTCCCCTGAGCACCACACCCCCTCCCCTGCTCTGTGTTGTCCGAGGAAGAAGAGGAGAGACTCGGCCTCCTCTCAAAAATCGAGCTAGGATCTCTCCTCCCTCCCCCATTCTCTCTGCATGTTAGCCCACGAGCTCCCCTAGCTCTCCTCTACCTAACCGTGCCTTCCTTTTTGCCCAGGACCCTCTCCTCCGCCATCACCGCCGAGCTCCGACGAGTCTACCCTCGGCCTCCGACGCGCCAGCTACCTCCCGGCGTCAGATCCCCTCGTGTCGCCCGTTGTTCGGCTCGTCGTCGACCACCGCGTCGCCCTACCGCCTCCTCGACCTCGCCCGAGCCCCTAGGTATCCTCCCCGAACCTCCCTGCTCTGCCTAGGGTTACCGCCGCCGGTGCTCTATCTCTAGAAAGATGACGTCGGCAAGCCGTCCGTTGCGACTGGATCCAACGGTCGACGGCGGCTGATACCCCTTCGCGCCCCGCTGTCGCTGACCGACGGGCCCCACCCGTCAGGTTCGAACCGAACCCTCCCGGGCGTTGCGCTGCCCTGGCGTGGGCCGAATCCTCCCCTGCAGCCCAGTAGCCCCTAGATCCGGCCCTTTTTGCACCCCTTTTTCTTTTCTTTTAGCAGATCCTTTATTCCAGGAAAGTTTCTGCTAGAAATAAATCCAAATAAAATGGTAAACCTAATCCAAATGCATAGATCAAACTTTCAGGTGGTTCTCTGATGTTTTCTCAAACATGCAGAGGCAACCCCATGGCCTAAATAATTTTCTTTAATTACTGGTAATTTTTCTGCTACAAAGTATCTGGTACAATAATTAATTTTCCACAGAGAGTTATGCATCTCCATTTGAGATGAACCAAAGATCTACTGGAAGGTATTTGAAATACCTATCATCCAGCACAGGTCTCATACCCAGGTGAACCATATTCTGCCTTTAACAGAAATAACAAAACTAGCAACTTTCTATCTTAGATAAATTCCCCAGGTCTAACCAAATGTGGTGTTGACCTGAATCCACCTCCCAGTATACCCCAAAACCAATATCTACCAAACACTAGTAGCTCATAATTTATTGAGCTCTCGGTGAATTTTAGTGATTTAAATCTATGATGGGTATTTTTAGTAAATAAATAACTCCAGGAGTTTGGAAACTCCAAAAAGGGTGAATCCAATTCCTATAGAAAGGTATTGGACATTCCTATCACATGCCCTTGGAACCAACTCAATATCTCTTGTAAATAAAGGAAGAATCATACAGAACTACCTTTGGGATTTTCCTAAGGGCATTCTGGTAATTCTTTTGACTTGATTGCAACTCTAGGTGGTCCAGTTCATCAAGTACTACCAAACCATCCAAGGAAATCATTTTTGGAGCTCCAGAACTTTTCTGGTGAATTATTTCCTCAAACTAGAGTTTAATCCACAATTAAAAGCATAACTAATCCTAGAAAAGTGATTTTCAGATGAAACCACTTGTGTTGGTTTTGTCTTGACCAGACCTATCTGAGGATATCACCTTTGCACATTGGTAACCAACTGACCACAGATCCCTAATCCAAGCTCCTTGTCTCTAGCTTTGACAACTATCTTCCAAGAGAAAACCACCCGAGTGGCAATCTTGTAAATTCCACCATTTGAATCTCACTCCTCCACAACCCTCCCAAGTCCAGTAGTATTCAGTATGTTTGTTTGCTGTATTGTATTGGTGCTTGCAAGCCTTGTGTTGATTGTGCCCTTGTTTGTTTGCATGTGATGTCTGGACGACGATAGTTGCGATGAAATCGAAGAGCAGGAGAAGTGGTAATTATTATTAGTATTTTGGGTATTCTAAGAAGAATTCCAGGGACATTTATGCCATATTGCTGATCTTAGGCAAGCCACCTTCTTGCTCATAAGCCTCGTCCTACTGTTTTACTTATGCATGTTTTACTTATTGTTTTATGAAAACTACATTGTTTTACTTTATGTTGACGTATGTATATATATATATGGTAGTGGTTTGGCTCCTCCAAACCATTATACCTTTGTACTATTAAGTACAACCCCCTTGGTGACACCTACCTGTCCCTACTAGAATAGATGGTGCATATCCACCATACCCCTTTGGAGACCCCGATTTAGCCGAAGCAAAAGCTAGAGGATGGGAAGACGCCGGAAAAAGTTTTACCAAATGTTTTATGATAAAATCTTGGTGAGGTGGGACCTCCCAAGAGATGTTGAAAAACAGGAAGGTTTTGTTTTACAAAATGCTGAAGGAAAGATGGAGGAAAAAGGTTTACAAAAACGCACCTGGTTCTCTGCAGTTTTGCTAGAACAATTAACCCATGCAACCACATTACTCTGGAATGGGACACGGCTGGATTTGAAGTTTGCCTATTCTGGTATGAGCTGCCTCGCAACAACTACAGGGGATCGGGGATCCCTGGAGGGTGGGCCTTCTCCGATATAGGTCCATCGACCTAGAGAAGGAACAAAGGGTCGACAGGCCTCCACGCGTTACTATGAGCCCCTCATTGAAAGCGTGCACATGGGACGTGCAATAAGCGCTCTGGTTGGTCCTCGCCCGACGTCCCTGTTTTGAGGGGATTAACACTCATAGGGTAGACACTTATATTGGAGTGGGCATCCAGAGAGTCTTGATCGGTTATTCGACCCACGATCGGTGAAGATCAGGGTAGTGTACACGGATGGTGTGGGTAAAGTGTACAACCTCTACAGAGTGTAAATCTATTCGAATAGCCGCGTCCGCGGTCATGGGCGGTTGGGAAGGTTGCTGTAGAGCGGTGCTGGTTTTGTTTTTAAAAAGGATTTCAGAAAAGAAAAGGCTTTGAAAATGTTTTTGACCATGGGATGGTCAGGAAGGATACCTTCTTTGACCATGGGATGGTCAGAGAGGTATGGAAGGAGGTTGGTCGTGGGACGACCTGAAAACGGGAACAAATGGGTGACCCAGTCCTAATGTTTTCCAAAACTTTTCAAAAAGGTTTCCAAAATGTTTTACAAAAGTTTTCAACAAAGATATGTAGATGCAATATCTACAAGAGAAACTATTTCAAAAAAGAACCCCTCTTCGAGCCCTCCTACTACCACAGCCATAATGCATATCCTCTTGTTATTATTATCATTAATTTAAGGTGGTTTGCGAGTACATTCAAAGTACTCATCGGCATTGTCCCTGGCTATTGACTTGGTCAGATCTCAAGTAGAAGAGGAGGTTGGCGACTATGCGAGCTAGGACGTTCTCCCAGTCAGTTGCCTGTAGGTTAAGGCCTGGCTCGGGCTCTACGCTTAAGGAAGATCTGCTGAAGTTATTGATGTAGCCATAACGGCATTTATGTAAGTACTGTAATTCGGTACATTCTCGGATGTTGTAATGATACTAGTCGGTTATGTGCCACGACTAACTGATCGTGGAATCGTGGTTGTATGCATAATAGGGATTCTCAGAGGATTAATCCGGGGGGCCCCACGGACTTGGTATCAGAGCCATCCTGACTGTACGAGAACCTTAGTTAGCGTGGTCGCTAGACAGGAACGTTATTTTTGAAAACCCCGGCTTTCGAAAACTAGTTTCCCAATGAGTTTAAAAAAAAGTTCTACTTCTTCTCTTAATCTAAGTAAATGCTTTCAAAAATGGTTTCTCTAACTCTCGTCCAAACTTCAAACCTACGGATTTTTAAATAACTAGGATCTAGAACCCGGTGAAGACAATGAGAACAAGATGAAGACAAGCAACTACAGCAAACACAAGGAGACTACAATATCGCTCTACCCGCAGAATCCTCACAATCATAAGACCTCAGGTGTTGCCCTATCAAGAACATTGAAGATACGACAAAGACTTCATCTCCAAGATAGAGACTCAGACCTGAAGAAAGACGGTATATAGGGTCAATAAGGATAGGAGTCCCCTACATTGCGAGTAGTTAACTCCTTGGTCCCTAGCATTGACCGTGTTTTCTTGCCTAAGTGCATCCTGTGTTGCTTGATGTGTGATGTGTGCCGAGAACATTGCGACTCTCTCGCCCTGTTCGCCTTCTTTGCAATGTTCTGGTTTGCTTTGACCTCCTTACAAATGTGGCTCGAGGAGCGATAAACCAGCTAGTAACTCAGGAAAACCCTGTGTTAGTTGTCAGTAATGAGACCCAGACTAACCTCGAGTGTATATGAGAGGAAAAGAATTGCAAGAACCAGGAGTTCGACATCGTCGAGTTAGACTCAACTCGAAGACCTCACCTCAGCAAGCCGACACACCTCGTCAAATTCACCACGCAAGACTCGTCAATGGCACCACACTCCTTTGTTCCTCAGTCTACTATAGCAAAAATCCCGTTGAAGCCGGAAGTCAACCACCGACGGATCCTTAATATCCACTAGAAACCACCTGATAAGTCAACCAAGACAAGGAGTGAAGACCTAACCACACTAACCTTTAGTGTTTTAGAGCTTCTGACCGCCTCAGGAGACTTCCTACTATAGTCGACCCTACTCAAAACGACGGAAGTTCCTCCCGAGAAGTCAGAAGTACCCTAGAATCCGGATGCTAAGGAAGCGAAGAAAACGAGTCCACTCAGCCATCAAGCAGAAGAAAGCCAGAAATTCGAGTGAAGACCCCTTCCCTGACACTGACTGCATCCACTCTAACTGAAGGTCTAACAAGAAGTCTTGTGAAACGCTAACCCTCCTAGAGCTAACTCCAAAAAGCTTTGTTAGGGAACCACCCCCCCCCAAGGTGGATATTGTAGGGCGTCGCTCAAAGACCCTAGCTCAAGACTCCTAGAAGATACAACCTTCCGCTAACATCGGATCAGCACTCCAAGATAGAAGATCCGCACCCCTCCCGAAGCACCCTAGTGAAACTCTAAGGCGTCTTTCCACTCAATCCTCAGAAGACTGTCTACCAAAAGATACTTCAGGAAATCTCTCCGGACCCGAAGTCCTCCCGCCAAGCAACAACCTGTGAGTTATCCGTAGAGAAACTAACTGAAGATTCTACAAGGTCACTCCGCTACTGCATCTGAAGACCCGCCCGAAGGATTTCCAGACCACTAGCCCCTAGGTCCTTAATGCCTAGAGGAAGTGAGACTCCATCTGCTCCAACAACCTAAGCATGAATAACCGCAGTATATACGCCCCATAGGACCTACCTTCACGGACGTCATCGGAAGATTCCAACTCTAGGAGAAAGAGTGACGACAGTCTTCAGGACATCAATCTACGACGCCAATGAGGAAGGACTATGACAACTCTCCGGTCTACCCCAGTTTAATCCTAAGGGGGAAAGACTGCGTCTTACCCGCAAAAATAGAGTAACCCTTCACTAGAAGCAAATCAAGGAGTTTCAACTGTAAGATCTTTAATTAGGATACAGTATGCCCCAAGGTAGAGCTGTACACTAGGCCGTAGATTTTATCCTCCGACGAGTACTCCGTGAAGTTCAGCATCGAGAGAGTCTGCCCAGTCTAAGCCCTCGAGATATAGAGTCCGGAATGAAAAGAAGGTCATCTCTCAAATTCAAGACTGGACTCTGCTCAACTCTCAGTGCATCCCTGAAGACTGAAGCTCAACTTCATCGACAGAGTGGCAACTTTCAAAGACGAAGTCCGTAAGATAGCATGCTTGAAACCAGTAGCGCTAACCCGACTCAAAATCCCCTAACCCTACTCTCCTGAATCTCGGGACGAGATTCTTTTAAGGGGGAAAGATCTGTAACATCCCAATTTCAGCAACCTGATTAGTTGTCCAGAATGCAAAAATCGGGGGGAACAAAAACTTTTTCTTGTTTAATGCTGAAGTGTTTGCTTGTTGTTTGGATATGCTTATGCATATGAATGTGTATTAGATGATATACTCCTTACCTCACCATCAGTTGGCAAAAGCTATCTAACAAAACTATCCTGGCTCATTTTACATATTATCAAATGTTCTGGCATTTCAAAACCTGAGCCAAGAAGCCTTTGCAAACCAACTAATTTAGTAGTTTCTATTGATCAAACTATGGAGAGCTATAGAATACTATCTCCTTATGTTTTCAAGACAGAACCTTCTAATACTCTGACGTCTAGATTTAACAAAACCTTTTTTTTTAACTTTTGAATTCTACTCTCGGTAGAGATACCAAGGAACTTACCTTGTTCAAACTCCAACCTATTTCAAAATACCCATCCTTACCTCAAGCAGGGCTTGATGGTAACCCTAGGAGTAGTTGATTTTTTTGTAAGAAGAGTTGCCTTGATCTGCTGTTTAAATTGTCTACTTAGGAGATAGTATGAGCTACTCTAGGAGCTCATCACTGGGATCAAGATGTCTCTAAAGCATCCCACCCTAAGCAAGAATACAATCTGGATCTAATCCCTATCTATTAGGAGATCACCTAAAACCCTTAACCAAATCAATTCTGAAGTGATCCCTTCAAGAAGCTTCCATTTCAATGAAGCCCAATAGCAAGAATGGATCCCTTCTACTAAATCTACAGCTCAACATCATCCACTTGATGATGCTTGGGTCCCTTGCAACCCATCAAAAACATCTCCTCTCATGCTCTAGTCAAAAACCCTAAATCTGCCAAATTTGACTAAGTCTGCAAAGCTATTTCCAACATCACCTATTTTGAATGCCTCCCTTTCTCAACCCTTGTGCATTTTTGGAAATTCATCTGAACCATATTGTTAACCATCCTAAATACTAACAAGGCCCACTCTTTCCCTTGGATAGATCGTAATCCAATCCACTTGTTCTTGATGGTTTTGCAGGCAAGAAAATAACTAATCCTGCAAATCTAATCAACATGCCTACTTTGCTAGAGGCTCACACCACCATCCAACCTTCTATGGACCAACTCTTTGCATGGTTGTGTTCTACTCATATAGGTCTATCATTACGTACTTCACTTGTCCCTAGTGGATCTCTGTGCTGATTAAACCTACATGGTTTATTAGGCATCATGACCCATATTTCATGGCAGCCTTAATTTCAACAAAGTTTGCCATCACTTCTAGATCAGCCCAAATGCTATTAGTTCAAACTCCTCCTGCCATGTTCATCTATATGACTTGGTATACCTATCCATCTATCCCTTGCACTAAGGTGAGTTCTGAGCTCCAAGATGCAAACATGTTTTGGTAGTATAGAAATAACACCACCCTAGATCATCAACTCCTTGTTTTCCATCCTTTTCTAGTTGGAATTCCATTCCACAAGGTTGCAAATTCTTGCTACACCTTGTCTATCCCATCTACCTTGATCACCTATAATTATTAATAATTATCCATAAATATTATGGCCTCAAAACTATTTAACTACTTAAATAGTCAAAATCTCCAAAACTCCCTCCATAATGGAAAGTTTGGTTTTTACCAAAACACTTCCACAACTTTTGGCTCTTGTGAGTTCCATATATCATACCTCAACTTCCCACCTCAAAAATAAATATTTTTGAGAAGCTTTATTATTTCTTTTTGTCCATTTTCTTGAATGGCTTAATTGGAATAATAATTGTTTTAAATAATTTTAATCCCCAATAAATCTTGGGAAAATTCCCCTAAGTGTGTATCCACATTTGGGACCCTCTCAAGACAAAATCCATCCTTGTCCAATGGAAGTTTATCAAATGATCTTCTAAAAATCATTTATGTCCTTTGTGAGCAATTGGATTTAGGAGGACTAAAACTCCTCTGAAAAATCTCAAATAAATCCTAGGAGTATAATTTGACCCTATCTACCTACCAGTACCATTTTCTCCTCTGGTCCAATGCAAGAATTTGGACTTCCTTCACAACCATCTATTAGATCAATATTTTCCAATTAAGCAAATCACCTCTATAAGCACTTCCTTTTCCATCAATTCTTGACCAATGCTTCTCCTCAAAATCAAGACACACCACTAGTCGACTAGTACTGTAGCTCCACCCTAACCAATCCCTAGTATACCCTTGTACTAGTGGTAAGAGGATAATTAACCCCAATTCTTACAAGGATCTTATCCATTAATCACCATAGCCTCCCTCTCTGATCCAGCATGACCCAATTACCATCCTACCCCTCTCCACCTCCCCCTGGACCCATCACTGGCCAGCATCCCCTCTCCCCCATGTCCAATTTGGTAAATTGCCTCAACCCCTCCTCCCCCTTGGTATATATGGCCAGAGGCCACCCCAGCCAGCCTCTGCCCCCCTCATTTTCTCCCTCTCCACCCCACATACCTCCCCCGAGCACCAGACCCCCTCCCCTGCTCTGTGCTGTCCGAGGAAGAAGAAGAGGAGAGCCTCGGCCTCCTCTCAAAAATCGAGCTAGGCTCTCTCCTCCCTTCCCCATTCTCTCTGCATGTTAGCCCACGAGCTCCCCTAGATCTCCTCTACCTAACCGTGCCTTCCTTTTTGCCTAGGACCCTCTCCTCCGCCATCGCTGCCGAGCTCCGACAAGTCTACCCTCGTCCTCCGACGTGCCATCTACCTACCGGCGTCAGATCCCCTCGTGCCGCCCCTCGTTTGGCTCGTCGTCGACCATCGCGTCGACCTACCGCCTCCTCGACCTCCCCCGATCCCTCAGGTATCCTCCCCGAACCTCCCTGCTCCGCCTAGGGTTACCGCCGTCGGCGCTCTGTCTCTGTGAAGACGATGTCGGCGAGCCGATCGTTGCGACTTGATCCAACGGCCGACGGCGGCCGATACCCCTTCGCGCCCCGCTGTCGCTGACAGACGGGCCCTACCCGTCAGGTTCGAACCGAGCCCTCCTGCGCGTCGCGCTGCCCCGGCATGGGCTGAATCCTCCCCTGCAGCCCAGTAGCCCCAGATCCGGCCCTTTTTGCACCCCTTTTTCTTTTCTTTTAGCAGATCCTTTATTCTAGGAAAGTTTCTGCTAGAAATAAATCCAAATAAAATGGTAAACCTAATCCAAATGCCTAGATCAAACTTTCTGGTGGTTCTCTGATGTTTTCTCAAACATGCAGAGGCAACCCCATGGCCTAAATAATTTTCTTTAATTACTGGTAATTTTTCTGCTACAAAGTATCTAGTACACTAATTAATTTTCCACAGAGAGTTATGCATCTCCATTTGAGATGAACCAAAGATCTACTGGAAGGTATTTGAAATACCTATCATCCAGCACAGGTCTCATACCAAGGTGGACCATATTCTGCCTTTAACAGAAATAACAAAACTAGCAACTTTCTGTCTTAGATAAATTCCCCAGGTCTAACCAAATGTGGTATTGACCTGAATCCACCTCCCAGTGTACCCCAGAACCAATATCTACCAAACCTAGTATCTCATAATTTATTGAGATCTGGGTGAATTTTAGTGATTTAAATACTTCTGTGATGGGTATTTTTAGTAAATAAATCACTCTAGGAGTTTGAAAACTCCAAAAAGGGTGAATCCCATTCCTACAGAAAGGTATTGGACATGCCTATCACATGCCCTTGGAACAAACTCAATATCTCTTGTAGATCTAATCTAGTAAATAAAGGAAGAATCATATAGAACTACCTTTGGGATTTTCCTAAGGGCATTCTGGTAATTCTTTTGACTTGATTGCAACTCTAGGTGGTCCAGTTCATCAAGTACTACCAAACCATCCAAGGAAATCATTTTTGGAGCTCCAGAACTTTTCTGGTGAATTATTTCCTCAAACCAGAGTTTAATCCACAATTAAAAGCATAACTAATCCTAGAAAAGTGATTTTCAGATGAAACCACTTGTGTTGGTTTTGTCTTGACCAGACCTATCTGAGGATATCACCTTTGCACATTGGTAACCAACTGGCCACAGATCCCTAATCCAAGCTCCTTGTCTCTAGCTTTGACAACTATCTTCCAAGAGAAAACCACCCGACTGGCAATCTTGTAAATTCCACCATTTGAATCTCACTCCTCCACAACCCTCCCAATTCCAGTAGTATTCAGTACGTTTGTTTGCTGTATTGTATTGGTGCTTGCAAGCCTTGTGTTGATTGTGCCCTTGTTTGTTTGCATGTGATGTCTAGACGACGATAGTTGCGATGAAATCGGAGAGCAAGAGAAGTGGTAATTATTATTGGTATTTTCGGTATTCTAAGAAGAAGTCCAGGGACATTTATGCCATATTGCTGATCTCAGGCAAGCCACCTTCTTTCTCATAAGCCTCGTCCGACTGTTTTACTTATGCATGTTTTACTTATTGTTTTATGAAAACTGCATTGTTTTACTTTATGTTGACGTATATATATATATATATGGTAGTGGTTTGGCTCCTCCGAACCATTATACCTTTGTACTATTAAGTACAACCCCCTTGGTGACACCTACCTGTCCCTAGTAGAATAGATGGTGCATATCCACCATACCCCTTTGGAGACCCTGATTTAGCCGAAGCAAAAGCTAGAGGATGGGAAGACCTCGGAAAAAGTTTTACCAAATGTTTTATGATAAAACCTTGGTGAGGTGGGACCTCCCAAGAGATGTTTAAAAAGAGGAAGGTTTTGTTTTACAAAATGCTGAAGGAAAGATGGAGGAAAAAGGTTTACAAAAATGCACCTAGTTCTCTGCAGTTTTGCTAGAACAATTAACCCGTGCAACCACATTACTTTGGAATGGGACAAGGCTGGATTTGAAGTTTGCCTATTCTGGTATGAGCTGCCTCGCAACAACTACACGGGATCGGGGATCCCTGGAGGGTGGGCCTTCTCCGATATAGGTCCATCGACCTGGAGAAGGAACAAAGGGTCGACAGGCCTCCACGCGTTACTATGAGCCCCTCATTGAAAGCGTGCACGTGGGACATGAAATAAGCGCTCCGGTTGGTCCTCGCCCGACGTCCTGGTTTTGAGGGGATTAACACTCATAGGGTAGGCACTTATATTGGAGTGGTAATCCGGAGAGTCTTGATCGGTTACTCGACCCACGATCAGTGAAGATAAGGGTAGTGTACCCGGATGGTGTGGGTAAAGTGTACAACCTCTACAGAGTGTAAATCTATTCGAATAGCCGTGTCCACGGTCATGGACGGTTGGGAAGGTTGTTGTAGAGCGGTGCTGGTTTTGTTTTCAAAAAGGATTTCGGAAAAGAAAAGGCTTTGAAAATGTTTTTGACCATGGGATGGTCAGGAAGGATACCTTCTTTGACCATGGGATGGTCAGAGAGGTATGGAAGGAGCTTGGTCATGGGACAACCTAAAAACAGGAACAAATGGGTGACCCAGTCCTAATGTTTTCCAAAACTTTTCAAAAAGGTTTCCAAAACGTTTTACAAAAGTTTTCAACAAAGATATGTAGATGCAATATCTACAAGAGAAACTATTCGAGAAAAGAACCCCTCTTTGAGCCCTCCTACTACCATGGCCATAATGCATATCCTCTTTTTATTATTATCATTAATTTAAGGTGGTTTGCGAGTACATTCAAAGTACTCATCGGCATTGTCCCTGGCTATTGACTTGGTCAGAGCTCAAGAAGAAGAGGAGGTTGGCGACTATGCGAGCTAGGACGTTCTCCCAGTCAGTTGCCTATAGGTTAAGGCATGGCTCGGGATCTACGCTTAAGGAAGATCCGCTGAAGTTATTGATGTAGCCATAACGGTATTTATGTAAGTATTGTAATTCGGTACATTCTCGGATGTTGTAATGATACTTGTCGGTTATGTCCACAACTAACTGATCATGGGATCGTGGTTGTATGCATAACAGGGATTCTCGGAGGATTAATCCGGGGGGCCCATAATGTGGATCATTGTGGTTTGGAAAAAACACATGCAATGACACTCCATGTGTCAAACCATGGTCAGAAAGCCCTAGAACATGCTAGAATGCAACATTAGAATGCAATGGAGCACCAGTGTGACAGAGGTTGCATCACCACACCAACTTGAGTGTGTGTGGCCATGTGGATCAGTGTGGTTTGGAAAAGAACACACGCAATGACACTCCATGTGTCAAACCATGCTCAAAAAGCCCTAGGACATGCTGGAATGCAACATTGAAATGCAATGGAGCACTAGTGTGACAGAGGTTGCATCACCACACCCACTTGAGTGTGCGTGACCATCTGGATCATTGTGGTTTGACAAATAACACATGCAATGACACTCCATGTGTCAAACCATGGTCACAAAGCCCTAGAACATGCTTGAATACAACATTGGAATGCAATGGAGCACCAGTGTGACAGAGGCTGCATCACCACACCCACTTGATTGTGTGTTGCCATGTGGATCAGCGTGGTTTGCAAAAGAACACACGCAATGACACTCCATGTGTCAAACCATGGTTAGAAAGCCCTAGGACATGATGGAATGCAACATTGAAATGCCATGGAGCACCAGCATGATAGAGGTTGCATCACCACACCCACTTGAGTGTGCGTGACCATGTGGATCATTGTGGTTTAGAAAATAACACATGCAATGACACTCCATGTGTCAAACCATTGTCACAAAGCCCTAGAACATGCTAGAATACAACATTGGAATGCAATGGAGCACCAGTGAGATAGAGGTTGCATCAACACACCCACTTGAGTGTGTGTTTCCATGTGGATCAACGTGGTTTGGAAACGAACACATGCAATGACACTCCATGTGTCAAACCATGGTTAGAAAGCCCAGGCACATGCTGGAATGCCACATTGGAATGCAATAGAGCGCCAATCTGATATAGGTTGCATCACCACACCCACTTGAGTGTGTGTGGCCATGAGGATAAGTGTATTTTGGAAAATAACATATGCAATGACACTGCATGTGTCAAACCTTGGTCAGAAAGCCCTAGAACAAGCTGGAATGGAACACTAGAATGCAATGGAGCACCAGTGTGACAGAGGTTGCATCACCACACCCACTTGAGAGTGTGTGGCCATGTGGATTAGTGTGGTTTGGAAGAGAACACAGGCAATGACACTCCATGTGTCAAACCATGGTCAGAAAGCCCTAGAACATGTTGGAATGCAATGGAGCACCAGTGTGGCAGAGGTTGCATCACCAGACCCACTTGAGTGTGTGTGGCCATGTGGATCATTGTGGTTTGGAAAAGAACACATGCAATGACACTCCATGTGTCAAACCATGGTCAGAAAGCCCTAGAAAATGCAGGAATGCAACATTAGAATGCAATGGAGCACTAGTGTAATAGAGGTTGCATCACCACACGCACTCGAGTGTTTGTGGCAGTGCAGATCATTGTGGTTTGGAAAATAACACATGCAATGACACTCCATGTGTCAAACCATGGTCAGAAAGCCCTAGAACATGCTAGAATGCAACATTGGAATACAATGGAGCACCAGTGTGACAGAGGTTGCATCACTACACCCACTTGAGTGTGTGTGGCCATGTGGATCGGTGTGGTTTGGAAAAGAACACACGCAATGACACTCCATGTGTCAAACCATGGTCAGAAAGCCCTAGGACATGCTGGAATGCAACATTGAAATGCAATGGAGCAATAGTGTGACAGAGGTTGCATCAGCATACCCACTTGAGTGTGCGTGACCATGTGGATCACTGTGGTTTTGACAAATAACACATGCAATGACAATCCATGTGTGAAACCATGGTCACAAAGCCCTAGAACATGCTGGAATACAACATTGGATTGCAATGGGGAACACCAGTGTGACAGAGGTTGCATCACCACACCCACTTGAATGTGTGTTGCGATGTGGATCAGCGTGGTTTGGACAAGAACACATGCAATGACACTCCATGTGTCAAACCATTGTCAGAAAGCCCTAGAACATGCTGCAATGCCACATTGGAATGCAATGGAGCACCACTTTGACATATGTTGCATCACCACACCCACTTGAGTGTGTGTGGCCATGAGGATCAGTGTATTTTGGAAAATAACATATGCAATGGCACTACATGTGTCAAACCATGGTCAGAAAGCCCTAGAACAAGATGGAATGGAACATTGGAATGCAATGGAGCACCAGTGTGACAGAGGTTGCATCACCACACCCACTTTAGTGTGTGTGGACATGTAGATTATTGTGGTTTGTAAGAGAACACAGGGAATGACACTCCATGTGTCAAACCATGGTCAGAAAGCCCTAGAACATGTTGGAATGCAATGGAGCAGCACTGTGATAGAGGTTGCATCACCACACCCACTTGAGTGTGTGTGGCCATGTGAATCATTGTGGTTTGGAAAATAACACATGCAATGACACTCCATGTGTCAAACCATGGTCAAAATGCCCTAGAACATGCTGGAATGCAACATTGGAGTGCAATGGAGCACTAGTGTAACAGAGGTTGCATCACCACACCCACTTGAGTGTTTGTGGCAATGAAGATCATTGTGGTTTGGAAAATAACACATGCAATGACACTCCATGTGTCAAACCATGGTCAGAAAGCCCTAGAACAAGCTAGAATAAACCATTGGAATGTAATGGAGCACCAGTGTGACAGAGGTTGCATCACCACACCCACTTGAGTGTGTGGGTCCATGTGGATCAGTGTGCTTTGGAAAAGAATACAGGCAATGTCACTCCATGTGTCAAACCATGGTCAGAAAGCCCTAGAACATGCTGGAATGCAACATTGGAATGCAATGGAGCACCAGTGTAACAGAGGTTGCATCACCACACACACTTGAGTATGTGTGGCCATGTGGATCAGCGTGGTTTGGAAAATAACACATGCAATGACACTCCATGGGTCAAACCATGGTCAGAAAGCCCTAGAACATGCTAGAATGCAATATTGGAATGCAATGGAGCACCAATGTGATAGAGGTTGCATCACCACACCCACTTGAGTGTGTTTGTCCATGTGGATTAGTGTGGTTTGGAAAAGAACACACGCAATGACACTTCATGTGTCAAACCATGGATATAAACCCCTATGACATGCTGTAATGCAACATTGAAATGCAATGGAGCACCAGTGTGACAGAGGTTGCATCACCACACCCACTTGAGTGTGTGTTGCCATGTGGATCAGTGTGGTTTGGAAAATAACACATGCAATGACACTCCATGTGTCAAACCATGGTCCAAAAGCCCTAGCACCTGCTGGAATGCCACATTGGAATGCCATGTGCACCACTGTGACATAGGTTGCATCACCACACCCACTTGAGAGTGTGCGGCCATGAGGATCAACGTATTTTGGAAAATAACATATGAAATGACACTGCATGTGTCAAACCATGGTCATAAAGCCCTAGAACAAGCTGGAATAGAACATTGGAATGCAATGGAGCACCAGTGTGATAGAGGTTGCATCACCACACCCACTTGAGTGTGTGTGGCCATGTGGATTAGTTTGGTTTGGAGGACAACACATGCAATGACATTCCATGTGTCAAACCATGGTCGGAAAGCCCTAGAACATGTTGGAATGAAACATTAGAATGCAATGGAGCACTAGTGTGACAGAGGTTGCACCACCACACCCACTTGAGTGTGTGTGGCCTTGTGGATCATTGTAGTTTGGAAAAGAACACATGCAATGACACTCCATGTGTCAAACCATGGCCAGAAAGCCCTAGAACATGCTGGAATGCAACATTGGAATGCAATGGAGCACTAGTGTAACAGAGGTTTCATCACCACACCCACTTGAGTGTTTGTGGCAATACGGATCAATGTGGTTTGGAAAATAACACATGCAGTGACACTCCATGTGTCAAACCATGGTCACATAGCCCTAGAACATGCTGGAATACAACATTGGAGTGCAATGGAGCACTACTGTGACAGAGGTTGCATCACCACACCCACTTTAGTGTGTGTGGCCATGTGGATCAGCGTGGATTCGAAAAGAACACATGCAATGACACTCCATGTGTCAAACCATGGTCAGAAAGCCCTAGCACATGCTGGAATGCCACATTGGAATGTAATGGAGCACCAGTGTGACAGAGGTTGCATCGCCACACCCACTTGAGTGTATGTGGACATGTGGATCAGTGTAGTTTGGAAAAGAACCCATGCAATGATACTCCATGTGTCAAACCATGGTTATAATGCCCTAGAATAAGCTGGAATTCAACATTGGAATGTAATGGAGCACCAGTGTGACAGAGGTTGCATCACCACACCCACTTGAGTGTGTGGCCATGTGGATCAGTGTGGTTTGGAAAAGAACTCACGCAATGACACTCCATGTGTCAAACCATGGCTAGAAACCCCTAGGACATGTTGTAATGCAACATTGAAATGCAATGGAGCACCAGTGTGATAGAAGTTAGATCACCACACCCACTTGAGTGTGCGTGACCATGTGGATCATTTTGGTTTGGCAAATAACACATGCAACGACACTGCATGTGTCAAACCATGGTCACAAAGGCCTAGAACATGCTTAAATACAACATTGGAATGCAATGGAGCACCAGTGTGATAGAGGTTGCATCACCACAGCCACTTGAGTGTGTGTTGCCATGTGGATAAGTGTGGTTTGGAAAATAACACATGAAATGACACTCCATGTGTCAAACCATGGTCCAAAAGCCCTAGCACCTGCTGGAATGCCACATTGGAATGCCATGGAGCACCACTGTGACATAGGTCGCATCACCACACCCACTTGAGAGTGTGTGGCCATGAGGATCAACGTATTTTGGAAAATAACATATGAAATGACACTGCATGTGTCAAACCATGGTCCTAAAGCCCTAGAACAAGCTGGAATGGAACATTGGAATGCAATGGAGCACCAGTGTGATAGATGTTGCATCACCACACCCACTTGAGTGTGTGTGGCCATGTGGATTAGTTTGGTTTGGAAGAGAACACGGGCAATGACACTCCATGTGTCAAACCATTGTTAGAAAGCCCTAGAACATGTTGGAATGAAACATTAGAATGCAATGGAGCACTAGTGTGACAGAGGTTGCACCACCACACCCACTTGAGTGTGTGTGGCCTTGTGGATCATTGTAGTTTGGAAAAGAACACATGCAATGACACTCCATGTGTCAAACCATGGTCAGAAAGCCCTAGAACATGCTGGAATGCAACATTGGAATGCAATGGAGCACTAGTGTAACAGAGGTTTCATCACCACTCCCACTTGAGTGTTTGTGGCAAAACGGATCAATGTGGTTTGGAAAATATCACATGCAATGACACTCCATGTGTCAGGCCATGGTCACATAGCCCCTAGAACATGCTGGAATACAACATTGGAATGCAATGGAGCACCAGTGTGACAGAGGTGGCATCACCACACCCACTTCAGTGTGTGTGGCCAGGTGGATCAGTGTGGATTGGAAAAGAACACATGCAATGACACTCCATGTGTCAAACCATGGTCAGAAATCCCCAGCACATGCTGGAATGCCACATTGGAATGTAATGGAGCACCAGTGTGATAGAGGTTGCATCACCACACCCACTTGAGTGTGTGTGGACATGTGGATTAGTGTAGTTTGGAAAAGAACCCATGCAATGATACTCCATGTGTCAAACCATGGTTAGAATGCCCTAGAATAAGCTGGAATGCAACATTGGAATGTAATGGAGCACCAGTGTGACAGAGGTTGCATCACCAGACCCACTTGAGTGTGTGTGGCCATGTGGATTAGTCTGGTTTCGAAAAGAACACAGGCAATGAAACTTCATGTGTGAAACCATTGTCAGAAAGCCCTAGAACTTGCTGGAATGCAACATTGGAATGCAATGGAGCACCAGTGTGATAGAGTTTGCATCACCACATAAACTTGAGTGTGTGTGGCCATGTGGATCATTGTTGTATGGAAAAGAAGACATGCAATGACACTCCATGTGTCAAACCATAGTCATAAACCCCTAGAATTTGCTGGAATGCAACATTGGAACGTAATGGAGCACCAGTGTAACAGAGGTTGCATCACCACACACACACTTGAGTGTGTGTGGCCATGTGGGTCAGCGTGGTTTGGAAAATAACACATGCAATGACACTCCATGTGTCAAACCATGGTCAAAAGCCCTAGAACATGCTAGAATGCAATATTGGAATGCAATGGAGCACCAATGTGATAGAGGTTGCATCACCACACCCACTTGAGTGTGTGTGGCCATGTGGATCAGTGTGGTTTGGAAAAGAACACACGCAATGACACTCCATGTGTCAAACCATGGTTAGAAACCCCTAGGACATGCTGTAATGCAACATTGAAATGCAAAGGAGCACAAGTGTCACAGAGGTTGCATCACCACACCTAGTTGAGTGTGCGAGACCATGTGGATCATTGTGGTTTAGCAAATAACACATGCAATGACACTCCATGTGTCAAACTATGGTCACAAAGGCCTAGAACATGCTTAAATACAACATTGGAATGCAATGGAGCACCAGTGTGAAAGAGGTTGCATCACCACACCCACTTGAGTGTGTGTTGCCATGTGGATCAACGTGGTTTGGAAAAGAACACATGCAATGACAATCCATGTGTCAAACCATGGTCCAAAAGCCCTAGCACTTGCTGGAATGCCACATTGGAATGCCATGGAGCACCATTGTGACATAGGTTGCATCACCACACCCACTTGAGAGTGTGTGGCCATGAGGATCAGCGTATTTTGGAAAATAACATATGAAATGACACTGCATGTGTCAAACCATGGTCATAAAGCCCTAGAATAAGCTGGAATGGAACATTGGAATGCAATAGAGCACCAGTGTGATAGAGGTTGCATCACCACACCAACATGAGTTTGTGTGGCCATGTGGATTAGTTTGGTTTGTAAGAGAACACAGGCAATGACACTCCATGTGTCAAACCATGGTCAGAAAGCCCAAGAACATGTTGGAATGAAACATTAGAATGCAATGGAGCACTAGTGTGATAGAGGTTGCATCACCACACGCACTTGAGTGTGTGTCGCCATGTGGATCATTGTAGTTTGGAAAAGAACACATGCAATGACACTCCATGTGTCAAACCATGGTCAGAAAGCCCTAGAACATGCTGGAATGCAACATTGGAATGCAATGGAGCACTAGTGTAACAGAGGTTGCATCACCACACCCACTTGAGTGTTTGTGGCAATGCGGATCATTATGGTTTGGAAAATAACACATGCAATGATACTCCATGTGTCAAACCATGGTCACATAGCCCTAGAACATGCTGGAATACAACATTGGAATGCAATGGCGCACCAGTGTGATAGAGGTTGCATCACCACACCCACTTGAGTGTGTGTGGCCATGTGGATCAGTGTGGTTTGGAAAATAACACACACTATGATACTCCATGTGTCAAACCATGGTCAGAAAGCCCTAGAACATGTTGGAATGAAACATTAGAATGCAATGGAGCACCAGTGTGATAGAGGTTGCATCACCACACCCACTTGAGTGTGTGTGGCCATGTGGATCATTGTGGTTTGGAAAATAACACATGCAATGACACTCCATGTGTCAAAACATGGTCAGAAAGCCCTAGAACAAGCTAGAATGCAACATTGGAATGTAATGGAGCACCAGTGTGGTAGAGGTTGCATCACCACACCCACTTGAGTGTGTGTGGCCATGCGGATCAGTGTGGTCTAGAAAAGAACACAGGCAATGACACTCCATGTGTCAAACCATGGTCAAAAAGCCCTAGAACTTGCTGGAATGCAACATTGGAATGCAATGGAGCACCAGTGTGATAGAGTTTGCATCACCACACCAACTTGAGTGTGTGTGGCCATGTGGATCATTGTTGTATGGAAAAGAAGACATGCAATGACACTCCATGTATAAAACCATAGTCATAAAGCCCTAGAATTTGCTGGAATGCAACATTGGAATGCAATGGAGCACCAGTGTAATAGAGGTTGCATCACCACACCCACTTGAGTGTGTGTGGCCATGTGGATCGGCGTGGTTTGGAAAATAATACATGCAATGACACTCCATGTGTCAAACCATGGTGAAAAAGCCCTAGAACATGCTAGAATGCAATATTGGAATGCAATGGAGCACCAATGTGATAGAGGTTGCATCACCACACCCACTTGAGTGTGTGTGGCCATGTGGATTAGTGTGGTCTGGAAAAGAACACACGCAATGACACTCCATGTGTCAAACCATGGTCAGAAAGCCCTAGAACATGCTGGAATGCAACATTGGAATGCAATAGAGCACCAGTGTGATAGAGTTTGCATCACTACACCAACTTGAGTGTGTGTGGCCATGTGGATCATTGTGGTTTGGAAAAGAACGCATGCAATGACACTCCATGTGTCAAACCATGGTCAGAAAGCCCTAGAACTTGCTGGTGCAATATTGGAATGCAATGGAGCACCAGTGTGACAGAGGTTGCATCACCAGACCCACTTGACTGTGTGTGGCCATGTGGATCAGTGTGGTTTGGAAAACAACACATACAATGACACTACATGTGTGAAACCATGGCCAGAAAGCCCTAGAACATGCTATAATGCAACATTGGAACGCAATGGAGCACTAGTGTGATAGAGGCATAACCACACCCACTTGAGTGTGTGTGGCCATGTGGATCAGTGTGTTTGGAAAAGAACACACACAATGACATGCCATGTGTCAAACCATGGTCAGAAAGCCCTAGGACTTGCTGGAATGCAACATTGAAATGTAATGGAGCACTAGTGTGACAGTGGTTTCATCACCACACACACTTGAGTGTTTGTGGCAATGTGGATCATTATGGTTTGGAAAATAACACATGCAATGACACTCCATGTATCAAACCATGGTCACAAAGCCCTAGAACATGCTAGAATACAACATTGGAATGCAATGGAGCACCAGTGTAATAGAGGTTGCATCACCACATGCACTTGAGTGTGTGTGGCCATGAGGATCAATGTATTTTGGAAAATAACATATGCAATGACACTCCATGTGTCAAACCATGGTCATAAAGCCCTTGCACATGATGGAATGCCACATTGGAATGCAATGGAGGACCAGCATGAAAGAGGTTGCATCACCACACCCACTTGAGTGTGTGTGGCCATGTCGACCAGTGTAGTTTGGAAAAGAACACATGCAATGACACTCCATGTGTCAAACCATGGTCAGAAAGCCCTGGAACATGGTGGAATGCAACATTGGAGTGCAATGGAGCACCAGTGTGATAGAGGTTGCATCACCACACCCACTTGAGTGTTTGTGGAAATGCGGATCATTGTGGTTTGGAAAATAACACATGCAATTACACTCCATGTGTCAAAACATGGTCAGAAAGCCCTAGAACAAGATAGAAAGCAACATTGGAATGTAATGGAGCACCAGTGTGACAGAGGTTGCATCACCACACCCACTTGAGTGTGTGTGGCCATGTGGATCAGTGTGGTCTAGAAAAGAACACATGTGACACTTCATGTGTCAAACCATGGTCAGAAAGCCCTAGAACTTGCTGGAATGCAACATTGGAATGCAATGGCGCACCAGTGTGATAGAGTTTGCATCACCACACCAACTTGAGTGTGTGTGGCCATGTGGATCATTGTTGTATGGAAAAGAAGACATGCAATGACACTCCATGTATAAAACCATAGTCATAAAGCCCTAGAATTTGCTGGAATGCAACATTCGAATGCAATGGAGCACCAGTGTAACAGAGGTTGCATCACCACACCCACTTGAGTGTGTGTGGCCATGTGGATCAGCATGGTTTTGGAAAATAATACATGCAATGACACTCCATGTGTCAAACCATGGTGAAAAAGCCCTAGAACATGCTAGAATGCAATATTGGAATGCAATGGAGCACCAATGTGATAGAGGTTGCATCACCACACCCACTTCAGTGTGTGTGGCCATGTGGATCAGTGTGGTCTGGAAAAGAACACACGCAATGACACTCCACGTGTCAAACCATGGTTAGAAACCCATAGGACATGCTGGAATGCAACATTGATATGCAATGGAGAACCAGTGAGACAGAGGTTGCATCACCACACCCATTTGAGTGTGCGTGACGATGTGCATCATTGTGGTTTGGCAAATAACACATGCAATGACACTCCATGTGTCAAACCATGGTCACAATGCCCTAGAACATGCTGGAATACAATATTGGAATGCAATGGAGCACAGTGTGACAGAGGTTGCATCACCACACCCACTTGAGTGTGTGTTTCCATGTGGATCACCGTGGTTTGGAAAAGAACACATGCAATGACACTCCATGTGTCAAACCATGGTCAGAAAGCCCTAGCACTTGCTGGAATGCCACATTGGAATGCGATGGAGTACCACTGTGACATAGGTTGCATCACCACACCCACTTGAGAGTGTGTGGCCATGAGGATCAGTGTATTTTGGAAAATAACATATGGAATGACACTGCATGTGTCAAACCATGGTCATAAATGAAGGGAATATGCCCGAGAGGCAATAATAAAGTGGTTATTATCTTATTCCATGTTTATGGTAAATGTTTATTTTACATGCTAGAATTGTATTGATCGAAAATATCAATACATGTGTGTTTAATAAACAAAAAGGGTTCCTAGTTATGCCTCTCTTATAGACTAGCTTGTTGATTAACAAGATAATCAAGGTTTCCTGATCATGGACATTGGATGTTGTTAATAACAAGGTCACACCATTGGTGGAATGATGTGATGAACATTCATCCGAAGTATAGCATTACAATCAAAGTCATTATGTTTATATTGCTATAATATCATACGAAGTAATCTTTATCCTTAGACCATGATATCATGTTAATTGCTAAGACCGGAAGAGTATCTTGATAACATCAAACGTCACACCGTAACAGGGTGACTATAAAGGTGGGTTCAGTGCTACGAAGGTGTTATGTTGAGGCTCATGGAACAAGAGTGGGATTTTTCCATCCCGATGATGGATAGATATACTTTGGGCCCTCTCGGTGATATCACATTGAAATAGCTTGCAAGCAAGTGATGTGATCACTAGAATGTTATATCACGGGAACGAGAAAAGAGTACATGTCGGTAATGAGATCAAACTAGGTATGGAGATACCGATGATCGAATCTCGGACATGTAATATATAGAGGGACAAAGGGATTTAGTTACAAGCGTTAAAGGTTCTCACGATCACAAAAGTCATCGTTGAATGTGTAGGAGTTAGTATGGATCTCCAGGTTCCGCTTCTGATTATTGATCTGAGAGGGGTCTCGATCATGTCTGCATTATTCGCGAACCGTAGGGTGACACACTTAAGGGATACCGACACCATTTGGAGCAAATATGTTTCAGATAAAGATTTAAGAAAGCGCTAGAATTATTTCAATAGACACCGAAGCTGTTTCGGGTGAAAATGCTGAAATTGGTTCTGCATGTAATATTGAAATGTTGTAGGGGTTTTATGTGAATGTTTGTTAATTAAAGTAATTAACAAAATTCTGAATAAAATTAATAAAAGAGTTTTATTAAATGAGAGAGCATTAAATTTGGAGAAATTTAAAGCATTTAAAGTGGAGACTTTAAAAGAGAATGTGAAGGGAGTTACCACCACATGAATGGAGGTGGTGAAGGGTCACCTCCTCCATGCGCCGGCCATGAAGGAGGGGTACCCCCCTCCTCCTATAAAAGGCCACCCCCTCCTCACTTCTCACACACACCTCCTTGTGAAGGATCTCTCTCCCCCTCTAGTATTATTCCTCCATTGTCTCGGATTAGCGAAATACATGTTCCCGGTGGCTTTATCTGGAAAGGAGTTGCTTCTTCCGCTGCTTTGCTGGAGTGAGGGACGGAGGTTGTCGGGGTACCGGACGTGTGTGCGATCACGGATGCACCGCTGCTTTGCGGTGCTGGACTTGGTGGTGCTGGAGCTGGATCTGATGGACGTGCTGGAGCCGGACCTGCTGGACTTCATCACAATCTTGAGATCGCCAAGTGTACGACTACATCAGCCACGAGTTCCTACTCGTTAACAAAGCTCGTTGTCTACGAGGGTAAGTTCTCGTTGGATGTATGTCCACCCGTTGCTTTGTACCTAGTAGATAGATATTGGCGTGTAGTTCACACCGTAGGAAAATTTTTGTTTTCTATGCTGCGGACCCAACAATAAAGCCCTAGAACAAGCTGGAATGGAACATTGGAATGCAATGGAGCACCAGTTTAATAGAGTTTGCATCACCACACCCACTTGAGTGTGTGTGGCCATGTGGATCAGCGTGGACACATGCAATGACACTCCATGTGTCAAACCATGGTCAGAAAGTCCTTGCACATGATGGAATGCCACATTGGAATGCAATGGAGCACCAGTGTGATAGAGGTTGCATCACCACACCCACTTGAGTGTGTGTGGCCATGTGGATCATTGTGGTTTGGAAAAGAACACATGTAATGACACTCCATGTGTCAAACCATGGTCAGAAAGCCGTAGAACATGCTGTAATGCAACATTGGAATGCAATGGAGAACTAGTGTAACAGAGGTTGCATCACCACACCCACTTGAGTGTTTGTGGCAATGCGGATCATCGTGGTTTGGAAAATAACACATGCAATGACACTCCATGTGTCAAACCATGGTCACAAAGCCCTAGAACATGCTAGAATACAACATTGGAATGCAATGGAGCACCAGTCTGATAGAGGTTGCATCACCACACCCACTTGAGTGTGTGTGGCTATGTGGATCAGCGTGGTTTGGAAAAGAACACATGCAATGACACTCCATGTGTCAAACCATGGTCAGAAAGCCATAGCACATGCTGGAATGCAACATTGGAATGTAATGGAGCACCAGTGTGATAGAGGTTGCATCACCACACCCACTTGAGTGTGTGTGGCCAGGTGGATCAGTGTGGTTTGGAAAAGAACACAGGCAATGACACTCCATGTGTTAAACCATGGTTTGAAAGCCCTAGAACATGCTGGAATGCAACATTGGTATGCAATGGAGCAACAATATGATAGAGGTTGCATCACCACATCCACTTGAGTGTGTGTGGTCACGTGGATCAGTGTGGTTTGGAAAAGAACACAGGCAATGACACTCCATGTGTCAAACCATGGTCAGAAAGCCCTAGAACATGCTGGAATGCAACATTGGAATGCAATGGAGCACCAGTGTGATAGAGGTTGCAACACCACACCCACTTGAGTGTGTGTGGCCATGTGGATCATTGTGGTTTGGAAAAGAACACATGCAATGACACTCCATGTGTAAAACCATGGTCTGAAAGCCCTAGAATTTGCTGGAATGCAACATTGGAATGCAATGGAGCACTAGTGTAACAGAGGTTGCATCACCATACCCACTTGAGTGTGTGTGGCCCTGTGGATCAGCGTGGTTTGGAAAAGAACACAGGCAATGACACTCCATGTGTAAATCCATGGTCAAAAAGCCCTAGAACATGTTGGAATGAACATCGGAATGTAATGGAGCACCAGTGTGACATAGGTTGCATCACCACACACACTTGAGTGTTTGTGGCAATGTGGTTCATTATGGTGTGGAAACTAACACATGCAATGACACTCCATGTGTCAAACCATGGTCACAAAGCCCTAGAACATGCTAGAATACAACATTGGAATGCAATGGCGCACAAGTGTAACAGAGTTTGCATCACCATAGCCACTTCAGTGTGTGTGGCCATGTGGATCAGCATGGTTTGGAAAAGAACACATGCAATGACACTCCATGTGTCAAACCAGGGTCAGAAAGCCCTTGCACATGATGGAATGCCACATTGGAATGCAATGGAGCACCAGTGTGACAGAGGTTGCATCACCACACCCACTTGAGTGTTTGTGGCCATGTGGATCAGTGTAGTTTGGAAAAGAACACGTGTAATGACACTCCATGTGTCAAACCATGGTCAGAAAGCCCTAGCACATGGTAGAATGCACCATTGGAATGTAATGGAGCGACAGTGTGATAGAGGTTGCATCACCACACCCACTTGAGTGTGTGTGGCCATGTGGATGAATGTGGTTTGGAAAAGAACACAGGAAATGACACTCCATGTGTCAAACAATGGTCAAAAATCCCTAGAACGTGCTGGCATGCAACATTGGAATGCAATGGAGAAACAGTGTGATAGAGGTTGTATCACCAAACCCACTTGAGTGTGTGTGGCCACGTGGATCAGTGCGGTTTGGAAAAGAACACATGCAATGACACTCCATGTGTCCAACCATGGTCAGAAAGCCCTAGAACATGCTAGAATGCAACATTGGAATGCAATGGAGCACTAGTGTAACAGAGGTTGCATCACCACACCCACTTGAGTGTTTGTGGCAATGTGGATCATTGTGGTTTGGAAAATAGCACATGCAATGACACTCAATGTGTCAAACCATGGTCACAAAGCCCTAGAAAGTGCTAGAATACAACATTGGAATGCAATGGAGCACCAATATGACAGAGGATGCATCACCACATCCACTTGAGTGTGTGTGGCCATGTGGATCAGCCTGGTTTGGAAAAGAACACATGCAATGACACTCCATGTGTCAAACCATGGTCAGAAAGCCCTAGAACATGCTGGAATGCCACATTGGAATGTAATGGAGCACCAGTGTGATAGAGGATGCATCACCACACCCACTTGAGTGTGTGTGCCCATGTGGATCAGAGTAGTTTGGAAAATAATACATGCAATGACACTCCATGTGTCAAACCATGGTCAGAATGCCCTAAAATAAGCTAGAATGCAACATTGGAATGTAATGGAGCACCAGCGTGACAGAGCTTGCATCACCACACCCACTTGAGTGTGTGTGGCCATGTGGATCAGTGTGGTTTGGAAGAGAACATAGGAAATGACATTCCATGTGTCAAACCATGGTCAGAAAGCCCTAGCACTTGCTGGAATGCCACATTGGAATGCCATGGAGTACCACTGTGACATAGGTTGCATCACCATACCCACTTGAGAGTGTGTGGCCATGAGGATCAGTGTATTTTGGAAAATAACATATGAAATGACACTGCATGTGTCAAACCATGGTTAGAAAGCCGTAGAACATGCTGAAATGCAACATTGGAATGCAATGGAGCACCAGTGTGATAGAGTTTGCATCACCACACCAACTTGAGTGTGTGTGGCCATGTGGATCATGTGGTTTGGAAAACAACACATGCAATGACACTCCATGTGTCAAACCATGGTGGGAAAGCCCTATAATTTGTTGGAATGCAACATTGGAATGCAATGGAGCACCAGTGTAACAGAGGTTGCATCACCATACCCACTTGAGTGTGTGTCGCCATGTGGATCAGTGTGGTTTGGAAAAGAACACATGCAATGACACTACATGTGTCAAACCATGGCCAGAAAACCCTATAACATGCTAGAATGCAACATTGGAACACAATGGAGCACCAGTGTGATAGAGGCATCACCATACCCACTCGAGTCTGTGTGGCCATGTGGATCACTGTGGTTTGGAAAAGAACACACGCAATGACACTCCATGTGTCAAACCATGGTCAAAAAGCCCTAGGACATGCTAGAATGCAACATTGAAATGTAATGGAGCACCAGTGTGACAGAGGTTGCATCACCACACACACTTGAGTATTTGTGGCACTGTGGTTCATTATGGTGTGGAAACTAACACATGCAATGACACTCTATGTGTCAAACCATGGTCACAAAGCCCTAGAACATGCTGGAATACAACATTGGAATGCAATGGCGCACCAGTGTAACAGAGGTTGCACCACGACAGCCACTTGAGTGTGTGTGGCCATGTGGATCAGCGTGGTTTGGAAAAAAACACATGCAATGACACTCCATGTGTCAAACCATGGTCAGAAAGCCCTTGCACATGATGGAATGCCACATTGGAATGCAATGGAGCACCAGTGTGACAGAGGTTGCATCACCACACCCACTTGAGTGTTTGTGGCCATATGGATCAGTGTAGTTTGCAATAGAACACATGCACTGACACTCCATGTGTCAAACCTTCGTTAGAAAGCCCTAGAACATGCTAGAATGCAACATTGGAATGTAATGGAGCACCAGTGTGATAAAGGTTGCATCACCACACCCACTTGAGTGTGTGTGGCCATGTGGATCAGTGTGGTTTGGAAAAGAACACAGGAAATTACACTCCATGTGTCAAACAATAGTCAGAAAGCCCTAGAACATGCTGGAATGCAATGGAGCAACAGTGTGATAGAGGTGGTATCACCACACCCACTTGAGTGTGTGTGGCCATGTGGATCATTGTGGTTTGGAAAAGGACACATGCAATGACACTCCATGTGTCAAACCATGGTTAGAAATCCCTAGAACATGCTAGAATGCAACATTGGAATGTAATGGAGCACTAGTGTAACAGAGGTTACATCACCACACCCACTTGAGTGTTTTTGGCAATGTGGATCATTGTGGTTTGGAAAATAACACATGAAATGACACTCCATCTGTCAAACCATGGTCGCAAAGCCCTAGAACATGCTAGAATACAACATTGGAATGCAATGGAGCACCAATATGACAGAGGTTGCATCACCACATCCACTTGAGTGTGTGTGGCCATGTGGATCAGCGTGGTTTGGAAAAGAACACATGCAATGACACTCCATGTGTCAAACCATGGTCAGAATGCCCTAGCACATGCTGGAATGCCACATTGGAATGTAATGGAGCACAAGTGTGACAGAGGTTGCATCACCACACCCACTTGAGTGTGTGTGTCCATGTGGATCAGAGTAGTTTGCAAAAGAACACATGCACTGACACTCCATGTGTCAAACCATGGTCAGAATGCCCTAGAATAAAATGGATTGCAACATTGGAATGTAATGTACCACCAGTGTGACAGATGTTGGATCACCACACCCACTTGAGTGTGTGTGTCCATGTGGATCAGTATGGTTTGGAAAGGAACACAGGCAATGACACTCCATGTGTCAAACCATGGTCACAAAGCCCTAGAACATGCTGGAATACAATATTAGAATGCAATGGAGCACCAGCGTGACAGAGGTTGCATCACCATACTCACTTGAGTGTGTGTTGCCATGTGGATTTGCGTGGTTTGGAAAAGAACACATTTAATGACACTCCATGTGTCAAACCATGGTCAGAAAGCCCTAGCACATGTTGGAATGCCACATTGGAATGCAATGGAGCACCACAGTGACATAGGTTGCATCACCACACCCACTTGAGTGTGTGTGGCCATGAGGATTAGTGTATTTTGGAAAATAAAATATGCAATGACACTACATGTGTCAAACCATTGTCAGAAAGCCCTAGAACAAGCTGGAATGGAACATTGGAATGCACTGGAGCACTAGTGTGAAAGAGTTTGCATCACCACACCCACTTGAGTGTGTGTGGCCATGTGGATTAGTGTGGTTTGGAAGAGAACACAGGGAACGGAACTCCATGTGTCAAACAATGGTCAGAAAGCCCTAGAACATGTTGGAATGCAACATTGGAATGCAATGGAGCACCAGTGTGACAGGTTGTATCACCACACCCACTTGAGTGTGTGTGGCCATGTGGATCATTGTGGTTTGGAAAAGTACACATGCAATGACACTCCATGTGTCAAACCATGGTCAGAAAGCCCTAGAACAAGATGGAATCCAACATTGGAATGCAATGGAGAACTAGTGTAACAGAGGTTGCATCACCACACCCACTTGAGTGTGTGTGGACATGTGGATCAGTGTGGTTTGGAAAAGAACACATGCAATGACACTACATGTGTCAAACCATGATTAAGAAGCTCTAGAACAAGCTAGAATGCAACATTGGAATATAATGGAGCACCAACGTGACACAGGTTGCATCACCACACCCACTTGAGTGTGTGTGGCCATGTGGATCGGTGTGGTTTGGAAAAGAACAAAGGCAACGACACTCCATGTGTCAAACCATGGTCAGAAAGCCCTAGAACATGCTGGAACGCAACATTGGAATGTAATGGAGCACCAGTGTGATAGAGGATGCATCACCACACCCACTTGAGTGTGTGTGCCGATGTGGATCAGAGTAGTTTGGAAAATAATACATGCAATGACACTCCATGTGTCAAACCATGGTCAGAATGCCCTAGAATAAGCTAGAATGCAACATTGGAATGTAATGGAGCACCAGCGTGACAGAGCTTGCATCACCACACCCACTTGAGTGTGTGTGGCCATGTGGATCAGTGTGGTTTGGAAGAGAACATAGGAAATGACATTCCATGTGTCAAACCATGGTCAGAAAGCCCTAGCACTTGCTGGAATGCCACATTGGAATGCCATGGAGTACCACTGTGACATAGGTTGCATCACCATACCCACTTGAGAGTGTGTGGCCATGAGGATCAGTGTATTTTGGAAAATAACATATGAAATGACACTGCATGTGTCAAACCATGGTTAGAAAGCCGTAGAACATGCTGAAATGCAACATTGGAATGCAATGGAGCACCAGTGTGATAGAGTTTGCATCACCACACCAACTTGAGTGTGTGTGGCCATGTGGATCATGTGGTTTGGAAAACAACACATGCAATGACACTCCATGTGTCAAACCATGGTGGGAAAGCCCTATAATTTGTTGGAATGCAACATTGGAATGCAATGGAGCACCAGTGTAACAGAGGTTGCATCACCATACCCACTTGAGTGTGTGTCGCCATGTGGATCAGTGTGGTTTGGAAAAGAACACATGCAATGACACTACATGTGTCAAACCATGGCCAGAAAACCCTATAACATGCTAGAATGCAACATTGGAACACAATGGAGCACCAGTGTGATAGAGGCATCACCATACCCACTCGAGTGTGTGTGGCCATGTGGATCACTGTGGTTTGGAAAAGAACACACGCAATGACACTCCATGTGTCAAACCATGGTCAAAAAGCCCTAGGACATGCTAGAATGCAACATTGAAATGTAATGGAGCACCAGTGTGACAGAGGTTGCATCACCACACACACTTGAGTATTTGTGGCACTGTGGTTCATTATGGTGTGGAAACTAACACATGCAATGACACTCTATGTGTCAAACCATGGTCACAAAGCCCTAGAACATGCTGGAATACAACATTGGAATGCAATGGCGCACCAGTGTAACAGAGGTTGCACCACGACAGCCACTTGAGTGTGTGTGGCCATGTGGATCAGCGTGGTTTGGAAAAAAACACATGCAATGACACTCCATGTGTCAAACCATGGTCAGAAAGCCCTTGCACATGATGGAATGCCACATTGGAATGCAATGGAGCACCAGTGTGACAGAGGTTGCATCACCACACCCACTTGAGTGTTTGTGGCCATATGGATCAGTGTAGTTTGCAATAGAACACATGCACTGACACTCCATGTGTCAAACCTTCGTTAGAAAGCCCTAGAACATGCTAGAATGCAACATTGGAATGTAATGGAGCACCAGTGTGATAAAGGTTGCATCACCACACCCACTTGAGTGTGTGTGGCCATGTGGATCAGTGTGGTTTGGAAAAGAACACAGGAAATTACACTCCATGTGTCAAACAATAGTCAGAAAGCCCTAGAACATGCTGGAATGCAATGGAGCAACAGTGTGATAGAGGTGGTATCACCACACCCACTTGAGTGTGTGTGGCCATGTGGATCATTGTGGTTTGGAAAAGGACACATGCAATGACACTCCATGTGTCAAACCATGGTTAGAAATCCCTAGAACATGCTAGAATGCAACATTGGAATGTAATGGAGCACTAGTGTAACAGAGGTTACATCACCACACCCACTTGAGTGTTTTTGGCAATGTGGATCATTGTGGTTTGGAAAATAACACATGAAATGACACTCCATCTGTCAAACCATGGTCGCAAAGCCCTAGAACATGCTAGAATACAACATTGGAATGCAATGGAGCACCAATATGACAGAGGTTGCATCACCACATCCACTTGAGTGTGTGTGGCCATGTGGATCAGCGTGGTTTGGAAAAGAACACATGCAATGACACTCCATGTGTCAAACCATGGTCAGAATGCCCTAGCACATGCTGGAATGCCACATTGGAATGTAATGGAGCACAAGTGTGACAGAGGTTGCATCACCACACCCACTTGAGTGTGTGTGTCCATGTGGATCAGAGTAGTTTGCAAAAGAACACATGCACTGACACTCCATGTGTCAAACCATGGTCAGAATGCCCTAGAATAAGATGGATTGCAACATTGGAATGTAATGTACCACCAGTGTGACAGATGTTGGATCACCACACCCACTTGAGTGTGTGTGTCCATGTGGATCAGTATGGTTTGGAAAGGAACACAGGCAATGACACTCCATGTGTCAAACCATGGTCACAAAGCCCTAGAACATGCTGGAATACAATATTAGAATGCAATGGAGCACCAGCGTGACAGAGGTTGCATCACCATACTCACTTGAGTGTGTGTTGCCATGTGGATTTGCGTGGTTTGGAAAAGAACACATTTAATGACACTCCATGTGTCAAACCATGGTCAGAAAGCCCTAGCACATGTTGGAATGCCACATTGGAATGCAATGGAGCACCACAGTGACATAGGTTGCATCACCACACCCACTTGAGTGTGTGTGGCCATGAGGATTAGTGTATTTTGGAAAATAAAATATGCAATGACACTACATGTGTCAAACCATTGTCAGAAAGCCCTAGAACAAGCTGGAATGGAACATTGGAATGCACTGGAGCACTAGTGTGAAAGAGTTTGCATCACCACACCCACTTGAGTGTGTGTGGCCATGTGGATTAGTGTGGTTTGGAAGAGAACACAGGGAACGGAACTCCATGTGTCAAACAATGGTCAGAAAGCCCTAGAACATGTTGGAATGCAACATAGGAATGCAATGGAGCACCAGTGTGACAGGTTGTATCACCACACCCACTTGAGTGTGTGTGGCCATGTGGATCATTGTGGTTTGGAAAAGTACACATGCAATGACACTCCATGTGTCAAACCATGGTCAGAAAGCCCTAGAACAAGATGGAATCCAACATTGGAATGCAATGGAGAACTAGTGTAACAGAGGTTGCATCACCACACCCACTTGAGTGTGTGTGGACATGTGGATCAGTGTGGTTTGGAAAAGAACACATGCAATGACACTACATGTGTCAAACCATGATTAAGAAGCTCTAGAACAAGCTAGAATGCAACATTGGAATATAATGGAGCACCAACGTGACACAGGTTGCATCACCACACCCACTTGAGTGTGTGTGGCCATGTGGATCGGTGTGGTTTGGAAAAGAACAAAGGCAACGACACTCCATGTGTCAAACCATGGTCAGAAAGCCCTAGAACTTGCTGGAACGCAACATTGGAATGCAATGAAGCACCAGTGTGATAGAGGTTGCATCACCACACCCACTTGAGTGTGTGTGGCCATGTGGATCTGCGTGGTTTGGAAAAGAACACATGTAATAATACTCCATGTGTCAAACCATGGTAAGAAAGCCCTAGAAAATGCTGGAATGCAACATTGGAATGCAATGGAGCACCAGTTTGAAAGATGTTGCATCACCAGTGGGTGTGGTCATGTGGATCAATGTGGTTTGGAAAAGAACACATGCAATGATACTTCATGTGTCAAACCATGGTCATATTTCCCAAGAACATGCTGCAATGCAACATTGGAATGCAATGGAGCACAAGTTTGAAAGATTTTACATCACCACACCCACTCGAGTGTGTGTGGCCACGTGGATTAGTGTGGTTTGGAAAAGAACACATGCTATGATACTCCATGTGTCAAACCATGGTCAGAAAGCCCTAGAACATGTTGGAATGCATTACTGGAATGCAATGGAGCACCAGTTTGAAAGATGTTGCATCGCCAGTGGGTGTGGTCATGTGGATCCGTGTGGTTTGGAAAAGAACACATGCAATGATACTTCATGTGTCAAACCATGGTCATATTTCCCAAGGACATGCTACAATGCAACATTGGAATGCAATGGAGCACCAGTTTGAAAGATTTATCACCACACCCACTTGAGTGTGTGTGGCCATGTGGATTAGTGTGGTTTGGAAAAGATCACATGCTATGATACTCCATGTGTCAAACTATGGTCAGAAAGCCCTAGAACATGTTGGAATGCATTATTGGAATGCAATGGAGCACCAGTGTGGTAGAGGTGGGATCAACACACCCACTTGAGTGTGTGTGGACATGTGAATCCGTGTGGTTTGGAAAAGAACACATGCAATGACACTCGATGTGTCAAACCATGGTCAGAAATCGCTAGAACATGCTGGAATGCCACATTGGGATGCAATGGAGCACCAGTGCAACAGAGGTTGCATCACCACACCCACTTGTGTGTGTGTGTGTGGCCATGTGGATCCCCGGGGTTTGGAAAAGAACACATGCAATGACACTCCATGTGTCAAACCATGGTCAGAAAGACCTAGAACATGCTGGAATGCAACATTGGATTTCAATGGAGCACCAGTGCGAAAGAGGTTGCATCACCACACCCACTTGAGTGTGTGTGGCCTTGTGGATCATTGTGGTTTGGAAAAGAACACATGCAATGACACTCCATGTGTCAAACCATGATTAAGAAGCTCTAGAACAAGCTAGAATGCAACATTGGAATATAATGGAGCACCAACGTGACACAGGTTGCATCACCACACCCACTTGAGTGTGTTTGGCCATGTGGATCGGTGTGGTTTCGAAAAGAACAAAGGCAGTGACACTCCATGTGTCAAACCATGGTCAGAAAGCCCTAGAACATGCTGGAAGGCAACATTGGAATGCAATGAAGCACCAGTGTGATAGAGGTTGCATCACCACACCCACTTGAGTGTGTGTGGCCATGTGGATCTGCGTGGTTTGGAAAAGAACACATGTAATAATACTCCATGTGTCAAACCATGGTAAGAAAGCCCTAGAAAATGCTGGAATGCAACATTGGAATGCAATGGAGCACCAGTTTGAAAGATGTTGCATCACCAGTGGGTGTGGTCATGTGGATCAATGTGGTTTGGAAAAGAACACATGCAATGATACTTCATGTGTCAAACCATGGTCATATTTCCCAAGAACATGCTGCAATGCAACATTGGAATGCAATGGAGCACAAGTTTGAAAGATTTTACATCACCACACCCACATGAGTGTGTGTGGCCACGTGGATTAGTGTGGTTTGGAAAAGAACACATGCTATGATACTCCATGTGTTAAACCATGGTCAGAAAGCCCTAGAACATGTTGGAATGCATTACTGGAATGCAATGGAGCACCAGTGTGGTAGAGGTGGGATCACCACACCCACTTGAGTGTGTGTGGACATGTGAATCCGTGTGGTTTGGACAAGAACACATGCAATGACACTCCATGTGTCAAACCATGGTCAGAAATCCCTAGAACATGCTGGAATGCCACATTGGGATGCAATGGAGCACCAGTGCAACATAGGTTGCATCACCACACCCACTTGTGTGTGTGTGGCCACGTGGATCCTCGGGGTTTTGAAAAGAACACATGCAATGACACTCCATGTGTCAAACCATGGTCAAAAAGACCTAGAACATGCTGGAATGCAACATTGGATTTCAATGGAGCACCAGTGCGAAAGAGGTTGCATCACCACACCCACTTGAGTGTGTGTGGCCTTGTGGATCATTGTGGTTTGGAAAAGAAGACGTGCAATGACACTCCATGCGTCAAACCATGATTAAGAAGCCCTAGAACAAGCTGGAATGCAACATTGGAATGTAATGGAGCACCAACGTGACACAGGTTCCATCACCTCACCCACTTGAGTGTGTGTGGCCATGTGGATCGGTGTGGTTTGGAAAAGAACAAAGCAACGACACTCCATGTGTCAAACCATGGTCAGAAAGACCTAGAACATGCTAGAATGCAACATTGGAATGCAATGGAGCACCCGTGTGATAGAGGTTGCATCACCATACCCACTTGAGTGTGTGTGGCCATGTGGATCATTATCGTTTGGAAAAGAACACATGCAATGACACTCCATGTGTCAAACCATGGTAAATAAAGCCCAAGAATTTGCTGGAATGCCACATTGGAATTCAATGGAGCACTAGTGTGACATAGGTTGCATCACCACACCCACTTGAGTGTGTGTGGCCATGTGGATCATTGTAGTTTGGAAAAGAACACATGCAATGACACTCCATGTGTCAAACCATGGTTAGAAAACCTTAGAACATGCTAGAATGCAACATTGGAATGCAATGGAGAACTAGTGTGAAAGTGGTTACTTCACCACACACACTTGAGTGTGTGTGGGCATGTGGATCACTGTGGTTTGGAAAAGAACACACGCAATGACACTCCATGTGTCAAACCGTGGTAAAAAAGCCCTAGGACATGCTGGAATCTAAAATTGAAATGCAATGGAGCACCAGTGTGATAGAGGTTGCATCACCACACCCACTTGAGTGTGTGTGGCCATGTAGATCATTGTGGTTTGGAAAAGAACACATGCAATGACACTCCATGTGTCAAACCATCATCACAAAGCCCTAGAACATGCTGGAATGCAACATTGGAATGCAATGAAGCTCTAGTGTGACAGAGGTTGCATCACCACAGTCACTTGAGTGTGTGTCCATGTGGATCATCGTGGTTTGGAAAAGAACACATGCAATGACACTCCATGTGTCAAACCATGGTCAGAAAACCCTAGCACATGCTAGAATGCCACATTGGATGCCATGTAGCACCAGTGTGACATAGGTTGCATCACCACACCCACTTGAGTATGTGTGGCCCTGAGGATCAATGTATTTTGGAAACGAACACATGCAATGACACTCCATGTGTCAAACCATGGTCAGAAAGCCCTAGAACAAGCTGGAATGGAACATTGGAATGCAATGGAGCACCAGTGTGACAGAGGTTGCATCACCACACCCACTTGACTGTGTGCGGACATGTGGATCAGTGTGGTTTGGAAAAGAACACAGGCAATGACAATCCATGTGTGAAACCATGGTCAGAAAGCCCTAGAACATGCTGGAATGCAACATTGGAATGCAATGGAGCACCAGTGTGAAAGAGGTTGCATCACCACACCCACTTGAGTGTGTGGGCATGTGGATAATTGTGGTTTGGAAAAGAACACATGCAATGACACTCCATGTGTCAAACCTTGGTCAGAAAGCCTTAGAACATGCTAGAATGCAACATTGGAATGTAATGGAGCACCAGTGTGAAAGAGGTTGCTTCACCACACCCACTTGAGTGTGTTTGGCCATGTGGATAACTGTGGTTTGAAAAAGAACACATACAATGACACTCCATGTGTCAAACCATAGTCAGAAAGCCCTAGGACATGCTAGAATGCAACATTGAAATGCAATAGAGCACCAATGTGACAAAGGTTGCATCACACACCCATTTGAGTGTGCGTAGCCATGTGGATCATTGTGGTTTGGAATAGAACACATACAATGACACTCCATGTGTCAAACCACGGTCACAAGGCCCTAGAACATGCTAGAATGCAACATTGGAATGCAATGAAGCACCAGTGTGATAGAGGTTGCATCACCACACCCAATTGAGTGTGTGTGGTCATGTGGATTAGCGTGGTTTGAAAAAAACACATGCAATGACACTCCATGTGTCAAACCATGGTCAAAAAGCCCTAGCACATGCTGAAATGCCACATTGGAATGCAATGGAGCACCAGTGTGACATAGGTTGCATCACCACACCCACTTGAGTCTGTGTGGCCATGTGGATCATTGTAGTTTGGAAAAGAACACATGCAATGACACTCCATGTGTCAAACCATGGTCAGAAAACCTTAGAACATGCTAGAATGCAACATTGGAATGCAATGGAGCACCAGTGTGAAAGAGGTTGCTTCACCACACCCACTTGAGTGTGTGTGGCCATGTGGAGCACTGTGGGTTTGGAAAAGAACACACGCAATGACACTCCATTTGTCAAACCATGGTCAGTAATCCCTAGGACATGCTGGAATGCAAAATTGAAATGCAATGGAGCACTAGTGTGACAAAGGTTGCATCACCACTTGAGTGTGTGTGGACATGTGAATGTGTGTGGTTTGGAAAAGAACACATGCAATGTCACTCCATCTGTCAAACCATGGTCATAAATCCCTAGAACATGCTGGAATGCCACATTGGGATGCAATGTAGCATCAGTGCACCAGAGGTTCCATCACCACACCCACTTGTGTGTGTGTGGCCATGTGGATCATTGGGGTTTGGAAAAGAACACATGCAATGACACTCCATTTGTCAAACCAGGGTCAGAAAGACCTAGAACATGCTGGAATGCAACATTGGAATGCAATAGAGCACCAGTGTGACAGAGGTTGCATCACCACACCCACTTGAGTGTGTGTGGCCATGTGGATCATTGTGGTTTAGAAAAGAACACATGCAATGACACTCCATGTGACAAACCATGGTCAAGAAGCCCTAGAACAAGCTGGAATGCAACATTGGAATGCAATGGAGCACCAGTGAGACAGAGGTTGCATCACCACACCCACTTGAGTGTGTGTGGCCATGTGGTTCGGTGTGGTTTGTAAAATAACACAGGCAATAATACTCCATGTGTCAAACTATCATCAGAAAGTCGTAGAACATTATGGAATGCAACATTGGGATGAAATGGAGCACCAGTGTGATAGAGGTTGCATCACCACACCCACTTGAGTGTGTGTGGCCATGTGGATCATTGTGTTTCGGAAAAGAGCACATGCAATGACACTCCATGTGTCAAACCAAGGTAAAAAAGTCCTAGAATTTGCTGGAATGCCACATTGGAATGCAATGGAGCACTAGTGTGACATATGTTGCATCACCACACCCACTTGAGTGTGTGTGGCCATGTGGATCATTGTGGTTTGGAAAAGAACACATGCAATGACACTCCATGTGTCAAACCATGGTCAGAAAGCCCTAGAATATGCTGGAATGCAATAGAGCACTAGTGTAATAGAGGTTGCATCACCACACCCACTTGAGTGTTTGTGGCAATGCGGATCATTGTGGTTTGGAAAATAACACATGCAATGACACTCCATGGGTCAAACCATGGTCAAAAAGCCCTAGCACATGCTGGAATGCCACATTGGAATGCAATGGAGCACCAGTGTTACATATGTTGCATCATCACACCCACTTGAGTGTGTGTGGCCATGAGGATCAGTGTATTTTGGAAACGAACACATGTAATGACACTCCATGTATCAAACCATGGTCAAAAAGCCCTAGGACATGATAGAATGCAAAATTGGAATGCAATGGAGCACAAGTGTGAAAGAGGTTGCTTCACCACACCCACTTGAGTGTCTGTGGCCATGTGGATCACTTTGGTTTCAAAAAGAACACACACAATGACACTCCATGTGTCAAACCATGGTCAAAAAGCTCTAGCACATGCTGCAATGCCACATTGGAATGCAATGGAGCACCAGTGTGACATAAGTTGCATAACCACACCCACTTGAGGGTGTGTGGCCATGAGGATCATTGTATTTTGGAAATGAACATGTGCAATGACACTCCATGTGTCAAACCATCGTCAGAAAGCCCTAGAACAAGCTGGAATGCCACATTGGAATGCAATGGAGCAACTGTGTGACAGAGGTTGCATCACCACACCCACTTGACTATGTGTGTCCATGTGGATCAGTGTGGTTTGGAAAAGAACACAGAAATGACACTCCATATGTCAAACCGTGGTCAGAAAGCCCTAGAACATGCTGGAATGCAATGGAGCACCAGTGTGACAGAGGTGTCATCACCACACCCACTTGAGTGTGTGTGGACATGTGGATCATTGTGGTTTGGAAAAGAACACATGCAATGACACTCCATATGTCAAACCATGGTCATAAATCCTTAGAAGATGCTGGAATGCAACATTGGAATGCAATGGAGCACCAGTGTGAAAGAGGTTGCTTCACCAAACCCACTTGAGTGTGTGTGTCCATGTGGATCACTATGGTTTGGGAAAGAACACATGCAATGCCACTACATGTGTCAAACCATGGTCAGAAAGCCCTAGGACATGCTATAATGCAACATTGAAATGCAATGGAGTTCCAGTGTGATAGAGGCTGCATCACACACCCACTTGTGTGTCCGTGGCCAAATGGATCATTGTGGTTTGGACAAGAACACATGCAATGACACTCCATGTGTCAGACCATGGTCACAAAGCCCTAGAACATGCTGGAATGCAACATTGGAATGCAATGAAGCACCAGTGTGACAGAGGTTGCATCACCACACCCACTTGAGTGTGTGTGGCCATGTGGTTCAGCGTGGTTTGGAAAAGAACACATGTAATGACACTCCATGTGTTAAACCATGGTCAAAAAGCCCTAGCACATGCTGGAATGCCACATTGGAATGCAATGGAGCACCAATGTGACATAGGTTGCATCACCACACCCACTTGAGTGTGTGTGGCCATGAGGATCAGTGTATTTTGGAAAAGAACACGTGCAATGACACTCCATGTGTCAAACCATGGTCAAAAATCCCTAGAACAAGCTGGAATGCCACATTGGAATGCAATGGTGCACTAGTGTGACAGAGGTTGCATCACCACACCCACTTGAATGTGTGTGTCCATGTGGATCAGTGTGGTTTGGAAAAGAACACATGAAATGACACTCCATTTGTCAAACCATGGTCAGAAAGCCCTTGAACATGCTGGAATGCAACATTGGAATGATATGGAGCACCAGTGTGACTGAGGTGTCATCACCACACCCACTTGAGTGTGTGTGGACATGTGGATCATTGTGGTTTGGAAAATAACACATGCAATGACACTCCATGTGTCAAACCATGGTCAGAAAGCCTTAGAGCATGTTGGAATGCAACATAGGAATGCAATGGAGAACTAGTGTGAAAGAGGTTGCTTCACCACACCCACTTGAGTGTGTGTGTCCATGTGGATCACTGTGGTTTGGAAAAGAACACACGCAAAGCCACTCCATGTGTCAAACCATGGTCAGAAAAGCCCTAGGGCATGCTGGAATGCAACATTGAAATGCAATGGAGCACCAGTGTGACAGAGGTTACATCACCACACCCACTTGAGTGTGCGTGGCCATGTGGATCATTATGGTTTGGAAAAGAACAGATGCAATGACACTCCATGTGTCTAACCATGGTCACAATGCCCTAGAACATGCTGGAATGCCACATTGGAATGCAATGGAGCACCAGTGTGACATAGGTTGCATCACCACACCCACTCGAGTGTGTGTGGCCATGAGGATTAGTGTATTTTGGAAACGAACACTTGTAATGACACTCCATGTGTCAAACCATTGTCAGAAAGCCCTAGCACATGCTGGAATGCCACACTGGAATGCAATGGAGCACAAGTGTGACAGAGGTTGCATCACCACACCCACTTGACTGTGTATGGACATGTGGATCAGTGTGGTTTGGAAATGAACACACGCAATGACAATCCATGTGTAAAACCATCGTCAGAAAGCCCTAGAACATGCTGGAATGCACCACTGGAATGCAATGGAGCACCAGTGTGACAGAGGTTGCATCACCACACCCACTTGATTGTGTGTGTCCATGTGGATCAGTGTGGTTTCGAAAAGAAGACAGACAATGACACTCCATGTCTCAAACCATGCTCAGAAAGCCCTAGAACATGCTGGAATGCAACATTGGAATGCAATGGAGCACCATTGTGACATAGGTTGCATCACCACAGCCACTTGAGTGTGTGTGTGGCCATGAGGATCAGTGTATTTTGGAAACGAACACATGTAATGACACTCCATGTGTCAAACCATGGTTAGAAAGCCCTAGCACATGCTGGAATACCACATTGGAATGCAATGGAGCACCAGTGTGATAGAAGTTGCATCACCACACCCACTTGAGTGTGTGTGGCCATGTGGATCATTGTGGTTTGGAAAAGAACACATGTAATGACACTCCATGTGTCAAACCTTGGTCACAAAGCCCTAGAACATGCTAGAATGCAATGAAGCACCAGTGTTTTACCGGGGAGGAAGCCCAGCCCGTAGGCCAGACCACCTACTACCCCGACAGGCCTGGCCCAAACTAGACCAACCAAACCCTAGACTAAATCTGCCATAACCCGCCACCACACCTACCAGTCCACAGCCCCTCCGCCACACCACACAACCCGCGGCGCACACAACTCCCCCACACCACGCTGCCGCTTGGCCCCATCCGGCAGTGCTCACACGCCGCACGCGCCCCAGGTCCCTGCCCGACATGACCCGCTCGCGTGTACCGCACACCCCGCTGGCCCCGCTCCCTACCGCTCCACTACTTCGCGTGGTACGCGCAGTGCGCACACCCCCACCCCCCACAGATGCGAACCCATGTTCCACACGCAACCGTCCCGCCTTGGATCTCCACTCACGTGAGCCAGGGCCCACCCCGACGCTCCCCTTCTCATCCCCTTTTCTCGCTCGATTATGCCCGCGATCCCCTACTCTGCCTCGATGTCCCGCATCGCTGCCTCGCTTCCCCTCCGAGCCGGCCGCCGCCCCACGCTGCCAAGCTCGTCATCATGTCGTCGACCTTGTCGTCCCCCACCATCATCGTCATCGCCCACCTCCGCTCGGCCTCAGGCCCGTGACCCCGCCATCATCGTCTGTCCGAGCCCGAGCTCGCCGCCGCCCCCTGCAGCAACGGCAGCGCGACACCGTTGCTCCGAGGCCACCCTCTGCGCTCCGCCATCCGTGCGACGCCATCGCCCGCCCTCTTCCCTAAGCTTCGCCCCACCTCTCGACCGCCGTCCTGCGAGCCCAGCGCCGTCAGTCCGCCGCCGCCTCGCGAGCTTCCTCTCATGTGGCCCGGGCCTGCCTCTGTGACACCGCCTCCAGCGAGCACCACCCCTGGCCGAGCTCTCCAGCATGCCCTCTGCGGACGCGACCTGGTGCCCCCGTCTCCGCGCCCCTCTCCGCTGCCGCGCGCGAGAGCGTTCCCAACGCCTACCCTTCCCTCTGCAGGGATCCCCCAGTCGTCCTCTACCCGACCACGTCGTGCCACCATGGCCGCTTCCAGCGCATCCGAGCCGCCGCCTCACGTTCATCTGCCCTAGCAGCGGCCCTGCATGCCCTCTCCCTCACCGTCCTCCACCCGAGGCGCCGCCCTCGCCCCTTCCGGTCGTCCTCTACCATCGCTCGTCCTGCCCTGCAAGCACGCATCTGCGGCCTCGACCTTTGGCGCCTCCTCCGTCGCCTTGAGCCACTGCAAGTAGCAGTGCCTGTCGTTGCAGTTCCCTTGTTTCCGCGAAGTGCTGCTGCTACCCTATGACTTGTTGCTGCCTGACAACAAATCTTTGTGTATGTCCATGTTAATGTGGTGTTTTGGATGCCCATATCGGCTACCTTCGTCTCTGATGCTGACAAGATCGCCCGATGCTGTGCACACTTTGCTGCCAAGTTGATCGAGACCCTGAAGCACACAGACACCGAAACCAAGTCCACCATCAACAACCGAGGACGAAGACCCCAAGTTCTCCATCCTGGAATCCGGAGGCGATGATGCCGATATGACAAGTACCTCCTCACGGACGCCAAGACCCACAGATCCAACGCCTCGAAGCCGAACCCAAAGTTCGAACCTCGAAGACCGATCTCGCCAAGGCCTCGAACACCATCGAACCCTACAATCCCAAGATCGTCGAACCCTGATGTGTGACCCCTATCTATCCTTATTTTATAAATGTCATATAAACTTGTTGCATATTAAATCATCCATAGTCGCATACATGTTTATTTGATTGGGGTATAATGTCGATTCACCTAATAATTAAATATGGAGCCTATATGCGGTATTCTAATCTTATACCGACTCCATTTAAAATTGTGTAGCAAACTGATGCCATGTTTTGCCTTGTTCTTACAACATTTAAATTGCGGGGTACCTAAATAACATAAAACTTCTAATTAATTGTCGGACCCCGGTTCCGCGTAATATTGCCTAATTGCACTGCATCTTTGCCATGCCATGCATCATATCATAATCATGCCGGATCTTTTGCCGTAGTATTAAATAGTGCATTCGGTGTTTCTTTTAGTGCGTTGGTTCTTCGCGGATTAGGCCGTTGAGTTGATGCGAGTATCGGCAAGTCCTTCAGATATGTATCTTCAGCAGTGTTTCCTAGGCGAGCAATCTCCCCCTTTCTACTTATTTTGCATTTATAGTCTTTATTTCCTCCTGTTGATCTATTGCTATTTGTGTCACGATGCTTTAGTGTTCCGTACAAGATATATCCCTTGTAGCCTTTATATTGCCTTGGACACATCCTATTGCCTGTTGTTTGATAAATAGTCAGCCTTGCGAGTCGTAGTTGCTTGCTCATGTGCTGCTTCGCGTCGTTGTTGTTCCACCGTTATTGGAAGGCTGGCATATGCTTAATGGTGGAGATGCTTAATGGTGGAGATGATCATGACTTTAAATGCAAGTGTTAAAATGCTGGAAATAGATATAACTAATGCAGAGGCATCGGTGGGCAATAGATGTTATTTGGTTCTTCCACGCTCACTTGTGTCCCGTAGGACCCCGAGTACTTGATACCTGTTCCTTGACTATCGCACTATTCGCATATGGGACCATGAATCCCCTTAGCCAGAGCTTGATTCATTTCTTATTTCTTGGGGACACAAACTAGTTTGGGGCTTTATTACTATCCTGTACTTATGCCATGCTTTACTGCTTTATTTACGATTCTGCGTGGAGCAACTGTACTGTTTTGGAACGTGGAATTTTTTCGCGGTAACGACAAGCCCAGTCACACTTTCGGGTTCCTAGTCGTTTACAGCCATTGGCACAAACCTTGGGTCCGTCTTGGAGCCGGCCAACTTCGTTGCGGGTAGCTTAATGGGGTGCCCCCCTAAAATATTTCATGAATCCTGTGATTGCTTTGTCGTGAAAACCTCGTTGGGTTTTGAGTTGGTTTTTCCGAGGTTGATCACGTGTGTGTTGCTATTTGTGCACCCCTGCAGGGTAAATCTTTCTGAAAGCCTTGTCCGCGGTTATGGACGACTTGTAGCACAGTATCTTGATCATAGACAAGCATAACTAAAGTAGTGCTAAAAATTTGACTTAATATGTGACTAGTAATCAGCTTCACTACAATGGAATGGATAATAAAAGTGCCAACAACTGGTGGAACTGGGGTGTATCGTGTCATGTTATAACTGCCTAGTAAGTATCGCAACTCCAATGGAATGAAATAAAAGTGCAACAACTTCTGGGTTTGGAATGTCACATGCTAATTGTATATGACTAGTAAGTACTGCAACTATAACTGAATGGTTAACTAAAACTGCCCACTACTTATGCTATCAGGATGACTCATGCTGTCTATATCTGCCTAGTAAGTGCTTCCACTATAATGGAATGAATAAAACTACCAATTGTGTGAGTTCCTCGGTTTGACTTCCTCGTTTGGTCTCGAGGGGGAATACCAGGATGGGTATGTTTGGTGTTAGTATCAGGTTGGATCTGAATAGGTATTTCTTACCGCTCTCTAATAGCCGACAATTGAATCGAGTCTGCCGCTCCAGTCCACCATACCTATGTAGGCGAGAGCCGCCGAATTCTAGCCTCGCCGTGTACTGGCCTCAATACTGACTCTCCCCTTTTTCCTTTGCCCTTTGTCGGCACCCCTTTTCTTTTAGCAGGTTTGAGATCGACGTCGTTAGCAGGGTTACCCTTCCGGCTTGGCCTGGGTAGGGTTATGGACGCCATTGGTTATTCTTTAGGGCTCTTAGCCCCATTTGCATCTTGTCCGTAGTCGGACGCTCTATCATTTTCAAGGTTATTTGGATCTTTGTATAGTATATCTATATTCTTGACTAATGGAGTCATTGTTGTATACATATATGTTCTGTGGGTTCCATCGTGGACTAATGTGTAATGGTATTACTTCGTTCTCCACCCGCACGCAAGTGCCTGGTGGGCGTCCTTGAATCGTTTCTATGCGGGTTTGGCGGGAAGCACTAAAACTTGCATAGGGTCGATTCGAGGGTGTTACACAAACCATGGTCAAAAAGCCCTAGAACATGCTGGAATGCAACATTGGAACGCATGGAGCACCAGTGTAATAGAGGTTGCATCACCACACCGACTTGAGTGTGTGTGACCATGTGGATCATTGTGGTTTGGAAAAGAACTCATGCAATGCCTCTGCATGTGTCAAACCATAGTCAGAAAGCCCTAGAACATGCTGGAATGCAACATTGGAATGCAATTGAGCACCAGTGTGAAAGAGGTTGCTTCACACCCACTCGAGTGTGTGTGGCCATGTGGATCAGTGTGGTTTGGAAAAGAACACACGCAATGACACTCCATGTGTCAAACCATGGTCGGAAAGCCCTAGGACATGCTGGAATGCAACATTAAAATGCAATGGAGCACCAATGTGATAGAGGTTGCATCACCACACCCACTTGAGTGTGCGTGGCCATGTGGATCATTGTGGTTTCGAAAAGAACAGATGCAATGACACTCCATGTGTCAAACCATGGTCACAAAGCCCTAAAACATGCTGGAATGCAACATTGGAATGCAATGAAGCACTAGTGTGATAGAGGTTGCATCACCACACCCACTTGAGTGTGTGTGTTCATGTGGATCAGCGTGGTTTGGAAAAGAACACATGCAATGACACTCCATATGTCAAACCATGGTCAGAAAGCCCTAGCACATGCTGGAATGCCATATTTGAATGCAATGGAGCACTAGTGTCACATTGGTTGCATGACCACACCCACTTGAGTGTGTGGGGCCATGAGGATCAGTGTATTTTGGAAAAGAACACATGCAATGACACTCCATGAGTAAAACCATGGTCACAAAGGCCTAGAACAAGCTGGAATGGAACATTGGATTGCAATGGAGCACCAGTGTGACATAGGTTGCATCACCACACCCACTTGACTATGTGTGGCCATGTGGATCAGCGTGGTTTGGAAAAGAACAGAGGCAATGAAACTCCATGGCCAGGAAACCCTAGGACATGCTGGAATGCAACATTGAAATGCAATGGAGCACCAGTATGACAGAGGTTGCATCACCACACAGACTTGAGTGTGCGTTGACATGTGGATCATTGTGGTTTGGAAAAGAGCAGATGCAATGATAGTCCATGGGTCAAACCATGGTCACAAAGCCCTAGAACATGCTAGAATGCAACATTGGAATGCAATGAAGGACAAGTGTGATATAGGTTGCAATACCACACCCACTTGAGTGTGTGTGGCCATCTGGATCAGTGTGGTTTGGAAAAGAACACATGTAATGACACTCCATGTGTCAAACCATTGTCAGAACGCCCTAGCACATGCTAGAATGCCACATTGGAATGCAATGGAGCACCAATGTGACAGAGGTTGCATCACTACACCCACTTGACTGTGTGTGGCCACGTGGATTAGTGTGGTTTGGAAAAGAGCATAGGCCATAACACTCCATGTGTCAAACCATGGTCAGAATTCCCTAGAAACTGCTGGAATGCAACATTGGAATGCAATGGAGCACTAGTGTGATAGAGGTTGCATCACCACACCCACTTGAGTGTGTGTGGCCATGTGGATCATTGTGGTTTGGAAAAGAAGACATGCAATGACACTCCATGTGTCAAACCATGGTCAAAAAGCCCTAGAACATGCTAGAATGTAATATTGGAATGCAATGGAGCACCAGTGTGAAAGAGGTTGCTTCGCCACACCCACTTGAGCATGTGTGGCCATGTGGATTAGTGTGGTTTGGAAAAGAACAAACACAATGACACTCCATGTGTCAAACCATGGCTAGGAAGCCCTAGGACATGCTGAAATGCAACATTGGAATGCAATGGAGCACCAGTATGAAAGAGGTTGCATCACCACACACACTTGAGTGTGCGTTGACATGTGGATCATTGTGGTTTGGAAAAGAGCAGATGCAATGATAGTCCATGTGTCAAACCATGGTCAGAAAGCCTTAGAACATGCTGGAATGCAACATTGGAATGCAATGAAGCACCAGTGTGACAGAGGTTGCATCATCACACCCACTTGAGTGTGTGTGTGGACATGTGGATCAGCGTGGTTTGGTAAAGAACAGATGCAATGACACTCCATGTGTTAAAACATGGTTAGAAATCCCTAGGACATGCTGGAATGCAACATTGAAATGCAATGGAGCACCAGTGTGACAGAGGTTGCATCACCACACCCACTTGAGTGTGCGTGGCCATGTGGATCGTTGTGGTTTGGAAAAGAACACATGCAATGACACTCCATGTGTCAAACCTTGGACAGAAAGCCCTAGAACATGCTAGAATGCAACATTGGAATGCAATGAAGCACTAGTGTGACAGAGGTTGCATCACCACACCCACTTGAGTGTGTGTGTGGACATGTGGATCAACGTGGTTTGGTAAAGAACAGATGTAATGACACTCCATGTGTCAAACCATGGTTAGAAATCCCTAGGACATGCTGGAATGCAACATTGAAATGCAATGGAGCACCAGTGTGACAGAGGTTGCATCACCACACCCACTTGAGTGTGCGTGGCCATGTGGATCATTGTGGTTCAGGAAAGAACACATGCAATGACACTCCATGTGTCAAACCTTGGTCACAAAGCCCTAGAACATGCTAGAATGCAACATTGGAATGCAATGAAGCACCAGTGTGACAGAGGTTGCATCACCACACCCACTTGAGTGTGTGTGGCCAAGTGGATTAGCGTGGTTTGGAAAAGAACACATGCAATGACATTCCATGTGTCAAAACATGGTCACAAAGCCCTAGCACATGCTGGAATGCCAGATTGGAATGCAATGGAGCACCATTGTGACATAGGTTGCATCACCACACCCACTTGAGTGTATGTGGCCATGAGGATCAGTGTATTTTGGAAAAGAACACATGCAATGACACTCCATGTGTCAAACCATGGTCAGAAAGCCCTGGAACAAGCTGGAATGGAACATTGGAATGCAATGGAGCACCAGTGTGACAGAGGTTGCATCACCAAGCCCACTTGACTATGTGTGGCCATGTGGAATAGTGTGGTTTGGAAAAGAACACATGCAATGACACTCCATGTGTCAAACCATGGTCACAAAGCCCTAGAACATGCTAGAATGCAACATTGGAATGCAATGAAGCACCAGTGTGACAGATGTTGCATCACCACACCCACTTGAGTGTGTGTGGCCATGTGGATCATTGTGGTTTGGAAAAGAACACATGCAATGCCACTCCATGTGTCAAACCATGGTCGGAAAGCCTTAGAACATGCTGGAATGCAACATTGGAATGCAATGGAGCACCATAGTGAAAGAGGTTGCTTCACCACACAGACTTGAGTGTGCGTTGACATGTGGATCATTGTGGTTTGGAAAAGAGCAGATGCAATGATAGTCCATGGGTCAAACCATGGTCACAAAGCCCTAGAACATGCTGGAATGCAACATTGGAATGCAATGAAGGACGAGTGTGATAGAGGTTGCAATACCACACCCACTTGAGTGTGTGTGGCAATCTGGATCAGTGTGGTTTGGAAAAGAACACATGTAATGACACTCCATGTGTCAAACCATTGTCAGAACGCCCTAGCACATGCTAGAATGCCACATTGGAATGCAATGGAGCACCAATGTGACAGAGGTTGCATCACTACACCCACTTGACTGTGTGTGGCCACGTGGATTAGTGTGGTTTGGAAAAGAGCATAGGCAATAACACTCCATGTGTCAAACCATGGTCAGAATTCCCTAGAAATTGCTGGACTGCAACATTGGAATGCAATGGAGCACTAGTGTGATAGAGGTTGCATCACCACACCCATTTGAGTGTGTGTGTCCATGTGGATCATTGTGGTTTGGAAAAGAAGACATGCAATGACACTCCATGTGTCAAACCATGGTCAGAAAGCCCTAGAACATGCTAGAATGTAATATTGGAATGCAATGGAGCACCAGTGTGAAAGAGGTTGCTTCACCACACCCACTTGAGCATGTGTGGCCATGTGGATTAGTGTGGTTTGGAAAAGAACAAACGCAATGACACTCCATGTGTCAAACCATGGCTAGGAAGCCCTAGGACATGCTGAAATGCAACATTAGAATGCAATGGAGCACCAGTATGAAAGAGGTTGCATCACCACACACACTTGAGTGTGCGTTGACATGTGGATCATTGTGGTTTGGAAAAGAGCAGATGCAATGATAATCCATGTGTCAAACCATGGTCAGAAAGCCTTAGAACATGCTGGAATGCAACATTGGAATGCAATGAAGCACCAGTGTGACAGAGGTTGCATCATCACACCCACTTGAGTGTGTGTGTGGACATTTGGATCAGCGTGGTTTGGTAAAGAACAGATGCAATGACACTCCATGTGTTAAACCATGGTTAGAAATCCCTAGGACATGCTGGAATGCAACATTGAAATGCAATGGAGCACCAGTGTGACAGAGGTTGCATCACCACACCCACTTGAGTGTGCGTGGCCATGTGGATCGTTGTGGTTTGGAAACGAACACATGCAATGACACTCCATGTGTCAAACCTTGGACAGAAAGCCCTAGAACATGCTAGAATGCAACATTGGAATGCAATGAAGCACTAGTGTGACAGAGGTTGCATCACCACACCCACTTGAGTGTGTGTGTGGACATGTGGATCAACGTGGTTTGGTAAAGAACAGATGCAATGACACTCCATGTGTCAAACCATGGTTAGAAATCCCTAGGACATGCTGGAATGCAACATTGAAATGCAATGGAGCACCAGTGTGACAGAGGTTGCATCACCACACCCACTTGAGTGTGCGTGGCCATGTGGATCATTGTGGTTCAGGAAAGAACACATGCAATGACACTCCATGTGTCAAACCTTGGTCACAAAGCCCTAGAACATGCTAGAATGCAACATTGGAATGCAATGAAGCACCAGTGTGACAGAGGTTGCATCACGACACCCACTTGAGTGTGTGTGGCCAAGTGGATCAGCGTGGTTTGGAAAAGAACACATGCAATGACATTCCATGTGTCAAAACATGGTCACAAAGCCCTAGCACATGCTGGAATGCCAGATTAGAATGCAATGGAGCACCATTGTGACATAGGTTGCATCACCACACCCACTTGAGTGTATGTGGCCATGAGGATCAATGTATTTTGGAAAAGAACACATGCAATGACACTCCATGTGTCAAACCATGGTCAAAAAGCCCTGGAACAAGCTGGAATGGAACATTGGAATGCAATGGAGCACCAGTGTGACAGAGGTTGCATCACCAAGCCCACTTTACTATGTGTGGCCATGTGGATCAGTGTGGTTTGGAAAAGAACACATGAAATGACACTCCATGTGTCAAACCATGGTCACAAAGCCCTAGAACATGCTAGAATGCAACATTGGAATGCAATGAAGCACCAGTGTGACAGATGTTGCATCACCACACCCACTTGAGTGTGTGTGGCCATGTGGATCATTGTGGTTTGGAAAAGAACACATGCAATGCCACTCCATGTGTCAAACCATGGTCGGAAAGCCTTAGAACATGCTGGAATGCAACATTGGAATGCAATGGAGCACCAGAGTGAAAGAGGTTGCTTCACCACACCCACTTGAGTGCGTGTGGCCATGTGGACCACTATGGTTTGGAAAAGAACACACGCAATGACACTCATTTTTTGTCAAACCATGGTCATAAACCCCTAGGACATGCTGCAATGCAACATTGAAATGCAATGGAGCACCAGCGTGACAGAGGTTGCATCACCACACCCACTTGAGTGTGTGTGGCCATGTGGATCATAATGGTTTGGAAAAGAACAGATGCAATGACACTCCATGTGTCAAACCATGGTCACAAACCCCTAGAACATGTTGGAATGCAACATTGGAATGCAATGAAGCACCAGTGTGACAGAGGTTGCATCACCACACCCACTTGAGTGTGTGTGGCCCTGTGGATCAGCGTGGTTTGGAAAAGAACACATGCAATGACACTCCATGTGTCAAACCATGGACAGAAAGCCCTAGCACATGTTGGAATGCCACATTGGAATGCAATGGAGCACCAGTGTGACATTGGTTGCATCACCACACCCACTTGAGTGTGTGTGGCCATGAGGATCAGTGTATTTTGGAAAAGAACACATGCAATGACAATCCATGTGTCAAACCATGGTCATAAAGTCCTAGAACAAGGTGGAATGGAACATTGGAATGCAATGGAGCACCAATGTGACAGAGGTTGCATCACCACACCCACTTTACTATGTGTGGCCATGTGGATCATCTTGGTTTGGAACAGAACAGAGGCAATGACACTCCATGTGTCAAACCATGGTCAAAAACCCTTAGAACATGCTAGAATGCAACATTGGAATCCGATGGAGCTCCAGTGTGAAAGAGGTTGCTTCACCAGACCCACTTGAGTGTGTGTGGCCATGTGGATCAGCATGGTTTGGAAAAGAACACACGCAATGACACTCCATGTGTCAAACCATGGTTAGAAAGCCCTAGGACATGGTGGAATGGAACTTTGGAATGCAATGGAGCACCGGTGTGATAGAGGATGCATCACCACACCCACTTGACTTTGTGTGGCCATGTGGATCAGCGTGGTTTGGAACAGAACAGCAACAATGACACTCCATGTGTCAAACCATGGTCAGAAGGCCTTAGAACATGCTAGAATGCAACATTGGAATGCAATGGAGTACCAGTGTGAAAGAGGTTGCTTCACCAAACCCACTTGAGTGTGTGTGGCCATGTGGATCAGTGTGGTTTGGAAAAGAACACACGTAGTGACACTCCATGTATCAAACCATGGTTAGAAAGCCCTAGGACATGCTAGAATGCAATATTGAAATGCAATGGAGAACCAGTGTGACAGAGGTTGCACCACCACACCTACTTGAGTGTGTGTGGCCATGTGGATCATTGTGGTTTGGAAAAGAACATATGCAATGACACTCCATGTGTCAAACCATGATCACAAAGCCCTAGAACATGCTGGAATGCAACATTGGAATGCAATGAAGCACCAGTGTGACAGAGGTTGCATCACCACACCCACTTGAGTGTGTGTGGCCATGTGGAACAGCCTGGTTTGGAAAATAATACATGTAATGACACTCCATGTGTCAAACCATGGTCAGAAAGCCCTAGCACATGCTAGAACTATAACATCCCAATTTCTGCCACCCTGATTAGTTGTGCAGAATGCAAAAATCGGTGGGGACAAAAACTTTTTCTTGTTCATTGGTGTAGTGTTTCCTTGTTGTTTGTTTGTGCTTATGCATGTGAGTGTATGCCATATGATACTCCTTACCTCACCATCAGTTAATAAAATCTATCTAACAAAACAATCCTGGTTCATTTAACATATTCTCAATTGTTCTGGCATTTCAAAACAGGAGCCAATATGCTTGTGTAACCAAAACTAGTTTGGTAGCTTCCATTGGCAAAACTATGGAGAGCTATAAACTCCTTATGTTTTCAAGGCAGAACCTTCAACTACTCTTACCTCTAGGATCTCCAAAACCTTTTTGTAAGCTTTTGAATTCTACTCTTGGTAGAGATGCCAAGGACTCTCATCTTATTCAAAATCCAACCTCTTCAAAATGCCTCAACCTTACCCTAAGCTAAGATTGATGGTAACCCAAGTAGTAGGTTTGCTTAGTTTACAAGATGAGTTGCCTTGATCGGATGTTTGACTTGATTGCTTAGAAGTAGTATGAGATACTCTAGGAGATCATCCACTAGGATCAAGATACTTTAAAATCACCAGACCCTAAGCAAGAATACAATATGGATCTAATCTCTGGATACTAGGTGATCATCTAAAACCCTTAACCAGCTCCTAGGTCAATGAAGACCAATATCAAGCATGTATCCTTTCTACTCAATCTACACTTCAACATCATCCACTTTATGATGCTTGGGTACCTTGCAACCCATCAAAAACATCCCCTCTCAAGCTCTAGTCAAAAACCCTAAATCTGCCAAATTTGGCTAAGTCAGGAAAACTATTTCCAACATCACCTTTTCGAATGCCTCCCTTTCTCAACCCTTGTGCACTTTTGAAAATTCATCTGAACCATCTTGTTAACCATCATAAGGACTACCAAGGACCACTCTTTCCCTTGGTTAGATCATCTTCCAACCGACTTGTTCTTGATGGTTTTGCAGGCAAGAAAATAACTTTTCTTGCAAATCTAGTCAACATGCCTACTTTGACAGAAGCTCACACCATCATCCAACCTTCTATGGACCAACTCTTGGCATGTTTGTGTTCTACTCATATAGGTCTATCAAAATATACTTCACTTGTTCCAAGTGGATCTTTCTGCTTCTTAAACCCACATGGTTTATAAGGCATCATAACCCATCTGGGATGGCGACCTTATTTTCAACAATGTTTGCCATCACTTCCAGACCACCTCAAATATAACCAATCCAAAATCCTTATGCCATGATCATCTATACGACTTGGTCTAACTATCCACCTATCCCTTGCATCAAGGTGAGCTCTGAGCTCCAAAATCCAACAAGGTTTTGGTGGTATGAAAATAACATCACCCTAGATCCTCAACTCTTTGTTTTTCCATCTAATTCAAGTTGGATTTTCCAATTCCCAAGGTTGAAAATGATTGATACACCTTGTCTAGATCATCTATCTTGATCATCAAGGTTTATCAAATATTATCCATAATTATTATGGCTCCAAATCTAATTAATCTCCTTAATAGACCAAATCCCCAAAACTTCTTCAATAAGGGAAAGTTTGGTTTTTGCCAAAACACTTCCTCAAATTGTGGCTCAATTGAGATCCATATATCATACCCTAACTTCCAACTTCAAAAATTATATTTTTGAAGAATTTATTATTTCTTTTTGACCATTTTCTTAAATGGATGAAATGGAATCATAATTGTTTTAAATACTTTTATCTTCCAATAAATCTTGGGAAAATTCCCCTAAGTGTGTATTCACATTTGGGACCATATCACATCAAAAACTTCACTTGTCCAATATAAATTTATCAAATGAGCTCCAATACTTCACTTCTGCAGTTTTTGAATAAATGGATTTAAGTGGACTTCTAATCCTCTGAAAAATCCCAAATAAATCCTAGAGAGGCATCCTCACCTTACCCATCTACCAGCATCCTTATCTCTTTTTGTCAAGATCAAAAATCAAGAGTTAAACCTTGAACATCCCTTAGAGTAGATTTGAACTTTTATCCCTTTAGCACCAAAACCTCCATCAAACCTCTTCTAATCTTCCCCAACAAGCCTCCACCACCACACCCCTCAGTCCTGGTCGTGTGCACTGTAGCCAAGGTACTTTAGCCACCCCTCTCCCTTGTATCTAGTGCTTGGAGCTAATTTGAGGGAGAGAGGGTTGTCTTTACCATTTGTTGGCAATAGAGCTGCAGCAAGCCAGCTACCCCTCTCTACCTGACCAAATCCCACTTTCACCCCTCCTCACCGCCCTTTAGGCCAATCACATGCCAGCCCTGCCCCTCCCCATGTCTAAAATGGAAATTGCATATCCGCAACTCCCTTCCCCTTGTAAATAGGCCAGAGGCCACCCCACACCCTCATTCCTGGCTCATTTGCCCCCTCTCCCCCTCACTCACCTCCCCTGCACTCCACTCCCTCTCCCCTACTTTGAGCTGCTCGAGGGAGAGAGGAAGCAAAGCTTCGGCCTCCCCCATCTACTGAGCAAGGGCTCCTCCCTACTGCCTCTGCCCCTCTGCATGTTAGCTTCCAAGACCCACATCCTCTTCTGCATCTAACCCTACCCTCTGTTTTGCTCAGGACTGCATCTACCATCGCCTTGGTCAAGCTCTAGCGAGCTCCCTCTCGGGTGCCACTGTGCGAGCAAGGTCCCAGCGATGAGGGCGCTGCTGCCGCCCCTCCCTAGACTCGCCCCGGAGTCCTCCGTCGCCTAGCACCCTCCCCGGAACCTCCCGAGTCCTCTGGTAAGCTCCCCCGCCGATGTCCTGAGCTACTCTAGGGTTCCGTCGCCGCGTGGCCATCGCGAGCTCGGAGACGAACCACCACTGTCCATCGCGACTAGATCTAACGACCCTCGTTTGCAGATACCCCTTCGTGATCCCACTGACGCTGATGACCCGACCCGCTTGGTAGCTTCAAGTCGTGGCTCCCGCGCACTGGCTTCGCCCGCTGTGGGCCGAATTCACTCCCTCGGCCCAGTTTCGCCCTAGATCTGGCCTGCGAGCCTCTCCTCCCCTTTTCTTTTATCTAATTATACTCTTTCCAAATTTACCTGCAAGGTTTAATTCCAGATAAAATGAAACCTTCCTCTTTTGCCCAGGTAAAAATATATACATGTAAACACATGTTTTGTTAAACATGCAGAGCAAGAACCTTGCCCAAAACAGTATACCTTATTTTCTGAAAATAAATCTACAAAAAGGTGTATTTTGAACTAGATAAATTCCGCAGTAAGATATACATGTTCAAATGTGATGAAACAAACTTCAACTGAAAGGCTATTGTTGTACCTATCAGTTAGCATTTATCTCCTGTCAAGGTGAACCCTGGTTTTACCCCTGTAAAAATAACAAAATCCATGCATATCTATCCCCACATTCACCCCTCCTCACCTCCCTCTAGGCCAATCATATGCCAGCCCTGCCCCTCCCCCATGTCCAAAATGGACATTGCATATGCCAAAGGCCACCCTACACCCTCATTCCTGGATCATTTACCCCCTCTCCCCCTCACTCACCTCTCCTGCACACTCCACTCCCTCTCCCCTACTCGGAGCTGCTCGAGGGAGAGAGGAAGCAAAGCTTCGGCCTCCCCCTATCTACCGAGCAAGGGCTCCTCCCTACTGCCTCTCCCCCTCTGCATGTTAGCTTCCAGGACCCCCCATGCTCCCCTGCATCTAACCCTGCCCTCTCTTTTGCTCAGGACCGCCTCTACCGTCGCCTTGGTCAAGCTCCTGCAAGCTCCCTCTCGGGCGCCACTGCGCGAGCAAGGTCCCAGCGACGAGGGCGCTGCTGCCGCCCCTCCCTGGACTCGCCCCGGAATCATCCATCACCCAGCACCCTCCCCGGCACCTCCCGAGTCCTCTGGTAAGCTCCCCCGCCACCGTCCTGAGCCGCTCTAGGGCTCCATTGCCGCCTGGCCATCGCGAGCTCGGAGACGAACCACCACCATCCATCGCGACTAGATCCAATGGCCCTCGTTCGTAGATACCCCTTCACTGTCCCGCTGACGCTGATGACCGGGCCCCACCTAGCAGCTTCAAGTCGCGGCTCCCGTGCACTGGCTTCACTCACCATGGGCCGAATCCACTCCCTCGGCCTAGTTCCGCCTGGGATCTGGCCCGCGAGCCTCTCCTCCCCTTTTCTTTTATCTAATTATACTCTTTCCAAATTTACCTGCAAGGTTTAATTCCAGATAAAATCAAAATTGCCCTCTTTTGCCTAGGTAAAAATATATACATGTAAACACATGTTTTGTTAAACATGCAGAGCAAGAACCTTGCCCAAAACAGTATTCCTTATTTTCTAAAAAATAAATCTACAAAAAGGTGTATTTTGCACTAGATAAATTCCACAACGAGCTATACATGTTCAAATGTGATGAAACAAACTTCCCCTGAAAGGTTATTGTTGTACCTATCAGTTAGCATTTATCTCCTGTCAAGGTGAACCCTGGTTTTACCCCAGTAAAAATAACAAAATCCATCTATATCTATCCTTAGAATTTTCTCTAGGCCAAACCAATAGAGGTATTGACCCAATTCCAACTCTCTGTGATGTAGTACACTAAGGTCTACCAAAATCTAGGAGATCAAATTTTATTGAGGCCCTGTTCAATTCTGGTGAATTAATTATCTTTGTATATAGTGTTATCACCAGAAAAATCATCAAAGTAGCTCTACCACTCCAAAAATATTGATTCCGATTCCAACAGAAAGGTATTCTCAATTCCTATAATGTGTCTTTGGAATCAAACTAAAAGCTTCTGTAGATTTAATCTGGTGAAAAAGACAAAGCAGCTCTAGAATTGCCTTTGGGATTTTCCTGAGGGCATTATGTTAATTATTTCGACATGATTCCAGCTCTCAGTGAACCAGCACCTCAAACCCCACTTAACCATCCAAGGAAATAATTTTTGGAGATACATAACATCTCTGGTGAATTATTTCCTAAAACTAGAGTTTTTCCCACTAGAAAATTCATTATAAATCAATGGAAATTGATAATTTGGTGAAACCAATTCTATTGGTTTCATATTATCACTACCTATCTGATGGTATCATTTTTATATACAGGTATCCTATAGAACTCGGCCCTTATAATTAAACCCCTTAATTAAGTAGTTTAGGCATCCAAATCATTAAAGAAAACCCACAAAGGCATTTCAACTAATTCCACTTGTGTAGAAGCCAACCACTCAAAACCTACTGATTTGTAAACTTGTTTTGTTCATTGCTTGCTGTCTGTATTGTTGCTTGTCTACCTTGTGTTGATTGTGCTCTTGTTTGTTTGCATGTATACTCGATGACGGCGATAGCTGCGCTTGTATTGACGCCGAGAAGAAGGGATCTTATTATTATTGGTTATTATGGGTATTCTATGAAGAAGTCTAGGGACAATCATGTCATACTACTGATCTCAGGCAAGCCACCTTCTTGCTCATAAGCCTTGTCCTACTATTTGACTTATGCATGTTTTATCTTCTGTTTATTTAAAACTGCATTGTTTTACTATATGTTGATGTATACATGGTAGTGGTTTGGCTCCTCCGAACTATTACACTTTTGTACTATTAAGTACAACCCCCTTGGTGACACCTACTTGTCCCTAGTAGAATAGATGGTGTATATCACCATAACCCTTTTGGAGACCTTGTTTTAGCCGAAGCAAAGCTAAAGGATGGGAAGACCCCGGAAAAAGTTTTACCAAATGTTTTAGGATAAAACCTTGGTCAGGTGGGACCTCCCAAGAGATGTTGAGAAAGAAAGAGGTTTTATTTTACAAAAATGTTGGAGGAAAACCGGAGGAAAAAGGTTCACGAAACACACCCGGTTCTTTGCAGTTTTGCTAGAGCAATTAACCCTGTGCAACTACATTACTCTGGAATGGGAGAGGGCTGGATTTGATGCTTGTCTATTCTGGTATAAGCTACCTCGCAATAACTACAGGGGATAAAAATCCCTGGAGGGTGGGCCTTCTCACATAAGGGTCCATGTGAGACATCGACATGGAGAAGGAACGAAGGGTTTACGGACCTCCACACGTTAGTATGAGCCCCTCATTGAAAGCGCACACTTGGGAAGTGCAAAATGCACTCCGATTGGTCCTCGGTACCCGACCGGTGTTAAGGGGAACAACACTCATAGGGTAGGCACTTATATTGGAGTGGGTATCCGGAGAGTCTTGATCGGTTACTCGACCCACGATCGGTGTAGATCAGGGTAGTGTACCCGGATGGTGTGGGTAAAGTGTGCAACCTCTGCAGAGTGTAAATCTATTCGAATAGCCGCGTCCGCGGTCATGGACGGTTGGGAAGGTTGCTGTAGAGTGGTGCTGGTTTTGTTTTCAAAAAGGATTTCAGAAAGGAAATGGCTTTGGAAATGTTTTGACCATGGGATGGTCGTAAAGGAGAAAGGTTTTGACCATGGGATGGTCGGAAGGAGGAGAAAGGAGTTTGCTCGTAGGACGACCTGAAGACGGGAACAAATGGGTGACCCAGTCCTAATATTTTCCAAAACTTTTCAAAAAGGTTTCCAAAACGTTTTACAAAAGTTTTCAACAAAGATATGTAGATGTTATATCTACAAGAGAAACTAATTGAGAAAAGAACCTCTCTTGGAGCTCTCCTACTACCACAACCATAATGCATATCCTTTTGTTATTATTGTTATCTTAAGGTGGTTTGCAAGTACATTCAAAGTACTCACTAGCATTGTCCCTGGCTATTAACTTGGTCAGATATCAAGAAGAAGGTGAAGTGGACGACTATGTGATCTAGGACGTTCTCCCAGTCAATTGCATGTAGGTTAAGGCATGGCTCGGGCTCTATGCTTAATTAAGTTCCGATGATGTTGATCGATGTAGCCATAATGGCAAATAAGGTATGACAGGTATTCGTTATGTATTGGATGTTTACTTTGATACTTGTCGCTTATGTGCCACGACTAACTGATCATGGCATTGTGGTTGTATGCATAACAGGGATTCTCGGAGGATTAATCTGGGGGCCCCACAGACATGGTATCAGAGCCATCCTGACTGTAGGAGAACCTTAGTAGCATGGTCGTTAGACAGGAACCTTATTTTGAAAACCCCGGATTTCAAACACTAGTTTCTGAATGAGTTTCAAAAAGTTCTACTTCTTCTCTTACTCTAAGTAAATGCTTTCAAAAATGGTATCCTCTAACTCTCGTCCAAACTTCAAACCTACGGATTTTAAATAACTAGGATCAAGAACAAGATGAAGACAAGAAACTACCAGCAAACACAAGGAGACTACAATATCTCCCTACCAGCGGAATCCTCATAATCAGAAGACATCAGGTGTTGCACTATCAAGAAGCGTCCAAGATACGACGAAGGATTGATCGGCAAGACAGTGACTCCGACCTGAAGAAATATGGTATCTAGGGTCAATAGTCCTAATAATAGGATTTCCAATCATCGCGAGTAGTTAACTCCTTGGTCCCTAGCATTGACCGTGTTTGCTTGCCTAAGTGCACCCTGTGTTGCTTGATGTGTGATGTTTGCCGAGGACATTGCGATTCTCTCGCTCTATTCGCATTATTTGCAATGTTCTGTTTGCTTTGACCTCCTTAAAAATGTGACTCGAGGAGCAAAAACCCACCTAGTAACTCAGGAAAACCCTGTGCTAGATGTCGGTAATGAGACCCAGACTAACCTCGAGAGTTTATGAGAGGAAAAGCATCACAAGAACCAGGAGTTCGACATCGTCAAGTTAGAATCAACTCGAAGATTTCCCCTCAGCAGGACGGCATACCTTGTCAAACTCACCTTGCAAGACTCGTCAATAGCACCACACTCCCTTTGTTCCTTAGTCTACTACGGCAAGAATCCCGTTGAAGCCAGAAGTCAATCACCGAAGGATCATCAATATCCACAAGAAACCACCCGATAAGTCAACCAAGACAAGTGAAAACCTGACTCCACGAACCCTTGGTATATTAGAACTTCCCTCAACCCCGAGAGACTAACTAGTAATAGATCCCTCTGCCCAACGAACGGGAAGTTCCTCACTAGAAGGCCGGAATACTCCAGTTCCCTGAAGACAAGGACGCATGAAGACACCAAGTTTACTCCACCATCGACAAAAGCAACACAAAGAATTCAAGTGAAGACGTCTCTCCGAGTTTAGCTTCCCTACCTCGACTGAAGACTATCAAGATGGGCCGTAAACCGCTAACTTTCTCCGACCTAACTACTTAAAGCTTCGTGAGGTAACCATCGCAACAAGGTATTCGCAATAAGGTGTCACCCAAGGACCCCAACTCAAGTGTCACTCCTCTACTCCAAGACGAAGGATCTACCCCAACCTCGATGACCTCATGTAAAGCTCTAAGGTGGAAACATTACGTCTTTCCACTCAATTCCAGAAGACTGTCTACCAAAAGATAGTCTAGAAATAGTACCAGATCTGACGACTCCAAGAAGGAAGGACTGCGTTAACTCCAAGCCACCCTAGTTTAATCCTAAGGGGGAAAGACTGTGTCTTCCCACCAAAATAGAGTAACCCTTCCCTAGAAGCAAACCCAGGAGTAGCAACCGTAAAATCGTTAATTAGGATACTCTACGACCCTAAGGAAGAGCTGTGAATACTTAGAGAGAGGTACTTCCAACTGTAGATTTTATCCTCCGACGAGTACTTCGTGAAGTTCAGCATCGAGATAGTCTGCCCAGTCTAAGCCCTCGAGATCAGGACTAGACTCTGCTCAACTCTCCGTGCATCCCGGAAGAATGAGGCAACTTCATCGATAGAGTAGCCACCTTCAAAGACGGAGTCCGTAAGATAGTACGCATAAGACACCTAGTATCAACCCGACTCAAAATCCCCTAACCCTACTCTCCTAAATCCTGGGACGAGATTCATTTAAGGGGGAAAGGTCTGTAACATCCCAATTTCTGCAACCTTGATTAGTTGTCCAGAATGCAAAAATCAGGGGGAACAAAAACTTTTTCTTGTTCATTGGTGCAGTGTTTGCTTGTTGTTTGTTTGTGCTTGTGCATGTGAGTGTATGCCATATGATACTCCTTACCTCACCATCAGTTGACAAAAGCTATCTAACAAAATAATCCTGGCTCAATTTACATATTCTCAAATGTTCTAGCATTTCAAAACATGAGCCAAGATGCTTGTGTAACCAAAACTAGTTTAGTAGCTTCCATTGGCAAAACTATGGAGAGCTATAAACTCCTTATGTTTTCAAGATAGAACCTTCAACTACTCTTACCTATAGGATCTCCAAAACCTTTTTGTAAGCTTTTGAATTCTACTCTTGGTAGAGATGCCAAGGACTCCCACCTTATTCAAAATCCAACCTCTTCAAAATGCCTCAAGCTAAGCTTGATAGTAACCCCAGTAGTAGGTTTGCTTAGTTTACAAGATGAGTTGCCTTGATATGCTGTTTGACTTGATTGCTTAGAAGTAGTATGAGCTACTCTAGGAGCTCATCCACTAGGATCAAGATACTTTAAAATCACCAAACCCTAAGCAAGAATACAATCTGGATCTAATCTCTGGATACTAGGGGATCATCTAAAACCCTTAACCAGATCAATTCTGTAGTGATCCATTCTAGAAGCTCCCAGGTCAATAAAGACCAATATCAAGCATGTATCATTTCTACTAAATCTGCACTTCAACATCATCCACTTGATGATGCTTAGGTACCTTGCAACCCATCAAAAACATCCCCTCTCATGCTCTAGTCAAAAACCCTAAATCCGCTAAATTTGGCTATGGAAAACTATTTCCAACATCACCTTTTCAAATGCCTCCCTTTCTCAACCCTTGTGCACTTTTGAAAATGCATCTGAACCATCTTGTTAACCATACTAAGGACTACCAAGGCCCACTCTTTCCTTTGGTTATATCATCCTACAACCAACTTGTTCTTGATGGTTTTGCAGGCAAGAAAATAACTTTTCCTGCAAATCTAGTCAACATGCCTACTTTGACAGAAGCTCACACCATCATCCAACCTTATATGGACCAAATCTTGGCATGGTTGTGTTCTACTCATATAGGTCTATAAAAATCTACTTCACTTGTTCCAAGTGGATCTTTGCGCTTCTTAAACCCACGTGGTTTATAAGGCATCATAACCCATTTGGGATGGCAACCTTATTTTCAACAAAGTTTGCCATCACTTCCAGACCACCTCAAATATAACCAATGCAAACTCCTTCTGCCATGATCATCTATATTACTTGGTCTAACTATCCATCTATCCCTTGCATCAAGGTGAGCTCTGAGCTCCAAAATCCAACAAGGTTTTGGTGGTATGAAAATAACATCACCCTAGATCCTCAACTCTTTGTTTTTCCATCTAATTCAAGTTGGATTTTCCAATTCCCAAGGTTGAAAATGATTGATACACCTTGTCTAGATCATCTATCTTGATCATCAAGGTTTATCAAATATTATCCATAATTATTATGGCTCCAAATCTAATTAATCTCCTTAATAGACCAAATCCCCAAAACTTCTTCAATAAGGGAAAGTTTGGTTTTTGCCAAAACACTTCCTCAAATTGTGGCTCAATTGAGATCCATATATCATACCCTAACTTCCAACTTCAAAAATTATATTTTTGAAGAATTTATTATTTCTTTTTGACCATTTTCTTAAATGGATGAAATGGAATCATAATTGTTTTAAATACTTTTATCTTCCAATA